>CM060366.1:134422240-135662240 GCA_030545235.1 Helianthus tuberosus | reverse complement strand
CTATACGATATATCACGAGACGACGGATAAACTAACGGTAAACGAGTATCCTATTGTAAATCGCCACTCCCGCCGCATCGCGCGGGTAAGTGACTAGTATATATATATATATATATATATATATTGTTTTTTTATTTTTGATAGAAATTAATCATGCCGCCAAGATTTCGCTAAATAGGACTTGGAAAAGGTCCGATGAGGGGAGGACCATCGGGACATATACTCTCCCATTCTCACGACTCGGATCCTTACCAAGATTCGGGGAATTCTTACTTGTCTCAATCTCCGAGACATTCATTCTCGCATAACTCATCACCATCTCACCATTCTTAACATTCCTTCCATTCTCATCATTCCCATCAATCACATCATTCACAACAATCCCATCATTCACATTCCCATTCATTTCATGGGTCATTTGACCCAAACCAGTATATAAACACACTTCCAGCTGCTCAAAACCAGTTGGACCAACCCATTGAACTGGACGAAGACTCAGATCTTGAGATGCCACCGTCGGGGTCACATATGCACCCCATTGAGATTTCTAGTGGTTCCGCTTCTTACGAAGGATCACCTTACCAAGGTCCTAATGAATGGGACCAGTATTGGAACCAATTTACATTCGAGAATACACCCTCTTACCATTCTCCTACACTGCCTCTGCCGCCTCCACAAGAGGACGTGAAAATGGAACCGGTGGAACAACTGCAACCACCACCAGAACCACCAAAGAGAAAACATGGAGCACGTATGTCAGTGTGCACGGGATAACAGTCGGGTTCGCTACCACCTTTGCCCCAAACTTACCCATCTATTCTTGAGGACCCACAAATGGGTGGACTCCTGTAACGTTTATTCAACCGCCATCGGGTTTTGATAACCCAATCCCTTCGTATCCAGATACATCTAGATATAATCCTTTTAACCCATCTACGCTGATAGATTATAACTATCATGTGCCATCATACGACCCTTATATGTAAGCGGTCGCACCTAATGCTTATTTATAACAACCCTCCTAAATATTTTCGAGACCCTAATATATTTTAAAATATCCCTATATGTCCTAAAGTACACCCCGTATGCGAAAACGAGCCCCGAATACCCTTACTATTATTAAAATTAAATAAAAACGAATTTTAATGGTCTCTCGCGGGGCGCGTAAGCCACCCCCTTGACCTACGCGGGCCGTGAGCGAGTGACTGGTGGCACGACCCCAGGCTGCCACGTGGAGGGACACACGGAGAACCTATACTCGTGACCGGACGAAGCTAAACCCTAGGCGACCTATGTCGCGGGCCGCAAAGGCCCAGCCTTCTTTCTACGCGGGCCGCGAGAGAAGGCGAAAAGTCGCCTATAAATGGAGGCTCTCAGCCTTCAGTTTCCGATCGTTCAAAATCTCTTTCTCTCTCACATTTTCAGCATAGTAGGCATAACCTCCGGGCATAATACCCCCTAATTAACGAAGTTCTGCTCCATTGTAAGTATCATAACCCCGATTACGTATTAGATACGCTGCCTGATTGATCCAGGGTTCCGTAACGGCTGTCGTGGTTCTGCCCGACGTAGTCGTTGGAATGCCGTCTCGGGGAGGGTATTGCTAATGTAAATATTAAGGGTTATTATACTAACGCGTGTGCATTTGTGTAAATTATAGATAATCACCAGGAAACCCTTAAAGGAAACCTTAAAAGAACAATGTGAGTAATCTCCTTTTTGTTAACTGTTTTTACAAAACCTCACTTAATTAATGATATATTAAACAGTGATTGAGTATTTGTATTCTACAATTATCGTCGGTATGTTGGGGTTTTGTATACAAAATTTGTTACTACCTTGCGAGGAGTAACATGACCACAAGTCGGGTTGACAGTACCATGGGTGGTAATTGAATAGATGGAAACAAATGTAATTGTGTGACCACCTTCAATACTGTACAATGGTCTTTATTAAACTTGATTAAACTGGGATTCACTCACCAGTATTTCCCACTGACAAAATGTTTTTAAAACGCATTTCAGGTAACAAAATGTTAAAGCCAAATGAAGCCAGCTGGACAGCACTGAAGGCTTGGAAAAGTGGCAATAAAGTTACCTAAAATATAGAGTTGTTTTTATTAAATAAAATAGGGTTTATTCCTATGAAAATGTGTGTACTTGAAACTTGGGTTTTTCCCATGTATTTGATATATTAAAAGCGTGGTATTTTACTCTAATAAAATATTTCCTAACTACGGTCCTGATGTAAATTCCGCTGCCAAAATGACAAACCCAGATACCACCAAAACTGGCCGCGGCCGCCCGTTCCCGGGTTATTAGGGGTCGAGGGTTGCGACAAAAGGTGGTATCAGAGCTAAGCCACTGATTCAGCCACAAAAGTGTTATGCTGACACCCAGATATTATTCAATATGTTAGGAAATTAATTACAGAGATACGTGCATATCTGTATTTTATTGTTGTGTGTGATTTGACTATTTGTTAGTTTTCAGTATGAGCGACCAAGGACCTTCCGACGCGTATCGTCAGTTGTCCAGTTCACCTAGAAGCGAAGGCACCTCTTCACAGCCTGCCCTCTCAGGGTATTCAACTGATAATGAAGACGGGATATTCGTGTTTAAGGCTCAGTCTGAAGAGCCATTCCCTTAGAAAAAGAGATGATGGTTTAGTAGGGGAGCACACGAGCGTAGGAAAAGAATGAAAAAGTTACAACAGTAGCGAGTTCTAGCAGCCGCTAAAAGAGAAACCGATGCCCACACCTAAGACATGCTTAATAGGAGTTTAGCAAACTTCCATATCCTAGCAACCACAGCTGCCGACCCTAACCTAGAGCAACAGATAGCACCCCAACCATTACCACTATTCCCCGCCCAGCCAATGGAAATAGAAAACAACCCAGAAAATCAAGTTGAAATGCATGATTACAACCTAGAAGAGATACATAGGATATCAGCACCCAATCCCTTAGAATGAGACTACGACCCGTGGTTTGATGATCATAGGGATAATGTACAACGCTACCACCTAACAGACGAACCCATGCCAAACCTAGCAGCTTACCCAGGTCTGGGCCCTCTAGATCCCTACTATGATAATGATGAATACATTAAGGAAATTTTAGAGAATCCTTACCCATACCAGGAACCCGCACCCCAGTTTCCAAACCCAACCCCAGCACCCGCACCCCCAATGAGTGTAGAAAATGTGCAAGAGCTCCGAACATTCGGAGAAGAGATTTTAGAAAGTAGCGAGAGAATGAGGCAGGTCAGAGAGTGACTCGTCTAGAAGTACGACGAGCGCAGTATGGAGTTCTGGATGAACCCATATCAGTGAAAGTGATGGTGGAGGTAGTAGTAATAATAATAATAATAATATAATAATATATAATATGAATGTTTGAAAAAAAACCTAAATCATATGTGACACCCGTTGAAACGTTCTCACCAGCTTGACAGTGGTTGCCTTAACTTTCGGGATGAAAGTTCTTAAACTTGGGGATAATGTGACACTCTGGATTTTCCCGAACGACCCTCTTGTATTAGCCGTGTGTACATATGAATTATTAAATGAAAGGTGTGAATTATCTTGATGTGCTATGTGTTGATAACGTGTAGGTAATATATATATATATATATATATATATATATATATATATATATATATATATATATATATATATATATACGTGTATAAGTACTAGTGAACCGAGACCACGACTCGAGACCACTCGGTCTCGAGTAAACAGTAAACAGTGGGCCGGTTGGGCCGTGGACCTCCCTTAGCCCACCCGAAAGCCCATTAGGGTGCACCAACTTGGAATGAGTATAAAACCCATGCTCCTAGCCAACCTTGCCATTTTTGGGCAACCAACATTCCCTCACACTCACCCCCACACACTCCCTCTCACTTCATCCACACTCTCTCCCTCACTAAAACCCTAGAACCACAAACCTCCACTCCTCTCTTTCAGATTCAACCGGTGACAACACTAGAACTCTCGGCCAAGCTCATCATCATCACCCGGACACTTCATTTCCTCATCTCTTTCTTGTCTCGGTGCCTTTCCACAACCGGTTAGTGTTTTAAGTGCTTTACTAGATGTTTAGGTATAAAAATGGTGTCATTAGAGTGAATGAATAGCACGATGGTTGTTGGTTATTTTGAATGTTCAAATGGATGAATATTAAGCATTGTATTATTTGAATGAGCTAGGATAGATTGTGTGAATATTTATGATATTGTGTGATAAAGGTGCTTGTTTGATAGTGGAGTAGGTGTTTAACAAGGCAATCTTTGAATGATATATTATGAACTGAATGATATGCATGACCATAGGCTGATTAGGACATTGTCATGATTGTTGCACATAAATGTTCTTAAAGAAAAGAATGAAACATTACATGATTGTTGCTTATGAAATGCATGTTATGTATGGCTTATGATTTTTGCTCCTAGGCCCATATAGATGAATATGAGAATCATAGAGAATGTGTTTGTTTGAATAAATCTTGGGTGAATGATGTATGTTATTTGAATAATCGAGTGTGATGATAAAAACCCTAAAGATGAACTATATGAATATGATATGAACTGTTTGAATATGCAATGAATATTTGGAAATTGGGTGTTTTGATCTGTTTTGTATTAAGATTAGACAAGAAAACATGTTGGTGAAATTGTATTGGAAAGTACAAAATTTCATGAAATGGCAATTCTATTGGATGGTACAATTTGGACAGGTTCTAGAAGGATTCGGTCATTTAGTGTGCAAGTCGAGACCCCCGGTTTCGACTCGAGACCATTTAAATGACAACTCGAGACCGCGGTGATTGCGACTCGAGACCACATAGTAACAACTCGAAACAGACTTCAGGGACTCGAGACCATCAAGGTCTTGACTCGAGATCTCATGGTCTGGACTCGAGACCTCCGAGGTTGCAACTCGTGCCTGCACTACTCGAGACCAGAAGTCCATGACTCGAGACCTCCTGGTTGCGACTCGAGACCGCCTGTTCTCGAGTCGAGACCACCTGGTCTCGACTGGCCTGTTTGTTTTCGTTATTGGGCCCAAGTGTATTAACTGTTCATGCTTGCTACTGTTTAAGTGGGCTATGTGTTAACTGTTGCTGTTAAAGAATTTAGACAGGCCCAATGACTTAATGGATAATTATATGTTATGCATACTATGTGTTAGTTATGTGTAGAATTTACGTGACTTAGTTGTATCCGAGCCTGACCCATACTGGTAACCATATTAGGACGTGGTGACCAGCATACTTGACCAAGTAAACTAAACTGCCGAGCAACCCAAGGTACTATTAAAGCATGCGTTCCCGGTGGTTTGGGAAACGGAAACTTAAACAACGCTATCCCCTCGTAAGGGATACAAACCTACTTTCTTCCCCTTAAATGGGACTCTTAGTTAATTACTGTTTATACGGAATGCAACGAGCAACACTAAACGAAACTCTATCACTCAAGTCCCAACCATTAATACCGATTAGTCACCGGGGCCTGGCGAACGGGTTATTAGTTAGTAGCGCTATTTAGGTCTAACCAGCCTCACACCGACCCTTGTTACTGGGAACGGGAGTGAACTAATGTACTCTGGCAAACCGTCAATGATGATAGAACATTGACAAACGGGGCACTGCGGAAACGTACGGTTAAGTAAGTATTCGGTATTGTAAAACAGTTTAGTAGCTTACTTATGGGGTAGCTCCCCATCGCATGTATAAACGGATAAAATTAACTGGTGAAACAAGTTTTTTTTGGTAATTAAAAACTGGACAACTCGTGGACTCGCCAACATTTTTGTTGATACCCTACTGCATGCTTTGCAGGTACCCAGTGACTCAGGAGCTTGCAGCTTGGGAATGTGTAGTGGTCGTCTAACCCATGTGTTGGGTTCTAATTAATCTTGAACTATGATCTTTGTTTTGAAACTGTTTGGTTTGTGCTTCCGCTGCTTACTTAAACTGTTATTTGAACTTAAACTCTTAAAACTTCAAACTATGATGTTTACTAACTATTGTGGTTGGTGAACATTTGTACTATTAACCAATGCTCAGTATAATTGGTGGCTGGATCCTGGTCAGTCACGCCTCCAAGCGGTGGTACTCCGCATGTGGATTTTGGGGTTGTGACATCATAACTATGGATGCCTACTAGTAGTGTAATTTTAATTTCAGCAGTATTGTAATTTTAAATTCCAGTATCGGTTTGTATTAGATGCATATTATATATATAAAAAGAGTAAGTCGCAATAATCGACGTTTTTATCAACATGCGAGTTATGTGATTGATTATATTAAATATTATTTTGTGATATTAATAATTGATAAATGTTTAAAATTCAGATGGACAACGAAGTGAACCAGGAAAACCAGAATAACGATAACCAGAGTAACAATAACCCGAATAATGAGAACCCGAACAACAACAATGGAAACCAAGTGGATAACAGTGCCATCCAACACATAGTGGCACAAGGGATAATAGATGCAATGCCATATATTATCAAAACAGTTAGGGAAGCGGATAATAAAAGTAACTATAGCAGTAAACGACCCACTGAACCTGAACACAGCGTAAACAATGGACCCATACTTCAAGCGCCCATTCCCAAAAGAAGAAGAACCATACCTTATGGTTGTTCTTATAAAGAATTCTGGTCTTGTAAACCAATTGAATTCTCAGGCAATGAAGGGGCCTTTATGGATTTACGCTGGATAGAAAAGACTAGGGCAGTCTTAAAGATAAGCAAGTGCGCGGAAGAAGATAAGATAATGTTTGCTTCTAATCTGTTTAAGAACTTAGCCTTAGAATGGTGGAACACTATCCTCTAGTCTAAGGGAAGTGATAGGGTTTATAATATGGAATGGGAAGAATTTAAGAGTATGGTGGAAAGGAAATTCTGCCCTCCCAATGAAAAGGAATAGATAACAAATAAGTTCCTAAACCTTAGAATGACTAGAGTAGATAGTAAGGGATACACTACATTATTCTTTGAATATGCTAGAATAGTGCCAACCCTTGCATCACCTGAACCAGTATTAATATCCCGTTACATCTGGGGATTAATCAGTGAAATTAGACATGTAGTCAAGGCAGTTAGACCTCAAACCATAGAAGAACTAGTAGAACTAGCAAATACCTTGACAGATGAGTTAGTGCGTACTCGAGAAGAAGACCAGAGGAGAAACCTAGCTCAGAAACTTACCCAGGAATTCCGTTACGGTAATTCCAACCGTGGGATAAATATAGGTTCTACCTCAGCACCCTATTGCAATGCTTGCAAGAAAAAGCATTCGGGAAAATGCTCCACTTACTGCAATTTCTGCAAGATATCAGGGCACAAGGAAGAAGATTGCAGGAGGAAACCTAATAATGGAATGTGTTTCAACTGTGGAGAAAAAGGTCACATCAAGCCACACTGTCCGAAACTAGTTCCAGCCATGGGCAACAAGAACACTAAAAATGCTAGAGCATTTGTTCTGACGGCAGATGAAGCCAAGATGATTCCGGATGTGATAGCCGGTACGTTTTTGGTTAATGATGTTTTTGCTAAAGTATTATTTGACTCTGGTGCGAACCAAAGTTTTATTAATACTTCATTTTGCAAAATTCTTAATCAACCTTTAACTAAACTCCCACAAGAATGTCTAGTAGAGACAACAAATGGAGAAAACATTAAGATTTCTGAATTCTTGCAGGGAGCAAGAATAGAATTTTTAAATCAAAAGTTTGTTGCAAACCTTTATCCAATAAACCTGGCAGGATTCGATGTTGTATTAGGAATGGATTGGTTAATAGCCAATAAAGCCAGTATTTTATGTGATCAAAAGTCAATCCAAGTAAATTCACCAAAAGGTGAAAAGATCACAATTAAAGGAGATAAGCCGTCTAGATCCACAAAATTCATCTCTGTGATGAAAACAGCAAGTTATATAAGAAAATGATCATTAGTGTATTTGATTTCGATAATCACTAACACTAAAGGAAAAGAACTAAAAGATATAACAGTAGTATCTCAATTTTCAGACGTGTTTCCAGAAGAATTACCAGGACTACCGCCAGACAGAGAAGTGGAATTCAGAATCCATCTCCTACCAGGAACAGCACCTATTGCCAAAGCACCTTACCGTTTGGCACCAGCAGAAATGCAGGAACTGAAGAAACAGTTAGACAAATTGTTGGAGAAAGGATTCATACAGCCAAGCTCATCACCATGGGGAGCACCGATTTTATTCCTCAAAAAGAAAGACGGATCAATGTGTATGTGCATTGACTACCGTGAATTGAACAAAGTCATGATTAAGAATCGGTATCCATTACCGAGAATCGATGATCTGTTCGATCAATTGCAAGGAGTTCGATTTTTATCTAAAACCGATTTACGATCAGGATATCATCAATTAAAGGTACAGGAAGAAGACATTCCTAAGACCGCTTTTAGAACAAGGTACGGCCATTATGAATTTACTGTCATGCCATTTGGTTTAACCAATGCCCCAGCTGCATTTATGGACATGATGAACCGAATATGTAAGCCATATTTGGATAAATTCATAATTGTCTTTATAGATGATATTGTTATTTATTCTAAGAGTAAAGAGGAACATGCAAAGCATTTGCACGCACTTCTAAGTTTATTAAGGAAAGAAAAGCTTTATGCTAAGTTTTCGAAGTGCGAGTTTTGGTTAGAACATGTACAGTTTCTTGGACACTTTGTCAATCATGAAGGAATTCATGTAGATCCTACCAAGATCGAGGCAATTACCAAATGGAAAACCCCTGAGTCACCAACTAAGGTTAGAAGTTTCTTAGGATTGGCCGGTTACTATAGAAGGTTTATTCGAGATTTTTCTAGAATAGCCATTCCCTTGACTAAGCTAACCTGTAAATCTGTTAAGTTTGAATGGGGACCAAAACAAGAAGAAGCTTTTAAAATTCTTAAGCAAAGATTAACCAGCGCACCCATACTATAGCGTTACCAGAAAGAACTGAAGACTTTGTAGTCTATTGTGACGCTTCTAAGTTAGGTTATGGATGTGTGTTGATGCAAGTCAAAAAGTCATAGCCTATGCATCTAGACAAGTTAAGAATCATGAAGAGAATTATTCAACCCATGATCTAGAATTAGGAGCAATGATCTTTGCCCTGAAAATTTGGAGACATTACCTTTACGGTAGTAAGTTTACCATTTTCACCGATCACAAGAGTTTAAGGTATGTTTTCGGACAAAAGAATTGAATATGAGGCAAAGACGTTGGATGGAGATACTTAGTGATTATGATTGTAATATCCAGTATTAGGCAGGAAAAACAAATGTAGTAGCAGATGCTTTAAGTCGAAAGTATCATGAAAAGCCAAAAAGGGTACGTTCTCTTAAATTAAATCTACAAGTAGATTTAAATGATCAGATTAGAGAAGCACAAGAATTAATAATCAAGGATGATACTGAAAAGTTAAAAGGAATGATTAAGGAATTAGAGCAAGTAACAGATGGAATTTGGAGATTCCATAAGAAAAGTATGTGGATACCTAAATTAGGAAACCTACGTCACCGTATATTAGAAGAAGCTCGTAAATCTAAGTATACGATGCATCCCGGAAGTGATAAGATGTATCAGGACTTAAGAAAGAATTTCTGGTGGATAGGGATGAAAAAGGATATAGCAGCTTATGTTTCTAAGTGTTTAACCTGTTCACAAGTTAAAGCTGAACATCAGAAACCTTCATGTTTATTGCAACAGTTAGAAATGCCAGTTTGGAAATGGGAATTGATAACAATGTATTTTGTTACCAAATTACCCAAAACAAGGAAAGGTAATGATACAATCTGGGTGATTGTAGACAGGCTAACTAAGTCAGTTCATTTTCTACCAATGAAGGAAACTTTCAGTATGGAACAATTAGCTAAATTGTATGTAAATGAAATAGTTTCATTACATGGAATACCTTTATCAATTGTTTATGACAAAGATAGCCGTTTTACCTCTCATTTTTTGGATAAGTTTCCAAAAAGCCATGGGAACCAAGTTAAATCTAAGAACCGCTTATCATCCTCAAACGGATGGACAAAGTGAAAGAACGATCCAGACAATGGAGGACCTGCTTAGAGCTTGCGTAATTGAATTCGGAGGTAATTGGGACGATCACTTACCATTGATAGAATTTTCTTATAATAACAGTTATCATACGAGTATCAATGCTGCACCATTCGAAGCACTTTATGGACAAAAATGCCGAACCCGAGTCTGTTGGGCAGAAATTGGAGAAAAACAACTATCCGGACCCGAGATAGTACAAGAAACGACTGACAAAATCATTCAAGTCAAGGAAAGACTGAAAGCAGCACGCGATCGACAAAAGAGTTATGCTGATAACAGACAAAAGCCGTTGGAATTTCAAGTAGGCGATAAAGTATTATTAAAAGTCTCTCCTTGGAAAGGAGTGGTAAGATTCATCAAGAGGGGAAAGCTAAGCCCCAGGTATGTTGGACCTTTTGAGATTATTAAAAGAATAGGACCTGTAGCTTATCAGCTACAACTGCCAGAGGAAATGGCAGGAATACATGATGTATTTCATGTATCTAATCTCAAGAAATGCTTAGCTGATGAATCACTAGTAGTACCTCTTAAGGATATAGAGGTAAACGAACAGTTAAAATTTGTAGAAAGACCTCTACAGATTGAAGACAGGAAAGTCAAGAATCTCAAGCACAAGAGATTAGTTCTGGTCAAAGTGAAATGGGACTCCAAAAGAGGACCAGAGTACACATGGGAGCTTGAATCAGAAATGCAAAGGAAATATCCACACTTATTCCAGTAGACCTCGAGGACGAGTTCTAAAACAAGGTGGGGAGGATATAAGAACCCTCCTAAATATTTTCGAGACCCTAATATATTTTAAAATATCCCTATATGTCCTAAAGTACACCCCTTATGCGAAAACGGGCCCCGAATACCCTTACTATTATTAAAATTAAATAAAAACGAATTTTAATGGTCTCTCGCGGGGCGCGTAAGCCACCCCCTTGACCTACGCGGGCCGCGAGCGAGAGTGACTGGTGGCACGACCCTAGGCCGCCACGTGGCGGGACACACGGACAACCTATACTCGTGACCGGACGAAGCTAAACCCTAGGCGACCTATGTCGCGGGCCAAGAAGGCCCAACCTTCTTTCTACACTGGCCGCGAGAGAAGGTGAAGAGTCGCCTATAAATGGAGGCTCTCAGCCTTCAGTTTCCGATCGTTCAAAATCTCTTTCTCTCTCAAATTTTCTGCATAGTAGGCATAACCTCTGGGCATAATACCCCCTAATTAACGAAGTTCTGCTCCGTTGTAAGTATCATAACCCCGATTACGTATTAGATACGCTGCCCGATTGATCCAGGGTTCGGTAACAGCTGTCGTGGTTCTGCACGACGTAGTCGTTGGAATGCCGTCTCGGGGAGGGTATTGCTAACGTAAATATTAAGGGTTATTATACTAACGCGTGTTCATTTGGGTAAATTATAGATAATCATCAGGAAACCCTTAAAGGAAACCATAAAACAGCAATGTGAGTAATCTCCTTTTTGTTAACTGTTTTTACAAAACCTCACTTAATTAATGATATATTAAACAATGATTGAGTATTTGTATTCTACAATTATCGTCGGTATGTTGGGGTTTTGTATACAAAATTTGTTACTACCTTGCGAGGAGTAACATGACCACAAGTCGGGTTGACAGTACCGTGGGTGGTAATTGAATAGATGGAAACAAATGTAATTGTGCGACCGCCCTCAATACTATACAATGGTCTTTATTAAACTTGATTAAAATGGGATTCACTCACCAATATTTTCCACTGAAAAAATGTTTTTAAAACGCGTTTCAGGTAACAAAATGTGAAAGCCAAATAGAAGCCAGCTGGACAGCACTGAAGGCTTGGAAAAGTGGCAATAAAGTTACCTAAAATATAGAGTTGTTTTTATTAAATAAAATAGGGTTTATCCCTATGAAAATGTGTGTACTTGAAACTTGGGTTTTTCCCATGTATTTGATATATTAAAAGCGTGGTATTTTACTCTGATAAAATATTTCCTAACTACGGTCGTGATGTAAATTCCGCTGCCAAAATGACAAACCCAGATACCACCAAAACTGGCCGCGGCCGCCCGTTCCCGGGTTATTAGGGGACAAGGGTTGCGACATTATTACCCGTCACCCTTCCCTCCAACATGCCCAGATACTGGATATCCAAATTATAGATACCAGTATCCTGTTGTGCCTCAACCACAACCATTGCCACCGCCATAATTAGAGGCCATTAACCAGGCCTTGGAAAGGGCGGAAAAAGTTCAACATCAGGCTCAGAAGAATGAGAGGAAGACAAGCAAATTCTTCAAGAAACTCACCAAGCTGGTTAAGGGAAAGAAAGATGACTGGAAGCTTTCTTTATTTATCATGTATTGTTATTTATTTAATTTCCAAAAGTCCCTGTGTGGACATGAATTTTCTTTTAGCCCATGCGTTGACATGTATTTCCTTTTAGTCCCTGGGTGGACAAGTAGTTTAATTTATTTCAAAAGTCCTGTTTAAGGCAAAGTATTGTAATCGTTTATCTTTTAATGAAAATTTTGGAATTATTTATATTATATGTATTCATTACATCCTTTTCAAGAGATCGTCTTGATTTTAATTCGAACTTTATCGATCTGCTCAATGATTCCAAAATATATTCTTAATGGTTTTTGACCAGCCAATTGGCAGAGTCCATATCATTTGGCAATTATAAATGATAGTTAAGGATGACTAGCCCTTCTATCCAGAGGTGGTGAACTATGTTCAAGCCTCAAAAGCCTTTATAGTCAGATGTGACAATGGCTACATATATTTATTTTATTGTTAAACCATTAAGATAATTTTTTCTATGTTAACATTCAAGTAATGTTAATACTCCTGGCAGTGTGACCTGGGGAACCACACTAGCCGTAAAGGTGGTGGACTACGTCCAAGCCGTATAGCCTATATGATCGAATTATTTCGTGGCTAATATCATCAATGCGATGATCATATATTTTAACATCCTTAGTGTTTATTGTCACACCCTGGCTTTGCGAAAGCGTGGGTTTATTATGGTGTGACTTCTTAATACCATAGCTTAATCACAACAAAGCTATATGAAAATAAAACCATGAAGATCATCAGTTGATTTAAGTTCGAAAAGTAAGTTACGACAACATTGTTTAAAGTTGACACATGCAACGAGTTACAACCCAACAAAATAAAAACATTGTTCATACGACATAACCACAATCATACAATAAACACCGTCTAAGACTTGCGACTCGTCCAGGTAAAAGTCACAATCCCTAAACGTGGATGACCTCATAACTCTTACGCAGCGTGAAATCGTAGCATACTTCGCCAGATCCCTAATTCCCTGAAATACATGTAAGTTGAAAAATCAACATAAAGTTGAGCGAGTTCATGTGAAAGTGAGTATGTAAAACCTTTGTTAGTATAAAATCCCTGGTATGTAGCAAATAAGGAAATAAAGAGATCACCAATGGTTTGCAAGGCCATTGATATGTGTGAAGTGCTGTAGGAAGACTCAAACCTAGCAGATTTTTGCGTCGGGTACCAAGTCACCCCGAGGTCCGTACTATTGGGCCTGGGGCTGGGCTCGCTACACCTAGATAGATCTACCGCTAAAGACCCTCGGTCCTACAATGAGGATTAATGGCCTCCAGTTCCCGCCTACCCACTCACATGATCTAAGTAGTAACCCTCCTTACGCTAACCATACCATGTAAAAAGTATTCGTAGTCATAGTAACATGTATTTCACCCCGAAGTATAAAACTGAAAACAGTTAAGAGAAAAGGGGAACATGAACTCACAGAAGTGCGTCTCGAAATAGTAAATCCCAAATCAACCTGCTGCGTGACGATCTACACGTACTAACTTCTATTAGACGGACGGTCGTGCCTTGGCTTAAGGTTTAACGTTTTTGGGAAATAGTTAGGCAACTATTTCGTATTTACACTTCTTAATTATTTAATAATTATCTTCCTTCCCAAGGATGGGGGTTTTAATACATGTGTGTTTTGTAAATCCAAAAATACATTATTAAGTCTCACTTAATAAAATATATTTTATTCATTCGTCTAAAATATTCTATCTCCAAAATATACATATTTTTTCCAAAAATATTATATTGTATACCTTACAATTTCCAAAATAACACTTTTATCGAAATACACATTTAAGAGTATTTTTCCAAAAATACATAAGTTACGTTTTAAAGTTAGTGTGGTAATAATAATACCGGTGTAACTTAAATATTTATTTGTGATAGCGTTGGTATTATTTTGGAGTCGTGCTTTCATATTGTATTCCAGTTATATTATTCTTACCCTAAAAATAATATGTAGTTCACAAAATAATCGTAAAATCACACAAGTGTTTTATTATGAAATATATATTCTAAATATATATTTAGTAAGTTTTATTTACGAAAACCCACCTCCGACACTTGGTAATTTTGTAATAAAAATTATGGCGAAGTTTGTTTGGAAAACAAGTCAAAAATATATTCATAACACTTGTCACAAAAATATTTCCAAGTGTTATATTTCTGGAAAAATTTCGCCAGAGTTTCCTCTGTAGATGGGGGTGGCCACACTTTCTAGCGTATCATTTTCTTTTCAAAATTCAATCAACATTTTTCCAATCATCAACCCTTTACCCAAAAAAAAAATGTTCAATCGTCAAACTAGTCAAAATAAGCATAAATCACAAACACATGAACTTGTAGGTTGTGTAACAATATATAGTAACTTTCTAACATTTTTAGTAGATATTTGTATCTTTAAAAATAAAATCAGTTTCTCGAAAACTTTATTTTTAAAGAATATGTAACTTCACAACTTCTAGTCAAAAATTACGGAAATATTTCTTTGTTAAATCCTTTTGTTACACAAGTGTCTACACACTTGTTTGTTCACAAAAATGCTTTTAGATCATGAAAGATCCGGGTTTATAAATAAGACTTGTATATTTCACTTGGTTCTTCGAAAATACCTCTTGTAGATCTTTAGATCTACTAGTTTAGAACTCCATTTTACAAGAAAAACTATTTTTTACACAAGTTCATGTTTATGTATGAAAGGGTTCGTCATCTAGTAACTTTCCTACTTAACATAATGCTAGTTCATGTTCCATGAACATGATCTAGCGAGGTTAGATGACGATCCGTTCCACAACTAGCAACCAACAAAATAAAATAATCATTACTAAACAAGATTCATAAGTTTTACACCATTATTTACCCTTTAACCACCATGTTCATCTTTCTAGCAAGACTTTTAGTTTTGTTTCCGCATGTTCATGAATTTTATCCGTTAAACTTCTTATTAACCACTTTAAACAAGATCAAGAGGGTGTTTAGAATCACTTACAACTAGCTCAAGGCTAGGGAAGATTCAAGGCGAAAACAAGGTGGTTAATAGCGATGTAGAGAGGTCCTTGTGATTCTGTAAGCACCGGGTCTCCTCGTATGAGCTCTAACACACTTGTATGTATGTAATATTGCAACATTGAAATTGGAAGGTGATGGTGGGTGTGAGGGAGTTCTCGTCCGAGAGTGTTGAGAGGAGAGGGAGAGTTGCAATTTTTGTTGATGGGTTTGTGAATGAAATGGTTGATCTAGTGGTGATACATATAATCCATTTAGAGATATTAACCATGGTTTATTATGTTTAGTAGATATTAGACAAAGCAAATAAAATAATCATAAATTGTAAGGGTGTGTCCCCTACATGGGACCGATCGGTTATAAGGGGGGGGGGCATTTGGTTTGATTTCAACTAGATGGTTAGTGTCTAGTTATGTTAATTATGAGATTAAATTAAGTTACTAGTGTGTAGTGTTTTGTAACGGGTGTTAGGGTATTCGGGGACCCTAACTGGCTCAGAAAAGGAAAAACAGTGTCATAGACAATATTTTTATGTTCCGGGTAAAGTCCGGTTGTTCGGTTGGATATTAATCCGTTAAAGTGCTAAATAAGCATTTAAAGTGTCGTTAATATTTGTTTTAGTGACACAATGTGTCACACCCCGACCACGTAGAACATACTAAACGTGGCGGAAACATCGGGGAGTGTTGTAACAGAATTAATTGTCTCAAATCCATGGCAATTGAAATTTCGTTTTATTGATTAAAAGTGTTACAATGTCTAATCAATCAAGGAAATACAACAAAATTATCTAGTCTTGCATCTTTTATTGTCACTAAAGCCCAAGTCTGCCTATATGTATCTTGATCATCTTATGCAACAGTTCCTGAAAAACACATGTGAAAATAGGTACGTCAGCATAAAAATGCCTGTGAGATACATAGGTTTTGTGAAAATAGGTTCCATGACTTATGTTTGAGAAAATGTTTAGTCATGAACCTTGTAATTTGCTTTATTTTGTAAAATCATTTGAAAAACAATGAGTTCAGATGATATGTATAAAATAAGTGAATAATGTACGGTCAAATGAATAACCATAGTAAAATGGGTATGTATAAGATAAGTTGTTTGTAAAACAATGTCTTGTGAAAAGTATGTTATTTGTATAAAATGTTATATGTATCAAACTGAAATGATTCAAATAACGCTACAATATGTAATACCATACAAACACTTATATATAGGAAGTACCAGCGGCGTATCCACCATGCTTGTATCATATTACACACGCATCGTTACTTAATCACTTAATCAAACCAAACCAATGTCAAAATGTCTATGTCAAATATCCATGTCAAATGTCTATGTCAAATATTCATGTCAAATGTCTATGTCAAAATATCATGTATGGCAAGTGAAATGTCTCAACTAAACCATATACACAAAAACAAAGTATTGAAGTAAAACTTGGTTTAAATCAAAGTTATGTTTTGTGGGAAAATGCATGATCAAATGTCAATCATGTTAAAATGTCTATGCCGAAATGTCTATGTCAAATACGGTTCACACGGTTCACAGATACAAACGGTTCACAGTTATCAACGGATCACAGTCAAACGATTACAACGGTTCAATATGTAGTAAAATGTGTTCATATGCTGGATAAGCATATGCAACAGAAAAGCAATGAAAAACGATGTACTAAGTACGCACACAATGGGCATACATAGCATGAAATGTAATGTAAAACGATGTGCTAAGTACGCACACAATGGGCATACATAGCATAAAATGTAATGAAATCATGTACTATAATGTACTAATGAACATAGCAAGTATATGATGTCAAAACAGGAAAGCATGAAAGTAACAAGTAGGCACATGTGTTCCACCCCAAAATGTTTGGAAAACAGTAAAAGAGGGGTCTATGTACTCACCTGAGATTGCTCAGTAGTCCTTGAGTAACAACCAAACAATACTAGAGATCGCGGATATCAAACGGCACCTAGTATAGGTAGCTACATTAATAAACCGGACCTAAATCGGAAGATCGGGTAGCATTAGGGTTTGTAAACCAAACGAGTGTAGAGACTCGTGTCTTTTGGTTTAACAAAGCCTACATACTAAATGAAACTTAACCTAAGTGTCTACGACCCATTACGACCCGTTTAGGTAGCTTATGCTACTTTAACGCGTCGTTCGCGTGAAACGCGTTCGGACCGCCTAACTAGTCCTATGACAAGTATTATATGCCTAAACATGTTACATAATCAGTTACGTGACAAAAGTTTAGGTTACATATGCTAAATTACCAATTATGTACGAAAAGGGTATTCTGGTAATTTACCTAAGGCATATAAACTACCTATCATACAACTACTTAAACGATGTGACCATAGGGTATAACCTCAGAAGGTTATTCCCTACACTATGGTCACCTAATGTATTTGGTCGGATCTTAATGATCGACCAAACTGGGTCGGGTTCGAAGGTATAAGCGATTGTTTAGATCGCTTACCTTACGACCCTATATAAGCACTAAACTAAAAGTGACGAGTTAAGCATGTTAAAACATGCTTAACTAAGTTTAGAAAATAAGTTTGGTATCACAACAAACGGTTGTGATACCTAAGAGTAGTTTGGTTACAAAATACCCAAGAATACGTATTCTGCCCGAAACTACGGCTCGTCACTGAGCCTAGATAACGTGGTAATCAGTAGGGATAGTCACTAGGGACTATAACCATCGTGATCACGCTCACGTTATGAAGTTCAAACGAACTTTGCATCGACCATAAACTGGTCAATGCAGAAAGTCAAACAAAGTTTGACTTTCGGACTCGAAAGCGATAAAAGAACGAAAGAATACTTACGAAGGGTCCCCGAATGCTAACCCAGATCGAAATAGCTCAGGTATGAAACGAAGGTTCCAACTTAGAGCTTTCTTGATCAGATTTGTGGGTTTTGGGGTTGAGGGTGGATGGGTATTTATAGTATTCGGTCTACCGCTAGGATCATTTCTTGGAAAAGGAGGCAACGATCAAGGCCGTACACTTGTCGAAATGTTATGGTGCCACAATTGCTCCATAACTTAATGACACATCATCACTAAACATGTGGTTAAGAATTGATTTGGTTGCAACTTGTGCTTAACCATTGAATCTGGCCCAGATCACACAGTCGCGTAGCGCGACAGGTGAGCCTTTAGGGATCGCGCTACGCGACACCCTCACCTGATTCAGAAAAGTTTCAGAAGTTACATGTTTGGTCCCTGCACGTGTTTCAAGGCATTTCCGACACTTCCAAGGCCCGTAAAGCCATCTTTAAGGCCCTAAAATGTTGCCTAAACATTGTGGACATAAAACATGTTCAAAAATATGTCGGATGATGGTTCGTTTGGTCGTACGAACGCGATGTTCGCTTAATTACGACGAAATGCGCATAAGCGCGAAAAACGATCCAAATGACGAAACGAATGGATTTTTCTTAAGGCGAACCCTAAAATATAATGTAGTCATGCTTACATAAATTTTTGGATGTCCAGATGTATTCAGAACGTAAGTTATGCGCGAAAATGCAAACTTGTGCACTTTTTGACACTTTTAGTCCCTGAATGTTCCAAAAGTTTATTTTAGCATACCGAACCCCTCAAAGCCTATTTCTAAGCTATGTAAAGGATATTTATGGTATGTTTAACTTATGGTCATGTTCCGGAATGTCTGTTACAGTTCAAATTGGCATACTTTCGCAGTTTGTCAACTTTAGTCCCTGTAAGCGATTAAACTTTGATTTCACCACACCAAACCTTCCAAAACTTATATCTAAGTTATGTAAAGTTTATTTAAGGTATGTTAAGCCTATTTCACTATTCCGGAGTGTTTGTTGCATTAAACTGGTTATATTTACGCATTAGTGCGCGTATAACCTTCCAGAAAGCGATATAGTGATTGAAATCGAACAAGAATTGATATGTGTAAACGATACACATATTTTTACAAATCCCAAGTATGAAATACAATATTTCACTGGTTGGGCATTTGTTTGATGGTTGAAATGACACAGGTGTTACAGTCTCCCCTACTTTAGGAAATTTCGTCCCGAAATTAATTCGTAGGAGTCTGTCTATGACTTTGTTTCTAATAGTCATCAAAGATATGTAAAGCATAATCTGATTATTTTCCTCAATGGATATTTTTCAGAAGCGAAAATGAACGAGCAGAGTCACTTTCTTCAACGGGTTCTTCGGAAATGGAAAATAAAGGAATTAACTAAACGGATATACATTTCCCTCAACGGATATTCTTCAGAACGAAAATGAACAAACGGGGTCATTTTCCTCAACGGTTTGTTCTTCAGAATTTGAAATGAAAGAAAAATCAACGGATATTCATCTCCTCAACGGATAAATCTTCAGAAACGAAAATGAACTAACGGAGTCATTTTCAACGGTTATTTCCTCAGAGTTGGAAATGAAGAATTACACAACGGATATTCATTTCCTCAACGGATAAATCTTCAGAAACGAAAATGAACTAACGGAGTCATTTTCAACGGTTGCTTCCTCAGAGTTGGAAATGAAGGATTACACAACGGATATTCATTTCCTCAACGGATAAATCTTCAGAAACGAAAATGAACTAACGGAGTCATTTTCAACGGTTGCTTCCTCAGAGTTGGAAATGAAGGATTACACAACGGATATTCATTTCCTCAACGGATATTCTTTAGAACGAAAATGAATGGATAATTCATTTTCCTCAACGGTTATTCTTCAGAATGGAAATGAAAAGATAAACAACAGATATTCATTTCCTCAACGGATATTCTTCAGAAGTGAAAAATGAATAGCTAGTTCATTTTTCCTCAACGGATGCTTCATCAGAATTGGAAATGAATAGGGTTAACTCTTGATACATGATAGAACTTGCTGTGATTTCTGTGCACTAAATTCCATAATTATGTATGCATCCATAATTACGTAATTCCTTGCACAGTCCGCACAGTTTGTTTTGAAATGTTGTGGGGAAAGATATCAAACCTGAGATGAGAGTGACTAGACTACCATAGGGTCCTTTTAATTAGATCAACAGAGGATCTTCTTAATTAGGCCACTAAGGAGTCCTTTCAGCTATATCATCACATGATATCCCTAACCAGATTTTTGGATCAATCTGTTTAACTAGACCACTAAAGGGGTCTAATTATGAAGTAGTACATTATAATCCAAGGGACTTTAACTACAACGTAGAAGTCCATTAAGGATTTAAGTAGTACCTTTGGGTATCCTACTATGAATCTCTTGCACAAAGATATGTAAGATTTTACGAGGATTTGAATAACATAAATTGGATCACATGACACATAAAGGATAACACATAAGCACATAACCACATAATTGTTTAATTGTTATTATCTTGTTATTGATTGCTATTAACTTGGCGCCTCGTACATCGTCTCTCTTGGAAGAAACGGGTACTTAGGATTTTCGTGGAAACGCAAGAGATCATACAATGGAGAAAATTTGGGAGTAGTCTGTTCATCAAGGAATGCGGTTCCTTGATTGTCGGTATTGTAGGGGGTATGTTGTTTATACATATAATCACATAAATACATTGTAATGTAAATAAAAGATTTATTTATAAACAACGATAACAACTGTTTCTTGGATCTTGACAACAAAAGAAAATAATACATAAGACGTGATTATTTCTAAACGATGTTGTCTTCTGGTTGACCATATGCTCATCCCTGCGCTGGATTTGCATTAGCAAGCCTTGGGCAATTCCTACGAAAATGGCCCATCTCGCCACAGTTGTAGCAAGATCCCGGTGGAAAACGAGCTTGAGCAGGATTGTTGTTAATCTGATTTGGTGCTGCTGCTGTTGGGCAAACCCTCGCTGTATGACCTATAAGTCCGCAAACTTGGCATGTGCGGCACTTCACCCCAGCATGATGATGTAGGCCACATTGGTTGCACAAGGGTGCAGTTCCGTTGTAGGGTTTCCTGACAGGGGGTTGAGCTGGTTGGTTGGGGACGGCTTGATCATTGTGAGCGACCACAGCGTAGTTCTGAGAAGCCTTTCGCTTCTTTGACCTCTTAGGGGATCCAGTCTGTTCATCCATGATCTTTGATTCTTCGATAGGTTCCGATTCTTCGACCGGCTTCTTGTCACCTTTTCGGAAAAGTTTACCTTTCCTGATCTTTGATTCAGTCAAGGTTGCAGATAACTCAATGGCCTGCCTAACAGTAGTAGGGTTGCTACCAGTCAAAATGTCTTGTATTGAGTCGGGAAGGCCATCAATGTACTTTTCGATTGCCTTATCCAAAGGCGTGACCATGTTTGGGCATAACAGACTTAACTCCTCATAACGGTCCGTGTAGGCTCGATGCTCACCGCTGTCTTGCTTAAGATCATCAAATTCCCTTTCCAAAGCCCTGATCTCGTGACGAGGACAAAACTCCTTCATCATGAGAGCCCTAAGTTCGGCCCATGTCTGTGCTAGAGCAACTTCTGCACCGCGATCTCTCATCACCCCGTTCCACCACGTAAGGGCTCTCTTCTGGAACACACTCGAAGCAAACTCGACCTTGCGATTGTCAGGACACTGCACATGGCGGAAAGTATTCTCAATGCTCTCGAACCATTGAAGAAGCCCAGTCGCTCCCTCAGAACCACTAAACTTGAGTGGTTTCGCCGAGTTAAAACTCTTGAAATTGCATGGACCATTGTTGTTGTTGTTGGCTTGATTCCATAGAGCAAAGAGGTTTGGGAATTGAGCAGCCATTTGCTGCGCAATGATTTCTGCCAATTCGGCAGTCGCTATCTGGCTTTCGCGTCGAGGAGGCATTCTAAAAGAGGAAACATGAAATGAAACGAGTGAGAGGATTAGACGAAAAGAATGAGATGAAACAAATATGATGAAAGCAAGGATAGTGGTCATTTGTTTGTTACTACAAAGCAACAAACGACCCGGTGAAAGGTAAATAGGTCAAAAATAATGTATCGCGAAGACATGCTCGCCTATAAGTGAACACTCATCCCAAGAATTCCCAGGTAAGCACAACTGGTCTCGCGTCTGATGAGATGTATACGAAGTGCTTGCCTAGACAGAAAACCCAGAATACAGGCATTCACCCTTCCAGTTTGCACGTGTTCACATTATTTAAAACCCAAAACCTTGACGAGATTTTGAAAACTCAAAGGGGTTCAAAACCTTATAACAGAGGGTTCAAAACCTAGTAATTAATCATCCTAGAACAGATGATTAGTTTTCAAAGCGGTTTTGAAATTTATGTTCTTGTTGTGGTCGTCGCCTAAGGATAGGTGACAGTATTGTTTTATGACTAAACGCAAGTAAACTCGCGTTAGGGTCCTAAGAAAGTTATAGACTAGGTCAAAGCATTACTAATAACCTAATTCCCTATAACCATTGGCTCTGATACCATCTTTTCTGTCACACCCCGACCACGTAGAACATACTAAACGTGGCGGAAACATCGGGGAGTGTTGTAACAGAATTAATTGTCTCAAATCCATGGCAATTGAAATTTCGTTTTATTGATTAAAAGTGTTACAATGTCTAATCAATCAAGGAAATACAACAAAATTATCTAGTCTTGCATCTTTTATTGTCACTAAAGCCCAAGTCTGCCTATATGTATCTTGATCATCTTATGCAACAGTTCCTGAAAAACACATGTGAAAATAGGTACGTCAGCATAAAAATGCCTGTGAGATACATAGGTTTTGTGAAAATAGGTTCCATGACTTATGTTTGAGAAAATGTTTAGTCATGAACCTTGTAATTTGCTTTATTTTGTAAAATCATTTGAAAAACAATGAGTTCAGATGATATGTATAAAATAAGTGAATAATGTACGGTCAAATGAATAACCATAGTAAAATGGGTATGTATAAGATAAGTTGTTTGTAAAACAATGTCTTGTGAAAAGTATGTTATTTGTATAAAATGTTATATGTATCAAACTGAAATGATTCAAATAACGCTACAATATGTAATACCATACAAACACTTATATATAGGAAGTACCAGCGGCGTATCCACCATGCTTGTATCATATTACACACGCATCGTTACTTAATCACTTAATCAAACCAAACCAATGTCAAAATGTCTATGTCAAATATCCATGTCAAATGTCTATGTCAAATATTCATGTCAAATGTCTATGTCAAAATATCATGTATGGCAAGTGAAATGTCTCAACTAAACCATATACACAAAAACAAAGTATTGAAGTAAAACTTGGTTTAAATCAAAGTTATGTTTTGTGGGAAAATGCATGATCAAATGTCAATCATGTTAAAATGTCTATGCCGAAATGTCTATGTCAAATACGGTTCACACGGTTCACAGATACAAACGGTTCACAGTTATCAACGGATCACAGTCAAACGATTACAACGGTTCAATATGTAGTAAAATGTGTTCATATGCTGGATAAGCATATGCAACAGAAAAGCAATGAAAAACGATGTACTAAGTACGCACACAATGGGCATACATAGCATGAAATGTAATGTAAAACGATGTGCTAAGTACGCACACAATGGGCATACATAGCATAAAATGTAATGAAATCATGTACTATAATGTACTAATGAACATAGCAAGTATATGATGTCAAAACAGGAAAGCATGAAAGTAACAAGTAGGCACATGTGTTCCACCCCAAAATGTTTGGAAAACAGTAAAAGAGGGGTCTATGTACTCACCTGAGATTGCTCAGTAGTCCTTGAGTAACAACCAAACAATACTAGAGATCGCGGATATCAAACGGCACCTAGTATAGGTAGCTACATTAATAAACCGGACCTAAATCGGAAGATCGGGTAGCATTAGGGTTTGTAAACCAAACGAGTGTAGAGACTCGTGTCTTTTGGTTTAACAAAGCCTACATACTAAATGAAACTTAACCTAAGTGTCTACGACCCATTACGACCCGTTTAGGTAGCTTATGCTACTTTAACGCGTCGTTCGCGTGAAACGCGTTCGGACCGCCTAACTAGTCCTATGACAAGTATTATATGCCTAAACATGTTACATAATCAGTTACGTGACAAAAGTTTAGGTTACATATGCTAAATTACCAATTATGTACGAAAAGGGTATTCTGGTAATTTACCTAAGGCATATAAACTACCTATCATACAACTACTTAAACGATGTGACCATAGGGTATAACCTCAGAAGGTTATTCCCTACACTATGGTCACCTAATGTATTTGGTCGGATCTTAATGATCGACCAAACTGGGTCGGGTTCGAAGGTATAAGCGATTGTTTAGATCGCTTACCTTACGACCCTATATAAGCACTAAACTAAAAGTGACGAGTTAAGCATGTTAAAACATGCTTAACTAAGTTTAGAAAATAAGTTTGGTATCACAACAAACGGTTGTGATACCTAAGAGTAGTTTGGTTACAAAATACCCAAGAATACGTATTCTGCCCGAAACTACGGCTCGTCACTGAGCCTAGATAACGTGGGAATCAGTAGGGATAGTCACTAGGGACTATAACCATCGTGATCACGCTCATGTTATGAAGTTCAAACGAACTTTGCATCGACCATAAACTGGTCAATGCAGAAAGTCAAACAAAGTTTGACTTTCGGACTCGAAAGCGATAAAAGAACGAAAGAATACTTACGAAGGGTCCCCGAATGCTAACCCAGATCGAAATAGCTCAGGTATGAAACGAAGGTTCCAACTTAGAGCTTTCTTGATCAGATTTGTGGGTTTTGGGGTTGAGGGTGGATGGGTATTTATAGTATTCGGTCTACCGCTAGGATCATTTCTTGGAAAAGGAGGCAACGATCAAGGCCGTACACTTGTCGAAATGTTATGGTGCCACAATTGCTCCATAACTTAATGACACATCATCACTAAACATGTGGTTAAGAATTGATTTGGTTGCAACTTGTGCTTAACCATTGAATCTGGCCCAGATCACACAGTCGCGTAGCGCGACAGGTGAGCCTTTAGGGCTCGCGCTACGCGACACCCTCACCTGATTCAGAAAAGTTTCAGAAGTTACATGTTTGGTCCCTGCACGTGTTTCAAGGCATTTCCGACACTTCCAAGGCCCGTAAAGCCATCTTTAAGGCCCTAAAATGTTGCCTAAACATTGTGGACATAAAACATGTTCAAAAATATGTCGGATGATGGTTCGTTTGGTCGTACGAACGCGATGTTCGCTTAATTACGACGAAATGCGCATAAGCGCGAAAAACGATCCAAATGACGAAACGAATGGATTTTTCTTAAGGCGAACCCTAAAATATAATGTAGTCATGCTTACATAAATTTTTGGATGTCCAGATGTATTCAGAACGTAAGTTATGCGCGAAAATGCAAACTTGTGCACTTTTTGACACTTTTAGTCCCTGAATGTTCCAAAAGTTTATTTTAGCATACCGAACCCCTCAAAGCCTATTTCTAAGCTATGTAAAGGATATTTATGGTATGTTTAACTTATGGTCATGTTCCGGAATGTCTGTTACAGTTCAAATTGGCATACTTTCGCAGTTTGTCAACTTTAGTCCCTGTAAGCGATTAAACTTTGATTTCACCACACCAAACCTTCCAAAACTTATATCTAAGTTATGTAAAGTTTATTTAAGGTATGTTAAGCCTATTTCACTATTCCGGAGTGTTTGTTGCATTAAACTGGTTATATTTACGCATTAGTGCGCGTATAACCTTCCAGAAAGCGATATAGTGATTGAAATCGAACAAGAATTGATATGTGTAAACGATACACATATTTTTACAAATCCCAAGTATGAAATACAATATTTCACTGGTTGGGCATTTGTTTGATGGTTGAAATGACACAGGTGTTACACAATGAATTCCTGACACTTTGGAAAGTGTCTAGTATTACTTTCCCATGTTTTTGCACTTTACTAGTTAGCTTAAATGCTGAATTTTTGTATTAAAGTGCAGAATTTTGTACTTAAAGCATGTTTTAGGCACATCCGGTCACTATAACTATCACCTAGTGACGCAGTTTAACAGTCCTCACCTCCCTACACTCCCTACTAATGTAGTAAACTATTCCCGGCTCATACTGGCCTCAGAGACAGTGTCTGTCTGATGCTGGCTATGTCAGCATGTTTACTGGGTTATCCGTATAGTGTGCTACTGTGCTTTTGTGCATCAAGTTTGTCACTATAGTTATGTGTAAAAAAAAATGGAGTGACATCAATAAAGTATGATGCATGTATGTGTATGTATCAGCATTCAAGTAGCAGTTTAACCACAGTTGTAAGCAAGCACAGTAATTAAGCATTAATTAAATATTAATTAATTCGTACGGATACCTGGTTTGGTGAGGGTTGTCACATTCTCCCCCCGTTAAATAAATTTCGTCCCGAAATTTAGGCTCTGCTTCTAGCTCTAGGGGTCTTGGGAAATAAATGGGGGTATTTCTCTTTCATACGATCCTCACGTTCCCACGTGAATTCAGGCCCATGCCTAGCATTCCAATGAACTTTGACGAGTTTGACACTGCTCCTGCGAGTTTTGTTAACCTTCCAATCCGTGACCTCAACAGGTTCTTTAGTGAAGTGGAGCGTGTCGTCGATATGAACTTCGTCAGCAGGAATGATCACTGTTTCCAGTGTTGGACTCTTTCTCAAATTTGATACATGGAATGTATCATGAACACCATTTAGTTTAGCAGGTAGGTCCAACTTGTAGGCAATAAGCCCAATCCTTTGCAGGATTCTGAAAGGGCCAATGTAACGCGGATTCAACTTCCCACGCTTTCTGAAGCGTGCCACACCCTTCCAGGGTGAAACCTTCAATAAAACCATATCCCCAACTTGAAATTCCAAAGGTTTCCGCTTTGGATCTGCATAGGCTTTCTGCCTGTCGCGAGCCGCCTCGATGCGCCTTCGAATTTGCGCAATCTTGTCTGTTGTCTCTTGGACTATTTCGGGACCAACAAGCTGCCTATCACCTGCATCAGCCCAGCATAGTGGCGATCGACATTTGCGTCCATAAAGAGCTTCAAATGGCGCGACTCCAATACTGGTGTGATAGCTGTTGTTGTACGAAAATTCGACCAAAGATAAATGATTATCCCAGCTACCACCCAAATCCATTACATATGCTCTCAGCATATCTTCCAAAGTCTGAATTGTTCGTTCACTTTGGCCATCAGTTTGCGGATGAAATGCAGTGCTCAGGTTCAACTACGAGCCAAAAGCTTCTTGGAAGGATTGCCAAATCCTTGATACAAATCTCCCATCTCTATCAGAGATGATCGAGAGAGGCACTCCGTGACGTGCAACAATTTCTCGCATGTATATTTCCGCAAGTTTACTCGTGTTGTCCTTTTCTGTGATTGGTAAGAAATGTGCGGACTTTGTTAGGCGGTCAACTATCACCCAAATCATATCATGGCCTCTGGGTGTCTTTGGCAGCTTTGTTATGAAATCCATTGAGATTTGTTCCCATTTCCACTTGGGAATTTCAGGTTGCTGCAGGAGTCCTGAAGGCTTCTGGTATTCGGCTTTCACTTTGGCGCACGTCAAACACTTGCTAACATAAACATCAACATCGCCTTTCATCCTAGGCCACCAATAATAGTCCTTAAGATCTTGGTACATCTTATCCGCTCCTGGGTGGATAGAGTACCGTGATTTGTGGGCTTCATCAAAAATAACTTTTCTCAAACCACCAAACAGAGGAACCCAAATCCTTTTCATGAAACATAGTGTTCCTTCCTCGTTTGGCACTAATTGCTTCTCCATCCCACGGAGATATTCTTCTTCAATGTTCCTTTCTTTCAAAGCTTCTCTCTGCGCAGCACGAATGCGTAGATAGATATATGTCTGGACAATCTTTTCCAAAGTCCTAACCCTTATGGGCTTGATCCTTTCTTTTCGACTCGGGGCATCAGCGACCACATTCGCTTTCCCTGGATGATAGTTGATCTCGCAGTCGTAATCGTTCAATAATTCGACCCAACGTCTTTGTCTCATATTCAGCTCTTTCTGGTCGAATATGTGCTGCAGACTCTTATGATCCGTAAAGATCGTACACTTTGTACCATACAAATAATGTCTCCAGATTTTCAGCGCAAATACCACTGCGCCTAGCTCTAGATCATGCGTGGTATAGTTCTTTTCATGAACTTTCAATTGGCGTGAAGCGTAAGCTATAACTTTCTGACGTTGCATCAACACGCAACCCAATCCTTGAAGCGAGGCATCACAGTATACCACGAAATCATCAGTTCCTTCTGGTAGTGCTAAGATCGGCGCATTGGAAAGCTTGTCTTTCAGTAACTGGAATGCTTCTTCCTGTTTGATTCCCCAATCAAACTTTTTATCCTTCTGTGTGAGGAAGGTCAATGGTTGAGCGATCTTTGAAAAATCCTCAATAAATCTTCGATAGTAGCCAGCCAAACCTAAGAACTGGCGAATCTCGGTCAGCGTCTTTGGAGTCTCCCAGCTCTTTATTGCCTCGATCTTTGTGGGATCAACATGGATTCCATTTCCATTAACCACGTGTCCGAGAAACTGGACTTCGCGTAGCCAAAACTCACACTTAGAGAATTTGGCATACAACTTTTCCTTTTTCAGCAATTCCAAAATAGCTCTTAGATGCTATTCGTGTTCATCCTTCGTCTTTGAATAAATCAAGATATCGACTATGAACACAATCACAAACTTGT
Source organism: Helianthus tuberosus (assembly GCA_030545235.1). Classification (NCBI taxonomy): domain Eukaryota; kingdom Viridiplantae; phylum Streptophyta; class Magnoliopsida; order Asterales; family Asteraceae; genus Helianthus; species Helianthus tuberosus. Next base: position 135,633,075 of record CM060366.1, on the reverse strand, counting down.
CTAGGTACGGCTTACACACTCTATTCATCAAATCCATAAAAACAGCTGGTGCGTTTGTCAACCCAAACGGCATTACCAGAAGCTCATAGTGCCCATAGCGAGTTCTAAAAGCGGTTCTAGGAATACTTTCCTCTTGTATTCTCAGCTGATGGTAACCAGATCGCAAATCGATCTTCGAGTAGTAGCTTGAACCTTGCATGTGGCACCCCAGGAAAATCAGGAAAACAACGCAACTTAACTAGCTTCCTCAGTAACCACGTGCTAAATTTCGGGACGGAATTCTCTTAAGAGGGGGAGAATGTGAAAACCCTCAATTTACATGTATTCCGTACAATTAATTAGTGATAATGAAAGTGCTTGATGACTGTGCTGAATCATTTAATTGCTCTCTGATTTCTGTGTTATACTTACATGTGCGTGTTAACATACTAGAAGTATACAGAAAAGTTACTGAATAGTCCGGTGTATTTTCCTGAGTGTTAGGAATTAACCGTGTTACGAAAATATATATATAAGACGCCTTACGGAACAATTAAACAATTTAACGGAACAGTATCCGACCGTACAACCGGACATTACCCGGAACACTAAATTTTCGTCATGGACATTGTTTTACTATTTGTAGCTAGTCATGATCCCCGTTTGCCATAATACCCACTAAAAACCCCATGACTAACTTATAACATCAATTATTTACAATCTAACTATCCATTCACCATTTTAGTCACAATTTTACATAAACCCCCCCCCCCCAAACCGATTTTTAGTCCCAAGAGGACCCACAAGATCCACTCCATACTTCTTAGATCTCTTAGTATATTTTATGAGATATTATGTGATGTCTTGCTTGAGAATGTGAACATAATATATGGTGTAAGATTATAAGTAACTTCCAAGATCATAACCATCATTCCTCAATCTTTCATCTCACTCTTCACACTCTCTCTCTCCCTCACGGTTTCACCCCAAACCGAAACCATCACCACCACTAAACATCATCTTCTTCTTCCAAGATACAAGTGCCATTCAAAGCTTCAAAGAATCCATGGAGGTTGCAACTTGAAGGGATTTCAAAGGAGCTTGTTTCAAGTCTTTTCACCATCTTTTTCTTACCAACTTTGCACTAGATTTCATCCCTAGCTATAAGCTAGTAGTAAGCTCTTGTTTAACCTTTGTTCATCTTATTTTATGGCTAACATTGTAGTATGATGCTTATGTTTACAACTAAAATGCAAGAACACTAAAAATATAAACATAAAGGTTACATGAAGTTTACTTGTATATGAAATGCTATTAGTTGATGTTGTCATGGGTATGTTGTTGGTTTAGGGTTGGTTAATACATATATGATGATTGATCGTCGAACTCTTGATAAAATCCGTTGTTCGGACATGTGTTGATACAATATAGTAACATTTAAACTATAAAGAACATGCTGAATCACATTTCCAGCCGACTTCATCAGGCTGTAAACAGGACATAAACTCAACGAAAAACCGATATTTTGAATCTAAAATATGTCATTATGAAATACGGTTCTAATGGCACCAGAATCGTAATTTTTGAACTCCGTTTACTATTTTTCAAGTGTTAATTTGTAACAGTAGCTTAAGCTGAATTTTGACAGCAATAAATGGGTGTCATGCTTTCAGTCATAACCTGAGTTTTGTGATGAATCGGACCATGAAATTTGTACAGTAGATGACAATGGATGTATTTGTAATTACCCCACTGGAATTTCATAAATCGGACACTCGATGAATTTTTAATAAATTGTTCCGTGGACTGTGGTCAGAAATATATAAATCTGAGTTTAGTCCGGAATATGAATTTTTATAAAATATTGGTAATAAACCGGACCCCGATATTTTTACACAATAAAACATGGAATGTTTAAGACATCTTGTAAAAATTTGAGAATTTTTGGAATAATTTAACTATTTTATTAAAATGTCCGAAAACAGCCGGTTTTGAATATAAATGCTGAAATGACATAAGTTGTGACTCGCGTGTCTAAATGTCGAGTATGCTATCCGTGAATGATCTAACATGTTATATGTGTTACGTGCATTATCGTATGTTTGTTTATGAGTGGGGAATGATGGGAAGTTTATATGGGCATGAACCGTTAAAGTAATGCGTGCTATGTGATAGATACGTGTAGGAACTTTGTGCTCTATTTGAAAATCACTAAATGACTAACTGGTAAATCATACTAGGACGTGATCGACCGACCTTGACTGTTAACTACTTTTGAGAGTCAAACCGAGCAACCGAGGTGAGTTCACACTCCTAAGGCATGGGATTCCCGGTGGGTTGGGAATGGGATTGAATAACTACTCGTACTATCATTACTATTAAATTACTTTTCACCGTCCTCGGATTGAAGGGCACGTACGTAAAACCTACGTACACTCACACTCGCTACGGTCCTTGGATCAAGAAGGGCACGTACAAACACGACTAGTCGACACATGGGAAGCCCCCACTAATCTCCGCACACATGTTTGGGAAACCGCGATACGGCCACTAATCGTCGCACACATGTTTTGGAAACCGCGATCCGGCCCACTAATCATCGCAAACATGTTTGGGAAACCGCGATACAGTTAAATAAGATACTTAGTTTACGAAATAAACAAATGATTCATGAACACTATAACTAAACAACCAACTGTGATTTCACTCAACTTTGTTGTTGACTCGTTGTTACATGCCTTGCAGGTCGTTAGGTATCTATGGAGCTTGCATCGGAGTGGGAAGAGTCGTTGTGGGACATGGACGACTGTGTACCATGCTAAACATTTGAAACATTTAAACTTATGATTTGGTTTTAAACTTTATGCTTCCGCTTGTAACTTAAACTATGTTTTGTTTAGACACCAATTGTATTGTGTTGGATTTTACAAACTACTTACATGCTTGTTCAATATGATTGGTGGCTTGATCCTGGTCACGTCACGCCTCCAAGCGGTGGTATTCCGCATGGTGGATTTCGGGGGTGTGACAGATTGGTATCAGAGCCATTGGTTATAGTGAACTTGGTTTTAATAAAGGGAAAAAGTTTTTGTTAAAACCAGACTATAACCTGTACAGTGCTCAACGATCCACAACGACGCTTCGCTCCACGTGCAAGACTCGACACAATAGGTGGTATGATTTATGTTATATTGTTGGTTAGATAGTTTACACCGTGCATTAAGTACCGTAATAACTGATATTTGAACCTTGTGTGCGTACTCTCTTCTGTCATCCCACACTTACGCACCTTGCGATACCTTCTTACGTGTGTTCCTTCTATATGAAGATCATGAGTGAACGTCTCGACATGACCCAGGGTCAGCTGACGACCTTGATTAACGAACGGATTGCTGAAGCCTTAGCAACCCAAACAGGGAGTCAACCCATGCACCTTCAAACACGCATGGGCACCTTCAAGGCGTTCCTGGAATGCAAACCTCCCACTTTTGACGGCACTGAAGGGACAATCGGCCTTCTACACTGGATCCAAAGAATTGAATTTACATTCGAAGAAAGTGAAAGCCCTACCAACAAATGAGTGGAGTACGCTACTGGCATGTTGCAAGGGAAAGCGTATTATTGGTGGAACGCACAGGTTCAGATGCTCGGGTTGGCAGACGCGAATGCCACCCTCTGGAGCGACTTCAAGGATTGGATTAAGGAAGAGTTCTGCCACCTGGATGACATACTGAAACTTGAGATAGAGTATTATGGTTTGAAGATGGAAGGATCAGAGATTGAGGCGTACACAAAGAGGTCCAACGACTTGGCTGCCTTATGTCCTAACATGTCACAACCCATATCTAGGCGAATCAAGCTATACCTCAGAGGCTTAGTCCCGGAAATCCAAGGGTCTGTAAGTGCGGCCAACCTTCCCACAATCCAGCAAGTCATTCGTTTGGCACACCAGCTCACCGATCAGGCGGTGGAAGAGGGCAAGCTGCCCAAGCGTATTAACGCTACTACTACTGATGCTCCCAGTAACAACAAGCGCAAGTGGGATGGAAATTCGGGCGAGGGTTCTACTCCAGTTCAGTCTCAGTCCCAGCAGCGAAAGACAGATGAACACAGGAACCCCAGTCAGCAGCCTTTTGGAAATCAAGGTCAGGGTAGATACAGGGGAAATCACCCAAAGTGCAATCGATGTAGTTTGCACCACAGCAGGCCGTGCAACAAGGGTCATTGTCAGAGATGTAGCAAGTTGGGACATGAAGCCAAAGATTGTCGAAGCTTACGTCCTGCAAAGCAGAACCGACAACAGCGGCCACAAACTCCCCAAAACCAACAGCAACACCGGCAAGGTAATAAGGGATGCTTCTAGTGCGGTGCTGAGGGTCACTTCAAGAGGCACTGTCCTCAGCTGAATCAGAATCAAAACAACAACCAAGGAAATGAGAACAACAATGGAGGCAAAAAAAAAACGGGGGTAACAATAACGGCAAAGGTCGCACCTTCGTGATTGGTCAGGCTGACGCAAGGAACGACCCCAACATAGTGATGGGTAAGTTTCTTCTGGATGATTTTTTTGTTACTGTTTTATTCGATTCGGGTGCCGATACTAGTTACGTGTCCTTAAAAGTTAGCCAAATGCTTAAGCGCACTCCAACACTTCTAAACACCAAACACACGGTAGAACTAGCTAACGGTAAAGGTCTTGAAGCCACACACGTAGTTAAAGGGTGTAACCTCGTCTTAGCTGGTCAGACTTTCTCTATCGATCTTATTCCTATCACACTGGGTAGTTTCGACGTCGTTATTGGAATGGATTGGCTATCTCGTTATCAAGCGGAGATTGTTTGCAAGGAGAAAATCGTCCGCATTCCTCGTTCTGGTGAAGAACCTCTGGTGATTTAGGGCGATAAGAGTGGTGTTGTTGTAGGCATTATCTCTTTCCTTAAAGGCCCAGAAGTGTTTGCATAAGGGCCACACTGCCATTCTAGCGCTCGTTACTGACACATCAACGGAAGAGAAGAAAATTAAGACATTCCTATAGTGCGCGATTTTCCTGAGGTGTTTCCTGAGGAATTACCTGGTCTTCCGCCTCATCGACGAGTCGAATTTCAAATCGAGCTAGCTCCTGGAGCAGCGCCCATAGCTCAAGCACCTCATCGCTTAGCCCCAACCGAACTGGAAGAACTGTCCAAGCAATTACAAGAACTTTGGAAAAAGGTTTTATTCATCCTAGCTTTTCACCCTGGGGAGCTTCAGTGTTATTCGTAAGGAAGAAAGACGGTACCTTCAGAAAGTGCATCTACTACCGTGAACTCAATAAGGTGACCGTAAAGAATCGTTTTCCTCTCCCGCGCATTGATGACTTATTCGACCAGTTGCAAGGGTCGAGCTATTACTCCAAGATTGATTTGAGATCAGGATACCATCAGCTGAGAGTCCGAGAGGAAGACGTCTCCAAAACAGCATTCAGAACTCGCTACGGCCATTACGAGTTTCTGGTCATGCCTTTCGGGTTGACGAATGCACCAGCGGTTTTCATGGATCTCATGAGCCGAGTATGCAAACCTTACCTGGATAAGCTCGTTATTGTGTTCATCGACGATATCCCGATCTATTCTAAGAGTCAGGAGGAACACGAGCAGCATCTACGACTTATGCTGGAACTTCTTCGAAAAGTGCAGTTGTATGCCAAGTTTTCGAAATGTGACATCTAGCTTCGCGAAGTCCACTTTCTAGGCCATGTGGTAAACAAGGATGGAATTCATGTGGATCCATCCAAGGTTGACTCAATCAAGAACTGGCCTGCACCCCGCACACCAACAGAAATCCGCCAATTCTTGGGTTTGGCAGGATATTACAGAAGGTTTATCAAAGATTTCTCCAAGATTGCGCAACCTCTCACTTCACTGACTCAGAAGGGTGTCATCTATCATTGAGATGATGTACAAGAATCCGCCTTTCAGCACTTAAAGGATAGACTTTGTAGCGCGCCTATCCTCTCATTGCCTGAAGGCATAGAAGATTTTGTGGTTTATTGCGACGCTTCCATCCAAGGACTTGGTTGCGTGTTGATGCAACGTGACAAGATCATTGCCTACGCATCACGCCAACTTAAAGTTCACGAAAGGAACTACACTACACACGACTTGGAACTGGGAGCAGTTGTTTTCGCGCTTAAGGTATGGAGACATTACCTGTACGGTACCAAGTGCACCATTTACACCGATCACAGGAGTCTCGAGCATATCTTCAAGCAAAATGAGTTAAACATGCGACAACGCCGATGGGTCGAGCTCTTGAACGATTACGAATGCGCGATCAAGTACCATCCAGGCAAGGCCAATGTTGTGGCCGACGCCCTCAGTCGAAAGGATAATATACCTAAGCGTGTACGTGCGTTACAGCTTACCATCAAATCTAGTCTTCCTGCTCAGATTCGCGATGCTCAGGTTGAAGCATTGAAAGCAGAGAACATCAGAGCTGAATCCTTACGAGGATCGAGGCAGCGCCTGGAACAAAAGGAAGACGGTGCCTACTATGTTAACGGACGCATCTGGGTTCCACTGTATGGAGACCTACGCGAGCTTGTGATGGATGAAGCACATAAGTCTCGTTATTCGGTACATCCTGGTTCGGATAAAATGTACCACGACCTCAAGACTACGTATTGGTGGCCTGGCATGAAAGCCCACATAGCAACCTACGTCAGTAAGTGCTTGACTTGTGCGAGAGTCAAGACTGAATATCAGAAACCATCAGGCCTACTTCAACAACCAGAGATCCCTAAATGGAAATGGGGGCAAATTTCCATGGATTTCGTTACCGGCCTGCCTAGATCTCAACGCGGAAACGACACCATTTGGGTGATCGTAGATCAACTGACCAAGTCTGCACATTTTCTGGCTATCAAAGAAACGGATAAGTTTTCTACTCTTGCAGACATTTACCTAAAGGAAGTGGTATCAAGGCACAGAGTTCCAACCTCCATCAATTCTGATCGTGACGCGCGTTTTACTTCTGAACTGTGGCAACAATGCACAAGTCTTTTGGCTCACGTTTAGATATGAGCACCGCTTATCACCCACAGATGGATGGGCAGTCTGAACGCACCATCCAAACCCTTGAAGACATGCTTAGGGCATGCGTATTCGACTTTGGTAATGGCTGGGAAAAGCATCTCCCGCTAGTAGAGTTTCCGTACAACAACAGCTACCACACCAGCATCCAAGCCGCTCCGTTCGAGGCATTGTATGGACGCAAATGTCGATCGCCTCTTTGTTGGGCAGAAGTTGGTGACAGTCAAATCACTGGCCCAGAACTTGTAGTAGATACAACCGAGAGAATTGCTCAGATATGGCAACGAATGGCGGCAGCTCGTGACCGTCAGAAAAGCTATGCTGATAAGGGAAGAAAACCACTCGAGTTCCAGGTTGGGGATCGAGTGCTACTCAAAGTCTCACCTTGGAAAGGTGTAGTCCGCTTTGGCAAACGGGGCAAAACTCAACCCGCGTTATGTCGGACCATTCGAAATCATTGAGAAGATTGGCAAGGTAGCCTACAGGTTGAATCTACCTGAAGAACTCAGCGGAGTTCACAACGTATTCCATGTGTCGAATCTGAAGAAGTGTCTGTCAGATGAGACCCTCATAGTTCCTCTCAAGGAACTCACAATCGACGACCAGCTGCGATTCGTCGAGGAACCAGTAGAGATTACAGATCGAGAGGTTAAGATCCTCAAGCGTACCAGGATACCTCTGGTCCGAGTTCGTTGGAATGCTCGTCGTGGCCCAGAGTATACCTGGGAACGAGAAGACCAAATGAAACTCAAGTATCCCCAACTGTTTAAGATAAACGTAACCACTACTGAGGCTGAAGCTACTGCAGAATTTCGGGACGAAATTCCAAATCAATGGGGGGATGATGTGACACCCCAGGAAAATCAGGAAAACAACGCAACTTAACTAGCTTCCTCAGTAACCACGCGCTAAATTTCGGGACAAAATTCTCTTAACAGGGGGAGAATGTGACAACCCTCAATTTACATGTATTCCGTACAATTAATTAGTGATAATGAAAGTGCTTGATGACTGTGCTGAATCATTTAATTGCTCTCTGATTTCTGTGTTATACTTACATGTGCGTGTTAACATACTAGAAGTATACAGAAAAGTTACTGAATAGTCCGGTATATTTTCCTGAGTGTTAGGAATTAACCGTGTTACGAAAATATATATATAAGACGCCTTACGGAACAATTAAACAATTTAACGGAACAGTATCCGACCGTACAACCGGACATTACCCGGAACACTAAATTTTCGTCATGGACATTGTTTTACTATTTGTAGCTAGTCAGGATCCCCGTTTGCCATAATACCCACTAAAAACCCCATGACTAACTTATAACATCAATTATTTACAATCTAACTATCCATTCACCATTTTAGTCACAATTTTACATAAAGCCCCCCCCCCCCCCCCAAACCAATTTTTAGTCCCAAGAGGACCCACAAGATCCACTCCATACTTCTTAGATCTCTTAGTATATTTTATGAGATATTATGTGATGTCTTGCTTGAGAATGTGAACATAATATATGGTGTAAGATTATAAGTAACTTCCAAGATCATAACCATCATTCCTCAATCTTTCATCTCACTCTTCACACTCTCTCTCTCCCTCACGGTTTCACCCCAAACCGAAACCATCACCACCACTAAACATCATCATCTTCTTCCAAGATACAAGTGCCATTAAAAGCTTCAAAGAATCCATGGAGGTTGCAACTTGAAGGGATTTCAAAGGAGCTTGTTTCAAGTCTTTTCACCATCTTTTTCTTACCAACTTTGCACTAGATTTCATCCCTAGCTATAAGCTAGTAGTAAGCTCTTGTTTAACCTTTGTTCATCTTATTTTATGGCTAACATTGTAGTATGATGCTTATGTTTACAACTAAAATGCAAGAACACTAAAAATATAAACATAAAGGTTACATGAAGTTTACTTGTATATGAAATGCTATTAGTTGATGTTGTCATGGGTATGTTGTTGGTTTAGGGTTGGTTAATACATATATGATGATTGATCGTCGAACTCTTGATAAAATCCGTTGTTCGGACATGTGTTGATACAATATAGTAACATTTAAACTATAAAGAATATGCTGAATCACATTTCCAGCCGACTTCATCAGGCTGTAAACAGGACATAAACTCAACGAAAAACCGATATTTTGAATCTAAAATATGTTATTATGAAATACGGTTCTAATGGCACCAGAATCGTAATTTTTGAACTCCGTTTACTATTTTTCAAGTGTTAATTTGTAACAGCAGCTTAAGCTGAATTTTGACAGCAATAAATGGGTGTCATGCTTTCAGTCATAACCTGAGTTTTGTGATGAATCGGACCATGAAATTTGTACAGTAGATGACAACGGATGTATTTGTAATTACCCCACTGGAATTTCATAAATCGGACACTCGATGAATTTTTAATAAATTGTTCCGTGGACTGTGGTCAGAAATATATAAATCTGAGTTTAGTCCGGAATATGAATTTTTATAAAATATTGGTAATAAACCGGACCACGATATTTTTACACAATAAAATATGGAATGTTTAAGACATCCTGTAAAAATTTGGGAATTTTTGGAATAATTTAACTATTTTATTAAAATGTCCGAAAACAGCCGGTTTTGAATATAAATGCTGAAATGACATAAGTTGTGACTCGCGTGTCTAAATGTCGAGTATGCTATCCGTGAATGATCTAACATGTTATATGTGTTACGTGCATTATCGTATGTTTGTTTATGAGTGGGGAATGATGGGAAGTTTATATGGGCATGAACCGTTAAAGTAATGCGTGCTATGTGATAGATACGTGTAGGAACTTTGTGCTCTATTTGAAAATCACTAAATGACTAACTGGTAAATCATACTAGGACGTGATCGACCGACCTTGACTGTTAACTACTTTTGAGAGTCAAACCGAGCAACCGAGGTGAGTTCACACTCCTAAGGCATGGGATTCCCGGTGGGTTGGGAATGGGATTGAATAACTACTCGTACTATCATTACTATTAAATTACTTTTCACCGTCCTCGGATTGAAGGGCACGTACGTAAAACCTACGTACACTCACACTCGCTACGGTCCTTGGATCAAGAAGGGCACGTACAAACACGACTAGTCGACACATGGGAAGCCCCCACTAATCTTCGCACACATGTTTGGGAAACCGCGATACGGCCACTAATCATCGCACACATGTTTTGGAAACCGCGATCTGGCCACTAATCATCGCAAACATGTTTGGGAAACCGCGATACAGTTAAATAAGATACTTGGTTTACGAAATAAACAAATGATTCACGAACACTATAACTAAACAACCAACTGTGATTTCACTCAACTTTGTTGTTGACTCGTTGTTACATGCCTTGCAGGTCGTTAGGTATCTATGGAGCTTGCATCGGAGTGGGAAGAGTCGTTGTGGGACATGGACGACTGTGTACCATGCTAAACATTTGAAACATTTAAACTTATGATTTGGTTTTAAACTTTATGCTTCCGCTTGTAACTTAAACTATGTTTTGTTTAGACACCAATTGTATTGTGTTGGATTTTACAAACTACTTACATGCTTGTTCAATATGATTGGTGGCTTGATCCTGGTCACGTCACGCCTCCAAGCGGTGGTATTCCGCATGGTGGATTTCGGGGGTGTGACATTGCAGTTGGTCGAAAAGATCATCGATTCTCGGCAAAGGGTATCTATTCTTGATAGTCAACTTGTTAAGCTTGTGGTAGTCTATGCACATACGAAAACTACCGTCCTTCTTCTTAACGAACAGTACCGGAGCTCCCCAAGGTGAGAAGCTTGGCCTGATGAATCCTTTATCCAATAGCTCCTGGAGTTGTGTCAACAACTCCTGCATCTCTGACGGCGCAAGTCTGTAGGGTGCCTTGGCTACAGGCGCGGCACCTGGAACCAAGTCAATGTGGAATTCGACTTGCCTTTGAGGCGGTAATCCTGGAAAGTCTTCTGGAAAGACCTCCGGATATTCCTTGACGACTGGAATGTCTTCAATCTTTGGTTCAGCAACTTTCTTATCCACGATGTGGGCTAAGAATGCAACACATCCCTTCCGTAAACACTTTCTAGCTTTCAGGCAGCTAATAATTCTCAGCGGCGTATCATGCTTCTCTCCGTGCACTATGATTGTTTCTTCATCCGTCAACGGGATGCGGATGGTCTTCCCATGGCAAACAATCTCGGCCTTGTTACTCGATAGCCAATCCATTCCTACTACCACATCAAAGCTTCCCAGCTCGACAGGTAGTAAGTCTAGCGTAAACTCGTGCCCTCCTAGTTCAATCACACATCCTCGGACAACTTCACTGGTCTCAACTAGTTTCCCATTTGCTAATTCAATGGAGTACGGAACGTCTAACTTACTAGGCGTCAACCCAAGTATTTTCTTAAATTCTAATGACACGAAACTATAATCCGCACCAGTATCAAACAAAACGGTTGCAAATCGTTGGTTTATAGGGAACGTACCAGTAACAACGTTGGGATCCTGACGCGCTTCCCTCGCCTCAATGTTAAACACTCTTCCGCGGGCTTGATTCAATCCTGGGCAGTTCCTCATAAAATGCCCAATGTCGCCATAGTTAAAACAAACCAATCTTTGGCCATTACCTCCTCCGTTCCCCGCTTGATTGTTGTTTTGATTTCGATTCGCGTCCCCAGCCTGATTTACATTGTTGCTTCGGTTTCCATTTCCTTCATTGTTTCCTTGTACACGATTTCCATTGCCACCACGATTATTATTCCGATTACCAAAACCTCCTTGGCCTCCCCGGCCTGCACTAGCCCAGCAGTTATCCTTCAGGTGGCCAACTTTTCCACAAGATTCACATACTTTTGGCCCACACCGGCCAGAATGATGACGCTGGCAGGTGTTACACTTGGGATGAGTACCCATATATCCTTTTCCTTTCTTCCCAGCACCGGTTGCAGCTTGGACCGGTGTGCTTGATTCTCCTTTCTTGCCAACACTGCTAGTTCCCTGCTTGAAGTTCGAGAATTTCCTCTTATTCTCACTAGACGACTCTACGTGAGTCTCTTTCTTCTTTGGCTCAACATTCGAAAACTTGTTCAGGCGGATGGCTTCCTCAGTAAGAGACACGCTCAGATCGATAGCCTCTGTGATTGTTGCAGGCTTGGAAGTAGTGACCATACTCATGATCTGTGGAGCTAAACCCCAGATAAAGCGCTCAATTCGCTTGAACTCCGGTGTAACCATATAAGGTACCACATGAGACAGGTCGTGGAATCTCTGAACATATTCCGCGATTTTGGGACCGTCCATCCTCAAATGCCAAAACTCGGTCTCCAACCTTTGTATCTCAGCATGAGAACAATACTTCCTTCGCATCAATTCTTTTAACTCAGCCCAGCTCAACGCGTAAGCAGCGGCTTCACCAAGAGTTTGCACTTGTAAGTTCCACCAGGACAGGGCACCGTCCAAAAATAGCCCAGAAATGTAAGTCACTTGCTGGTCTGGAGCGCACTTGCTCATTCGAAGAACAGACTCCGTCTTTTCGGCCCATCTTACAAAAGCAACAGCACCTCCGGTGCCGTCAAAGTTCACAGGCTTGCAGTCTAGGAACTGCTTGTAAGTGCACCCTGCACATACGTTAGAATATACAAATGGTATTAGCGGACGTGCTATAAATATCCAAATGTATTGTAATACGTCCCAACGACTTAACATTACCATGTGGTGGATTGTTATTGCCGTTATTATTCGAATTGCTTCCGCTGGTTCCTCCTTGTGAAGCTGCATACTGCGCAATGGCGGCATCAATGATTCCTTGAAGTTCTGCCTTGTTGGCAGGCATATGCGTCTCGCGTCTTGGTGGCATCTTCTAAAAGATGGTTCACGTAGGTCAGGTCATAGTAAGTAAAGTGTACGTATGTATTCAACAATATCAACACATAACATCTCATGTTATAAATAAATCAACCACATAACATCTCATGTTATAGAACATAAACAATCACTCAACATCACATATAATGAGAATACTGCGATTGCGTTATCATAAATCAAGACCACAATGTAAGGTTTACAAGTACATAACTGTATCGTACATCATCAGTGACTAAGGGCCACATCGCCCTAGTCCAAAATATCTAGTCAGTGACAACAACATCAAATATACAAATCATCAAAAGTCATAACACCCAAAATGTGGTCTCCAAAAGCTGTGTAGTCTGCACAATCGCGGTCGTCTCACCAAAAGTCTACCCATGTCGTACAAAAAGGCCTAAGTTGATGGCGGTGGAGGAGGCGGAAAACGAGAAAAGAGTAAACGTCGCATATGAAGCCAGTCTTCCTCCATAGCGCGATGAGCGCGTAATAAGTATGCTATTTGCAGCTCGAGAGTCCAAAAACGAGCGGCAGAATCATGTGAAAGTGGTCGAGGAGGGTGTGATATGGCAGGTGGGGTCTGGCACTGGCACGGGAGTCGCTGAGCTCTCTCTAGCTCCTGTACACGACAGGTCAGCGCCTCCTGCTGTATCATGAAAGATGTGAGAACATCCTCTGTAGAATACCCAATGTGATATGGGTGATACGGATCCTTCGGTGGCATAATGGGGGGCGTGGTCCAGAGGAATGGCTCACTAGATGGAGCGAAGGATGGTACAGCAAATGGTGCAGCAGTGGGAACAATAGTTGGATGAACAATCTGAGGCACAAACTGGCCTCCTCCTGAAACAAAAGGTGTATGACCAAACGGATGACGTGACGAACCCTCCCCAGGACGGGGTGGAGGAATGTCCTGGAGGTAAGTGATCGGGAGATCTGTGCGGTGAGCATCTGTGATATGTGTGGGAAGCAAAGGTACGTCAACGGGAGCTGAAACAGGGGCTGAAACGGGTGCCACAGGTGGTGTAACTGGCACCACGAAAGGTGGGAAATCATCGTCGTCATCTATCCACCCATTGCGGGTGTGCGCGTATCGTGGATCAATGTGGGTCGCAAAAGGTGCGAGGTCGAACATCACCGGCATAGGATCTGGAAGTGGGGCGACAACAGGATCCTCTAACAACAATGGAGCATCAATATGAACATCAACAGCATGATCATCCACCAACTGTGGAATAGCAACAGGATGATCATCAACAGGTATATCATCAACCAAAGGAGCAACAACAGGTGCATCGGCATGAACAGGGTCATGCTCCAATGCGGGGTCAAGAGCAACGCCTGGCTCAGGGGCCACAGCCGGCTCTGGATCAACAAACTCCATCTCGAAATCAGCTGGATCAGCAAACAAGGGATCGACAGGGGCTACAGGATCCTCCAGGGGCTGGTCTAAGTGTATGAACTCAATGTCATGGTCTGGATCAAAACCAGGTGGAAAAACAGGATCATCCTCAATATCGTGATCAAACTCAAAGTCATGTGTAGGTGCAGCTGATGACGCCATATCAGGGTCGGCGTCGTGTGAGTGGTGCTGCACTCCCTGTGTATGCACAGATGCGGACGCCACAGACACAAAGGAGTCTGGGACAGGTGAATGAGCATGAGCCTCCTCTGCAGGAGCATCAGCAAGAAGTAGGATATCATCAGCATCAATATGGGCCTCGCCCTCAAGGTCATCCTCAAGTGGGTCCTCCTCAAATAAATCGACATCATCGTCAGAAACATCAACAAGTGGCATATCAACAACCAGATAAGCAGCAAGGGGTATAGGAGCAGGGATCACCACGAGTGGTAAATCCCCAGCGAGATGGCCATCAGCAGGCTCGGCTACGACATCAGGTAGCGCAAAGGGCTGAAAGTCGTCATCATCTGTGCTGGTAGTATCGGAAGTGTACACCTCGTGCTCCGATGAAACTATGTCGTCTGATACTATCGCCATAGGGTCCAGCGTGTCGGAAACTCCAGTGTCTGATGAAGAAGGCATGATGTCTGTAACACAAACACACACATGCACAAGTAATCAATCATATAAACATATAAACATGTTAGTCACCAATAAGAAATCAAGTAATTCTCCTAGTCCCACTAGTCTAACTTCCCAGCCTCTCAGACTGAACTTCCTAGTCCCACTAGATTAACCTCCCAGCCTCTCAGACTGAACCTCCTAGTCCCACTAGATTAACCTCCCTGCCTCTCAGACTGAATCTCCTAGTCCCACTAGATTAACCTCCCAGCCTCTCAGACTGAATCTCCTAGTCCCACTAGACTACTCCCTCAGCCTCTCAGACTGAGCCATAACTTTTAAAAATATTTTGCACTCTGGATCTGGACGTAGTGTATGCAATGTAAAAATGTTTTCGTGAGAGCCCTAGTGATCATAGTCTAGACTCGAGAAGGAATCCTAGTTCGCTATGATCAAGGCTCTGATACCAAGTTGTCACACCCTGGCTTTGCGGAAGCGTGGGTTTATTATGGTGTGACTTCTTAATACCATAGCTTAATCACAACAAAGCTATATGAAAATAAAACCATGAAGATCATCCGTTGATTTAAGTTCAAAAAGTAAGTTACGACAACATTGTTTAAAGTTGACACATGCAACAAGTTACAACCCAACAAAATAAAAACATTGTTCATACGACATAACCACAATCATAAAATAAACACCGTTTAAGACTTGCGACTCGTCCAGGTAAAAGTCACAATCCCTAAACGTGGATGACCTCATAACCCTTACGCAGCGTGAAAACGTAGCATACTTCGCCAGATCCCTAATTCCCTGAAATACATGTAAGTTGAAAAATCAACATAAAGTTTTTTTTTGGGTAAAGGGTTACCCCGGTGAATTTTATAAAGAATCAAAGAACAGGGTGCGACAAGAGTTTGACAAACACTACTAGGCTTGACATGCCAAGCCTAGGCAAAATAACAGCTAACAACTCACACACGGCCATAACAAACTAAACAACCCGAAAAACAAAACCAACCAACTACAAAACACTAGCAAACTAAACTCGCAATCAGCCCGGTTCGTCTTCTTTTACTCCCCATGTTTCCAAAAGCTTCCTATAATTTATGTCTCGTCCGATCTTGAAACCCATTATACGAAGCCGCACCACATCCAATATATGCTGTGCCACCATCTCCTCCTTCCTGTGTATGTTGGAAAACAGCCGGTTATTCCGTTCTTGCCATATAAAGTATGTAGAGGCAGCTACCACAAGTTTACAGACAATGTGTTCCAGTTTCTTTGAACTCGCATTCAACTCTATCCACGCCATGATTGAAATCCATGAGTCGTTAACATTTACCATATCAACTTTTTCCTTGACAATGCTCCAAATCTTGGCCGCAAATGAACATTGAAAGAACAAATGATCTCTTGAGTCTCGTCCATAGTTACAAAGGGGACAACACATAAGACGTAGATTTGTTTCACTCCCCGCTTCCCAAACTGCCAACCTATCTTGCGTCTTCAGCTTATTCTTCAGAACTAACCAAAGATGAAAAGAATGTCTTGGAATGCATTGGCCATACCACACCATATTCACCCAAGCCACCTTACTATCCCTTACCCGTAAATTATTCCAAGCTTCCCATGAGCTAAAATGAATAATTTTTCCTTCCACAGATTTCCATCCCAGTCTGTCTACCGAATCAGGAACAAGAGGATGATCCATAACATTTATGAGTACTGGAAATAAATCATACCATGCCTGAGGCCACCTCCAGTTGCCCTCAGCGTCTACCAGCTCCGCAACAGTAGTTTGCAAATTAAAACCCGCTTGAGCAATTCTCCTTGGCGTAATGAAGTTTCGGATGGGACTGCACGAACACCAATTATCACTCCACGCATTTGTCTGAGAACCACTCCCAATCAACTTCCAAACATACGGTCTAACCAACGGACGAATAGATAAAATCTTTCGCCAACTCCAAGTCAAATTACCACGGCTTGGAATCTCCCAGAAATTTCTACCTTTTATCTTGTAAGAATGGATCCATTTTACCCACAGTGATTCCCGGTTACTAATAATGCTCCAAATATGCGACATCATAAGAGCTTTGTTCACATCTGAAATATTTCGGATTCCAAGCCCTCCCTCCTCCTTAGGCAGACAAACATCCTTCCATGCGAATTTTGACCGAATACTCCCAGGAGTCCCCCCATTCCATAGAAACCTTCGCATTCTCTTTTCTAGATCCTTCACTATACGCTGCGGCAAAATAAAGACCGAGGCCCAAAACGTATACATAGCTGCAAGAACAGAGTTAAGGAGCTGCAATCGACCCGCAAAAGATAACAACTTAGACATCCAATTAACAATCTTCCTCTCCATGCGTTCCACGAGAACCCGGCAATCCCTAAAAGATAACTTAGTAGAGATTAATGGAACCCCAAGGTAACGAACCGGAAGCTCACCCTCACGAAACGGCAACAGGCCCAGAATCTCCTCTTTTACACGACTTGAAACATTGCAGAAAAATATCGTACTCTTAGGCAAGCTAGGGACCAGACCCGAAACACTCGAAAATTTCTCCAAAACTTGCCGAATAAGCTGAACCGATCCAGTATCCCCATTAACAAAAACAAATAAATCATCAGCAAAAGATACGTTGATAATCTTTTGTTTCGAACAGTGACTGTGGAACTTGAAATCAGGGTTTAAAGCCATCTTTTGAAACATGAGAGATAGCACCTCCATAATCAACGTGAAAAGGTACGGGGACATTGGATCACCTTGACGTAGCCCCCGTTTCCCTGGAAAATAACCATGCAACTCGCCATTTACGCTAATAGAATAGGAAACCGTTGTGACACACGCCATAATCCAAGAAACCATTTTCTGGTGAAAACCGAACCGGTATAAAATAGCTTCTAAAAACGACCAGCTTACAGTATCATAAGCTTTCTGGATATCAATCTTCAAAGCACACCTCGGAGGACCACGATCCACATGATAATTATGCATCAGCTCCTGAGTGATAAGGATATTATCAGATATCTTTCTACCAGGAACAAACGCCGACTGGTTGATGTTCACTAGCGTCCCCAAACACCCTTTCAACCGATCAGTAATTATTTTGCTAATACACTTGTATATCACATTGCAACATGATATTGGTCTGTAATCAAGAACCGTATTTGGAGTATCAATTTTTGGCACCAATGCTAAAATCGTATGATTAATTTGCTTTAGAATTTGGCCATTATTAAAGAAATCACACACCGCCTTTGTCACTTCACCGCCCACAATATGCCAGGCATTTTTAAAAAAAGCTGAAGTGTATCCGTCCGGGCCTGGAGCCTTATTCTCACCTATACTGAACATGGCCTGTTTAACTTCATCATCGGTAACCTGTCTCACCATATTCTCCGCCACATTCTGTTGCAAGACATTAACAAACAACTCTGCATCATCCAATCTAGTCACTTGATCTTCAGTACCCATGAAACCTGAATAATGATTTAACAACGCAGCCGCAACATCAACTCCCTCATACTGGTTTCCATTCATATCCTTAATGCAACTGATCTTATTTCTAGCATTCCTACTTTTCACGCAATTATGAAAATAGGAAGTATTTGAATCACCCGCACATAACCATTGCACTTTAGATTTTTGTTTCAAGAAACACTCCTCATCATAAACCGCTGATTTGAAATCTCGCAAACATATAGTTTCCGAAGACCGAATAGCAGCATCAAAAGGATTAGCTTCCACCTGTTTTTGAATCTGGTCCAGCTCATTCCGTAAGTCAGTAACTCTTTTATGGAGATTACCTTGATTACGCAATATTCTTCTAAAGTGTGATTTCAAACCATTCATTTTCTTAACCACAGAAAACATGGTAACACCCTCCACGGTTTTATTCCATTCAGACACAACAACTTGGCTGAACTCAGGTTTTGTCACAATAAAGTTTGGGAACTTAAAAGATTTAGGACGAACCGTGGACATAGAAAATAACTTCAGGATAGCAGGAGCATGATCCGAAACCCGAAAAGGCTGAAACATAGCATAAGCATCCGAGAAGACATCCAATAGTTTGATGTTACCCATAATACGGTCGATCTTCTTTAGCATTCCTACCCCATCCTTTGGTTTTTGGTTCCAAGTATAATGCAACCCATGACTCTTAACATCAATCAATTCTACCTCTTGAATACACTCATAGAATTCTCGCATAGCTATTGTGTGTGAAGACGGCCCCATGGTAAAATCCTCCATATTCAAAGCTGCATTGAAATCACCCATAACCACCCAAGGGTTATCATGAGTGATGCCTTTAAAATTACACAAATCAGCCCACAAGCTTCTCCTATCCTGATACTTGTTTTCCGCATACACAAAAGAACAAAATATCTTCTTTTTGACCGATTTCAACAATACCTGAGCGTGAATAACCTGGTCTGATTGGGATATAACCATAAGATCAATATCATCTGCATTCCATCCTAATATCACCCTCGTACCTCTATTACACATACCTCCATTCGATGTCCACTTCCAATTCCGAAACACCTTTTCGCATATCTTATTCAGCTAGTTAACATCCACATGAGACTCTAAAATTGCACAAACACTTAAATGATTTTCCGCAATAAAATGGCGAACCTCACTTTGTTTCAGGGGTTGGTTCAGACCCCTTATGTTCCATGCAGCTAAGCTACCCATTAAAAACATTGTCAACGGGAGTGCTTGCCCCCTCAGAATTTTTATTATTCAGGTTTCCACTCATAAAGTCGGCCATCTCTGTCGGATTCAACTCTTTAACTTCATCAGGTTGTTGTATTCGGGTACCATGATTTTCATCAATCATCGACTTGGCACTAGTCGGTTCCCTTTTCTCATCATTGTTATCATTATCAAGCACCGCAAAAGAATTTGACACCTGCACATTCGTATTCGTAGCCGCTGAATTATCCCCCTTCGATCCAGATGTACTTGCATGATATTTATTAGTTTTAGGTCTATACACAACCTTCGGTTTCTGCTTTTTTTGAGGGAAAGAATACCTCGCCATCTTTCTTTTATCAGTAACAAACCCCTCCTCATCGACAGTAACCATTTTATCCTTACCACTAGGTTTCTTGCTACACGTATTATCATCATGACCAAATAAACAGCATGCACTACAACGTAACGGCCTCCACTCATATTCAACTTTAACACGTTCCATGATAAACCCATCCTCATCCATTTTAGGTATAGCTACAGTAATGTGATCCTTTAGCTCGTTATCAGCATTTATCTCAATCATCGCCCGAGCATAACTACTCCTACCCCAGTTTTCAACACACATATCAGCTGTATGGGAATCTAACCTTTTAGGGACTCCTAGCTTCGAAGCCAACAAGCTCAGACCATCATCAGTATAAACTGAAATCGGCACATTGTGCAATTTAACCCATATTGGAACGGTTTTGATACTATCTTTCTTAAGTGTAACCTTCGGAGACCATATGTTCAAAAATAACGGTACCTT
This sequence comes from Helianthus tuberosus, assembly GCA_030545235.1. Lineage (NCBI taxonomy): Eukaryota > Viridiplantae > Streptophyta > Magnoliopsida > Asterales > Asteraceae > Helianthus > Helianthus tuberosus. Next base: position 135,612,604 of record CM060366.1, on the reverse strand, counting down.
TCGTATTAACCATGGTCCTCCTTCCAACACCTTAGTCAATCCTTCCTTCGAATCAAACTTAAAGAAAAAGAAACCTGCCATGTTCATCATAAGTTTTGAAAATCCAAACTTTGCCCAGACATTCTTTGCATAATACTCAACCACAGGAAACAGCAATCTATTCCCTAAAAAATAACCATAGAGTACATTATCAAATTTGTCTTGCACCTGCTGAACAACCTCCTTCGGTATAACAATATCAGCATCATCTCTAGTTTCCTTTGGTTCCAAAAGTCTGAAGTTTACCTCCCTTTTTTTACGAGTAGATTGTACCTTTTCTGTGACAACTGGCACAAACCGGTAATTTCCGTACACTATAATTATTGCTTAATGACTGCAATTATGTCCTTAATTGTCAGCAATGGCTGAACACATAATAAACAAGTGAATTCATGCATGTTGTATACTACAAAATATTGCTTTATGCATAAACGAGAGCGTTGCGTCAATAGTAAACTCACCGGTAAGACACAATGTGTCAACAGAACTGCAGAAAGCAGTCAGACATCAGAATTGAGGCCTAGGTGTAGGTCCGACAACAATAATGCATTAAAACCCAAGAATACATACAAGGGTTAATATATATGCAATACGAAAGCAAAAATAAGCACTAAAAAGCACCCGAAACGCACTTTAAGTGCAGAATTTATAAAATTCAGCAATAATTCAGCATTTAGACACATAAATATTATGTAGAAATGTCATTTTATTATCCAGAATATTTCCCTAAGTGTTGGGAATTGATAGAGTACAAGAAAGGTACTTAAACGACACTAAAAAGTGTAATTTAGCACTTTAACGAATCGGTATGTAACCGAACAACCGGACTATACCCGGAACATGAAAATATTGTTATTTTCATTAATTATCTTTTCTGAGCTAGTTAGGGTCCCCGAACACCCTAACACTCACTAAAATAGCTAGTAACTAACCTACTTAACTATATACTTGGTTATGGATTACAAGTAACTAATTAGTTCACATTTACACATTACCCCCCCCCCCTTGTATTGTGGACGGTTATAAAGGGGTCCCACCACCCAAATCTTGTTAAATATTCCACATGATCCTCCATAATCTTCTCATAGATTTAGTAGAGATTATGTCTAGTACTTGACCAACATATTACACTTTGGTTAAAACCTTAACATGGTCTATAAGTAAAGCTTAAGGATCATGATCTTTCACACACCAACACCACAAAACTCTCTCTCTTTCTCCCTCTAGAACTTACGGCCAAGCACCCCTCATTCAACCATCCATCTTCGAGTTCGATCATCATCATTCCAAGCACACACAAGTGTTAAGGGTCACATATTAGGAGTCTTGGAGCAAACGGAAGGCGAAGGACCACTCTACTTTGCTTTTATCCACTCGATTTGTGCTTAGATTCTTCCCTAGCCTTGAGCTAGAGGTATAATGCTTAAAACTCATACTTTAACTAATCTAAGGTGGTTAATAAGATGTATGATGATTAAAACTCGGAATCTTGCATTTTGAAGCATTAAAGTCCACTAAACTTGCAAATATTGTTGGTTAAAAGCATATATGTTGTGTAAAAGTTGTAGTATTTGAGATATATGGTCATCTAGACCCGATCTATGTTGTGGTAGCTCGGATCATCATTTAACCCGACTTAGTCATGATCTTGGATTATGACACAAAGTTTGTTTAAGAGTAACAAAGGTTAAATGATGAAACTATACCACACACATCATGAACTTGTGTAAAAATGTTTTAACTTGTACAAAAGTGTTTAAAACTAGTAGATCTACGTATCTACAAGCGGTATTTTCAAAGGACCAAGTGTCCAAGAAATCACATGTTCTAAACCGGATCTTACACAAACAAAAGTGGTTTTTGTGAACAAACAAGTGTGTGGAATACTTGTGTAACAAAAGTTTTAACAAAGAAATAATTTTCATAAAAACCGACTAGAAGTTGTGAAACTTCATATTCTTTAAAAATAAGATTTTTAAGAAATTAAACTTATTTTTAAAGATAACAAGACTTACTAAATGTGCTAGTAAGTTACTACACATTTTTGTAAATATTCAGGTTCATGAGATTAGTGATTATTGTTGACGGATATTGTTGATAAATTGTTGTTGATGATTATTGATGATTGATGATGATTTAAAGGAAAATAAACACACGTTTTGAAAACGTGGGAAACCTCCATTTTTAGGGGAAACTCTGTCAAAATTTTTATAAATTTTGACACTTAGAATAAATATGAGTTTTGAGAAACTTATCCCCTAAAAATATACCTCAAAACATTAACAAGGTTTCCCTAACTTTTGATGATAAGAAATGGTGATTTCTTGAAGAATAAAAATGGATAATAAGTATATATTTTTGAGAGAAAAATATATATTATTTTATCACCAAATTTTGTGCTAAGTGTATATAGTATGTGTTATACGTGCTAGTGTATTAAGACTTAAAAATACACTAAATACTCATGAGGAGTAGAAATATAGAAATACACATGCAAAACACAAGATACACGATTCGGGTGCAAAGTGCAAAACACAAAAGACTTATATTTATTTTTGGAGAAAATAATATAAGTAAGATACGTAGTTAAAAATATAGAATATTTTCAACACAAGAATATATACAAAAGAGAGTGACTGTACTTGTGCGACGCAAGTCTAGTGACTAACGTTAAGAAAACGCGTATAGGTTACGACGTTAATTAAGCAAATCCGGTGGAGTTTACGACGCTAGGAACGCAAAGTTGTGAGTTCATGCTCCCCCTTTTCTCTTTAACTGTTTTCAGTTTTTATAACTTCGGGGGTGAAATACATGTACAAAAGTACAATTTTTATAAATGGTATGATATAAATACAAGAAGTACACTTGGTGAGAACGAGAACCAAGTGTGACGAAATATATGAATATGAAAAGCGCATTTGGTGAGACGAGAACCAAGTATAAGGCGCTATGAGAAATGATAACAAGAAACGCGCTTGGTGAGAACGAGAACCAAGTAGGAGGCGTTATGAGAAATAGTGTCACGAATAGGGTTCAGAAGCACCATTAATCAACGTATACATTCAGACCGCAGAACAAAAGGTTAGATCTAACAGGTGCCTGGCAGCCTCACACTCAGTCGGGGCGAGAATCGAGTGGTGCTTTTGTGTCTCAGAATATACCAATTAAATGCCTTAGGTTTGGTGACTTCCTATGACGTGTCACAGGTTAATGGCTTTGCAACCCATTAACAATTTGATAATTACAGAAATACTGTATTTACATAAAATTCATACCATACAAAATTGATATATAACTTGAAGTACGTGGGGTACTCAAGAAGATTGAATTATACTTGAAGTACGTGGGGTACTCAAGAAGATTGATAAATAACTTGAAGTACGTGGGGTACTCAAGAAGAAATTAAATTATACATAGGTACGTGATGTACACATGAAACTAGATTTATGAAAACTTGATTTACTCACAAACTATGTTTTCATACAAAGTATACAAACATGAAATACAAAACTGCATGAATTCACACCAACTTTATGTTGACGTTTTTCCAAAAACTCACATGTATTTCAGGTAACTAGGATGGATGTGCGCGTGGTCTTGCTTATGCTCGTGGATGTCGCTTGTGTTTAACTTTAAATAAAGTTGTAAACTTTTGAGACAATGTCTTTATGCTGTCTAGCGATGTAAACGCTAACGTATGTTTTCAAATTATGGTATTTGAATGTTATTTTACGAGCATGTAGCATGTTTACTCTTCGTATGCAATGAGAACCTTTCATGATCACACCTCGTGCTTCCGCCGCAGAAAGGGGTGTGACAGATTGGTATCAGGGCTGCGATTGTAGTGAACCAGGATTCTTTCTCGAGTCTAGTCTACAATCTCTAGGATCCATTCACGAAAACAATTTTCAAAGAGTTTTCATTGCATAAAACGTCCCGCGACATCCACTGCCTGAAACTGTCTACATGAGTCTAGAAAAGGCACTACGAGACTTAGAGTGCACTTGAGTAGCACTTGTCGTTGACTAGAAATTACTTGCAATTATGTGTGATAATTAGCATGTACTAGAAGTAGAACGTCACAAGTATACGTGACTCTACCTAAAAGCAATGGCCCATCTGAAGGAAGAAATACGAGGATGAAACGAACTGTGCAGACTGTGCAAGGAGTTACGTAATTATGGATGCATACATAATTATGGAATTCAGTGCACAGAAACCACAGCAAGTCTTGTCGCGTATAGATTCCCTCAGTGCAAGCCTAATAAGTACTCTGCTAGAGTAATAATTGTTTGATGTCACTTATGTGGTATATATACCTGTGAATATATGATACTACTGTCTAGTGTGACGATATCAGACCAATGTCTAACCCTGCTGTGGTATGTTCTGTCAGAACATGGCACCCAGGAAATCTGTGAATGCTCGCAATGATAATCAACCTCCACCTCCCCCTCTGCCAAGAACTGCTGAAGAGCTGAACGCTCTACTGGAGGAAAGGATCTCCGCTGCTATCGCCCAGTACGAGGCGAACCGAACTCAAGACAGTGGAGGACCAAGCAACGCTAGGCGTAATGGGAATGGAGATTCGTCTGGAGGCAATGCAGCTCAAGGTAACCTTGAGACACTGTACTAAGCATGAGGAAATTTATGAACGGTCTATGTTTCATTATTTCTTCGATTGCTCACATGTGAATTGGTTGAATCAATTCCAGGCTGCACTTTCAAGCAGTTCCTCGACTGCAAGCCGATGAACTATGACGGCACAGGAGGTGCAGTATCATTTGTGCGCTGGACGGAGAAGACTGAAGCTACTTTCCGCATGAGCAAGTGTACCGCGGATCAACAAGTCACTTTTGCTACTGGGTTATTCGTCGATGAAGCTCTAACTTGGTGGAACCTGCAAGCCCAAATTTTGGGTGATGACGCCGCTTATGGCCTCACTTGGGAGGAACTGAAGGAAAGGATGAGAGAGAAGTACTGCTCTCGTGCAGAACTCCAAAGGCTGGAAACAGAGTTCTGGCACTTAACTATGGAAGGTGCTGACATCAATGGTTACACTCGAAGGTTCCACGACCTGTCCAGAGTGCTTCCCTACATGGTAACTCCCGAATTCAAGCGTGTTGAACGCTACATTTGGGGACTGGCCTCAGAGTTTCGTGGCATGGTGATGTCGGCCAAACCACAAACAATCACCGAGGCTGTAACTCTGGCTGTCAGCCTGACTGAAGATTGTGTTCGTATGAAGAAGCTCTCACTGAACCCAACAGAAAATGCCGAGACGCATGCTGAGTCGTCTGGCAACAAGAAAAGGAAACATGCAAACTTGAATCAAGCAACCCGTAACAACAAGGGTTTCAGCAAGAAGCGTGACGCTAACACGTCCCAGGAGGCGAAAACCCATGCAACCAAAGCATACCAAGGCTCCATGCCTAGATGCCAAAAGTGTAAGTATCATCATGATGGAGCTTGTCTCATTCCAAGGTGCGTCAAATGTGGTAAATTGGGTCATCAAACAGAAGACTGTTGGGGAAAAGGAAAGAACCGAAATGGGAACGGTGCTGGTAACAAGAATGGCAATGGGAAAGGGCAGAACCAAGGATGCTTCAAGTGTGGAAGCAATGATCATTTCATGAAGAACTGCCCAGAGAGAAACAACGCTCCGGCTCGAGCATTTGTGATTGGAGCAAGAGACGCACGCGAGGACCCTAACGTGGTCACCGGTACGTTTCTCGTTAACAATCACTTTGCATCCATACTATTTGACACTGGCGCCGATTATAGCTTCATGTCTGTGGAATTTAAACGCATACTCGGAATAGAATCTAGTAGATTAGAAATTCCTTATTCCATAGAACTAGCCAATGGTAAACTTGTTGAATCAGGCGAGGTTGTTAGAGGCTGCACACTAGAACTTGGCGAACGAAATTTTAGCATCGACCTCTTACCTATTCAATTGGGTAGCTTCGATGTAGTAGTCGGAATGGACTGGTTGTCCAAGAACAAAGCTGAAGTTATTTGTCATGAGAAAATCATTCGCATCCCTTTAGCGAATGGTGAAACTCTCATCGTGCATGGAGAAAAACGAGACGCGCCTCTTCGAATCATCAGCTGTATGAAGGCACAGAAGTGCTTGAGGAAAGGATGTGTCGCTTTCCTAGCACACGTTATAGACAAGAAGGCTGTGGAGCCAAAACTCGAAGACATTCCTGTGGTGAATGAATTTCCTGATGTTTTTCCCGAAGATCTGCCAGGATTACCTCCGCAACGACAAGTCGAATTCCGTATAGACTTGGTTCCAGGAGCTGCTCCTGTAGCCAAGGCACCCTATCGACTTGCTCCATCCGAAATGCAAGAATTATCTACACAACTCCAGGAGTTGTTGGATAAAGGATTCATAAGGCCAAGCTTCTCACCCTGGGGAGCTCCAGTATTGTTCGTGAAGAAGAAGGATGGAACACTGCGGATGTGTATCGATTATAGGGAATTAAACAAGCTCACTATCAAGAATCGGTATCCACTACCGAGGATTGATGACTTATTTGATCAACTGCAAGGATCAAGCTACTATTCCAAGATCGACCTTCGATCTGGATATCATCAGCTGAAAATCCAAGAGGAAAGCGTACCAAAGACTGCATTCAGAACGCGATATGGGCACTACGAATTTCTTGTGATGCCATTTGGATTGACGAACGCGCCAGCGGTCTTTATGGACCTAATGAACCGCGTATGCAAACCATATCTCGATAAATTCGTGATTGTATTTATCGATGATATCCTGATTTACTCGCGAACGAAAGAAGAACATGAGCAACATCTCAGAACCATCTTGGAGCTACTGAAGAAAGAGAAACTTTATGCAAAGTTCTCGAAATGCGAATTCTGGATTCGCGAAGTACAATTTCTTGGTCACGTGGTGAATGAGAAGGGCATTCATGTAGACCCGTCCAAGATAGAAGCAATAAAGAATTGGGAAGCTCCCAAGACCCCAACTGAAGTTCGACAATTTTTGGGTTTAGCGGGCTATTACCGGCGATTCATCAAGAATTTCTCAAAAATAGCTCAACAGCTAACGACCCTCACACAGAAGGACAAGAAGTACGACTGGGGTCACAAACAAGAGGAAGCCTTCCAGCTACTTAAGAACAAGCTCTGCGATGCACCGATACTATCGTTACCCGAAGGCACTGAAGACTTCGTGGTATACTGTGACGCCTCACGACAAGGCTTGGGTTGCGTGCTCATGCAACGCCAAAAAGTCATCGCTTATGCTTCAAGACAACTGAAGGTTCACGAGAGAAATTATACCACTCACGACCTAGAGTTGGGCGCCGTGGTATTCGCCTTGAAGATTTGGCGACATTATTTATATGGTACTCGATGTACAATCTTCACAGATCATAAAAGCTTACAACACATATTTGATCAGAAAGAATTGAATATGCGCCAGCGACGTTGGGTCGAGCTGCTGAATGATTATGACTGTGAGATTAAGTACCATCCTGGAAAGGCGAACGTTGTAGCAGACGCGTTGAGCCGAAAAGAAAGGGTTAAGACCCTAAGGGTTCGAGCATTGGAAATGACGATTCGAACGAACCTCACTGCACGCATTCGAGATGCATAACAAGAAGCCCTTAAAGAAGAGAATCGTAAAGCGGAATACCTCCGGGGTGCATTGAAGTACATGGTGCCAAACGAAGAGGGAGCCTTATACTTTAAGAAGCGTATTTGGGTTCCACTCTATGGTGGCATACGAGAAGTCATCCTTAATGAAGCCCACAAATCGAGATATTCGATCCACCCAGGATCGGACAAAATGTATCAAGACTTGAAAGAATACTATTGGTGGCCGAGACTCAAAAGCGACGTTGCTGTCTATGTTGGAAAATGCCTAACCTGTGCTAAGGTTAAGGCGGAATATCAGAAACCGTCCGGCCTACTACAACAACCCGAGATTCCCGTGTGGAAGTGGGAACAAATCTCGATGGACTTCATAACGAAATTACCCAGGACCCCGAGAGGGCACGATATGATATGGGTAATAGTTGATCGATTGACAAAGTCTGCGCATTTCCTACCAATCCGAGAGAAGGATAGCACTGGAAAGCTTGCAGAGATATACTTAAGAGAAATTGTGGCACGACATGGAGTGCCAATCTCAATCATTTCAGACAGAGATGGACGCTTTGTCTCAAGAATCTGGCAATCATTTCAGGAAGCCTTTGGATCTCAGTTAGATCTAAGCACGGCATTCCATCCACAAACAGACGGCCAGAGCGAACGGACTATACAAACATTGGAAGATATGCTTCGTGCATGTGTCATGGATCTAGGCGGCAGCTGGGATACTCATCTACCTTTAGTTGAGTTTTCCTACAATAACAGTTATCATACGAGCATAAAAGCCGCGCCGTTCAAAGCTCTGTATGGCCGCAAATGCCGATCGCCCTTATGTTGGGCAGATGCCGGAGATAAACGTATGGTTGGTCCTGAACTTGTACAAGAGACAACCGACAAGATTGCGCAGATCCGAGAGCGCATTAGGGCGGCTCGAGAGCGACAAAAGAGCTACGCGGATCCAAATAGGAAATCGGTAGATTTCAAGGTGGGAGACAAAGTGTTGTTAAAAGTCTCACCATGGAAGGGCGTAGTCAGATTTGGAAAGCGTGGAAAGTTGAATCCACGATACATCGGACCATTCAGAATATTGAGAAGAATTGGTACCGTGGCATACAAGTTGGAGTTACCGGCAGAACTTAATGGAGTACATGATACGTTTCATGTATCCAACCTGAAGAAGAGTCCAACGCAAGAAAACGTGACCATCCCGTTGGATGAAGTGCATATTGATGAAGCCCTCCGATTTACAGAACAACCCGTTGAGGTTACTGACTGGAAAGTCAACAAGACCAGGAGGAGCAGTGTGAAACTTGTCAAAGTACGTTGGAGCTCTAAGCACGGACCCGAGTACACATGGGAACGTGAAGACCAGTTCAAGAAAAAGTATCCCCACCTATTCAAGAAGACTCCAGCGAGAGTTAGTTCAGTCTGAATTTCGGGACGAAATTCTTTTAACGGGGGGAGACTGTGACAACTGGCACAAACCGGTAATTTCCGTACACTATAATTATTGCTTAATGACTGCAATTATGTCCTTAATTGTCAGCAATGGCTGAACACATAATAAACAAGTGAATTCATGCATGTTGTATACTACAAAATATTGCTTTATGCATAAACGAGAGCGTTGCGTCAATAGTAAACTCACCGGTAAGACACAATGTGTCAACAGAACTGCAGAAAGCAGTCAGACATCAGAATTGAGGCCTAGGTGTAGGTCCGACAACAAGAATGCATTAAAACCCAAGAATACATACAAGGGTTAATATATATGCAATACGAAAGCAAAAATAAGCACTAAAAAGCACCCGAAACGCACTTTAAGTGCAGAATTTATAAAATTTAGCAATAATTCAGCATTTAGACACATAAATATTATGCAGAAATGTCGTTTTATTATCCAGAATATTTCCCTAAGTGTTGGGAATTGATAGAGTACAAGCAAGGTACTTAAACGACACTAAAAAGTGTAATTTAGCACTTTAACGAATCGGTATGTAACCGAACAACCGGACTATACCCGGAACATGAAAATATTGTTATTTTCATTAATTATCTTTTCTGAGCTAGTTAGGGTCCCCGAACACCCTAACACTCACTAAAATAGCTAGTAACTAACCTACTTAACTATATACTTGGTTATGGATTACAAGTAACTAATTAGTTCACATTTACACATTACCCCCCCCCCCTTTGTATTGTGGACGGTTATAAAGGGGTCCCACCACCCAAATCTTGTTAAATATTCCACATGATCCTCCATAATCTTCTCATAGATTTAGTAGAGATTATGTCTAGTACTTGACCAACATATTACACTTTGGTTAAAACCTTAACATGGTCTATAAGTAAAGCTTAAGGATCATGATCTTTCACACACCAACACCACAAAACTCTCTCTCTTTCTCCCTCTAGAACTTACGGCCAAGCACCCCTCATTCAACCATCCATCTTCGAGTTCGATCATCATCATTCCAAGCACACACAAGTGTTAAGGGTCACATATTAGGAGTCTTGGAGCAAACGGAAGGCGAAGGACCTCTCTACTTTGCTTTTATCCACTCGATTTGTGCTTAGATTCTTCCCTAGCCTTGAGCTAGAGGTATAATGCTTAAAACTCATACTTTAACTAATCTAAGGTGGTTAATAAGATGTATGATGATTAAAACTCGGAATCTTGCATTTTGAAGCATTAAAGTCCACTAAACTTGCAAATATTGTTGGTTAAAAGCATATATGTTGTGTAAAAGTTGTAGTATTTGAGATATATGGTCATCTAGACCCGATCTATGTTGTGGTAGCTCGGATCATCATTTAACCCGACTTAGTCATGATCTTGGATTATGACACAAAGTTTGTTTAAGAGTAACAAAGGTTAAATGATGAAACTATACCACACACATCATGAACTTGTGTAAAAATGTTTTAACTTGTACAAAAGTGTTTAAAACTAGTAGATCTACGTATCTACAAGCGGTATTTTCAAAGGACCAAGTGTCCAAGAAATCACATGTTCTAAACCGGATCTTACACAAACAAAAGTGGTTTTTGTGAACAAACAAGTGTGTGGAATACTTGTGTAACAAAAGTTTTAACAAAGAAATAATTTTCATAAAAACCGACTAGAAGTTGTGAAACTTCATATTCTTTAAAAATAAGATTTTTAAGAAATTAAACTTATTTTTAAAGATAACAAGACTTACTAAATGTGCTAGTAAGTTACTACACATTTTTGTAAATATTCAGGTTCATGAGATTAGTGATTATTGTTGACGGATATTGTTGATAAATTGTTGTTGATGATTATTGATGATTGATGATGATTTAAAGGAAAATAAACACACGTTTTGAAAACGTGGGAAACCTCCATTTTTAGGGGAAACTCTGTCAAAATTTTTATAAATTTTGACACTTAGAATAAATATGAGTTTTGAGAAACTTATCCCCTAAAAATATACCTCAAAACATTAACAAGGTTTCCCTAACTTTTGATGATAAGAAATGGTGATTTCTTGAAGAATAAAAATGGATAATAAGTATATATTTTTGAGAGAAAAATATATATTATTTTATCACCAAATTTTGTGCTAAGTGTATATAGTATGTGTTATACGTGCTAGTGTATTAAGACTTAAAAATACACTAAATACTCATGAGGAGTAGAAATATAGAAATACACATGCAAAACACAAGATACACGATTCGGGTGCAAAGTGCAAAACACAAAAGACTTATATTTATTTTTGGAGAAAATAATATAAGTAAGATACGTAGTTAAAAATATAGAATATTTTCAACACAAGAATATATACAAAAGAGAGTGACTGTACTTGTGCGACGCAAGTCTAGTGACTAACGTTAAGAAAACGCGTATAGGTTACGACGTTAATTAAGCAAATCCGGTGGAGTTTACGACGCTAGGAACGCAAAGTTGTGAGTTCATGCTCCCCCTTTTCTCTTTAACTGTTTTCAGTTTTTATAACTTCGGGGGTGAAATACATGTACAAAAGTACAATTTTTATAAATGGTATGATATAAATACAAGAAGTACACTTGGTGAGAACGAGAACCAAGTGTGACGAAATATATGAATATGAAAAGCGCATTTGGTGAGACGAGAACCAAGTATAAGGCGCTATGAGAAATGATAACAAGAAACGCGCTTGGTGAGAACGAGAACCAAGTAGGAGGCGTTATGAGAAATAGTGTCACGAATAGGGTTCAGAAGCACCATTAATCAACGTATACATTCAGACCGCAGAACAAAAGGTTAGATCTAACAGGTGCCTGGCAGCCTCACACTCAGTCGGGGCGAGAATCGAGTGGTGCTTTTGTGTCTCAGAATATACCAATTAAATGCCTTAGGTTTGGTGACTTCCTATGACGTGTCACAGGTTAATGGCTTTGCAACCCATTAACAATTTGATAATTACAGAAATACTGTATTTACATAAAATTCATACCATACAAAATTGATATATAACTTGAAGTACGTGGGGTACTCAAGAAGAAATTAAATTATACATAGGTACGTGATGTACACATGAAACTAGATTTATGAAAACTTGATTTACTCACAAACTATGTTTTCATACAAAGTATACAAACATGAAATACAAAACTGCATGAATTCACACCAACTTTATGTTGACGTTTTTCCAAAAACTCACATGTATTTCAGGTAACTAGGATGGATGTGCGCGTGGTCTTGCTTATGCTCGTGGATGTCGCTTGTGTTTAACTTTAAATAAAGTTGTAAACTTTTGAGACAATGTCTTTATGCTGTCTAGCGATGTAAACGCTAACGTATGTTTTCAAATTATGGTATTTGAATGTTATTTTACGAGCATGTAGCATGTTTACTCTTCGTATGCAATGAGAACCTTTCATGATCACACCTCGTGCTTCCGCCGCAGAAAGGGGTGTGACATTTTCAGCATACGAGACTGATTTCTCCCCTTTATTAGCTTCCCAGAAAACCTCATCATGCACAGCATTAGTTTTCACCATCTCCACATCGTGGCCATCAGCATCATGATCAACTGGAATTGTGATCTTGGTAAGTTCATCTATGACATTAATTACCTTCTGTCCCTGTTGTTGATCAGATAAAACACCCCTACGCGGACAGAATGTTTTGCCGTCAATATTCAGCAACCTAGAAGCAAAACCCTTATTAGGGTTTAACGAGGACGACAAAATATCCGGCGGCTTGACATGTCTTGCATCCATATCCGGCGTTATAAAATTACTATAATCCATTCCACAATAACTCTAGAACCATGCAACGAACAGAAAACACGAATAACAAATAAACCCAAGCGAATTGACAATAAACCCTAGCAAGAAAAACAAATAAAACTAACCCTAATCCTGACGTCAAAAGATTAGTAGCAAGGTAAAGTCTAGTATCCTTACTCAGAAGGAACGACAACACCACACTTGCTAACCCAGATCAATCAAGAAGAAGATCAGTATGAACAAACGAACAAGAGAACTAGGGTTTCACACGGTCGCCAAAGATATGTAAGACTTGAACTTGGGATCTATTTGTTGGAACCTTTGTAAAACCTTTGTTAGTATAAAATCCCTGGTATGTAGCAAATAAGGAAATAAAGAGATCACCAATGGTTTGCAAGGCCATTGATATGTGTGAAGTGCTGTAGGAAGACTCAAACCTATCAGATTTTTGCGTCGGGTACCAAGTCACCCCGAGGTCCGTACTGTTGGGCCTGGGGCTGGGCTCGCTACACCCAGATAGATCTACCGCTAAAGACCCTCGGTCCTACAATGAGGATTAATGGCCTCCAGTTCCCGCCAACCTACTCACATGATCTAAGTAGTAACCCTCCTTACGCTAACCATACCATGTAAAAAGTATTCGTAGTCATAGTAACATGTATTTCACCCCCGAAGTATAAAACTGAAAACAGTTAAGAGAAAAGGGGGACATGAACTCACAGAAGTGCGTCTCGAAATAGTAAATCCCAAATCAACCTACTACGTGACGACCTACACGTACTAACTTCTATTAGACGGACGGCCGTGCCTTGGCTTAAGGTTTAACGTTTTTGGGAAATAGTTAGGCAACTATTTCGTATTTACACTTCTTAATTATTTAATAATTATCTTCCTTCCCAAGGATGGGGGTTTTAATACATGTGTGTTTTGTAAATCCAAAAATACATTATTAAGTCTCACTTAATAAAATATATTTTATTCATTCGTCTAAAATATTCTATCTCCAAAATATACATATTTTCCCAAAAATATTATATTTTATACCTTACAATTTCCAAAATAACACTTTTATCGAAATACACATTTAAGAGTATTTTTCCAAAAATACATAAGTTACGTTTTAAAGTTAGTGTGGTAATAATAATACCGGTGTAACTTAAATATTTATTTGTGATAGCGTTGGTATTATTTTGGAGTTGTGCTTTCATATTGTATTCCTGTTATATTATTTTTACCCTAAAAATAATATGTAGTCCACAAAATAATCGTAAAATCACACAAGTGTTTTATTATGAAATATATATTCTAAATATATATTTAGTAAGTTTTATTTACGAAAACCCACCTCCGACACTTGGTAAGTTTGTAATAAAAATTATGGCGAAGTTTGTTTGGAAAACAAGTCAAAAATATATTCATAACACTTGTCACAAAAATATTTCCAAGTGTTATATTTCTGGAAAAATTTCGCCAGAGTTTCCTCTGTAAATGGAGGTGGCCACGCTTTCTAGCGTATCATTTTCTTTTCAAAATTCAATCAACATTTTTCCAATCATCAATAATCAATGTTCAATCGTCAAACTAGTCAAAATAAGCATAAATCACAAACACATGAACTTGTAGGTTGTGTAACAATATATAGTAACTTTCTAACATTTTTAGTAGATCTTTCTATCTTCAAAAATAAAATCAGTTTCTCGAAAACTTTATTTTTAAAGAATATGTAACTTCACAACTTCTAGTAAAAAATTACGGAAATATTTTTTTGTTAAATCCTTTTGTTACACAAGTGTCTACACACTTGTTTGTTCACAAAAATGCTTTTAGATCATGAAAGATCCGGCTTTAAAAATAAGACTTGTATATGTCACTTGGTTCTTCGAAAATACCTCTTGTAGATCTTTAGATCTACTAGTTTAGAACTCCATTTTACAAGAAAAACTATTTTTTACACAAGTTCATGTTTATGTATGAAAGGGTTCGTCATCTAGTAACTTTCCTACTTAACATAATGCTAGTTCATGTTCCATGAACATGATCTAGTGAGGTTAGATGACGATCCGTTCCACTACTAGCAACCAACAACATAAAATAATCATTACTAAACAAGATTCATGAGTTTTACACCATTATTTACCTTTTAACCACCATGTTCATCTTTCTAGCAAGACTTTTAGTTTTGTTTCCGCATGTTCATGAATTTTATCCGTTAAACTTCTTATTAACCACTTTAAATAAGATCAAGAGGGCGTTTAGAATCACTTACAACTAGCTCAAGGCTAGGGAAGATTCAAGGCGAAAACAAGGTGGTTAATAGCGATGTAGAGAGGTCCTTGTGATTCCGTAAGCACCGGGTCTCCTCGTATGAGCTCTAACACACTTGTATGTATGTAATATTGCAAGATTGAAATTGGAAGGTGATGGTGGGTGTGAGGGAGTTCTCGGCCGAGAGTGATGAGAGGAGAGGGAGAGTTGTAATTTTTGTTGAAGGGTTTGTGAATGAAATGGTTGATCTAGTGGTGATACATATAATCCATTTAGAGATATTAACCATGGTGTATTATGTTTAGTAGATATTAGACAAAGCAAATAAAATAATCATAAATTGTAAGGGTGTGTCCCCTACATGGGACCGATCGGTTATAAGGGGGGGGGGGGCATTTGGTTTGATTTCAACTAGATGGTTAGTGTCTAGTTATGTTAATTATGAGATTAAATTAAGTTACTAGTGTGTAGTGTTTTGTAACGGGTGTTAGGGTATTCGGGGACCCTAACTGGCTCAGAAAAGGAAAAACAGTGTCATAGACAATATTTTTATGTTCCGGGTAAAGTCCGGTTGTTCGGTTGGATATTAATCCGTTAAAGTGCTAAATAAGCATTTAAAGTGGCGTTAATATTTGTTTTAGTGACACAATGAATTCCTGACACTTTGGAAAGTGTCTAGTATTACTTTCCCATGTTTTTGCACTTTACTAGTTAGCTTAAATGCTGAATTTTTGTATTAAAGTGCAGAATTTTGTACTTAAAGCATGTTTTAGGCACATCCGGTCACTATAACTATCACCTAGTGACGCAGTTTAACAGTCCTCACCTCCCTACACTCCCTACTAGTGTAGTAAACTATTCCCGGCTCATACTGGCCTCAGAGACAGTGTCTGTCTGATGCTGGCTAAGTCAGCATGTTTACTGGGTTATCCGTATAGTGTGCTACTGTGCTTTTGTGCATCAAGTTTGTCACTATAGTTCTGTGTAAAAAAATGGAGTGACAACAATAAAGTATGATGCATGTATGTGTATGTATCAGCATTCAAGTAGCAGTTTAACCACAGTTGTAAGCAAGCACAGTAATTAAGCATTAATTAAATATTAATTAATTCGTACGGATACCTGGTTTGGTGAGGATTGTCACATTTATCTGCCTACGGGCTATAATTTATTGTCAATTGAGACAATGACAGTTATAAGCTTATGGTTCCCTGTCCAAGGTGGGCTATGCCCAAGCCTCAAAGTCTATATGATCAATGCAATCATGACTAATATCATCAATGCGATGATTATCTATTTTGACATCCTATGTGATGTCAATTGATTTGCCTACGGGCCATATTATATCGTCAATTATGACAAAGACATTTGTGACTTTATGATCCACTGTCAGATAAGTAATGGACTATGTCCCAACTTCAATGCCCTAGATGGTCCTTCGAGACCGTGGCTAAGCATACCTGATTATTTTTATTTAACATTCATTTGAAATGTTAAAATCATGAAATTTAGCAGTGTGACATTGTGCACACTGGTCCAAAAAGGTGAAAGATATATATATATATATATATATCCAAAACTTATAGCCTATATGGTTTAATGATACCATGGCCAATGCATTATCAAGTCATCAAATTTGATGACCAATTATTATATTGCAACTGAGCAATTACTTACTTTGGTTTTTAGACCAAGCTTATTGAAATGGCGAATTCACATTCGGATGATAATGCAAATATTAACCGCAACGGCGAGGGAGTTGATCTCCAAGCTATGAGAGCCGCCGAAGTCGGCAAGGCTATGAATGCTTTCATAGCCAACTATAAGGGTTCGAGTTCGACTCAACCCAAGTCCTATTCGATTCCACATTCATCAGCTCGAAAGGAGAGTTCACAACACTCTTCAACTACGAAGAGTGAACCCAAGAAACAAGTGTTTCAAGATAAGTCCCATTCTTCTAAGGACAGTTGTACATACAAGTATTTCGTCTCGTGCAAGCCCTGAGACTTCAATGGAGAAAAGGGGTCAATAGAAGCCATAAGATGGCTGGACGAGAAGGAGACTGTAGTAGATATCAGCTGTTGTGCTGATAAGGACGTTGTGAAGTACGTTTCTCAATCCTTCAAGGGCGATGCCCTAACTTGGTGGAAGGCTATAATACAATCGACATGGAAGATACCCCTGTACAATCTTGAATAGTCCAATTTTGTGGACCACATCTGTCACACCCCAACCGATGGAGGAAACATCGGAGTGAGACAAACGAGATTGCTCAAAGACTTCATAAGATTATGTGACAATATTTAATTCAAAACCAATTTCATTTCATAACATAAATTGTCAAAATACAACATTGGAAATTCAAATTACATCATTCAAAAGACAATACGACAAGTCTAACAAAATAAAATAATCAAATCTAGTATTTCAAGTGTGTTTCTAAGTCGTCCTTACTAGATTTCATCATGAATTGTGAGATTTGTGCCTCTACGACCATCATATAATTACGAATCAAATAAAATCTTGTATTTCATTCCTGGGATTTGTACAATTACATGTGACAATTACACATATCAAATTTCGTATGATTTCGAAATCTTGAGAAGCTTTTCTTGAAGTTTTACGTAAACTATTACACAAACGTAATCAGTTTAATGCAACGTACACTCTGGAATACTGAAATAAGCTAAACATGCCCTAAATAACTTTTACATAACTTAGAAATAAGTTTTGAAGGGTTTGGTATCGCAAAAACAAGTTTATTCGATCACAAGGACTATTTAAGACAAACTATGAAAGTCTGCCGATTCTCATAGCGACGTACACTCCGGAACAAGGTCATAGGCTAAACATACCCTAAATACCTTTTACATAGCTTAGGAATAAGCTTTGAGGGGTTCGGTATGTGAAAATACGCTTATTTGATCACAGGGGCTAAAAGCGTCAAAACTGCGAAAGTATGCAAATACGTGCATATCTTGCGTTCTGATCATATCCGGACATCCAAAAAATTTTCTAATCACTAAAATATTGTATTTTAGTGATGGGAATGCAAAAATACCATTCGTCCTGTAATTTGGATCGTTTTCGCGCCCGTTTGAGTTTCGTCGTAATTAACCGAAAAAACACGATCGTACGATCAAAGAACTGACATCCATGATATTTTCAAGCATATTTCAAGTCCCCTATGCTTTAAAATCCTTATAAATCCTTGAAATTGGGTTAATGGGGGTTAAACGCGTCGAAAAACAAGTTTTGGAGCTGCATGGACCATTTCTGCCAACTTTGGAAAGATCTGACATGCACTCTCTGGCCGCCAGCGAGAGAATTTGCCTATTTAGGTCACGGGCCGTGAGAGATATCAGACCAGAAGCTATTTTTGTTTGAAAAACAGCTGTTTTGATGTTTTTGGCTGATTGTTTTCATGTTTGGGGACCAAGTAATGTGTCCTACAAGCCCCCAAATCAGATCCTAACACTTGTAGGGTGTGGATCATTCCTTGGATAACACATTTACACTTGTCATGATCCTAGAAATGCAAGAAAAACTATAAATACTCATCACCTTTGCTTCATCCATTGCTCATTGCATTCTTCTTATCTCCTAAGCTCTAAGTAGAGGCTACCACACTTGTTGGAGGCCTCTTACCTGAGTTTTCTAGTCATATTTCCATCCTAGAACACTTGTAAGTGTTCTTCCTAGTCTTGTTTATTTATTTCAAGCTAAAAGTCAAACAGTGTTTGACTTTCGGCTTTAACCATGAATTGGTCAAGACAAAGTTCAACTGAACTTTGCAACGTGATCGTAATCACGATGGTTATTGTCCCTTGCGACTATACATACTGATTACCACGTTGACTAGTCGAACGAATCAAAGTTTCGATCAAAATGCACGATTATGTGCATTTTGCAACAGAACTATTTTTGGGTATCAAAACACTTTGTTTTGATACCAAATTAGTTTTCTAACATAGTTAAACATGTTTTAACATGTTTAACTCGTCACTTCTAGTTTACTCTTATTTAGGGTCGTAAGTCAAGCGGTCTCGACAACCGCTTAGACTTTCGAACCCGACCCGTTTGGTCGATCATTAGGATCCGACCAAACATATTTTGTGACCATAGTTGTATAGGGAATAACCTTCGGAGGTTATACCTGATGGTCACTTCGTTTGGTTAGTTGTATGATAGGTAGTTTATATGCCCTAGGAGATTGACCAAAATGCCCTTTTTGCGCATAAATTCAATTTAAGCATATGTAACCTAAATTTTGACAATTAAACTGATTATGCAACACTATTAAACATGTTTAGGAATATAAGACTTATCATAGGACTAGTTAGACCATCCGAACATGCTTTTGCGCAAATGACACATTAAAGTAAGCGTAAACTCCCTTAACGAGTCGTAACGGGTCATAAGCACTTAGGATTGCCTACAAATTAGAATGTAGGCTCTGTTAAACCATTTCATATGAGTTACGACACTCATTTGGTTTACAAGACCTCAATCTATCCGATTCCTCCGATTATGTACCGATGCTTTGAAATAGCTACCCGATGTTAGGACACATTAGGAAACATTTGAAGCTTTGATACTTCACTTGATTCAAGGATACTTAGCAATCCCAAGTGAGTACATAGTCCCCTCTTTTACATTTTTGCAAATGTTTTGGGGTGATTCATATGTGCCTATTCACTACTTTCATGATTTCAAGCTATATGTTTTTCACATGCATAGTACTTATCCTTTGACGAATTGAACTATTATCTATGGCTTAAATACTGATTTTCAAAGTTTGTAAGACTATTTGTCGGTTCGTATTTTTACTTATACATTCATTAACAATGATCAAGCCGATTGGTAGTACGATATAGCACTATAGGTTGACACCCCATTCCTGTTGTATGGAATGTTAGAAACCAAAGTTTAAACCAAATAGATTTTGCCTTCGTGGTAAGTCTGTAGTCACCAAAGTGTAGTTAATACACTAAGGTTTGAATGTATTGCCAAACAACCACAATGTGCTTTTACAAATGTTTTCCATTTAAGCCATAAAAAACTTATCTTATGTTATTTCCTAAACCAAAGCATAGTTTGATATGCTATTGTTTACTAAACTATAGTTTGATATACTGCCAAATCACAATTTAAGTATATTTCGATATACTTCCAAAGCATAGTTTGATATGCTCCCAATGTGATACTGTTTACTAAAGTATAGTTTGATATACTACCAAATCACATTTTAAGTATTTTTCGATATACTTCCAAAGCATAGTTTGATATGCTCCCAATGTGATATTGTTTACCAAAGTATAGTTTGATATACTACCGACTTTGTTACTTCCTAAACCAAAGTATATTTTGATGTACTACTAAAGCATAGTTTGATATGCTATTTTCAAACCAAAGCATAATATGATATGCTATTTGCAAACCAAGGCATAGTTTGATATGCTATTTTCAATCCAAAGTATAGTTTGATATACTACCGATTATATTAATTCTAAAACCAAAGCGTAGTTTAATATGCTATTTTCAAACAAAAGTATAATTTGATATACTACCGATGCTTTCATTCCTAAACCAAAGTATACTTTTGATATACTACCAAATCTATTATTTCAAAACTAAAGTAATTTTGATATACTAGTTACCCTATTATTCTAAAACCAAAGTATATTTTGTATATACTACAAACCTTTTTATCAAAACAAAGCATTTTGGATACAAAACTTTTTACAAGGATTCATGGCTATTTTTGTAAACATAAAATCTTTTTCTTATGTTATCCAAAGCCATGAATCTAATTCACCCAACCTATGTTACTCACATGCATTTTTATGCTGACGTTTTATTTTCACATATGTTTTCGGTTCTATTATGTGACGATTGTGGATTGTTTGCTTCACATAGGATGGACGCGGACTTTAGTGACTTAAAACTTGAAATACAATTGTTGTATTTATTGGTTTATATCAAAACAACGAGTTAATTAACGAAATAAAACAAAACTTCAAATACCATGTGTTGTCAAACAATGATTCTTTGACATGACTCCCCGACATTTCCGCCATGGTTTGTTGTATTACGCGGTCGGGGTGTTACAGAAAAGTTGGTATCAGAGCTCATGGTTATAGGGAATTAGGTTATTAGTAATGCTCTTGACCTAGTCTATAATCTTCCTAGGACCCTAACGCGAGTTTTCTTGTGTTTAGATTCTTAATACAATACTATCACCTATCCTTAGGTGATTACCAAAAACAAGACACAATTCATTCTCTCGAGGCAAAAATTTTTCCTAAACTTCACAAGAAATCATCTACCCTTAGATGATTTGTTTTAGGCTTTTAAGCCTTTGCTGTTTTGAAAATCTCGTCAAGTTTGGGCTTTAAATGTGAACATGTGCAATCCGGAAGGGTGGGTGCCTGTACCTTAAGTTTTCTGTCTAAGGATAGAGTGTTCCTACAAATCCACATCATCGGACCAGTCACTCTTACCTGGGAACTCTTGGGGTGAGTGTCCACCTATAGGCTAAAGCACATCTTCGCGATACATTCTAAAGACCCATTTACTTTGATTAGTCACTTTGTGTCGTTTGTTTGTTTAAAGTGACAAATGAATAACCACCTTCCTTATGTTTCGTCGATATTTTCCATACCACTTTTGTTTATCCAAATGTCAATCTCACACGTTTTCCATGTTTCCTTATTCTTTTAGAATGCCTCCTAGACGCGATCAAACCCAAGTAAAAGTATTTATGGTATTATTAAATTGATGATCATAAAACAGAATACGAGACCCTTTATATAGGGAAGAATCCTAAATCTACTATCACACATAATTAGGAAAGGATAACAATGCCATATACATCATAATTATCTATTCTGAATATAAATAAATCTATCTAGAAGATTCCGTGCAAATATCCCCCCTCAGTTTGAGCTGGTGAAACACAAACGCCCAAACTGGATCTAAATGACTGAAAAAGCTGTCTCGAAAGGCCTTTTGTGAAGATATCTGCGGGGACGTGTAGCACTCGAATATGACCTACACGGACCTTTTTACGAATGAAGTGAATATCTATTTCAATATGTTTTGTTCGTTGGTGCTGAACAGGGTTATCAGACATATACACAGCAGAATTATTATCGCAATAAACGACCGTAGCCTTTTGCAAAGGAACATGTAGCTCGAATAGCAGGTTCCGAATCCAAGTAGCCTCGGCAACAGCATTAGCTACACCTTAGCTACACCTCAGTACTCTGCTTCAGCACTAGACCGTGAAATAGTTTCCTGATGCTTCGATGACCACGAAATTAAATTGTCCCCTAAGAACACACAGTAGCCGCTGGTCGATCTTCGAAAGTCAGGACAACCGCCCCAGTCCGCCTCTGAATAGGCCACTAGAGAATGGGCTGGACTGGGATGAATATGAATACCATACTCCAAAGTATCCTGTAAATAACGAAATATGCGTTTCATGAGAAGAAAGTGAGGATCCCGCGGTTCATGCATAAACAAAAAACTTGTTGTACTGCATAAGAAATGTCCGGACGAGTGAAAGTCAAATACTATAAGGTACCCGCTAAACTCCTGTATAACATCGGGTCATGGAACAAAGGACCCTCAGTAGCGCTAAGCTTTGCCGAAAGATCAACCGGGGTGGTACATGGTTTACAAGATTGCATAGACGCCCGAGAAATAATGTCCTTTGCATATTGGGACTGTGACAAAAATAAACCGCCACCTTGTCGAGTAACCTTGATCCCGAGGAAATAATGCAAATCACCAAGATCCGTCATTGCAAATTCACGGGAAAGAAGATGAATAATCTTATCCAAAAGAGCAGTACTTGAAACTGTAAGGACGATGTCGTTAACATAGAGCAACAAATAAGCACTGTCAGGACCATGATTATAAATAAACAAAGAATTGCCACATAAGTTCTTCCGAAACTCCTGCTTCAAAATAAAAGATGCAAATCGAGTGTACCAAGCTCTAGGTGCCTGCTTAAGCCCATATAACGACTTCTTCAAACGACACACAAAATCAGGACACCTCTTGTCAACGAAACTAGGAGGTTGATGCATGAAAACTGTCTCATTGAGTTGGCCATGTAAAAAAGCGTTCTTGACATCCAACTGATGGATGGGCCAAGAATGAGAACCGCAAGAGATAATACGGTTCTAATCAAAGTCGGTTTAACAACCGGACTAAATGTCTCCTCGCAATCTATACCCACAGTCTGAGACTTACCATTAACAACCAATCGCTCCTTGTACCTTTCTAACAACCCATCGGATCGAAACTTGTGCCAAAATAACCACATGCATCGTATTATTGGTATGTCAACCAGACGTGGAACCAATTCCCAAGTCCCGTTTTCCTGTAAGCGTCAAATTCTGCTTGCATGGCATGCAACCAATTCTGGTCGGCAAAGGCTTTTGCATAAGTACTAGGGATGGGGGATAGGGCAGTGGCGAAAGCATGGCTTAGGTTAACAGGTTTAAGGGAGCCGGTTTTGGTGCGGGTTGCCATAGGATGGACGTTGGTGGAGGATTGGACTGGGTTGGTTTGGACCGTAGGGGTAGGCTAGGAGGATGGGGCTGTTTCGGTGAATGTTGAAGGCTGATGTGTGGGTGCAGGCTATTTGGGTCATCGGGAGTACGTGAGAGGGAAGGGAGTGACCGGTCCAGGTGGAGGTGGGCAGGGGGACTGAGTTGTAGCTGGTGATGGTTGTGGGTTGGGTGCGGGTGAGTGGCCGGACTGATTGGGGTGAGGTGTGGGTGAGGTACCAAAGGTAAAAGATGGAGGTATGGGCTCTTCCAAAAAGGAATATGGAGCTGTGGACTGGGGCTGGCCATATGGGAAGACTGACTCGTCAAAACTAACATGACGAGATATGTGAACTCTACCTGTTGATGGATCTAGGCTACGGTAGACTCGAAAATCCGGAGGATAGCCTAGAAAAATACACCGGATGGACCAAGTGTGCAACTTATGAGGTTGAGTGGCGGAAGTATTCAGGTAACAGGCACACCCGAATACTCGTAGGTGGTCATAGCTGGGGTGGCTAAGGTAGAGGGCGAAGGTGGGTGTGAAAAAATTTAAGCGTTTGGTGGGAAGTATGTTGTGAAGGTAGACGGCCGTATGCAGGGCTTCCACCTAAAAGAATGGAGGAAGACAAGCATGAATAAGCAGGGACCGGATGATATCATTTAAACGGCAAATCCTCCGTTCTGCACGTCCGTTTTGGGAGGATGTTTGGGGGTATGAGAAACGGAATAGAAGTCTGTTCTGATGTGAAAATGTTTTAAACAGGTTGTTGTCAAATTCCCCTCCCAAATCACACTGAAAAGTTTTTATGTGGCGATTAAATTGGGTTAAAATCAAGCGGTGAAATTTAACAAATGTTGGGTATGTTTCAGATTTATATTTTAACGGGTATACCCAAACAAAGTGTGAGAAATTATCAATTAAAACCATATAGTATTTGTAACCGGTTTTACTGACAACGGGTGAGGTCCATAGGTCACAATATATGATATCAAAAGGTGAAAAAGTGAAGGAACTGGACGTATAAAAAGGTAATCGTTTACTATTAGATAATTGGCATGAATTACATAGTCTAGACGAATCGTCTTTATTACAAGAAAAAATAAATTTGCTACAAAGAATAGCTTGGACTTGAGCGCCAGGGTGGCCAAGCCGATCATGCCATGGGAGAGAAGTGGTCGAAAGAAAACATGCTTGTGGTGGAAGTTGTGGTGGTGTGATTTGAGAAACGTCCCCCCGTGCTATTGTGGCAGGAAAGGTGGCGTCAAGTTTTGAGATCCTTTACAAAGAAACCGAAAGGGTCAAATTTGTGACAACCGTCACTTTTCCGTACATTCCATACACGAAATGAACAGTAATTTGTGCTTAAATGACTGTGCATGATCTGGTTTACCAGACAAATAAATTTCTGAATTCCATACAAGTGAATTCATGCATGATATATGCTAAAAGAATTACGTTATGATAGCGTTGCGTCAGAAATATTAGTAAACTCACCGGTAAGACACATCGTGTCAACAGAACTGCAGAAAGCAGTCAGACATTAGAATTGAGGCCTAGGTGTAGGTCCGATGACAAAAGTACATTAAAACCCAAGAGTACATGTAAGGGTTTAATTTATAGACATTGCGAAAGCAAAAATAAGCACTAAAAAGCACCCGAAACGCACTTTAAGTGCATAATTTTGTATAATTCAGCTCAATTCAGCATTTAAACATATGAATATTTTGCAGAAATGTCGTTTTATTATCCAGAATATTTCCCTAAGTGTTGGGAATTGAAAGGGTACAAGAAGGGTACTTAAAAGACACTAAAAAGTGTGATTTAGCACTTTAACGAACCAGTGTCTAACCGAACAACCGGATAATACCCGGAACACCAAAATAATGCTAGAAGCATTGTTTTTATTTTTCTAAGCTAGTGAGGGTCCCCGAACACCCTAACACACGCTAAAATACCTAGTAACGAACTACACTAACTAGATACTTAGATTATGATTACAAGTAACTTCATGGTCCAACATTTACACATTACCCCCCCCCCCCACTTATGTAACCGTCCCCTATGGGGACCCCATCATAAAAATCCTCTTGAATCTTACATAATCTTGTGAGATCTCTTGAGATGTGAGAAAGATTTGATGAAGGATTTGCTTGTACTAAGGTGAACACATTAACCCTTGGTCATTAGTGAATTGTGAGCTTATATGGAGACATCTTCCTCCTCACTTCAAGACACCACAAAACTCATCCCTTGGCCCCCATTCTCGGCCGAGACTTGTGCCACCACCACCATCACCCTTCATTCAAAATCCAACAATTTCAAAGTTACTACAATGTGTTAGAAGGTAGATTAGAAAGCCTGGAGCTCACGGAACTTGAAGGACCTTCACCATTTGCTTTTATCCACCTCATTTGCACTCTTGAACTTCCCTAGCCTTGAGCTAGTAGTAAGTGTTCTAAAACACTTTCTTGATCTTGTCTAGAGTGGTTAATAAGAGATTTGTCGGTTGAAAATCATGAACATACTAAATCACCAACTAAAAGTCTATTAAAGTGATGAATATGATGGTTAATAGATGGATAATTGTGTAAAACTTGTTAAACTTGTTTTGTGATGATTATTTTGTGTTGTTTAATGCTAGTAGTAGTTCGGATCGTCATCTAACCCGGCTAGGTTATGTTCTTAGAACATGAGCTAGTGTATGTTAAAGTATAAAAAGGACTAGATGATGAACACTACTACTATTAAACATGAACTTGTGTAAAAACAATTTATCTTATGAAATGGAGTTCTAAACTAGTAGATCTAAAGATCTACAAGTGGTATTTTCGAAAGACCAACTGTAAGACAAAACCATGTTTTAAAACCGGATCTTTCATGAAGTAGAGGTGTTTTTATGAACAAACAAGTGTGTGGACACTTGTGTAACAAAAGTTTTAACAAAGAAATAATTTTCGTAAAAACCGACTAGAAATTGTGAAACTTCATATTCTTTAAAAATAAAGTTTTTAAGAAATTAAACTTATTTTTAAAGATAACAAGGCTTACTAAATGTGCTAGTAAATTACTACACATTTTTGTAAATATTCAAGTTCATGAAATGGAGAAATTAGTGATTGTTGTTGATGATTATTGTTGATAATTGTTGTTGATGAATGTTGACGATTTAAAAGAAAATAAACACATGTTTTGAAAACATGGGAAACCTTCATTTTTAAGGGAAACTCTGTCAAAATTTTTATAAATTTTGACACTTAGAAAAATATAAGTTTTTGGGAAACTTATTCCCTAAAAATGTATTTAAAGTATTACCAAGGTTTCCCTAATTTTTGGTGATAAGAAATGAGGATTTCTTCAAGAATAAAAATGGATATAAGTATGTATATTTTTGAGAGAAAAATATATATTATTTTATCACCAACTTTTGTGCTAAGTGTATATAGTATGTGTTATACGTGCTAGTGTGTTAAGACTTAAAAATACACTAAATACTCATGAGGGGTATAAACATAAAAATACACATACAACATACAAGATACATAATTCGGGTGCAAAGTGCAAAACACGAGATACTTATATTAATTTTTAAAAAATAATATAAGTAAGACACTTAGTTAAAAATATAAGTTATTTTTAACACAAGAAATTATACACAAAAGAGAGTGACTGTACTTGTGCGACGCAAGTCTAGTGACTAACGTTAAGAAAACGCGTATAGGTTACGACGTTAATTAAGCAAATCCGGTGAAGTTTACGACGCACAGGAACGCAAAGTTGTGAGTTCATGCTCCCCCTTTTCTCTAACTGTTTTTGGTTTTATAACTCTCGGGGGTGAAATACATGTTACAAATATTATAATTTTTACAAAGAGTAAAAATACAAGAAGCACTCTTGGTGAGAACGAGAACCGAGTGCACTATGATTTGAGAATACGAGAAGCACTCGTGGTGAGTGCAATATGATGAGCTTTAAGAAAAGCCTAGAAAATACTAGATCATGTGAGCTTAAACTAGATATTGAGATGCCATTAATACTTAATTAGGGACGAGGGTTAGATCTAACGGGTACGGCCGAGCCCCACTCATGGTCCTTATGTGACCACTTGAGTGCTTCGGTGTCCCAGTCGAGGGAAATCGACACAGTCGAGGTTAATCGACACAGTCGAGGGAAATCGACACAGTCAAGGGAAATTGACACAGTCGAGGTTAATCGACACAGTCGAGGGTAATCGACACAGTTAAAGGAGCCAACACTAATGCTCCATATGTCCTCACATGCCTTAATGTCCTTGTATAAACAATCATTTAAAACGTGGGGTACACAAGAAAACTTGAATGATACTTGAGTACGTGGGGTACTCAAGAAAACGGGAATTATACTTGAGTACGTGGGGTACTCAAGAAAGACTTGAATTATACATGACAAATACTATGTTTTCATACAAAGTATAAAAACGTGAAATACAAAAACGCATGAACTCGCTCAACTTTATGTTGATGTTTTCCAAAATTACATGTATTTCAGGTGACAGGATGGATCTTGGGCGCAAGTGTCGTAACTAGAAGTAGACTACAAGTTTAGATGTCATCCACTTTTGTTGAATTGTAACCTTGTCAAAGGTCGTGTTTTGAAAACTTAAATAACACGTGTTTGTAATACTCAAATTTTCATGAATGGATGAACATCGTTTTGATCATGTAGTTGTTTATTACGATTGAATGCAATGATAACAAGCTAGTCACACATCATACGCTTCCGCAAAAGACAAGGTGTGACAGTTTGGTATCAGAGCTTCGATTGTAGTGAACTAGGATTCCTTCTCGAGTCTAGACTACAATCACTAGAGTTCTCTCACGAAAACATTTTACAAAAAGGTTTTCATTGCATTCACGAAAGCGCCAAGATCCACAAGTCAGACACTTTTCAAAAAGTGACAAGGCAAGGACACTAGTGAGGAATACCTTTAAAATAAGGTGCCAACCAAAGCATAGTCTACACGAGTTAGACTTGCCAAAAACAAAATGACCCCCCAAAAACGAGAGTTATACGTGATATAATGCATTAAATTGCTTGATTATGCTAAGTAGCATATATGTTATTGATATACATACATACAAATAAGTGTACGGAATGATTATTGACGTGAATAAGATACTTTCGACTCTGACTGCTATTACTATACGTAACTCGCACGATGAAGCTACCGACCTCGCATCCTTTGCAAAGCTCATGGCTGGGAGTGATTACCAAACAAGATGCTGAGCTTGCTTCCGTAGGAGATGGCTGCTCTTCCCTCTCGATCGTGAAGATGCCTAACTACGGTGATGATGACGAGGCAGAGGCGGCAACCTTGAACGAATTCTCAATCAACAGGATGAGATCCCTGCGGCTTATGTGAAGCAAGATTGACGACATACTTGACCAGAAAAGGAAGATGAAGTATTCATATTGAAGGTGCCCCTCCAACTACTAGGAATTTTCTCTATTCCTACTTCAGCTAATCATCGTGCCTATTCGCGCGTAACAACAACGAGTGTTAGCGCGTGGACCACTGCAATGGTCCTTTCCATGACAGAGGTATAAGGACAGTAATGTACCCTCCTTGATTGATCATCTGCTTGGACGAGAGAAAATTTGGGGTAACTGTGCAAGACAATTTATTATTACGGGGGCCCACGTAATAACGACTTGTAGTGCACAGGAATCCTGGTGGACTCTGCGGGTCAAGCTAATGAAAACCATACAAAATTAATCTATAGGTGTCCTCACCTTCATCTGGTAGAACAACACATAGATCAGTGCTTTAGCACGTTAGAAAGTAGGAAGCCTGTCTTAGCCTACTTCGTGACTGACACTTCTACCTGCATACGAGACGTTTGAGAAAACGATATTTAAGCAAGAGAGGTGGAATGACATTCAGGAAGAATCAGTGACGATACACTCTCTACCACCTCTACATAAACAACCCCATCAAAGGGGAAATATACGCACCAGTAAAGCTAAAGACCTAAGGAAACCAATGTAGCAGGAAATAACTAAAACTTGAATGACCAAGGCGATGTAGCCTCGAGTTCATTTCAAACAATAACCCAAGTTGGCAAGCCTATGTGAAGGCTCAATAACTGTTTTCCTCGCTTATACACTGATTATATATACGTGTGAAATTGGGTGGCTTATGGTGCTATGTATATCATAGACAATTGAAATGTTGTCCAACCTACTTCATACCATTTTGGCAGAAGAGAATGCCGCCCAGGCGAGACACAAACACCAGTACGCTGCCAAGAACAGAAGCAGAGCTGCAAGAACGCATCCCACAGGCGATTGCTCGACATGAAGCCCTCCGCTCTAAGCACAGCGATGGCACTACTGGAAATAACCCTCCGACTGGCTGCACCTATAAACAATTCCTGGACTGCAAGCCATTAAATTTTGATGGCACAGGAGGTGCCGTTGCATTTGTTCGTTGGGCAGAAAAGACTGACTCCATTCTAAGAATGAGTAACTGTTCGCCCCAACAGAGTGTTACCTATATCTCAGGGTTATTCATAGATGGCGCACTCTCCTGGTGGAACCTTCAGGTTCAAACCCTTGGTGCAGATGCTGCTTATGCACTGAGCTGGGACGAGCTCAAGGAAATGATGGGAAAGAAATACTGTTCTAGGGCTGAAATCCAGAAGATTGAGGTGGAGTTCTGGAACTTGAAAATGGACGGACCAAAGATTCCTGAATACGTCCAACGATTTCACGACTTGTCTAGGGTCGTCCCCTACTTAGTCAAACCGGAATTCAAAAGGGTTGAACGATTCATTTGGGGACTTGCACCTCAGATCAGGAGCATGGTTACTGCCTCAAAGCCCTCAACCATTGCAGAGGCTATCGATATGAGTGTCACTCTTACTGAAGAAGCTCTACGTGCAGGAAAATTTTCGGAATCTGAGGACAACAAGAAAGAGACTCATGTGGAGTCGTCAAGCAACAAGAAGAGGAAGTCCTCAAACCTAAAGACGAGCACCCAAGTCAACTATGGAAGCTCTAAAACAGGAAAAAGAAAGAAAGTGAACCCGCCTCCTGGAAGGAAAACTGTTGGAGCCACTAATAAGGCTGGTGATAAGATTTACTCGGGAACTAAGCCGAGGTGCGAGGAATGCACTTTTCACCATAAAGGTCGATGTCTGAGGACTAAGTGCGAAAAGTGTGGAAAAGAAGGGCACAGCAAGGATGCCTGTTGGGCGAAGGGCCCAGATGGGAGAAATAAGAGAATACCGGGTTGCTACAGATGTGGTGAAGCAGGGCATTTTAGGAAAGATTGCCCTAGGAAGAAACAAACAAGGAAGGGTTTTCACGATCGAAACTCGTGAAGCACGCCAGGATCCAGATGCGGTTACGGGTACGTTCCCTATTAACCAACCTAACGTATCTACTTTTAATTAATACTGGCATCAACTTTAACCTTACATGCTTGGAACTTAAGAAACTGCTTGGCCTAGTTTCAAGTATAATAGACGCCCCGTATTCTTTAGAAATGGGCATATAGGAGGCTAGTTTAAACAGTCGAAGCGATTAAGGATTGTATTTAGGGACTCAGAAGGCCGGAACCTTCTGTTACCATTGACTCGCGAAGTCATAATATGTTAGTCAGCATGGATCAGAAATCCAAGTATACCGCTGACGTCGTTTGATATGAGAAAATCAGTCGCATCCCTCTTGCGAATGATGAAACCCAAACTTCCTGCAATAGGTGCAAGGATGCTAGACCCCACAAGGCGGCAGATCTACGACATCCTTCACTGGTCGAAGAGGCATAGAAACGCCTCCGAGCAGACTACAGAGCCTGAGAACATCCCCGTGACGGAAGAGGTTCCAGGAGCCTTTTCTGAAGATCTGTCAGGAATACCTCCACAACGGCAAGAGAAGTTCAGAATAAATCGCGTGCCAGGAGCAGCACCAGTGACGAATGACGCCATACCGACTAACTTCACCAGCGAAGCATGAACCTCTGATATAACTGCAAGAGCTGCTAGACAGAGGAAATTAAAGACATGACATCCTTAATTAAGGAGACAAGGAGAAAGTTGGTAGTCTCCACTTTACATAAACTTCAGAAAATTGAGAATCAGAATCCTTTGCCAAGGATCAACTTGAGGACAAGAGGTCCTCCACTGTGAATACAAGTGGAAATATCCCTAAAACGACCTATAGGACTTGCTTCGAGCATTACAAGATCCTTGTCGTATCATTTGGCTTGACACCTGCATCGACAATATATTCATGGACCTCATGAATCGAACGTGTGAGCCATACCTGGATAAGTTATATACTTATTGACTACATTCTTATATGGCCAACGACCAAGGAAGGTCGTGAGCAACAGCTGCAATTTACCTTGCAACTCTTAGAGAAAGCACAGTTATGTGCAATGATGACGGAAAGCGGATTTCGAGTTCGCGAAGGGAAAACTGAAGATACATGGTGGATAAGAACGAAACTCATGCCAACCCTGCAACCAAGAGCTAGAGTTGCAATGAAGTGACGCCTCTCGACAAAATCTCGATTGTACGTCGATGCAACGAGACCACGACCTTGCATACGCGGCACATTGATCAAGGAATCATGAGAAGAAACCTTGAGCTAGATACAGTGATTGCACGCCGCGAACTTGACGTCATTACCTGAGAGGAAACGCTGCATGATCTTTAATGATCACAAGGGTTGCAGCACTCCGATGATCGTAAGAACTCGAATATGAACTGAGCTGCTGAACGATGCAGACTGTATGAACACAATACGTGCTTGTGTGATAAACTTTAATGAAAAGTCGGAACACTCACTTGCCCTTTGTAGAGTTTTCCTACAACAGTACCGCTTCGTGCGAAGTTTCAGACGAAACATAGTAAATCAATCCCCTTCGTGTTGATCAGAGACCGGGAATAAACAATCAACTAGCCCGAGATGGCCCAGGAAAACTAGAGGCAAGATCGCTCAGATATGTGATCATATCAGGACAGCCCGCAGAATACAGAAAGATTACGCCGATGAGCGGCAGAAATCGTATGAATTTGAGACAAGAAGTATGACTAAAATGAGAGCCTCGCCTAGAGAAGGCGTAATGTCGTTTGGAAAACGAAAAGGCTGAATCCCCAGTGTAGGGATCAGAACCATTGTTCACAAGATAAAACTCCCAGAAAAAGATCAGTAGTGATCGCGACACATTCATGTGTCTAATCGTTAGAGGAGTCTGACTCAAGGAACACTCACTTGCCCTTTGTAGAGTTTTCCTACAACAGTACCGCTTCGTGCGAAGTTTCAGACGAAACATAGTAAATCAATCCCCTTCGTGTTGATCAGAGACCGGGAATAAACAATCAACTAGCCCGAGATGGCCCAGGAAAACTAGAGGCAAGATCGCTCAGATATGTGATCATATCAGGACAGCCCGCAGAATACAGAAAGATTACGCCGATGAGCGGTAGAAATCGTATGAATTTGAGACAAGAAGTATGACTAAAATGAGAGCCTCGCCTAGAGAAGGCGTAATGTCGTTTGGAAAACGAAAAGGCTGAATCCCCAGTGTAGGGATCAGAACCATTGTTCACAAGATAAAACTCCCAGAAAAAGATCAGCAGTGATCGCGACACATTCATGTGTCTAATCGTTAGAGGAGTCTGACTCAAGGAACAGTCGTTGTTTCCACAAATAAGATTCACGTCAATGACAAACGACAAGAATTACTATAGAAACCTGTTGAGGATTTGGACCTAGAGTCCGTGATACTATAGAAACCTGTTGAGATTTTGGACCTAGAGTCCGTGATACTATAGAAACCTGTTGAGGTTTTGGACCTAGAGTCCGTGATACTATAGAAACCTGCTGAGGTTATGGACCAAGAGTCCACAAGATACAGAAAAAGTCATGATCGACTTACTTGAGTACGATAGAATTCATGACATGGCCCAGAGATTTCATGGGAACATAAAGACAAATCATGAATCTAAGTGACCATATTGGTTTCACAACTCCCCTGCGACCGATGACATCGCTTGAATTTCGGGACGAAATTCTTTTAACGGGGGGAGACTGTGACAACCGTCACTTTTCCGTACATTCCATACACGAAATGAACAGTAATTTGTGCTTAAATGACTGTGCATGATCTGGTTTACCAGACAAATAAATTTCTGAATTCCATACAAGTGAATTCATGCATGATATATGCTACAAGAATTACGTTATGATAGCGTTGCGTCAGAAATATTAGTAAACTCACCGGTAAGACACATCGTGTCAACAGAACTGCAGAAAGCAGTCAGACATTAGAATTG
This sequence comes from Helianthus tuberosus, assembly GCA_030545235.1. Taxonomy (NCBI): domain Eukaryota; kingdom Viridiplantae; phylum Streptophyta; class Magnoliopsida; order Asterales; family Asteraceae; genus Helianthus; species Helianthus tuberosus. Next base: position 135,578,549 of record CM060366.1, on the reverse strand, counting down.
AGGCCTAGGTGTAGGTCCGATGACAAAAGTACATTAAAACCCAAGAGTACATGTAAGGGTTTAATTTATAGACATTGCGAAAGCAAAAATAAGCACTAAAAAGCACCCGAAACGCACTTTAAGTGCATAATTTTGTATAATTCAGCTCAATTCAGCATTTAAACATATGAATATTTTGCAGAAATGTCGTTTTATTATCTAGAATATTTCCCTAAGTGTTGGGAATTGAAAGGGTACAAGAAGGGTACTTAAAAGACACTAAAAAGTGTGATTTAGCACTTTAACGAACCAGTGTCTAACCGAACAACCGGATAATACCCGGAACACCAAAATAATGCTAGAAGCATTGTTTTTATTTTTCTAAGCTAGTGAGGGTCCCCGAACACCCTAACACACGCTAAAATACCTAGTAACGAACTACACTAACTAGATACTTAGATTATGATTACAAGTAACTTCATGGTCCAACATTTACACATTACCCCCCCCCCCCACTTATGTAACCGTCCCCTATGGGGACCCCATCATAAAAATCCTCTTGAATCTTACATAATCTTGTGAGATCTCTTGAGATGTGAGAAAGATTTGATGAAGGATTTGCTTGTACTAAGGTGAACACATTAACCCTTGGTCATTAGTGAATTGTGAGCTTATATGGAGACATCTTCCTCCTCACTTCAAGACACCACAAAACTCATCCCTTGGCCCCCATTCTCGGCCGAGACTTGTGCCACCACCACCATCACCCTTCATTCAAAATCCAACAATTTCAAAGTTACTACAATGTGTTAGAAGGTAGATTAGAAAGCCTGGAGCTCACGGAACTTGAAGGACCTTCACCATTTGCTTTTATCCACCTCATTTGCACTCTTGAACTTCCCTAGCCTTGAGCTAGTAGTAAGTGTTCTAAAACACTTTCTTGATCTTGTCTAGAGTGGTTAATAAGAGATTTGTCGGTTGAAAATCATGAACATACTAAATCACCAACTAAAAGTCTATTAAAGTGATGAATATGATGGTTAATAGATGGATAATTGTGTAAAACTTGTTAAACTTGTTTTGTGATGATTATTTTGTGTTGTTTAATGCTAGTAGTAGTTCGGATCGTCATCTAACCCGGCTAGGTTATGTTCTTAGAACATGAGCTAGTGTATGTTAAAGTATAAAAAGGACTAGATGATGAACACTACTACTATTAAACATGAACTTGTGTAAAAACAATTTATCTTATGAAATGGAGTTCTAAACTAGTAGATCTAAAGATCTACAAGTGGTATTTTCGAAAGACCAACTGTAAGACAAAACCATGTTTTAAAACCGGATCTTTCATGAAGTAGAGGTGTTTTTATGAACAAACAAGTGTGTGGACACTTGTGTAACAAAAGTTTTAACAAAGAAATAATTTTCGTAAAAACCGACTAGAAATTGTGAAACTTCATATTCTTTAAAAATAAAGTTTTTAAGAAATTAAACTTATTTTTAAAGATAACAAGGCTTACTAAATGTGCTAGTAAATTACTACACATTTTTGTAAATATTCAAGTTCATGAAATGGAGAAATTAGTGATTGTTGTTGATGATTATTGTTGATAATTGTTGTTGATGAATGTTGACGATTTAAAAGAAAATAAACACATGTTTTGAAAACATGGGAAACCTCCATTTTTAAGGGAAACTCTGTCAAAATTTTTATAAATTTTGACACTTAGAAAAATATAAGTTTTTGGGAAACTTATTCCCTAAAAATGTATTTAAAGTATTACCAAGGTTTCCCTAATTTTTGGTGATAAGAAATGAGGATTTCTTCAAGAATAAAAATGGATATAAGTATGTATATTTTTGAGAGAAAAATATATATTATTTTATCACCAACTTTTGTGCTAAGTGTATATAGTATGTGTTATACGTGCTAGTGTGTTAAGACTTAAAAATACACTAAATACTCATGAGGGGTATAAACATAAAAATACACATACAACATACAAGATACATAATTCGGGTGCAAAGTGCAAAACACGAGATACTTATATTAATTTTTAAAAAATAATATAAGTAAGACACTTAGTTAAAAATATAAGTTATTTTTAACACAAGAAATTATACACAAAAGAGAGTGACTGTACTTGTGCGACGCAAGTCTAGTGACTAACGTTAAGAAAACGCGTATAGGTTACGACGTTAATTAAGCAAATCCGGTGAAGTTTACGACGCACAGGAACGCAAAGTTGTGAGTTCATGCTCCCCCTTTTCTCTAACTGTTTTTGGTTTTATAACTCTCGGGGGTGAAATACATGTTACAAATATTATAATTTTTACAAAGAGTAAAAATACAAGAAGCACTCTTGGTGAGAACGAGAACCGAGTGCACTATGATTTGAGAATACGAGAAGCACTCGTGGTGAGTGCAATATGATGAGCTTTAAGAAAAGCCTAGAAAATACTAGATCATGTGAGCTTAAACTAGATATTGAGATGCCATTAATACTTAATTAGGGACGAGGGTTAGATCTAACGGGTACGGCCGAGCCCCACTCATGGTCCTTATGTGACCACTTGAGTGCTTCGGTGTCCCAGTCGAGGGAAATCGACACAGTCGAGGTTAATCGACACAGTCGAGGGAAATCGACACAGTCAAGGGAAATTGACACAGTCGAGGTTAATCGACACAGTCGAGGGTAATCGACACAGTTAAAGGAGCCAACACTAATGCTCCATATGTCCTCACATGCCTTAATGTCCTTGTATAAACAATCATTTAAAACGTGGGGTACACAAGAAAACTTGAATGATACTTGAGTACGTGGGGTACTCAAGAAAACGGGAATTATACTTGAGTACGTGGGGTACTCAAGAAAGACTTGAATTATACATGACAAATACTATGTTTTCATACAAAGTATAAAAACGTGAAATACAAAAACGCATGAACTCGCTCAACTTTATGTTGATGTTTTCCAAAATTACATGTATTTCAGGTGACAGGATGGATCTTGGGCGCAAGTGTCGTAACTAGAAGTAGACTACAAGTTTAGATGTCATCCACTTTTGTTGAATTGTAACCTTGTCAAAGGTCGTGTTTTGAAAACTTAAATAACACGTGTTTGTAATACTCAAATTTTCATGAATGGATGAACATCGTTTTGATCATGTAGTTGTTTATTACGATTGAATGCAATGATAACAAGCTAGTCACACATCATACGCTTCCGCAAAAGACAGGGTGTGACAAAATTCAATAGACACACTATTATCACAGGTAAAACATCTAACGGAAATAAGGGTTTTAATGTTTGATGGGCTATAAAGGATGTTTGGTAAAATGTAGGTACAGTTATGAATTTTGAAAAAACCAGTGTCGGACCCGTGTATTAGTAGATATTGCCCATTGCCAACAAGAAATTTAGTATTTACAGGAGACGAGTTGGGAATGGAAATCATACCTGAATCCAAGGTAACATGAGAGACCACTCTAGTATCCATTAGACCAGGATCCTGTTGTTGCTGATGGAGATTCATAGCTGAGAAGGCAGCCTGGAGATCAGCTGGGTTTAGTGCATTATATCCCGGAGGTGGAGGAGCTGATGGGCCGGCCTGTGTGAAGTATGCCGGTGGGCCTGCTTGGCTGGATTGCTGTGTTTGGGATGAGGTGGCTGTCGGGCTGAACTAGGCTGCGGGTGGGGTCCAATATGGCTGGGTCGGGTAAGGGCATGGTGGTGTAGTCCACCAAGAACAAGTGGGATAGCCTGTGTTTTGGGAAAACCAAGTAGTATTACCTGGTGAGCGTCCAACACCTCGTCCATGTCCTCCTCGGATGTTTTGATTAAAGTTGCTGCGTCCGCGACCTTTCCCTCGAAAGGGTTGCTGTCCACCATAGGATGGGTTCTGGGAAGTCGGTTGTTGAGTGGTGGGAGGCTGTGGTTGTGTAGTGGGTGCAGCGAGAACCGAGGTGGTTGCTTTTTGACGACCTTCGATCCGAATAGCTTCATCGTTTAGCATGCTTAATGCTAGATCCCAATCTGCGTTGCTTGAAATAATCAGGGATGCGGTGGTGTAAAACTCAGCCGGTAATTCGCGTACTAGCTGAAGAACAAGACGGGATTCGGTTATTGGGTGGTCAACATCTACCAATCTATTTGCGAGTTCCTTAAGTTTCTGGCAATAATCATCAAGCGAGTAACACGCGGCGAGGGTAAGGTTTACAAACTTGGTTTCCAAAGCAGCCGCGCGCGCCTTTTTGTTGCTTAAATAAATTTTCTCAAGTTTGACCCAAGCGCCTCGTGCGGTTCCGTCGGAGTCCATAACTCGGGGTAGTAAATCATCAGAGATGGTGCTCAAGATCCAATGAAGGACCAACGCATCTAGTTCATGCCACGCATCGCATCGTATGTGGGGTCGGTGGTTGTCGGGGCTACAGTTCCATCAATGTGATTTGATACCTTGTACGCAAGTACGTGTAGTTTGAACAACTTGACCCACACGGTATAGGTAACCTTTGATCCGTCTAAAGTACGAATTTTTTATTGTATATTCATGACGGAGTAGGCTGGATGTAGTGGGTTAGGTTTCGGGGTTAAATTCGAAGATGCAATGGGTTTGGTCATATCGACAGGAAGGTGATAATCGATGGCTGGAGATGCGCTATTAATTGAATAGGTGCGCTAACAGATGCGCTAGAAAAAAGGAAAAGGGATGAAAACTCAGAACCGTGGCTCTGATACCATAAAAGTGTTTATGGTATTATTGAATTGATGGTCATAAAACAGAATACAAGACCCTTTATATAGGGAAGAATCCTAACCCTACAATAACACATAACTAGGAAAGGATAACAATGCCATATACATCATAATTATCTATTCTAAATATAAATAAATCTATCTAGAAGCTTCCGTGCTAATATCAAGATGCTGCAATAGCAGCATAGCAGCCTTAGTCGCTCAGCAAATCGCTGATGTGCTCCCGAACCTCGTTACCCAGATAAATCAAGCGAACAACAATAATAACTACAACAATGCCCAGTGCAACTATAAGACATTCAATTTGGCTAAACTGCTTAAATTTTCTGGGTCTAAAGGGGCTACTGGGCTCCTACAATGGTTCGAGAGTTTGGAAAGCACATTCCGACACGTTTAATGCCCAAACGAGCGAAAGGTTGAGTTTGCATCTAGTGTCTTTGAGAACAGGGCACTAACATGGTGGAATGGTGTGATGAGAGACAGAGGTGCCGATGTGGCTATGGCTCAAACCTGGGAAGAGCTTCGAGCTCTAATGCTGAAGGAATTCTGTCCTCGTCATGAACTCAGGGCACTGGAAAGGGAATTCGATGATCTTAAACAAGATAGCGGTGAGCATCAAGCCTACACTGACCGTTATGAGGAACTAAGTCTGTTATGTCCTACCATGGTTACGCCTTTGGATAAGGTGATTGAAAAGTACATTGATGGCCCCCCTGACCCAGTTCAGGACATTGTTACTGGTAGCAACCCTACCACCGTTAGACAGGCCATTGAGCTACCCGCTACCCTAACTGAATCTCAGATCAGGAAGGGTAAACTTTTCTGAAAAGGCGATAAGAAACCATCGGACAAGACTACACAAGAAAAAATAAAGGATAACAAGACTGAGTCCTCCAAGAAGTCAAAGAAGCATAAGGCTTCACAGAACTTCGTTGTAGTTGCTCAGAACAATCAAGTTGCCCCCAACCAGCCAGCTCAGCCTCGTGCTAGGAAAACCTATGCTGGCATCGCACCTCTGTGCAACAAATGCAACCGCCATCATCTGAATCAAACACCGTGTCACAAATGTACCCACTGTGGACGATTGGGACATTTGGTCAATGCATGCCGTTTTGCTAACCAAAACCAAACTGTTGCAAACCCTGCTGCTGCTGAAGCACCATATCCACCTGGATCGTGCTACAACTGTGGTGATCTTACTCACTACCGGAACAATTGCCCAAAATTTGTTAATGCAAATCTAGCATGTGGATGAGTATTTAACATAAACGAGGCAAATGCAAATGACAATGCAGCAGTGAACAATTAAACTTTTATATTTTCCTTGTTGTTATCTATGACACTTGAAACATTTCAGTTGGTACATAAATAAATTTGTTATTTCAATTTTATTTACGAAACCAATGTGATTGCGTGTATGTGTGACATACCCATACAATACCGACACCAAGGAACCATATTCCTTGTAAATCAAACTACTCTCGTAGTTTCATCCATGATCGCTCACGATCACCACACAAATCCTAAGTACTCGTTTCTTCTAAGAAACAAAGTACAAGTTACAAACTCTTAAACTGATACTCGAAGTACCACTTCAAATCCTTGAATGAATATCTAAAGGTACTTTCATAAGGCCTTAATTAGACTTATGCTATATGATTATGTACACGATTATCAAGAACATTTTTGCTTCGTGTGTTGACTTAGCATGCCTAGCACATTGATTTCAAGGATCCTTTTTCCTTCATATGTCGACTTAACATATCTAGCACCTTGATTTCATGAACACTTTACTTCGTATGTTGACTTAACATACCTAGTACATGGATTTCAAAACATTTTCACCACACAAATTCCAAATCCTTATAGTATCTTCCTATCTTCATAGTTAGATCCTTGTGGATGATTAAAGCGCAAAATCAAAGTCCTTAATTGGATTCTTTGTGTGCTTTAATACGTATGTTACGATTCAATGAGGCCAAACCAAATCCTTGTAAGATCTTCATATCTTCATAGTTAGATTCTTAAGGATGTTTAAAGTACTAATTGAACTCCTTGATTGGATTCCTGGTGTACTTTAAATACGTATGTTCAAATTAACGACAAGTTGATAACAAGTTGATGACCAAGTTGACGATTATGTGATTATGTGATTATGTGATTATGTGCTTAGTTGATTCAAATGCTCGCTATCCAAATCCTTGTAGAATTTTTCATATTTTCATATGTTAGATTCTCAGAAGGATATCCATCCAAAGTACTATCTTAAATCCTTAATGGGCTTTTCTATGCAAATAGTCAGACCCTTGGATTCCAAAGTGCTATTCCAAAACTATTATATGATTCAAAGTTAAAGAGACCCATTGGTGGTCTATTTAAAGAGATCGTACGTTGATCTAGTTAAAGAGATCATGTGTTGATCTAGTTAAAGAGATCGTTCGTTGATCTAGTTAAAGAGACCCTTTGGTGTTCTAGTCAAGTCATTACATGTTTGTTCGATTGATTTTCCCCTACACATCATAAAACGAATTGTGCGGACTGTGCAAGGAATTACGTAATTATGAATGCATACATAATTATGGAATTCATGCACAGAAACCACAGCAAGTTTTGTCATGTGTTAAGACCTATAGTGATGAGAATAATGAAACGGGAACAATGTAAACATGGCATGGTGGATATGCCGCTGATACTTCCTATATATAAGTGTTCCTTATTACATTTCGAGCGTAGCGTTATTTAAGTTACTAGAAGTCCTGGACCTTGACCAATGTTGTTTTATCTCACACTCTCCGACTCCAATTTCGAGCACACACAAGTTTCCTATAATAGAATTCATAGGAAACGTTCTCTCAATCCGTTGTTCGAAACTCTAGCTCCTTGTCGAATTCACACGCTCTTCATGTTTTGCTACAACAAGGACATCATTTTGACATTAACATGGTGCTCTTGAGATTCGGTATAATCATACATCTATTATCTAGAGTGAAGTTTAAATCTTCAGATCTGAACTCATCCTTATAAACAACAGACGAGTACAATTAACAAATTCGCTGGAAATCCAAACGTGGCCCAGATTTTTACTTAGGGAACGGAGGATTTATTTGAAAGCAAAACAATCACATCTGTTTTCACAAGTTTCCTCAAAAATTAAATTTCGGGACGAAATTTCCTAAAGTAGGGGAGACTGTGACATTTGTGCCTCATCAACCATCATACAATTATGAATCTAATGAAATCTTGTATTTCATTCCCGGGATTTGTATAATTACATGTGACAATTAAACATATCAAATTTCGTATGATTTCGAACTCTCGAGAAGCTTTTCTTGAAGTTTTACGTAAACTATTACGCAAACGTAATCAGTTTAACGCAACGTACACTCCGGAATAGTGACATAAGCTAAACATACCCCAAATAACCTTTACATAACATAGAAATAAGTTTTGAAGGGTTTGTGTGACACCTGTGCTTGTAATCATTGTAAACAGTTCAGTTATCAATAAAATAATGTTATTTGATCCCAATGTTTGTTTATTTATGTTTGACATTTTGCATGTTTTGATTTTTGTTCAAATTCAAACTCTATATCGCTTTCTGGAGAGTTATACGCAAACCGATGCGTAAACGTAATCAGTTTAACGCGACAAACACACCGGAACTTCAATATATGCTTAACATACCTTAAAGAACCTTTACATAACTTAGAAATAAGTTTTGAAGGCTTTGGTATGGCAAAATCAAGTTTATTCGCTTACAGGGACTAATTTCGACAAACTGCGAAAGTATGCCAATTCATACTGTAACGAACATTCCGGAACTTGATCATAAGTTAAGCATACCCTAAATATCCTTTACATAGCTTAGAAATAGGTTTTGAGGGGTTCGATGTGCTAAAATAAACTTTTTGGTCATTCAGGGACTAAAAGCGTCAAAAAGTGCATAAGTTTGCATTTTCGCGCATAACTTACGTTCTGAATACATCCGGACATCCAAAAATTTATGTAATCATTAAAATATTTTATTTTAGTGATTGGCATGATAAAATTCCATTCGTCGCATAATTTTGATCGTTTTTCACGTCCGTTCGTGTTTCATCGTAATTAACCGAATAACGTGATCGTACGACCAAACGAACCGACATCCTGCATATTTTTGAGCATGTTTCATGTCCACTATGCTTAGGCATCATTGTAGAGCCTTGAAAATGGCTTAACAGGTTTTAAATGAGTCAAAATAGGTCTTATACATGTGCAGGGACTGAAACTGCAACATTTGAAACTGTTTCTGATATGCAGGGCGGTCGCGGTCCGCGTAATATCTGCTTGGCTCGTACGCGGGGTGTGGGCGACCCCCAGATCAGCAAAAACAGCTTTTATCAAATCCGCAGCTGAGTTTTTTGGTTTGCAAATGGTTTTTAACAATTCTATGGGCTATTTTGGGGCACCCATAGTATTCTAAAACCATGGGCACACTTGTACGGCTCAGATCAAAGCTCGGTTTTCGATAAACGATCCTAACGGTTACCCGAAAACTATAAATACCCAACCCCGTTTCCTTCCAAGCTCACACTTTGATCTGATTTCTCTAAGTTGAAGCCTAAAAACCTTCATACCTGAGAAATTTTTGATCAAACCTTCATAGCTTGGACCTCTTGTAAGTATTCTTTCGTGCGTTTATGCATTTTTAAGCGTAAAAGTCAAACAGTGTTTGACTTTCTGCTTTGACCAGTCAATGGTCAACTCAAAGTTCGTTTGAACTTCGCAACGTGAGCGTAATCACGATGGTCATAGTCCCTTGTGACTATACCTACTGATTACCACGTTATTTAGGCATAGTGACGAGTCGTAGTTTCGGTCAAAATGCGTATTCTTACGTATTTTGCAACCAAACTATTCTTGGGTATCAAAACCCTTTGTTTTGATATTAAACTAGTTTTCAAACTTCGTTAAACATGTTTTAACATGTTTAGCTCGTCACTTTAGATTTAGTGCTTATATAGGGTCGTAAGGTAAGCGATCTAAACAACCGCTTAGACTTTCGAACCCGACCCGTTTTGCCAATCTTTAGGATTCGACCAAAAACATTTTGTGACCATAGTTGTATAGGGAATAACCTTCCGAGGTTATACCTTATGGTCACTTAGTCTACTTAGTTGTATGATAGGTAATTATATGCCTTAGGAAAAATGACCAAAATGCCCTTTTTACGCCAAATTTCATTTTAAGCATATGTAACATAAATTTTAACATCTAAACTGATTAGGAAACATTATTAGACATGTTAAGGCATATATTACTTGTCATAGGACTAGTTAGGCGGTCCGAGCGCGTTTTACGCGAACGACGCGTTAAAGTAGCGTAAGCTAGCGAAACAAGTCGTAATGGGTCGTAAGCACTTAGGATAGGTTCCGTTTTAGAATGTAGGCTTTGTTAAACCATATTACATGAGTTCTTATACTCATTTGGTTTACGAAATCACATTTTATCCGATCCTCCGATTTAGGTCCGGTTTATTAACGTAGTTACCTATATTAGGTGTCGATTGATTCCGTGATCTATCTAGCATTGCTTGGTTGTTATCCAAAGACTATTTAGCAATCTCAAGTGAGTACATAGTCCCCTCTTTTACTCTTTTTCAAACATTTTGGGGTGAAACACATGTGCCTACTTGTTACTTTCGTGCTTTTTCATGATTTCATATCTTATACTTGCTATGTTCATTAGTACACGTATAGTACATGATTTTATCCATGTTTTTGCTACGTGTGTTCATTATTTGCATACTTAGTACATTGTTTTACATCACATGCTATGTATGTTCATTTAGTGCATACTTAGTACATTGTTTTACATCACATGCTATGTATGTGCATTTATTGCATACTTAGTACATTGTTTTCACATAACATGCTTACATTTTGATATGACATTTGGTTTGTTTAAATGGGACAAAAATACATTCATTAACATTAGCTACGCCACTTGGTAGTAAGTAATGGTACCATAGGAATTGACAACTCCCATTCCTGAAATCCTAGGCTTGTTTGGGTGGAAGGAATGACTGAATCCAATATACATAATTTAGATAAACCTTTAATTTGTTTAAGGGTTTGTCGCCACAGTCGCAAGGCTTGAATGTATGCATTTTCACAATACCGCATAGATGTTTGTATCAGTAAAGCGTGCAGTTATTTTACAAAACATAACTTTGATTTATTTCAACACCTTGTTTTGTGCATTTTACCTATGGCTTTAGTTGACATATTTCACTTGCCATACATGACATTTGGTTACACATTACATGATTTACATTTAACAATAGACATTGTTTACACATAAACATTTTTGATATTGGTTTACACATTACATGATTTACATTTGACAATAGGCATGGTTTACACATAAACATTTGACAATTGGTTTAAACAAGACATTTTTGGTGATTTGTTTGGGTAAGTGATTTAAGTAACGAGGCGTGTGTAATATGATAAAAGCATGGTGGATACACCTGTTGGACTCTGTATGCCCAAGACACATATTAAATTGATGTGGCTAGTACGTTATGATCCAAGTCGAGTCATACCCAATAACAAGCTAGAGAAACACTTATATTATTTATTTGTGATATGATCAAACAAATAAATACTAACACTTACAATATTTAGAAATTGGTGTTCTAAATAATTACACTTGAGAAACCAATAAATTATATGGATAATTTATTTTGAGAGAATATTTTATTTTGTTATTTAATGAGTTAAATAACATTTTAAAAGATTGTATAAAGTCTTGCATTTATGTAGTGTTATATTTATAAAAGTTATAAATATATAAACCAAGACTTGAATTATTTGTAAAAGAAATTGAAATTTTTTTTTATAAAATAAGTGGGCCGCCACCCCCCCCCCCCCTTTTGTCTTACCAAGATATGATCTTGTTCCACTCACATTTCATGCATTTTCATGGATCCTAATTGGGTGGTCTTCCCTAACTGGTTTGGTCCAATAGAATGACTTGCATGTTGTCATAACTTGCATGTGTTTTGATTGGAAGGACCAATGAAATGGCTTGCATGTTGTCATACTTGCATGTGTTTTGATTAGGAGTTGGTGGTGGCAATATTCTCTCTTAGACTATAAATAAATTGGATGACCAAATGAGCCATGGAAGACTTGTGTTCTTGCTCTCTAAAAATCGGTCATAAGAAGGTGTTTTCAAGTGTTCGGTTTTTGATCTTTGGTGTTAAAATCCTAGCTAATCTCAAGGTGTTTGTTGGAAGCTTGGGGTATACAAGCTTGAGGTCTTCTACTCTTGAGGACAACCATTTCAAGAAGCATCATCCGTTTCATCATCCTAGTACTCCAAAAAGGTAGTTTTCTAAACATCCTATGGTTGTGTTTGATAGCATGCATCTTCATATATGGATCCGGGTTTTGGGATTTTGCTTATAAATGAAATTTATATCTTAAAAGTAACATGTTTTAAATATTAATTCCGCTGCGTTTTTATTTCATATGGATGAAATTGCTTTGATAAACACGTTAAAATCCCATCAATGGCATCTAGAGCCGCTTATATGAGTGCATGCTTCAATAGATTAAAAATTTCGGGTTTCGGTTTTGAATAAAACCCTATGGCCGAAAATTTTAATATGGTTATCCCTTGGTTTTTCAAGATTATTTTCTTACATAGATAAGAGAATCATGAAAAATTATTTCATATGGATGACTTGTTTGTTTGGACAAAACTTACCTTTTCGGTTTTTTAGTACATAGCCGAAAATGGTCATTAAAGGGAATCATTTTTTTATGCTTCTTGTAATTTATATAAATATATATGTGGATATATATTTTGGTGCATATCACCTGGCCATGACCTTGTGTTGAATGATTGTGTTGTGATTCATCTTATTATTATTTCAATGGGTTGTAATAATTATTATTTTGTTCTTCCATTAGAAGATGTGTAATTTATTTGTTTTATTTGGTATGTAAAATAAATAGATTAGGTGCATTTTATTTTACTAGAAAAAATGTATTAGGATATATTTTGTAAAAGAAGATGCACACAAAAATGCCGTTTTGGTTTGGACCATAATATTCGGTCCAAAGAACTTCATCGTTCTCAACGGGATTTTAACCCGATAACCAAAACACATTTTTGAAGTCCAAAAGAGTTTGGAGCTGAATATAAAAGACTTTTGGAAGCTCAAAGAAGGTGGAGAACTTACAACACAAGAAGGATACTTGAAGCATTTGGATGCGGAATCAAGTGGGAGTTCTACGACACATCGCTTGTGTTATTTTTCACCCCTTAGGAAGGACCTTTTGACACACTTGTTTCGGCTAACAAGTGTTGTCAAAATAGTTGGCTATGGTTATGCACCTATTGTTATGTATGTTATGCTTGTGTGGTTGTTTATTTTGTTGATTAGATGATATGTAGATATGCATGACTTAACAAACTAATAATCAACAACAAGCGTAAAATTGGTTCTTGACAAAATCATTAAAATGTTTAATAAAGGTTTTATTAAAAATTAATGATTTTATAATAAAATGGGTTTTATTAAAAAGAACCTTGAAAATTTTTTTTCACCAAAGTACCATTGATTTGAATACATGCAAATGTATGGTACATAATATTTTCTAAACTAGAATTTTGAAATATTGAAAACCCTTTTATAAAACAAGTCAAACACCATCCTTTTATACAACACTCGAAACACTTGGGAACTCTTATTGTGGGATAAAGGTCACCTAACCACATTTGAAGGAACTTGTATATTCGAGGTGGGTTTACCATGTTTGTGGGATAAAGGTCACCTAACCACTTATGTGTATAAACTCACACGTGTGTGTAAGTTGGATGACTTGATTTGGAAACCATGAACTTAGGGTCACTGAAGCATGGGGAACAAAGGTGTTGATGGGATTAAACATGCCAACTAAACATAAAGATGTTTAACCGATCCCATATGGCTAGAAGTTGCAAAGAGTTGCAATTGTCAAACGTTGACTACCTTGTTAATTTAAATAGAGGGATAAAGGTCACCTAACCAATATTTAAATGTAACGTTGGATTCTAGATTTTAATTATTAATTATCTTTAAGACACAAAAGGGTATTAATGATTAAAATATAATAATATCGAAAATACTAAAATTGAACTTGTTAAATTTTGTAGATGGCCGCTAACAATGCAAACCCGACTAACCAAATCGTCCAAAACCTATCACTAAGAACCATCCTTGAAAAGGATCGTCTCAACCATAACAACTTCATGGATTGGTTTCGAAACTTGAGAATCGTTCTCAAGCAAGAGAAGATATCCTATGTGTTGGACGATCCTATTCCCGATGAACCTAACGTGGAAGATGTGGAAGCCTACAACGATTGGGTTAAGTATACCGAGGACTCCATGCAAGCCTCATGCCTCATGTTGGGAACTATGATTCCTGAAGTTCAAAAGGATTTTAAACATCACGGAGCATATGACATGATTACCCAGTTAAAGGAAATGTTCCTACAACAAGCAAGGGTAGAACGCTTCGAAACTGTTCGAGCGCTTCATGCATGTCGAATGGAGGAAACCCAATCGGTATCATCTTATGTTCTCAAGATGAAAAGCCACATTGATCGCCTCGAACGGCTAAATTTTCCCGTCTCTAAAGAGTTGGCTACGGATTTGATCCTCAACTCTTTAACAAAGAAATTTGAGAGTTTTGTAATGAATTACAACATGAATGGATGGGACAAGAGCATTGGTGAGCTTCATGCAATGCTCAAAACGGCCGAAGCAGGAATGGGCAAAAAGGCTTTACCCGTCCTAGCGATCAATGAAGGAGGCAACAAGAAGAGGCCCCACCCCGACTCTAAATCAAACTATGCTAAAAGAAAGGGACACGTCAAGGGAAAGGGAAAGGGAAAAGCTAAAGCAGAACCCACCAAACCGAAGGAGAAGAAGCAAAAGGTTGCTACGAATGACCCATGTTTTGAATGTGGTGAGATAGGACACTGGAAGAGAAATTGTCCAACCTATCTCAAGGAGTTGAAAAATAAGAGGGATGCAAGGCAAACCTCGGGTACTATCTTTATGATACATGTTGAGCTTAATGTTATTTCTTCTAACACATGGGTACTAGATACCGGATGTGGAACTCATATTTGCAATTCGTTGCAGGGGTTCAAAAGAAATAAACATTACAAGAAGGGAGACGCTAGTCTCTTCATGGGCAACGGAGCAAAGGTTGATGTCGAAGCTCAAGGAGACTACGTTTTAGAGCTTCCATGTAACACCCGTGTCATTTCGACCATCAAACAAATGCCAAACCAATGAAATATTGTATTTCATACTTTGGACTTTCATAAATATGTGTATCTTTTGCACATATCAACTCTTGTTCGATTTCAAGCTCTAAATCGCTTTCTGGAAGGTTATACGCGCACTGATGCGTAAATATAACCAGTTTAATGCAATGAACACTCCGGAATAGTGAAATAGGCTTAACATACCTTAAATAACCTTTACATAGCTTAGATATAAGTTTTGGAAGGTTTGGTGTGGTGAAATCAAAGTTTAATCGCTTACAGGGACTAAAGTTGACAAACTGCGAAAGTATGCCAATTTGAACTGTAACAGACCTTCCGGGACATGAACATAAGTTAAACATACCATAAATATCCTTTACATAGCTTAGAAATAGGCTTTGAGGTGTTCGGTATGCTAAAATAAACTTTTGTGTCATTCAGGGACTAAAAGCGTCAAAAAGTGCACAAGTTTGCATTTTTACGCGTAACTCACGTTCTGCATACATTCGGACATCCAAAAATTTATGTAAGCATGACTACATTATATTTTAGTGTTCGCCAAAAGAAAAATCCATTCGTCGCGTCATTTGGATCGTTTTTCGCACTTATGCGCATTCCGTCGTAATTAAGCGAACATCGCGTTCGTACGGCTAAACGAACCGACATCTGAGATATTTTTGAGCATGTTTTGAGCTCCCTATACTTTAACTTCATTTTAGAGCCTTGAAATGAGGTTAACGGGGTTCAAACGCATCGAAAATCGCTTAAACGGGCTGCAGGGACTAAACCTGCCATTTTTGAAACTTTTCTGATCAGGTGAGGTGCTAGCGTAGCGCGAGCCCTAAGGCTCTCACCGTCGCGCTACGCGACTGCCTACTCTGGGGCAGAAACATGCAGAAAACTCATTTTTCGCATTTTCAGGACCGGATTCGATGTATCGACAGCTGTTTACAGCTGTTATGCACTTCTAAAAACCTTGCCACATGTTGATACCCTATGGTGAGTGGCCATTTACCCACCATAACATCCCGACAAGTGTACGGCCTTGATCGTTGCCTCCTTCTCCAAGAAACGATCTCAACGGTAGTGCATTTACTATAAATACCCATCCACCCACAACCCCAAAACCCACAAATCTGATTAAGGAAGCTCTAAGTTGGAACCTTCGTTTCATACCTGAGCTATTTTGATCTGGGTTAGCATTCGGGGACCCTTCGTAAGTATTCTTTCGTTCTTTTCTTTATTTTTACTGCTTTTCGAGTCCGAAAGTCAAACTTTGTTTGACTTTCAGCGTTGACCAGCTTATGGTCAATGCGAAGTTCGTTTGAACTTCGCAACGTGATTGTAATCACGATGGTTATAGTCCCTTGGGACTATGCCTACTGATTTCCACGTTGTCTAGGGTCGTAAGGTAAGCGATCTAAACAATCGCTTATACTTTCGAACCCGACCCAGTTTGGTCGATCATTAGGATCCGACCAAATACATTAGGTGACCATAGTAGGTAGGGAATAACCTTCCGAGGTTATACCCTATGGTCGCTTCGTTTAAGTAGTTGTATGATAGGTAGTTTATATGCCTTAGGTAAATTACCAAAATACCCTTTTCATGTATAATTGGTAATTAAGCATATGTAACCTAAACGTTTGTCACGTAACTGATTATGTAACATGTTTAGGCATATAATACTTGTCATAGGGCTAGTTAGACGGTCCGAACGCGTTTCACGCGCAAGATGCGTTAAAGTAGCATAAGCTACCTAAACGGATCCTAATGGGTCAATAAGACTTAGGTTAAGTTTCATTTAGTATGTAGGCTTTGTTAAACCAAAAGACACGAGTCTCTACACTCGTTTGGTTTACAAACCCTAATACTACCCGATCTTCCGATTCAGGTCCGGTTTATTAATGTAGCTACCTATACTAGGTGCCGTTTGATATCCGCGATCTCTAGCATTATTTAGTTGTCACTCCAGAACTACTGAGCAATCTCAGGTGAGTACATAGACCCCTCTTTTACTGTTTTCCAAACTGTTTTGGGGTGGAACACATGTGCCTACTTGTTACTTTCCTGCTTTCCTGTTTTCACATCATATACTGCTATGTTCGTTAGTACATTATAGTACATGATTTCATTACATTTCATGCTATGTATTGCCATTGTGTGCATTACTTAGTACATCGTTTTACATGACATTTCGACATAGACATTTTAACATGATTGACATTGATCATGCATTTCCCACAAAACATAACTTTGATTTAAACCAAGATTTACTTCAATACTTTGTTTTTGTGCATATGGTTTAGTTGAGACATTTCACTTGCCATACATGGATATTTGACATAGACATTTGACATGGATATTTGACATAGACATTTTGACATGATTTACATCTTGACATGGATACTTTGACATAGACATTTTACTTGTTTGGTTTGGTTTGGTTAAATGATTAAGTAACGATACATGTGTAATATGATACAAGCATGGTGGATACGCCGCTGGTACTTCCTATATATAAGTGTTTGTATGGTATTACATATCGTAGCGTTATTTGAATCATTTCAGTTTGATACATATAACATTTTATACAAATAACATATTTTTCACAAGACATTGTTTTATAACAACTTATCTTATACAAACTCAGTTACATGGTTATTCATTTAACCATACATTATTCACTTATTTATACATATCATCTGAACTCATTGTTTTTCAAATGATTTACAAAACAAAGCAAATAACAAGGTTCATGACTAAACATTTTCTCAAACATAAGTCATGAAACCTATTTTCACAAAACCTATGTATCTCACAGGCATTTTTATGCTGACATACCATATTTTCACATGTGTTTTTCAGGAGCTGTTGCATAAGATGATCAAGATACATATAGGCAGACTTGGGCTTTAGTGACAATAAAAGATGCAAGACTAGTTAATTATGTTGTATTTCCTTGTTTGTTAAGACATTGTAACACTTTAATCAATAAAACGAAACTTCAATTGCCATGGATTTGAAACAATTAATTCTGTTACAACACTCCCCGATATTTCCGCCACGTTTTGTATGTTCCACGTGGTCGGGGTGTGACAGAAAATATGGTATCAGAGCCAATAGTTATAGGGAATTAGGTTATTAGTAATGCTTTGACCTAGTCTATAACCTTTCTAGGACCCTAACGCGAGTTTACTTGCGTTTAGTCATAAAACAATACCGTCACCTATCCTTAGGCGACGACCACAACAAGAACATGAATTTCAAAACCGCTTTGAAAACTAATCATCTGTTCTAGGATGATTGATTACTAGGTTTTGAACCCTCTATTGTAAGGTTTTGAACCCTCTGTTATACGGTTTTGAACCCCTTTGAGTTTTCAAAAATCTCGTCAAGGTTTTGGGTTTTAAATAATGTGAACACGTGCAAACTGGAAGGGTGAATGCCTGTATTCTGAGTTTTCTGTCTAGGCAAGCACTTCGTATACATCCCAACCAGACGCGAGACCAGTTGTGCTTACCTGGGAATTCTTGGAATGAGTGTTCACTTATAGGCGAGCATGTCTTCGCGATACGTTATTTTTGACCTATTTACTTTGATTTTTCACCGAGGTCGTTTGTTGCTTTGTAGTGACAAACAAATGACCACTATCCTTGCTTTCATCAGATTTGCTTCATCTCATTCATTTCGTCTAATTCTCTCACTCGTTTCATTTCATGTTTCCTCTTTTAGAATGCCTCCTCGACGCGAAAATCAGATGACGCCTGCCGAGCTGGCGGAAATCATCGCGCAGCAAATGGCTGCTGCCTTCCCAAATCTTTGTGCTCAAATAATACAAGCCATCAACAACAATAATGCCCTCTGCAGCTTCAAGACGTTCAACTCGGCCAAGCCATCAAAGTTCTCTGGGTCTCAAGGAGCAACAGCACTTCTGCAATGGTTCGAGAGTCTAGAGAGCACCTTCAGGCATGTACAATGTCCAAATGAGCGAAAGGTAGATTTTGCATCTAGTGTCTTTGAGAAACGAGCTTTGACGTGGTGGAACGGTGTGGTGAGAGATAGGGGTGCCGAAGTGGCACTGGCCCAAACTTGGGAAGAACTTCGAGCACTGATGATGAAGGAATTCTGTCCTCGTCACGAGATCAGGGCATTGGAAAGGGAATTCGACGATCTTAAGCAAGACAGCGGTGAACATCGAGCATACACTGATCGATATGAGGAGCTGAGCCTGTTGTGTCCTACCATGGTTACGCCTTTGGATAAGGCGATCGAAAAATACATTGATGGTCTCCCTGACTTAGTTCAGGACATTGTTACCGGTAGTAACCCCACTACGGTTAGGCAGGCCATTGAGCTATCTGCAACGTTGACTGAATCTCAGATCAGAAAACGTAAGCTTTTTCGAAAGGGTGACAAGAAACCAGTTGAGGAATCAAAGACCATGGATGTACAGACTGAATTCCCTGAGAAGTCAAAGAAGCAAAAGGCTTCTCAGAACTTCGCCATGGTTACTTACAGTAATCAAGCTATCCCCAACCAACCAGCTCAACCCCGTACTAGGAAGCCATACAATGGAACTTCACCCTTGTGTAACCGATGTGGCTTACATCATCATGCTAATGTGAAGTGCCACGAATGCGAAATTTGTGGACTTAAAGGTCATGTGGCAAAAGTTTGCGTTGCAGCAGTTGCACCGAATCAAGCCGACAACAAACCTGCTCGAGCTCGCTTTCCACCAGGTTCTTGCAACAAGTGTGGTGAGATGGGTCATTTCCGAAGAAATTGCCCAAAGCTTGCTAATGCTAATCCAGCACAGAGATGAGCATCTGATCGACTAGAAGACAACACTCTTTAGAAATAATCATATCTTATGTATTATTTTCTTTTGTTGTCAAAGTCCATGAAACAGTTGTTAACATTGTTTATAAATAAATCTTTTATTTACATTACAATGTATTTATGTGATTGTATGTATAAACAACATATCCCCTACAGTACCGACAATCAAGGAACCACATTCCTTGAAGAACAAACTACTCCCAAAATTCTTCCATTTTACAATCTCTTGCGTTTTCCACAAAGATCCTAAGTACCCGTCTCTTGTAAAGAGACGAAGTACAAGGTGCATGTTATAATTCTGTACGAATACCCCAAGTACCACTATAAATTCTTAATAGGGTACCCAAGGGTATTTCCGTATGTCCTAAATTATTGTGTACCTTAATTCGAAAATTGCGTTTTCCTGAAAACGAAAATCGAATTTTTGGTAGATCATCCTATCTTTATAGATAGATTCTTGAAATGATTAAAGTGCCAAATGAAATCCACAAATTGGATTCCTGGTGTGCTTTAAGTATCCGCGTCCAAAGATAACAAATTAATGACCAAGTTAAACAACTATGTGATTATGTGCTTATGTGTTTTCTTTTATGTTTTTGTGTAAATCCAAGTTTTGTTATCCAAATCCTCGTAGAATCTTCCATATCTTTGTATAAGGAAATTCATAGTAGGATATCCAAAGGTACTATATTAAATCCTCAATGGGCTTCTACGTTGTAGTTAAGTCCCTCGGATTATATTGTACTATTCCATAATTAGACCCCTGAGTGGTCTAGTTAAACAGATTGATCCAAAAATCTGGTTAGGAATATCATGTGATGATATAACTGAAAGGACTCCTTGGTGGTCTAATTAAAAAGATCATGTGTTGATCTGATTAAGAGGACCCTAGGGTGGTCTAGTCACACTCATCACAGATTTGATATTTTTCCCCTACACATCATGAAATGCACTGTGCGGACTGTGCAAGGAATTACGTAATTATGGACGCGTACATAATTATAAAATTTAGTGCACAGAAACCACAGCAAGTTTTGTCATGTATCTAGAGTTTACTCTGTTCATTTTTGTTTCTGAAGATGTAAAATGACTATTCCATTCATTTTTGTTTCTTAAGATGTAAAATGACTATTCCGTTCATTTTTGTTTCTGAAGATGTAAAATGACTATTCCGTTCATTTTTGTTTCTGAAGATGTAAAATGACTATTCCGTTCATTTTTGTTTCTGAAGATGTAAAATGACTATTCATTTTTGTTTCTGAAGATGTAAAATGACTATTCCAATCATTTTTGTTTCTGAAGATGTAAAATGACTATTCCGTTCATTTTTGTTTCTTAAGATGTAAAATGACTATTCCGTTCATTTTTGTTTCTGAAGATGTAAAATGACTATTCCGTTCATTTTTGTTTCTGAAGATGTAAAATGACTATTCCGTTCATTTTTGTTTCTGAAGATGTAAAATGACTATTCCAATCATTTTTGTTTCTGAAGATGTAAAATGACTATTCCGTTCATTTTTGTTTCTGAAGATGTAAAATGACTATTCTGTTTTGTTTCTGAAGATGTAAAATGACTATTCTGTTCATTTTTGTTTCTGAAGATGTAAAATGACTATTCTGTTCATTTTTGTTTCTAAAGATGGAAAATGACTATTCTGTTCATTTTCATTTCTAAATAATTCCTGTTGAAAATAACTCTGTTCATTTTTCATTTCTGAAAAATGTTCGTTAAAGAGAAATTACAGGATTACGTCTTGTTTATCTTTGGTGGTTATTTGACACAAAGCCACAAATAGACTCCTACGAATTAATTTCGGGACGAAATTTCCTAAAGTAGGGGAGACTGTAACACCCGTGTCATTTCGACCATCAAACAAATGCCAAACCAATGAAATATTGTATTTCATACTTTGGACTTTCATAAATATGTGTATCTTTTGCACATATCAACTCTTGTTCGATTTCAAGCTCTAAATCGCTTTCTGGAAGGTTATACGCGCACTGATGCGTAAATATAACCAGTTTAATGCAATGAACACTCCGGAATAGTGAAATAGGCTTAACATACCTTAAATAACCTTTACATAGCTTAGATATAAGTTTTGGAAGGTTTGGTGTGGTGAAATCAAAGTTTAATCGCTTACAGGGACTAAAGTTGACAAACTGCGAAAGTATGCCAATTTGAACTGTAACAGACCTTCCGGGACATGAACATAAGTTAAACATACCATAAATATCCTTTACATAGCTTAGAAATAGGCTTTGAGGTGTTCGGTATGCTAAAATAAACTTTTGTGTCATTCAGGGACTAAAAGCGTCAAAAAGTGCACAAGTTTGCATTTTTACGCGTAACTCACGTTCTGCATACATTCGGACATCCAAAAATTTATGTAAGCATGACTACATTATATTTTAGTGTTCGCCAAAAGAAAAATCCATTCGTCGCGTCATTTGGATCGTTTTTCGCACTTATGCGCATTCCGTCGTAATTAAGCGAACATCGCGTTCGTACGGCTAAACGAACCGACATCTGAGATATTTTTGAGCATGTTTTGAGCTCCCTATACTTTAACTTCATTTTAGAGCCTTGAAATGAGGTTAACGGGGTTCAAACGCATCGAAAATCGCTTAAACGGGCTGCAGGGACTAAACCTGCCATTTTTGAAACTTTTCTGATCAGGTGAGGTGCTAGCGTAGCGCGAGCCCTAAGGCTCTCACCGTCGCGCTACGCGACTGCCTACTCTGGGGCAGAAACATGCAGAAAACTCATTTTTCGCATTTTCAGGACCGGATTCGATGTATCGACAGCTGTTTACAGCTGTTATGCACTTCTAAAAACCTTGCCACATGTTGATACCCTATGGTGAGTGGCCATTTACCCACCATAACATCCCGACAAGTGTACGGCCTTGATCGTTGCCTCCTTCTCCAAGAAACGATCTCAACGGTAGTGCATTTACTATAAATACCCATCCACCCACAACCCCAAAACCCACAAATCTGATTAAGGAAGCTCTAAGTTGGAACCTTCGTTTCATACCTGAGCTATTTTGATCTGGGTTAGCATTCGGGGACCCTTCGTAAGTATTCTTTCGTTCTTTTCTTTATTTTTACTGCTTTTCGAGTCCGAAAGTCAAACTTTGTTTGACTTTCAGCGTTGACCAGCTTATGGTCAATGCGAAGTTCGTTTGAACTTCGCAACGTGATTGTAATCACGATGGTTATAGTCCCTTGGGACTATGCCTACTGATTTCCACGTTGTCTAGGGTCGTAAGGTAAGCGATCTAAACAATCGCTTATACTTTCGAACCCGACCCAGTTTGGTCGATCATTAGGATCCGACCAAATACATTAGGTGACCATAGTAGGTAGGGAATAACCTTCCGAGGTTATACCCTATGGTCGCTTCGTTTAAGTAGTTGTATGATAGGTAGTTTATATGCCTTAGGTAAATTACCAAAATACCCTTTTCATGTATAATTGGTAATTAAGCATATGTAACCTAAACGTTTGTCACGTAACTGATTATGTAACATGTTTAGGCATATAATACTTGTCATAGGGCTAGTTAGACGGTCCGAACGCGTTTCACGCGCAAGATGCGTTAAAGTAGCATAAGCTACCTAAACGGATCCTAATGGGTCAATAAGACTTAGGTTAAGTTTCATTTAGTATGTAGGCTTTGTTAAACCAAAAGACACGAGTCTCTACACTCGTTTGGTTTACAAACCCTAATACTACCCGATCTTCCGATTCAGGTCCGGTTTATTAATGTAGCTACCTATACTAGGTGCCGTTTGATATCCGCGATCTCTAGCATTATTTAGTTGTCACTCCAGAACTACTGAGCAATCTCAGGTGAGTACATAGACCCCTCTTTTACTGTTTTCCAAACTGTTTTGGGGTGGAACACATGTGCCTACTTGTTACTTTCCTGCTTTCCTGTTTTCACATCATATACTGCTATGTTCGTTAGTACATTATAGTACATGATTTCATTACATTTCATGCTATGTATTGCCATTGTGTGCATTACTTAGTACATCGTTTTACATGACATTTCGACATAGACATTTTAACATGATTGACATTGATCATGCATTTCCCACAAAACATAACTTTGATTTAAACCAAGATTTACTTCAATACTTTGTTTTTGTGCATATGGTTTAGTTGAGACATTTCACTTGCCATACATGGATATTTGACATAGACATTTGACATGGATATTTGACATAGACATTTTGACATGATTTACATCTTGACATGGATACTTTGACATAGACATTTTACTTGTTTGGTTTGGTTTGGTTAAATGATTAAGTAACGATACGTGTGTAATATGATACAAGCATGGTGGATACGCCGCTGGTACTTCCTATATATAAGTGTTTGTATGGTATTACATATCGTAGCGTTATTTGAATCATTTCAGTTTGATACATATAACATTTTATACAAATAACATATTTTTCACAAGACATTGTTTTATAACAACTTATCTTATACAAACTCAGTTACATGGTTATTCATTTAACCATACATTATTCACTTATTTATACATATCATCTGAACTCATTGTTTTTCAAATGATTTACAAAACAAAGCAAATAACAAGGTTCATGACTAAACATTTTCTCAAACATAAGTCATGAAACCTATTTTCACAAAACCTATGTATCTCACAGGCATTTTTATGCTGACATACCATATTTTCACATGTGTTTTTCAGGAGCTGTTGCATAAGATGATCAAGATACATATAGGCAGACTTGGGCTTTAGTGACAATAAAAGATGCAAGACTAGTTAATTATGTTGTATTTCCTTGTTTGTTAAGACATTGTAACACTTTAATCAATAAAACGAAACTTCAATTGCCATGGATTTGAAACAATTAATTCTGTTACAACACTCCCCGATATTTCCGCCACGTTTTGTATGTTCCACGTGGTCGGGGTGTGACATTCCAAGTGGTTTGGAAGTTATTTTGAAGTACGTTTTGTATGCTCCTAGTTTAACTAGGAACATAATTTCTGTTTCCCTTTTAAGACAATGTGGTTTTAATTTCGAATTTGTTAACCAAGACATTCATGTTTCTATGAATGATGTGTTTTATTTTAAAGCTATGTCTTTAAATGGTATTTATGAATTAGATTATGATAACGCATCATATGATAGCTCAATGTACCAAGTAACCAACAAGAAACTCAAAATTGATTTGAGTGATTCCTACCTTTGGCATTGTCGCCTTGGACATATAAGCAAGAATCGCATGCATACACTTCAGAAAAGTGGTCTTTTGAATACAAGTGAAGATAATTCATTTGATGTATACGAATCTTGTTTACAAGGCAAAATGACCAAGACACCCTTTAGTGGAACATTTGAAAGGGCTAAAGACTTACTAGGTATCATACATTCAGATGTATGTGGTCCTTTTAAGCCGATGACTAGGAATGGTGAAAGATACTTCATTACCTTTATCGACGACTATAGTCGTTATGGTTATGTGTACTTACTAAGACACAAGGATGAAGCATTTGAAATGTTCAAAGACTTCAAAAATGAAGTTGAAAATCAACTCAAGAAAACAATCAAAGTCCTTCGCACCGATAGAGGAGGTGAATACCTTAGTGGTGCTTTTCAAGATCATCTTAGGAGTTGTGGGATTATCTCACAACTTACTCCACCAGGAACACCACAACACAATGGTGTGTCCGAAAGGAGAAATCGAACTCTATTAGATATGGTTCGATCAATGATGGCTAGAAGCACATTACCTCTATCATTTTGGAGTTACACTTTGCTCTCCGCAGTTCGCATACTAAATATGGCCCCAACCAAGAAAGTGGAAAAGACACCTTTTGAAATATGGTATGGAAACCCTCCATCATTATCATTCTTAAGGGTTTGGGGTTGTGAAGCTTATGTTAAGCAATACACTCCAAATAAATTGGAAGTCCGGTCTACTAAATGTATCTTTGTAGGATATCCTAAAGATGATATAGGATATTATTTCTACGACCCAACCGAGCAAAAGGTATTTGTTGCTCGAAAGGGTAAGTTCTTAGAAGCTAAGTTCCTTATGGAAGGAACTAGTGGTAGAACAGTGGAACTTGAGAAGGATCAAGAACCACAAGACGATACACGTTTGGTTGATACTAGCACTCAACAAGAGGTTGTTGAAAACGATCAAGAGGTTGATCAGAACACACAAAATGTTCACAGATCTGGTAGAATTAGTAATCCACCTGAAAGATATGGATTTTTCATGGATGGATGCTACGTGGTAGATTCAGATGAACCAACCACATACCATGATGCAATGTCAAAATCCGATTGTGACAAATGGCTTGAAGCCATGAACATAGAGATGCAATCCATGTATGACAACCAAGTTTGGGAATTGGTAGTGCCACCACTTAACTCTAAAGTAGTTGGAAGTAAGTGGGTTTTCAAGAAGAAAACAGATATGCATGGTAACTTGGATACTTACAAAGCAAGACTTGTAGCAAAAGGTTTCACTCAAACTCAAGGGATTGATTATGATGAGACCTTCTCGCCTGTGGCGATGCTAAAGTCGATCAGGATATTATTTGCCATAGCTGCATATTATGACTATGTGATCTGGCAATTGGATGTCAAAACGGCTTTTCTTAATGGATATCTTGATGAAGATGTCTATATGGTTCAGCCTGAAGGTTTTGTCGATCCAAAACATCCTGACAAAGTATGCAAGTTAAAGAAATCAATCTATGGATTGAAACAAGCATCTAGAAGTTGGAATCATCGTTTTGATGAAGAAATTAAGAAATTTGGATTCATCAAGAACGGAGATGAAGCTTGTGTTTATAAGAAAGCTAGTGGGAGCATCATCACTTTCTTAGTACTGTATGTCGATGACATTCTACTATTTGGGAATGACATTCCAACCATGGAAGGTGTAAAAGCTTGGCTTGGAAGTTGTTTTTCCATTAAGGATCTTGGTGAAGTAGCCTACATTTTGGGAATAAAGGTCTATAGGGATAGATCAAGGCGCTTGATAGGTTTAAACCAAAGTGCATACATTGACAAAGTCTTGAATAGGTTCCAAATGGAGAACTCTAAGAGAGGTTTTGTACCTATTCAAAAGGGGACAATATTGAATACATCTCAATGTCCAAGCTCAAAGGATGAGCAAGAGAAAATGAAAAGAATCCCATATGCGTCAGCTATAGGATCCATCATGTATGCAATGATATGCACCAGACCGGACGTCTCATGCGCCTTGAGCATGACGAGTAGATACCAGCAAAATCCAGGTAACAGTCATTGGATGGCTGTTAAAAGCATATTGAAATATCTTAGGAGGACTAAGGATATGTTCTTAATATATGGATCTGGTGAGGAGGAACTCATTGTAAAGGGTTACACGGACGCGAGTTTCCAAAACGATCGAAGTGATTCTCGATCACAATCGGGGTATGTCTTCATTTTAAATGAAGGAGCAGTCTCTTGGAAGAGCTCAAAACAAGACGTGGTAGCATTGTCCACTACAGAATCAGAATACATCGCCGCTTCATTGGCAGCCCAGGAAGCTGTATGGCTGAAGAAATTTATAGCCGACCTAAGGGTGGTCCCTACCATTCAAGACCCCCTAGAGATCTTTTGTGATAACGAGGGTGCGATTGCTCAAATCAAGGAACCTCGTGCGCACCAAAAGACTAGACATATCGAGCGGAGATTCAACTACATAAGGGATGAAGTTGAAAAGGGAAAGATATGTATCCGCCAAGTTCACACAGATCAAAACATTGCGGATCCACTCACGAAGCTCCTTGACAGGGGAAAACATGAGGGTCATACATGTTCCTTAGGACTTCGATATTCTAGTGATTGGATTTGATCTATTTTGTATTTGGATATTGAAACAATTGTTATTTTAACTCTTTTATGGTATTTTGAGTTATGTTTCATATTAGCATGTTTAAATCCGTGAATAAGTTAATTATTCTAAATGTCCGTAGTCGATCATACTTGTGGGAACAAATATGAATGTAAGACTATTATGAATTTGGATTGGTGGATATTCATTAGATATGAATATAGAGCAAAGTGTTGCTGCCAAAGTTCATAGATATTTGTGGGATACAAATATTGGACTGACTCGCTCTCAAATATTACTACATGGAATCATTTGTGATTGATCATAAGTAAATTTTGAATTAAGGCGAATATCATAGTATCCTCTGACCTGAGATACATATTGGGTCTTGATATTCACCAAATATTATGCCTTGACTTATTTCTTCGCTGTCAGTAACATGACAGTACATAAGGCTGAGCTCAGGTGTGATACAAGGTGATTGTGAGAGACGTATGTAGTCAAGAAGGGATTTGTTCCTCTTATTCGTTGAGAGTAAGATGTCTAAGGCCTGATAAAGTTAAATCAACAGAGAGTGATCACTCTATGTCTCTGGATTTAACATGACATCTGTAACGAAAGGATAAATGATAGATTCACCTAAATCATGTTCAAGTAAGGGACTTGAAAGGGATGATGTTATTCAATGGCAAATATAGTCATACGTATTGGGGGTAGTAAACCGTAGTTAGGCGTCATTTACTACTTGCATCAATCTTCTATGTATCTTGTGCAAGTGGGAGATTGTTGGACTCTGTATGCCCAAGACACATATTAAATTGATGTGGCTAGTACGTTATGATCCAAGTCGAGTCATACCCAATAACAAGCTAGACAAACACTTATATTATTTATTTGTGATATGATCAAACAAATAAATATTAACACTTACAATATTTAGAAATTGGTGTTCTAAATAATTACACTTGAGAAACCAATAAATTATATGGATAATTTATTTTGAGAGAATATTTTATTTTGTTATTTAATGGGTTAAATAACATTTTAAAAGATTGTATAAAGTCTTGCATTTATGTAGTGTTATATTTATAAAAGTTATAAATATATAAACCAAGACTTGAATTATTTATAAAAGAAATTGAAATTTTTTTTATAAAATAAGTGGGCCGCCACCCCCCCCCCCCCCTTTTGTCTTACCAAGATATGATCTTGTTCCACTCACATTTCATGCATTTGCATGGATCCTAATTGGGTGGTCTTCCCTAAGTGGTTTGGTCCAATAGAATGACTTGCATGTTGTCATAACTTGCATGTGTTTTGATTGGAAGGACCAATGAAATGGCTTGCATGTTGTCATACTTGCATGTGTTTTGATTGGGAGTTGGTGGTGGCAATATTCTCTCTTAGACTATAAATAAATTGGATGACCAAATGAGCCATGGAAGACTTGTGTTCTTGCTCTCTAAAAATCGGTCATAAGAAGGTGTTTTCAAGTGTTCGGTTTTTTATCTTTGGTGTTAAAATCCTAGCTAATCTCAAGGTGTTTGTTGGAAGCTTGGGGTATACAAGCTTGAGGTCTTCTACTCTTGAGGACAACCATTTCAAGAAGCATCATCTGTTTCATCATCCTAGTACTCCAAGAAGGTAGTTTTCTAAACATCCTATGGTTGTGTTTGATAGTATGCATCTTCATATATGGATCCGGGTTTTGGGATTTTGCTTATAAATGAAATTTATATCTTAAAAGTAACATGTTTTAAATATTAATTCCGCTGCGTTTTTATTTCATATGGATGAAATTGCTTTGATAAACACGTTAAAATCCCATCAACACCGCTGGTACTTCCTATATATAAGTGCTTTTATGATATTACAGATCGTAGCGTTATTTAAACCATTTCAATTTAGACATATTACATTTTACATAAATAACATATCTTCACAAGACATTGTTTTACAAACAGTTTATTTTATACAACTCAGTTTACTTGGTTATTTGATTAACCATACACCTTTCTTTTATATAATCGGATTTCTTATCAAGTTTTCGTATGATTTATAAAAGAAAACACTTAACAAGATTCATGACTAATTTTTATTAAACATTTCTTTAAACTTAAGTCATGAATCCTATTTTAACAAAACCTATGTATCTCGCAGGCATTTTTATGCTGACATACCTATTTTCACATGTGTTTTCAGGAGCTGTTGCATAGGATGATCAAGTTACACTTAGGCGGACATGTGCCTTAGTGACTTAAAATGAAGCTAGACTAGTTAAATCATGTTATGTACTCTTTCTTTCAGTTGTTTTAAGACAATGTGACACCTTTGTTTATAAATAAAACTTAACTTTAAATACCATGGTTGTGAAACAATAATTCTGTTGCTCGACTCCCCGACATTTCCGTCGCGGTTTGTTGTTTTACGCGGTCGGGGTGTGATAGAAGAGTTGGTATCAGAGCCAATGCTTATAGGGAATTAGGTTATTAGTAATGCTTTGACCTTGACTATAACTTTTCTAGGACCCTAACACAAGTTAGCTTGTGTTTAGATCTTAAAACACTATCGTCACCTATCTTTAGGTGATTACCAAAAACAAGAACACAATTTTTCCAAAATGATTTTTGAAAATCAATCATCTGTTCTTAAATGATTTGTTATAAGGTTTTGAACCCTCCTACTTTTCAAAATGATTTTGAAAATTTAATCATCCGTTTTTGGATGATTCTTTGGGCCTTGTGCCTTCCAAGTTTTCAAAATCTCGTCAAAGTTTCGGGCCTAAATAATGTGAACACGTGCAATCTGGAAGAGTGGATGCCTGTACCTTGAGTTTTCTGTCTAAGGCTAGAGTGTTCGTACAAATCCACATAATCGGACCAGTCACTATTACCTGGGAACTCTTGGGGTAAGTGTCCACTTATAGGCTAAAGCATGTCTTCGCGATACATTATTTTTTACCCATTTACTTTGATTAGTCATTGTGTGACAACTGCCACTTTCGGGTAATTTACTTACATTTAAAACGATGATTTACATAATACAAGTATGTGTTTTGAATATTCGGACTGCATGATTTCATGATATACATCTTAGAAAACTCATGGAATATTCGTTTATTATTACACATGATTCACTTTTATTGGGTACATTTGAAATAGTGCAAACAATTCACCGAAACAACTAGAGTAGTGCCTAGTGAACTAGAGTGCTGACGAAAACTCCGGATCCGCAGAAAACATCTAAAATGACATCTTTAGGACTCGGATGAGAGTCCAATATCAATTATATATTAAACCCTATATGGGAATATAAGGGTTTGGTTAATATTTTACCAATGTCCGGTAGCACTAAAAACTGTCCGAAAAGTGCTAAAAGTGACCATTTCATTATTTTTCCGCAAAATTCAGCAATTGTATTTTATTACAAGATGCAAAAATTTATGTTTAGGCACCAATTTCATAGAAGAATAATTATGGAATATCCATTACACACATAACTGGAATTTTTCCTACAACTTCCATAAGCGTACCTTTCGACTATCTACTTGCGAAACGAGCGCTATACATCTAGCCGAACTATATTTTGGCACATGTAGCGAACTAGTGATTATTATTTTGGTCTTGTAAAGATAAATTATGGTCTTTGCAAGTCAAGAAACATCTCGGAAAATTTCAAACCCTTAACACCAAAATACTTACATCTTTATATTCTTTTGAAATCTAAAAAAATAACTAACTTATTTTTACCATACAAGACCCCCCCCCCCCACCTTATGACCGTGAACAAGGGGTCCCACCCCCTTGTTTATGTTGGTTAATATCTAGATATTTCTTTTTAACAAGTGGATGTGAATGGTAATTAATTTCTACACTTAATCACTAAGTTACTACACTTTATTCTTTCATCTTTCATTACACACCAAGAACACTCTAACTATCTTCATCTTTTTCACAAGAACACCTTCAAAAACCCACTTATTTTTATTACCTCCTTCATGATCAACATGGATTTCCAAGTAACATAAGGTGATCTAAAGCTTTTGAAAGTAAAAGGAAGGGTTTTCATCCATACAAAAGTGTTCTACCATCAAGATTATCATCTTCTTAGTTCTTAATAATCTTCTAAGATCATCCCTAGCCTAGTGCTAGAAGTAAGCTTCTATATCTATTTTTTTTTATGCAAATATATTATGATTATGATTGTTATTATTACTAATAATAACCAAGGAAATCATACATAATAAACATGAAGAAAATACAAAGAAGCAAAGAATAAAAATCATGATATAATTATGATTGTTTATATTGTGATCTAAGACTTGATATATGCTTATTTAGTCTTGTTATGATGTTTATGATGCAAATAAATTGTTAGAAGATGTTTTAAGATATGATCTAAAAATTATGCATGTTTATGTTAAAGGGTTTTTAACATAAAGGATTAAATGGATGATTATAACTATTGATCTTGTGAAAGTATATAAGGTTTTTGGTTAAAAACAATACTCTCACAAGATTATAAAAAGTAACATACAACTAGAGATTTTTATAAAAGTTGTTAAAACTAGAATTAAACTTGGTTTTTGAACTTGTTAGCATGTGAAATGATCATGGTTAAAACCCTACATGATTTGGATATCATCTTGATAATTTCATGTTATAAAAGTCTCATATGTTTAGTTAAGAAGTTGAGTAAATTGGTGATGATTTGAAAGAAAAAGAAAATGATATGTTTATGAAACATGGTTAAGATAAAAATACAAAGGTTATATGGCCATTTTTCATAAAAACTTTATTTTATAAAGTAACAACATTTTTGGTAAATTTTAGACAAGATAAATATATATTTTTTTTAGAAAATATATATTTGGTTATTTTGACAATTTTTGTGTTATGTATTATTTGATGTATTAGTTACATATATCAAAGTAGGAATTTGTATCTAATGTCACATTTAAACTCAAAACACTTTATAACAAAAGTCCTACAAGACTTCACATATTTACGCCTTAAAACGAGTTACGGACGATTCAAATAATCGGACACCATTTATGGTCAAAATGAACGACGGACGACTACATAAGTGAATTGCCAATCCGAGGAGTTACTACGACGTTTAGACGATTTATCGACACGAAATATAAGTATCCTATCAATAACAAATTTTGGATGTTTATAAACTTATAAAAACTAGTATGTTTTATTTACTAACAAGTATACTTAGTAAATTTTTATAAAAAGGTTTTTATAAAAATAAATGGGCTTATTATACTAGTGGGCTATTTTTATAACAAATGGGCTTATATTACTTATGGGCTATTTTTCTTAATGGGCTTATCTTCATAATGGGCTTAACATAAATTCATGGGCTAAGCCCAAATACTAAACATATGGGCCAAAGCCCAACACTATTCAAGCCCAACACTATTCAAGCCCAACACTATTCAAGCCCAACACTATTCAAGCCCAACACTATTCAAGCCCAACACTATTTGAGGCCCAACACTATTTGAGGCCCAACACTATTTGAGGCCCAACACTATTTGAGGCCCAACACTATTGAGGCCCAACACTATTTAAGGCCCATCACTATTTAAGCCCAATAACTTGAAAACATGGGCTTGGCCCAATGATACCATTTTTGTGAACACAACTATACAATGGATACATATAAGACACGAAATTCAGCGGACTAGATCCGACTATACAACTCACAAGATACAAGATAACATTTATATATATATATTTGGTGGAAAATATATATAGAACGTTTGAACAACTCATTCATCGAATACACAGTTAACGAACAGTAAAGACATACAAGTCTTACACATATTGAAGACACAAGACTTGTACTCAAGTTCTTTACAAAGACCGAAGTGTCTAACAAAAATAAGAACATTTGTAGGTCGCAACGCTATTCAGGACGACCGCACGTGAGATCTTATTTACATCTATTCACAGGACGCGATACTGTGAGTTCATGTTCCCCTATTCATTTAAATGTTTTACAACTTTACAACTATCGGGGAAAATACATGTTCAACGTATGTTAAAGTTAGGGAATGAAACACCTTAGATCATGTGCGAATTAGGGTTATACATCTAAGCACCATTAATCCAGTTTGGACCTAGGTACAAGTGGTTAGATCTAATGGGTTTTGGCGAGCCCCACTCTTGGTCGTGGACCCATACAGAAGAGTGCGTTTGTGTCCCAGTCGATAGGAGTCGACATAAAATCGTCTAGGGTTGGATTGCTTCCTTTTTCGTCACACATATTAATGTCCTTGCAAAACATTAATGATCAACGATTTCATTGACACTTTACATACTACAACTTACATTTTAAATACATCGTTTACAACTAAATTGCATGAATTCACCAATTTTTGTTGATGTTTTCCAAACTTAACATGTATTTCAGGGAATTAAAGGACCATGTCGGATTTCCCAGTCAAGATAACAAGTACAAGAACTCCATGCCATCTTTTGAAGGGTTTAACTATTATATTCCGCCTCTTTGAGGAAATATGATGGTTTAACCTTTAGTAGTTTATTTCATGTTAATGTATGAAACAATAACACTTTACTTTTATGTTAATGGTTTGTAACCGACACACTAAACTTATGTTGTAATCTTTTGAAACACTTATGTAATGGCAATGGAGTATGTTTTATTCATATAGTTTGTTCATGTACATCGATATTTATGCAATGAAAACCATACAGATCACACCTTGCGTTTCCGCTACGAGCGGGTGTGACAGTTTGGTATCAGAGCATCGATTGTAGTGAACCAGGATTCTTTATCGAGTCTAAGTCTACAATCACTAGGGATCTCTCACAAAAACCATTTAAACACAAACACATGTTTTCATTTGCATAAACATTTTTCATGGTCCACTTTCAACAAGAATTCATCTCATACAAATCAAGCAAGGACATTAGTGTCTTAGTCATCTAAATGGTAGACATGCAACTTTAAGTTAATCCACACAACTCAAGTAGGATAACTTAAAATGAACTTTATGTGAAAAATACATTTCGTGTATATATGTAAAATAAAAAATGCTCATACGTGTCGAACAACTTATTTCTCAGGATATCATGTCTTCCTCTGAAGGAAGCAACATATACGACGACGTAGACCCGATGGAGCTATCCTCCGACGACGAGTATGTACCGGCAGTCCAGGTCATTACGTC
Organism: Helianthus tuberosus; assembly: GCA_030545235.1. Classification (NCBI taxonomy): domain Eukaryota; kingdom Viridiplantae; phylum Streptophyta; class Magnoliopsida; order Asterales; family Asteraceae; genus Helianthus; species Helianthus tuberosus. Next base: position 135,543,586 of record CM060366.1, on the reverse strand, counting down.
CGACAGCGAGTCGGCATCTGACGATGATTTGGATGACTTTCAGCCGTTCGCGATTGTTGATGACATTATCGACGCAGACGGGTTAGGAGACATTATTGATGATGATGTGCTAGTTATGCCCCCTCTACTTAACGAGATAGTTATCATGGGTCACCCGGAGGGTGAACATGTGGTCGAGGTTATACCATGGGATGTCCTTCCTCTTGCTATTATGCCTTTTATTGACGACTTCGACGAGGATGACGACGCTGTAGTTCCTGTGATTCCTGTGGAGCATTTAGGTGATGAGTTGGGAGACGGGGATGTTCATGACGTGGTTATTTTGGAGGTCGCTGCACCGGTAGTCCCGGTTATTGTCATTTCTTCTGACTCCGATACCGATTCAGATGCTTCATCTTATGCATCTGTTACTTCATCTGCACTGCAGGCCATCGGCCTACAGCGCAATGCAGACATTGAGATGGATGATGTCCTACCAGATGATCCAGTTGTCCCTGCACCTGATCATATTGCCCCTATTCTACCACATATAGACCATGCTGACGAGGCAGGACCCTCTGGACATGCCCATATACCACCCGGGGACATGGACCTATACCCACATGATATGCCCATCACAGACCCATACCACCCATTGCATTACCTAGTTGCTACTACCGAGTTACCGGCTCGTGTGCTCACACTTGAGCATCAGATAGACTTTATTATCCGTCGAGTTAGTGAACTCGAGGATGAGCTTACCCACCTGCTTGGTTTGGTACTTCAGGCTCCACCACCACCAGCCCATTCACCACCCCATACTCCACCACCACCACCAGGGTCACCACCATTACCCCCACTACCACCTCAGATGCCACCAGTGGATCTACCGCCAGTGGATTTACCTGCTCGTTTTCTGACGCTCGAGCAGCAGATTGTATTCCTGAACCGTTTGGTTCTAGATTTGGAGGGTAGGGTTTCTGATGTCCACAGGTTGTTGTTCCCGATTCCACCACCAGTTTTTCCCCCACCATAGACTATGTTTACCGGTAGTATACTTTTGGGACGGGTATTTATAGTCGTTTTGTGTACATATTGATGCTCCACCAAGTTTTGAAGACAACCGACATACAGCGGATCACGCAGTTGGAAGGAAGATTTTGTTATCTCTTTTGTTGTACTAGACTAGTGTGACCGGGTTATGTAGCCCGAGTCTATTTTTGTTCCTTTCATACGATTATGTAACCGGTTGACTATATATATGAAAAACTTGGTGTTATCTATTAAATGCAATTGAGTGGTCTGGTTGGGCATATCTTATTGTTTATGTTAACTTATTTACTCGCATTATATATTTCGTGTTGATATTGCTATTAATGTTATGAATATTTTTTTTACAAACCAAATCAACGTCTAATCCTTATCCTATTTCTCCTTTGGAAGAATCATGCCACCGAGAAGAGGCTTACGTTCACGAACTAATCCACCCCCACCCCCACAAATGCCTACGACCGAGGCGGAACTGAATGCACTTATAGAACAGAGAATCGCTCAAGCTATCGCACTGTATGAGGCATCCCGTGTCGAACAAAGTGGTGGCACCGGCGGATCGGGAGGCCAGGGTCCAAGCGGACCTTCAGGTGGAACAAATATTACGGGTAACGTTTATTCGTTTTATTACAACTCATCAAATTTCTTTCTAAATCTATTCGTACGATTCACTATTTGCTCATTCAAAATCCGTTGTCCAATTTCAGGGTGCACATTCAAGCAGTTTCTGGACTGCAAGCCACTTAACTACGATGGCACAGGCGGTGCTGTGGCTTACGTGAGATGGACTGAGAAAACGGATTCCACTATCAGAATGAGCAGATGTTCTGCTAATCAGCAAGTCACTTTCGTTACTGGCTTGTTTCTCAACGAGGCCCTTACCTAGTGGAACTTACAAGTGCAAACTTTGGGTGATAACGCTGCTTATGCGTTGACTTGGGATGAACTGAAGGAACGTATGAGGGATAAGTACTGTTCTCGTGCTGAACTCCAGAAGTTGGAGAACGAGTTTTGGAACCTTACCATGGTCGGAGCTGATATCACGGGATATACGCAAAGATTTCACGATCTGTCCCGCGTAATTCCTTATCTTGTAACATCAGAATACAAGCGTATCGAACGCTACATCTGGGGACTTTCTGACAAGATACGAAGTCTGGTTACTGCAGCTAAACCCACGACTATTACTCAGGCTGTGACTATAGCCGTGAGTCTTACTGAAGACGGGGTCAGGATGAAGATATTCACTGAGAAAGGTGATGACAAGAAGGAAACACATGTTGAGTCTTCCAACCGTGGGAAGAGGAGTTACTCGAATTTCAAGAAGGGAACCCGCGGTAATAACAACAACAACAGTAACAACAATCACAACAACAATAACAATAACCCCAACAACAACAACAACAACAACAGGCGACAGAATAACTCGCAAAAGGATGCAAAGGCGTTTGTAGCCACAAACGACACTGGTCCTAAGAAGTACGCTGGTACTTTACCTAAGTGTGAGCGATGCAAATTTCATCACTTGGGTGATTGTCGGGTTGTCAAGTGTGACAAGTGTGGCAAGACTGGCCACCGTACTGAATCATGTTGGGGAACGGGAAATAATACTGGATCAGGAAGTGGTTTTGGTAACAAGAATGGGAACGGGAATGGTCGGGGTCAAGGATGCTTTGGATGCGGAAGCAAAGATCACTACAAGAAAGACTGTCCTAAAGAAATTCAAGCTCATGGTCGATCTTTTGTGATTGGGGCCAAGGATGCGCGCCAAGACCCTAATGTGGTCACTGGTACGTTTCTCCTCAATGATCATTTCGCATCCATATTATTTGATACCGGAGCCGATTTTAGTTTTATTTCTATAGAATTTAAAAATATTCTGGGCTTGGAACCTAGTAAACTAGATGTTCCATATTCTATAGAATTGGCTAACGGTAAACTAATAGAGACGAGAGAAGTTGTTAAGGAGTGTACCTTAGAACTTGGTGAACAAAAATTCAATATCGATCTCTTACCCGTTGAATTGGGTAGTTTCGACGTAGTGGTTGGCATGGATTGGCTATCCAACAATCGAGCCGAAGTCGTTTGCCACGAGAAGATCATTCGCCTACCACTACCGAACAAAGAGACACTTGTTATACATGGGGAGAAGCGTGACACCCCATTGCGGATCATCAATTGCATGAAAGCACAGAAATACTTACGAAAAGGATATATTGCCTTTCTAGCGCATGTTGTAGACAAGAAGGCCGATGGGCCGAAGTTAACAGATATTCCGGTAGTAAAAGAATTTCCTGAAGTCTTTCCTGAAGACTTGCCAGGACTACCGCCTTATCGACAAGTCGAATTTCACATCGACTTGGTACCAGGAGCCGCACCTATAGCCAGATCTCCATATCGATTAGCACCTTCTGAAATGCAGGAATTGTCCACACAACTTCAAGAGTTGTTGGATAAGGGATTCATCAGACCGAGTTTCTCGCCTTGGGGAGCTCTAGTTCTTTTTGTGAAAAAGAAGGACGGGACATTCAGAATGTGTATCGACTACAGAGAGTTGAATAAACTCACCATCAAGAATCGGTATCCACTACCGAGGATTGATGACTTATTCGATCAACTTCAAGGGTCGAGTTTTTATTCAAAGATAGACTTACGATCGGGGTATCATCAGTTACGGATTCAAGAAGAAAGCATACCGAAAACGGCTTTTCGGACTCGTTACGGTCATTACGAGTTTCTCGTTATGCCTTTTGGTTTAACGAACGCACCGGCGGTCTTCATGGATTTAATGAACCGCGTGTGCAAGCCGTATCTCGACAAATTCGTCATAGTGTTCATTGACGACATCTTGATATACTCACGATCGGCAGCCGAGCATGAACAACATTTGAGAACCATCTTAGAACTACTCAAAAAGGAGAATTTATACGCGAAGTTTTCCAAATGTGAGTTTTGGATTCGTGAACTACAATTTCTCGGGCATATAGTGAACGAGAAGGGTATTCAAGTAGACCCGTCGAAGATTGAATCGATTAAGAATTGGGAAGCGCCCAAGACTCCTACAGAAGTGTGACAATTTTTGGGCTTAGCGGGATATTATCAGAGATTTATTGAGAATTTTTCAAAGATTGCTCAACCGCTAACTTCTCTTACACAGAAAGACAGGAAATTCGATTGGGGAGAGAAACAAGAAGCAGCATTTCAACATCTTAAAGACAAGTTGTGCATTGCACCAATCTTATCATTACCCGACGGTACCGATGACTTTGTGGTATACTGTGATGCTTCGCATCAAGGGTTGGGTTGTGTACTCATGCAACGTAAAAAGGTTATCGCGTACGCGTCCCGCCAACTGAAAGTTCACGAGAAGAACTATACCACTCACGACCTAGAGCTAGGCGCGGTGGTATTTGCTTTGAAAATTTGGCGGCATTACTTATATGGTACACAGTGCACTATTTTCACAGATCATAGGAGTCTACAACACATATTCAACAAAAAAGAATTAAATATGCGTCAGCGACGTTGGGTTGAATTATTAAACGACTATGATTGTGAAATCAAGTACCATCCGGGCAAGGCGAACGTTGTAGCAGAAGCCTTGAGCCGCAAGGAACGAGTTAAAACACTAAGAGTGCGAGCACTAGAGATGACGATTCACACAGATCTGATGTAACACCCCGGCCAGAGGCGGAAAAGCCAAAGGTGTCACGAAACTTGATAGAATGCATTTGAGCACATGGAGATTATATTAAGTTGAAATATAGTTTAGGTTCAATTCAATAGATTGCATTCACATCTGAAAATATAAAAGTACATAAACAAATACAACATAAATTGTTTCACAATTTATAAATTCGGATTTAATCTAAGGCATAAGTCTTGATCCATCCTATGTGAAATATCCTTGCAATTCATGGTATCACACATTGTCACCTGAAACATATGTTAGGAGTAAAAGGATCAACAAAGGTTGAGTGAATTCATAGGTTTTGTTTCTGCAAAAATGTTAATGTGATATAGACAAAGTTTTAACAAAAGTGGTTGTCGATATGTCTTTATAGCAAAAGAGTAATACATGTATTTACTTAGTGGTACATTCAAACCATTCAGACGTACTCGGTAATATCACCTCACTTCTAAGTTCTCACATTAGTTATCAACAACAACAACAACAACAATAGTTTGAGAAGTGAGATGGGGCGTCAATCCTATAGCGCTATAATACAACCGATGGGCTTATGCAAGTTGATGAATGTAAACTTCTTAAAGCAAACAACAAAGTATTAAGCAAGTGCAAAAACAATCGGGGAAACCACAAATAGAAAATAGTTTGTATCACATTGTAACATATGTATCATCCCAAAAATAATGTAAAAAGGGACTATGAACTCACCTTGATTACGAGTAAGTCCTAACGAGTATGCAAATGTGAGAGTTCTTGGAATTAAGATTCCACGTCACTCTAATTGATTGAACATGCAACAATATGGAATATGTATTAACAAAAATGTTTAATTGGATAATTGGAAATCCTAAATCTATAGGATTTGGTAGTGTTTTGTTTAAATGGTAATTATGTGGTTTGGATAACCTAACAAGAGGATTCGGAAAATGAATATGATGTAAAGGATTTGCTTATGAAAAATATTTCTTTGACATAAATAATTAAATTATATACGTACATAATTGAGTTACTACAAACATTTTAAAATAATGAATCAATTATATTCGATTTGTATAATTAGTTTAACATAAATAATTATACCAAAATATTTCATAAGTGATATAATTAATTTATATCTTATAATTGAATTTAGAAGTACAAAAATATATAATTATTTGGTAAATAATAATTATATAGTTTAAAGAATAAATATGATAATTATATGATTAATTATCTGAATAATTAGAAATTACACAATTTGTACAAATGATTTAATATAAACATTTGTAATAATAAATCAAATATATTTAACTAGTATAACTAAATAACATAATTAAATATAAAGATTATTGGAAAAATATTGTACAAGTGATATAATTAATTTATAAAAATTATAAATTAATTTAGATGGTTGAAATATATATTATTTGATAAATAATAAATATTTTGTTTAAAAGAATACATATGATAATTATATGATTAATTATCAAAATAATTATATTAAATCTGAATAATTAAAAATAACATTTTTAATTATTGAACTTTAGTATTACTGATTTAAAATAATTATTATGGCCTTGGAATCATTTTAAACAAATAAAATGAATTAAAACGATTAAAATAACCATAAATAAGCTTATATAGTTTAATCATCTAAATAATTAAATATAATAAAAATTCAGATTCTAAATATATAAACTCAGAATAATGCATCTTTTGTCATAAAAATAGTTTTGTATAAAAATTATATAGTTATATAATTTAATTACCTTAAATTAAACTATATAAATAAGTATAAATACTGATTTATTTATATAAATATCAAATTTACATAAAATATCAGTAACAATATTATTTTTGTAAAGTCCAACATGTAAAATAATTACTATAAAAATTTCAATAATTAATTCATTAAATTCGAATTAATATAATTTTGTAAAGATTAAACTATTTTTAATTTATAAAAAATAGTTTTATAAACATTTTGACTAAAATTATATTTTTAATAAATGCGTCAGTGTTCAAAGTATTTATTCTAAAATGTTCAGATTTTAAATATTTAACACTGATTTAATATAAATTAAAGGACAAAACTGTTAAAATGAAAAAAATAAACAATTTCACTATTTATCATCTTCTTCCCCAAAACTGGTCAACGAAAGTCAACCCTCCGATTTCGATTCAAAACCTGATTATAACCTAATTAAACTTGCAGAAACATTATAAAAGTGTAAACATACCGATTAGACGAAAAAAAATTGAACCGATATTGGTTCAAACATCGGCTCGACCAAATTCCGGCGAAAGAATTTCCGGCGACATTTGCAGATTACGGTTCCGGTGGTTTTCGATGTTGTTTGAGTAATGTGAGAGGTGTAATATGATCGTGAGAATGAAAGGAACTTAAATACAGATCAAATTAGATCTCAGATCCAACAATAACTAGTGGGATTGTTTGGTTTTTATTTTTTTATAAAAATTCCGATCGACAATATGCTACGTGACGAATTGAAGTGAAAAATCGAGTTGGCAAAAAAAGTTAGGACATGTGGGAAAGATTCGGATCAATTAAACAAGTAAAATGTGGATCAGGATCGGATTTATTTATTGTTTTTGTTGAAACCGTAACCTGCTGTTGCAGGTTATATAATTCAGTTCGTTTATAATGTCTATATATATATATATATCATACAATAGCAGATATATTCGGATGTGGCATGCCCGGCCGAGTGGTTATACGTTCACTTGTTAACACAGAGGTCTCGAGTTCGATCCTGGTTCACAGCGGTTAAACCCCTTTTTATGTTTTATGTTTTTTTTTTTTTGATATTTACATTAAGGTCCCTGTGGTTTTAGAATTTTATAAATAGTCCCTGTATTAGTTGGTTAGATAGATTAACTAAGTTAGGTTTTTGAATAGGAAACCTTATAGAATATTTAACCCGGTTAGACTTTCTAGTTAAATTAGTTTCAGAATTAACAACATCAATCCCTGAAGTTCAAGTTTCATTTAATGGCAAAATGGACCTTGTACTTTTATTTCAAAAATATAACTTTTATTTTATTTAAAATATAAGTTTCTAAAAATGACAATTTAGTCCCTAAACTTTGTTCTTTCAAATAATGATGGTTTTAGTCCTCGAAATTAAAAATGATAATTTCAAGCTAGTTTCAAGGAATGTGAATTATATCCTTCAAATTGTAGTTTCACAAAATGTCATAATAGGCCCTTATAGTTTGTGTAGCCTTGTTTAATCGTATAAAACTCAACAAAATTGTAATTGTTTCACGTGTTTGTATTGATATAAGCATGTATAAACACAAAGCAAGTATGTTCAATTAAGTTTCATTCCAAACACGGTATTCGTTACCATGCAAGTCGGAATAAATACGAGTGTGAAAACCAGGGTGGTTACAGTCTCCCCTACTTTAGACAATTTCGTCCCGAAATTTATTCGAAAGAGACCGTAGAATGTCATTGTAATGATTAGAAAAATAATCAAATCATTGTTTGATGCTGTAAATTTTGAAGAATTCACGAGGATCATTGTATAGAAATTGTTTTGCATGGCACTATGCTATGCTGGATTTGTAATGTAGATATTATGCAAACAATCGTGTGTACAAATGAGCAAATAATGGATAATCACATAACCACATAATGTTTTTATATGACACCTTACTTAACAAGGCTTACTATGATTCTCATGCGTCGAACCCCGTAATTAAGTGTGCACCCAAAATTACGCGTTTCGTTGCATGGTCCACATAGCACTTCTAGTTAGGTGAGGAAAACAAATAAAATTGAGGTGTTGTTTAAATCAAACAAGCATCAATATTGCACAACATTAGTTGAATCAAAACGTATTTCAGATTCGTAATGATAGCATCGTTTGTTTTGTATACAAAAAAATTAGTCGTAGGTATTTCATTCAAGCAAAATGAAATTTTGTTTCACATAAATCAAACTAATAGTGTGCATTATAAACTAAGCATGGATTGTCATTAGCAATGTAAGTTTACTGTACCAAGAGTACATGTGTTTGTAATTTATGCATTCAGTATCAATATACGAAGCAAACTGTATTTGTTTGAAGATTAAACAAACAAGTATAAACATGTCAAGAATGGCACATAATTAATGGGATAATAAAACAATTATTAACAACATAAGGAGGATAAGTAGGTGTCTTTTAGTAAGAAGTAAGGGAGTTATTGTACATGTGCTTATATTTAACCCAAAACGGAAATTTCACAAACTAGGCACCTAGCTCGGTTGGCTAGGCGCGCGAAAGGGTGTGGCCTAGACCCGGGTTCGATTCCGGGGACGGCCGGTTTCACCATTTTTTTTATTACCATACAAATTTAAATTTTTTTTAACACGTTAAACGAAAATTTTTGATACACTTGAGGTATGTAAGGTATAATTTATATATTGTTTAATATTGATAAATCGTACGGGTACATGTAGAATAAGTATAGCATGTTAAGTGTTAACACATAAGTGACATATACGTTTAAAAGATCGGAAAAGAATAAATAAAAGCAATTAAGGTATCATGCAAGTAGTTTCAAGCAAATCATAAGAATGAAGCTCTAAAACTATAGACTAGGTTAAAGCATTCCTACTTCAATCACCTTTTGAGAACTAGGCATAAGGTTGTTCTCGTCTTAGGAGTTCAAAGATAAAATGGAAATGAATCAAATTCAGACTCAGAACTAAAAAGTGGTGGAAGTGGTAGAGTCAATTCCATCCGAGAAGCTAATTGTCTTAGCATGTCTTCCAACCAGTTCTTTCTGTCAGCCATTGTACTTGTCTTGACAAGTCTTGGACCTAATTGCTTAACCTAGCCATTTCAACTACCACTCGATCTAGAGGTAGATGCATTTGAGGCATCGTACTTGGGCATGCTCTATCAGTTGGTGGTAGTTGTCCTACTTCGTTCATCAGTGACTGGAAGAAATGTGGCGATAACGGTGACTGCAAAAATGATTCCTATCCTAATTGATCTTGGATCATCATGCTTTCATCAAACAATTCATCTTGCGTCATTGGAGCCTCCTCGAAGACTATCGGTGTGAAGTCTTGCGAGACGTTTGGTGCTAATGATTGGGGTGGGTCAGTTGGAATATTTTCGTGTATGTATGGCAGCTGTGGTTGTATATCATAACGATAAAAAGATGACGGAAGAAATTGTGACGATGACTGTTGTAAATTTTGTGGGAAGGTATTCTCTAAGATGACTGGAGCTCCCTCCGACTGTGATGGTTGTGATAGTGTACTAATATGAATAGGGGTTAGCCTCATGGTGTAAGGATTTATAACCCCAGGTGCCTTTGGTGGAGATAATCCCTGGATAATCTGATCACTTAGGACACCTAATGATTGTGCTATTTTTGTAATGTAGGATTTGATGGGATTTTAACATGTTTATCAAAGTAATTTCATCCATATGAAATAAAAACGCAGCGGAAAATAAGTTTAAAACATGTTACTTTTAAAAGATATAAACCCATTTATATGCAAAATCCCAAAACCCGGATCCATATATGAGATGTATACTATCAAAACACAACCATAGGATGTTTAGAAAAACTACCTTCTTGAAGTACAAAGAGTAATGGTTATGAAGAAGATGATGATTCTTGAAATGGTTGTCTTCAAGGGTAGAAGACCTCAAGCTTGTATACCCCAAGCTTCCAACAAACACCTCATGTTAGCTAGGATTTCTACACTTATGAACTCACTAGAAAACCCTCTTGAAGACCATCATATGGCCGAAAATTAGAGGACCTTTTGTTGAGTTCTTGCACTTGTTGTATGAACTTGAAACTCACCAATAGATCAACCATACATGACCCGATTTTTAGAGAGTCTTACACTTGATTTCTCAACTTGAAAAACTCTCTTGGATGAGCATCATGAGGACGAAAATTGGCAGCCATTTTCAGCCATTTTTTTCTATGTTCTTCAAGTTCTCTACCAAGTCTTTTGTCATACAAAAGTTATTAAAGCAAGAGAGAGAATCCACCACCCAAATTGCCCAATCATGTTTCAACTAACACATGCAACATGCATGAAAATCTATTGGACCAACATCACCTTGATAAGACCATCCAATCAAGATGCATGCAACTATGACAACATGCATGGAATATGATTGGACATTGTGTCTTGGGAAGAGGGGGGCGGCCTAGCTCTTTTTTTTTTTTTTATAAAAAAAAACAAAATTCTTTTATATAAAATATAAGTCTTACATATATATATTTTATAACTTTTATAAAATATAACATCATATGTTATAAGACTTATGCTATTTTTATTATGTTATTTAACCCATTAAATAACAAAATAAAATATTCTCTCAAAATAAATTATCCATATAATTTATTAGTTTGTCAAGTGCAATTATTTAGAAAACCAATTTCTAAATATTCTAAGTGTTGATATTTATTTATTTGATCATATCATAAATAAATATTGCAAGTGTTTGTCTAGCTTGTTATTGGGTATGACTCGACTTGGATCATAACGTACTAGCCACATCAATTTAATATGTGTCTTGGGCATACAGAGTCCAACAATCTCCCACTTGCACAAGATACATAGAAGATTGATGCAAGTAGTAAATAACGCCTAACTACGGTTTACTACCCCCAATACGTATGACTATATGTGCCATTCAATAACATCATCCTCTTCAAGTCCCTTACTTGAAAATGATTTAGGTGAATCTATCATTTATCCTTCCGTTACAGATGTCATGTCAAATCCAGAGGCACAGAGTGATCACTCTCTGTTGATTTAACTTTAGCAGGCCTTAGACATCTTACTCTCAACGAATAAGAGGAACAAATCCCATCTTGACTACATACGTCTCTCACAATCACCTTGTACCACACCTGAGCTTAGCCTTATGTACTGTCATATTACTGACAGCGAAGAAATAAGTCAAGGCATAATATTTGGTGAATATCAAGACCCAATATGTATCTCAGGTCTGAGGATACCATGATATTCTCCTTTACTCAAATTTACTTATGATCAATCACAGATGATTCCATGCAGTAATATTTGAGAGCGAGTCAGTCCAATATTTGTATCCCACAAATATCTATGAACCTTGGCAGCAACGCCTTGCTCTATATTCATACTTCACGAATATCTACCAATCCGAGTTCATAATAGTCTTACATTCATATTTGTTCCCACAAGTATGATCGACTACGGACATTTAGAATAAGTAACTTATTCACGGATTTAAACATGCTAAAATGGAACATAACTCAAAATACCATAAAGAGTTATAATAACAATTGTTCCAATATCCAAATATAAAATAGATCAAATCCAATCACTAGAATATCGAAGTCCTAAGGCACAAGTATGACCTTTTCATGCTTTGCCCGTTCAAGGAGCTTCGTGAGTGGATCCGCAATATTTTGATCAGTGTGAACTTTGCGAATACATATCTTTCTCTTTTTCAACTTCATCCCTTATGTAGTTGAAAGTCCGCTCAATGTGCCTAGTCTTTCGATGTACACGAGGTTCCTTGATTTAAGCAATCACACCATCGTTATCACAAAGATCTCTAGGAGTCCTGAATGGTAGGGACTACCCCTAGATCGGCAATAATTCAAGTGGTAGATCCATATGAATTATCTCAATCAATGAAGCGGCGATGTATTCTGATTCTGTAGTGGACAATGCTACCCTGTTTGTGATCGAGAACCATCTTGATCAGTTTGGAAACTCGTATCCATGTAACCCTTTACAACGAATTCCGAAACTCGCATCCTTGTAACCCTTTTACAATGAGTTCTTTTTAACCAGATCCATATATTAGAAACATATCCTTAGTCCTTCTAAGGTATTTCAATATATACAACAGTCACCAAATGACCGTTTCTTGCTGGTTTCTTCTTGTTATGCTTAAAGCGCATAACTTGTCCAGTCTAGTGCATATCATTACGTACATAATGAATCCTATAGCTGACGTATATGGGATTCCTTTGATTCTTTCTTGCTCATCCTTTGAGCTGTGACATTGAAACGCATTCAATATTGTCCTCTCTTTGAATAGGTACCATAACTTTTCATAGAGTTCTTCATCTTGAACCTTTTCAAGACTTTGTCAATGTATGCACTTTTGTTTAAACCTATCAAGCGCCTTGATCTATCCCTATAGATCTTTATTCCCAAAATATAGGCGACTTCACCAAGATCCTTAATGGAAGAACAACTTCCAAGCCAGGCTTTTACTCCTTCCATGGTTGGAATGTCATTTCCAAATAGTAGAATGTCATCGACATATAATACAAAGAAAGTAATAATGCTCCCACTAGCCTTCTTATTCACACAAGCTTTATCAATGTTTTTGATGAATCCATATTCCCTAATCTCTTCATCAAAACGGTGATTCCAACTTCTAGATGCTTGTTTCAATCCATAGATTGATTTCTTTAACTTGCACACTTTGTTAGGATGTTTTGGATCGACAAAACCTTCAGGCTTAACTATATAGACATCTTCCTCAAGATATCTATTAAGGAAAGTCGTTTTGAGATCCATTTGCCAAATCTCATAATCATATTGTGCAAGTATGGCAAATGATATCCTAGTTGACTTTAGCATCGCCATGGGCGAGAAGGTCTCATCATAATCAACCCTTTGAGTTTGAGTGAAGCCTTTTGCTAAAAGTCTCGCTTTACAAGTATCCAAGTTACCATGCATTATTGTTTTCTTCTTGAAAACCCACTTACTTCCAACTACTTTAGAGTTAAGTGGTGGCACAACCAATTCCCATACTTGGTTGTTATACATGGAATGCATCTTTACGTTCATGGCTTCAATCCATTTGTCACAATCGAATTTTGACATTGCATCATGGTATGTGGTTGGTTCACCCGAATCTACCACGTAGCATCCATCCATGAAAGATCCATATCTTTTAGGTGGATTACTAATTCTACCAGATTTGCGAACGTATTGTGTGTGTTGATCAACCACTTGATCATTTTTCAACAACCTCTTGTTGAATGCTAGTATCAACCAAACGTGTATCGGTTTGTGGTTCTTGATCCTTATCAAGTTCCACTGTTCTACTAATTCCTTCCACAAGGAACTTAGCTTCCAAGAACTCAGCCTTTTGAGCAACAAATACCTTTTGCTCTGTTGGATCGTAGAAATAATATCCTATATCATCTTTAGGATATTCTACGAAGATACACTTAGTGGATCGTACTTTTATTTGGGGTGTATTGCTTCACATAAGCTTCACAACCCATACTTTTAAATATGATAATGATGGAACCTTTCCATGTCATATTTCAAAAGACGTCGTATCCACTTTCTTGGTTGGGGCCATATGGGCCACGGAGAGCAAAGCGTAACCCCAAAGTGATAGAGATAATGCGCTCCTAGCCATCATAGATCGAACCATATCTAATAGAGTTCGATTCCTCCTCTATCAAAACGAAGAACTTTAAAAGAGTTGATTTTGTACTTCACTTTTGAAGATTCTGAACGTTTCAAAACTTCTTCTATGTGTCAAGTACACATAACCATAACTACTATAGTTGTCGGTTAAAGTAATGAAGTATCTTTCACCATACCTAGTCATTGGCTTAAAAGGATCACATACATTCGAATGTATGATACCTAAGAAATCTGTTGCCCTTTCCCACTAAAGGGTTTCTTAGTCATTTTACCTTGTAAACAAGATTCACATGTATCAAATGAACCAATTTCATTTGTTTCCAAAAGATCATTCTTTCGAAGTGTTTACATGCGACATCTGTTTATATAACCAAGGCGATAATGCCAAAGATAAGTCTCACTCAAATCCATTTTGAGTTTGTTGGTGATTGCTTGGTACATTTAACTATCAAATGATGTATTATTTATGAACCAATTCATAACTACCATTTGAAGGCATAGTTTTAAAGTAAAACATGTCATTCATCGAAATATAAATGTCATTGTTTAAAACTTTAAATCAAAACATATTGTCTCAAAAGGGAAACATAAATAATGTTCCTAGTCAAACTAGGAGCATTCAAAACATTTTAAAACAATTTCCAAACCATTTGGAAGTTTCAAAACATAGTCTCCTTTCTTGTAACGTTTATTTCTTTTGAACCTTTTGCGAAGAATTGCAAACATGGGTTCCACATCCGGTATCTAATACCCATGTGTTAGAAGAGATAACATTAAGGTCAATATGTATTATTAAGATTGTACCTGAGGTTTGCCTAGCATCCCTCTTGTTTTTCAACTCTTTGAGATAGATTGGACAATTCCTATTTAAATGCCCTATCTCACCACACTTAAAGCATGGATCGTTCGTGGCAACCTTTGCCTTCTTCTCTTTTGGTTTCGGTGGTTTCGCTTTAGTCTTTCTAATTATTTCCCTTTGAATTACCCGTTTCCATTTGCAACATTTGCTTTGGTGTCTGGGTGATGCCCTTTCTTGTTGCCACCCTCATTGATCGTTAGTATGGATAAAACCCTTTTATCCATATTGAGCCTTTCGAGGTGATCATGTGGCTTTTCATCT
Source organism: Helianthus tuberosus (assembly GCA_030545235.1). Taxonomy (NCBI): domain Eukaryota; kingdom Viridiplantae; phylum Streptophyta; class Magnoliopsida; order Asterales; family Asteraceae; genus Helianthus; species Helianthus tuberosus. The sequence continues at coordinate 135,528,331 of CM060366.1, read as the reverse complement.
TAAAACATAAGATGAGTCCGATTGGGTTTCCTCCATTCGACATGCATGAAGCGTTCGAACAGTTTCGAAGCGTTCTACCCTTAGGAACATTTCCTATAATTGGGTAATCATGTCGTGTGCTCATGATGTTCAAAACCTTTTGAATCTCGGGAATCATAATTCCTAACATGAGGCAAGAGGCTTGCGAAGTATCCTCGATATACTTAATCCAATCGTTATAGGCATCCTTATCTTCCATAAGATATTCATCGGGATTAGGATCGTTTTCTAGTGATAGGTTACGGACGGTTTGGGTAATATTGTTAGCGGCCATCTACAAAAATTAACAAGGTTCAATTTTAGTATTTTCGATATTATTTATATTTTAATCATTAATACCCTTTTGTGTCTCATAGACAATTAATAATTAAAATCTAGAATCCAACGTTACATTTAAATATTGGTTAGGTGACCTTTATCCCTCTATTTAAATTAACAAGGTAGTCAACGTTTGACAATTGCAACTCTTTGCAACTTCTATCCATATGGGATCGGTTAAACATCTTTATGTTTAGTTGGCATGTTTAATCCCATCAACACCTTTTGTTCGCCATGCTTCGGTGACCCTAAGTTCATGGTTTCCAAATCAAGTCGTCCAACTTACACACACGTGTGAGTTTATACACATAAGTGGTTAGGTGACCTTTATCCCACAAACATGGTAAACCCACCTCGAACATACAAGTTTCCTCAAATGTGGTTAGGTGACCTTTATCCCACAAAGAGTTCCCAAGTAATTTGAGTGTTGTATAAAAGGATGGTGTTTGACTTGTTTTATAAAAGGGATTTTGAGTTTTCAAAATTCTAGTTTAGAAAACTTTATGTACCATATATTTGCATGCATTCAAATCCTTGGTACTTTAGTGAAAACAAATTTTCATGGTTCTTTTAATAAAACCCATTTTATTATAAAATCATTAATTTTTAATAAAACCATTATTAAACATTTTAATGATCTTGTAAAGAACCAATTTTAAGCTTGTTGTTGATTATTAGTTTGTTAAGCTTGCATATCCAAATATCATCTAAACAACATAAATAAGCAACCACACAAGCACAACACATATATCATTAGGTGCATAACCATAGCCAACTATTTTGACCACACTTGTTAGCCGAAACAAGTGTGCCAAAAGGTCCTTCCTAAAGGGTGAAAAATGACACAAGTAATGTGTCGATGAACTCCCACTTGATCCCGCATCCAAATGCTTCAAGTATCCTTCTTGTGTTGTGATTATTCCACTTTCTTTGAGCTTCCAAAATGTTCTTTAATTCAGCTCCAAACTCCTTTGGGCTCCGTAAATGTGTTTCGGTTATCGGGCTAAAATCCCGTTTAGAACTATAAAGTCCTTTATGCCCGAAATTGGCAAAAACCAAAACCACATTTTTGTGTGCATCTTCTTTTACAAAATATATCCTAATACATTTTTCTAGTAAAATAAAATGCACCTAATCTATTTATTTTACATGCCAAATGAAAAATAAATAAATTACGTATCTTTACAAATGGAAGACAAAATAATAATTATTACAACCTTTGAAATAATTAATATAAATCACAAACACAAACATTCAACACAAGGTCATGGCTAGGTCATATGCACCAAAATATATATCCACATATATATTTATATTAATTTCAAGAAGCATAAAAAAAATGGTTCCCTTTGAATAACCATTTTCGGCTATGTCCAAAAAACCGAAAAGGTTAGTTTTGTCCAAACAAACAAATCATCCATATGAAATAATTTTTCAAGATTCATTTATGCATGTAAGAATATAATCTTGAAAAACAAAGGGATAACCATACTTAAAATTTCGGCCATAGGGTTTTCACCAAACCCGAAACCCGAAAATTTTAAGTCTATTGAAGCATGCACTCATATAAGCGGCTCTAGATGCCATTGATGGGATTTTAACATGTTTATCAAAGTAATTTCATCCATATGAAATAAAAACGCAGCGGAAAATAAGTTTAAAACATGTTACTTTTAAAAGATATCAACCCATTTATATGCAAAATCCCAAAACCCGGATCCATATATGAGATGTATACTATCAAAACACAACCATAGGATGTTTAGAAAAACTACCTTCTTGAAGTACAAAGAGTAATGGTTATGAAGAAGATGATGATTCTTGAAATGGTTGTCTTCAAGGGTAGAAGACCTCAAGCTTGTATACCCCAAGCTTCCAACAAACACCTCATGTTAGCTAGGATTTCTACACTTATGAACTCACTAGAAAACCCTCTTGAAGACCATCATATGGCCGAAAATTAGAGGACCTTTTGTTGAGTTCTTGCACTTGTTGTATGAACTTGAAACTCACCAATAGATCAACCATACATGACCCGATTTTTAGAGAGTCTTACACTTGATTTCTCAACTTGAAAAACTCTCTTGGATGAGCATCATGAGGACGAAAATTGGCAGCCATTTTCAGCCATTTTTTTCTATGTTCTTCAAGTTCTCTACCAAGTCTTTTGTCATACAAAAGTTATTAAAGCAAGAGAGAGAATCCACCACCCAAATTGCCCAATCATGTTTCAACTAACACATGCAACATGCATGAAAATCTATTGGACCAACATCACCTTGATAAGACCATCCAATCAAGATGCATGCAACTATGACAACATGCATGGAATATGATTGGACATTGTGTCTTGGGAAGAGGGGGGCGGCCTAGCTCTTTTTTTTTTTTTTATAAAAAAAAACAAAATTCTTTTATATAAAATATAAGTCTTACATATATATATTTTATAACTTTTATAAAATATAACATCATATGTTATAAGACTTATGCTATTTTTATTATGTTATTTAACCCATTAAATAACAAAATAAAATATTCTCTCAAAATAAATTATCCATATAATTTATTAGTTTGTCAAGTGCAATTATTTAGAAAACCAATTTCTAAATATTCTAAGTGTTGATATTTATTTATTTGATCATATCATAAATAAATATTGCAAGTGTTTGTCTAGCTTGTTATTGGGTATGACTCGACTTGGATCATAACGTACTAGCCACATCAATTTAATATGTGTCTTGGGCATATAGAGTCCAACAGGATTCTCCCATAGGACTCCTCATAGGGTTTGATTGTTGACTAGAAAAATATTCAGCAAGCTCGTGGGCAATATTACAAGGAACCTGCTCAAAAATACTATACAGATAGAAAAGTTCGATTGTTTTAACCCTTTGTTGATTATGTTTACGCCCCGTGATAGTGTGGACTAAAACACGGTGCATATATTGATAACAAGGGTCTATGAAGTTCGCAGAATTATTATGGTCACACCATTTTTTTAATGAATGGCGTTGCCAATAATCTACCATATCCGCGGAGGAACCAGAGGTTGATGCCTCCGTAAAAATGGGTTGTTTGACTTCTTCATCTGTATATATGCCCAGATGAACTGCGAATTCTGTTAATGACATGGTATGAAGTTGCCCACAAAGTTGAAAACGAATGGATTCATTGGTAAGATTATTATTATATTTGTAATAGAAAGTGGACAAGAACTCATACACCAGTTCGTCGTATGATGGTTCTAGGATGTCGAAGAAACGGCGCCAAGGTGTATTGTGTGATAGTAATATTGACAGTGGACCACTGGGGTCAACCATTTCTATTCGATGCCAATCAATACTGCCGATGGTAAAAACTTCAAGGTCCTTGAGTCTCTGATACTTCTCACGAGTGGGTAGCTCAGCAAACCGAAGGAATGGGTGAATTCCTGCTGCGGTTGAGGATTCAGCATGTGCTACTGGGAAATATGCCATTTGAATGTTGGGTTTTGTTGAACAAAGAAAAGTTTGAGTATGGGTTACTTTGGGTATTTCAGACGACGGCGGTGGGTTAGGTCGATACAGAGGAAAGTCCGGAAGTGAAAGAAATGATGATGGTGTGAGAAAATATTATATGAATGACTAGACTTTATAGAGTTCGAGTCTCTTGAATGTTGAGGGTAAACTTGTGATAAATTGCATGCAGGTATGAGCGTAGCATGTTTCCATTACCAAAAAGAAATGCGTGTGTTGGTTTAATCCCTGAAAATCAGGGTGAAAGTTTTGTCGTGTTTTAGCGTCATGACGAAAAGGAAGAAATGAAATGGAATGAAACAAGCAATTGTGTCGGCATGATAATTCAGCGAGAAAGAAAGGGATAGGGATCAAGTGGTGGAGTGGTTAGTATCTTGGTAAGTTAGGTGTAAACCCCGAAAATAATTTGAATTTGAAAAGAGTTTTGGTAAAACAATCTTCTATTATTTATAAGATCTTGTAGACATACGATAAAAGTTGGTTTGGTTTCTGCTTGGTAGTGGACATCCTTAGTAAAATTATGTAGTGTAATCGTGTTTTAATAACTATGTTAAATAGGAATTTTATGGGCAAGAGAGTTATCAGCCCATTTAAGTATCTACAAGCAGTAGGGGAAAAACATGAGGTCATAGGAATCAAGATGAAATGTTTTGATGTAACAGTTTCATAAAATCAATGATGAGGATAGAATACACATAATAAGATGGATATCGAATAAACGACATCGGTGACAAGTCAAAGTAGTTGGGTTCTTATAACTTAGTGAAGTCATGCTTTAGCCTATAAGTGGACACTCATCTCAAGAATTCCCAGGTAAGCACAACTGGTCCCTCGAGTTGGGATTTATACGAAGTGCTTGCCTAGACAGAAAACTCGGGATACAGGCATCCACCCTTCCAGATTGCACGAGTTCGTTATTAGAGCCCAAGACTTTGATGAGAATTTAAAAATCAGAAGAGGTTTTGAAAATAATCACCTAAGGATAGGTGATGAGCATTTGTAAAATCTAAAGATAAGATCTATGGTGACGAGGCATTGGTTGCAAAAGATAAGAATAGAGATGAAGACAAGGCAAAGATAACGGAAGAGTTACTAATGGAAAGTGTCCTAGGTAAGTTATAGTCTAGGTCAAAAGTAATTTCTAATAACCTAAATCCCTATAACCATGGCTCTGATACCAATCTGTAACACCCCGGCCAGAGGCGGAAAAGCCAAAGGTGTCACGAAACTTAATAGAATGCATTTGAGCACATGGAGATTATATTAAGTTGAAATATAGTTTAGGTTCAATTCAATAGATTGCATTCACATCTGAAAATATAAAAGTACATAAACAAATACAACATAAATTGTTTCACAATTTATAAATTCGGATTTAATCTAAGGCATAAGTCTTGATCCATCCTATGTGAAATATCCTTGCAATTCATGGTATCACACATTGTCACCTGAAACATATGTTAGGAGTAAAAGGATCAACAAAGGTTGAGTGAATTCATAGGTTTTGTTTCTGCAAAAATGTTAATGTGATATAGACAAAGTTTTAACAAAAGTGGTTGTCGATATGTCTTTATAGCAAAAGAGTAATACATGTATTTACTTAGTGGTACATTCAAACCATTCAGACGTACTCGGTAATATCACCTCACTTCTAAGTTCTCACATTAGTTATCAACAACAACAACAACAACAATAGTTTGAGAAGTGAGATGGGGCGTCAATCCTATAGCGCTATAATACAACCGATGGGCTTATGCAAGTTGATGAATGTAAACTTCTTAAAGCAAACAACAAAGTATTAAGCAAGTGCAAAAACAATCGGGGAAACCACAAATAGCAAATAGTTTGTATCACATTGTAACATATGTATCATCCCAAAAATAATGTAAAAAGGGACTATGAACTCACCTTGATTACGAGTAAGTCCTAACGAGTATGCAAATGTGAGAGTTCTTGGAATTAAGATTCCACGTCACTCTAATTGATTGAACATGCAACAATATGGAATATGTATTAACAAAAATGTTTAATTGGATAATAGGAAATCCTAAATCTATAGGATTTGGTAGTGTTTTGTTTAAATGGTAATTATGTGGTTTGGATAACCTAACAAGAGGATTCGGAAAATGAATATGATGTAAAGGATTTGCTTATGAAAAATATTTCTTTGACATAAATAATTAAATTATATACGTACATAATTGAGTTACTACAAACATTTTAAAATAATGAATCAATTATATTCGATTTGTATAATTAGTTTAACATAAATAATTATACCAAAATATTTCATAAGTGATATAATTAATTTATATCTTATAATTGAATTTAGAAGTACAAAAATATATAATTATTTGGTAAATGATAATTATATAGTTTAAAGAATAAATATGATAATTATATGATTAATTATCTGAATAATTAGAAATTACACAATTTGTACAAATGATTTAATATAAATATTTGTAATAATAAATCAAATATATTTAACTAGTATAACTAAATAACATAATTAAATATAAAGATTATTGGAAAAATATTGTACAAGTGATATAATTAATTTATAAAAATTATAAATTAATTTAGATGGTTGAAATATATATTATTTGATAAATAATAAATATTTTGTTTAAAAGAATACATATGATAATTATATGATTAATTATCAAAATAATTATATTAAATCTGAATAATTAAAAATAACATTTTTAATTATTGAACTTTAGTATTACTGATTTAAAATAATTATTATGGCCTTGGAATCATTTTAAACAAATAAAATAAATTAAAACGATTAAAATAACCATAAATAAGCTTATATAGTTTAATCATCTAAATAATTAAATATAATAAAAATTCAGATTCTAAATATATAAACTCAGAATAATGCATCTTTTGTCATAAAAATAGTTTTGTATAAAAATTATATAGTTATATAATTTAATTACCTTAAATTAAACTATATAAATAAGTATAAATACTGATTTATTTATATAAATATCAAATTTACATAAAATATCAGTAACAATATTATTTTTGTAAAGTCCAACATGTAAAATAATTACTATAAAAATTTCAATAATTAATTCATTAAATTCGAATTAATATAATTTTGTAAAGATTAAACTATTTTTAATTTATAAAAAATAGTTTTATAAACATTTTGACTAAAATTATATTTTTAATAAATGCGTCAGTGTTCAAAGTATTTATTCTAAAATGTTCAGATTTTAAATATTTAACACTGATTTAATATAAATTAAAGGACAAAACTGTTAAAATGAAAAAAATAAACAATTTCACTATTTATCATCTTCTTCCCCAAAACTGGTCAACGAAAGTCAACCCTCCGATTTCGATTCAAAACCTGATTATAACCTAATTAAACTTGCAGAAACATTATAAAAGTGTAAACATACCGATTAGACGAAAAAAAATTGAACCGATATTGGTTCAAACATCGGCTCGACCAAATTCCGGCGAAAGAATTTCCGGCGACATTTGCAGATTACGGTTCCGGTGGTTTTCGATGTTGTTTGAGTAATGTGAGAGGTGTAATATGATCGTGAGAATGAAAGGAACTTAAATACAGATCAAATTAGATCTCAGATCCAACAATAACTAGTGGGATTGTTTGGTTTTTATTTTTTTATAAAAATTCCGATCGACAATATGCTACGTGACGAATTGAAGTGAAAAATCGAGTTGGCAAAAAAAGTTAGGACATGTGGGAAAGATTCGGATCAATTAAACAAGTAAAATGTGGATCAGGATCGGATTTATTTATTGTTTTTGTTGAAACCGTAACCTGCTGTTGCAGGTTATATAATTCAGTTCGTTTATAATGTCTATATATATATATATATCATACAATAGCAGATATATTCGGATGTGGCATGCCCGGCCGAGTGGTTATACGTTCACTTGTTAACACAGAGGTCTCGAGTTCGATCCTGGTTCACAGCGGTTAAACCCCTTTTTATGTTTTATGTTTTTTTTTTTTTTGATATTTACATTAAGGTCCCTGTGGTTTTAGAATTTTATAAATAGTCCCTGTATTAGTTGGTTAGATAGATTAACTAAGTTAGGTTTTTGAATAGGAAACCTTATAGAATATTTAACCCGGTTAGACTTTCTAGTTAAATTAGTTTCAGAATTAACAACATCAATCCCTGAAGTTCAAGTTTCATTTAATGGCAAAATGGACCTTGTACTTTTATTTCAAAAATATAACTTTTATTTTATTTAAAATATAAGTTTCTAAAAATGACAATTTAGTCCCTAAACTTTGTTCTTTCAAATAATGATGGTTTTAGTCCTCGAAATTAAAAATGATAATTTCAAGCTAGTTTCAAGGAATGTGAATTATATCCTTCAAATTGTAGTTTCACAAAATGTCATAATAGGCCCTTATAGTTTGTGTAGCCTTGTTTAATCGTATAAAACTCAACAAAATTGTAATTGTTTCACGTGTTTGTATTGATATAAGCATGTATAAACACAAAGCAAGTATGTTCAATTAAGTTTCATTCCAAACACGGTATTCGTTACCATGCAAGTCGGAATAAATACGAGTGTGAAAACCAGGGTGGTTACATCTGACCGCACGAATTCAAAATGCACAACAAGAAGCGCTCAAGGAAGAACATATTCTAGAAGAATCACTTCGAGGCATGGAAAAACAGTTAGTACCAAAGGAGGATGGAACTTTGTACTTTGCGGGTAGAATTTGGGTTCCATTCTTTGGAGGTCTCCGAGATCTCATTTTTGAGGAAGCACATAGGTCAAAGTACTCGATCCATCCTGGATCAGATAAGATGTACCAAGACTTAAAAGAGTACTATTGGTGGCCTAACCTCAAAAAGGATATTGCTAGCTATGTTGGAAAATGCTTGACCTGCGCGAAGGTCAAGGCAGAGTATCAGAAACCATCAGGTTTATTACAACAACCCGAGATTCCCGCTTGGAAATGGGAACAAATATCGATGGACTTCATTACGAAGTTACCCAGGACCACGAAAGGTCATGACATGATATGGGTAATCGTCGATAGATTGACAAAGTCCGCACACTTCTTACCGATTCGGGAGAAGGATAGTACTGAGAAACTAGCGGAAATCTATCTCAAAGAAATAGTGGCTCGTCATGGAGTGCCTATTTCAATCATTTCGGACCGAGACGGTCGTTTTGTTTCAAGAATATGGAAATCATTTCAACAGGCCTTTGGATCTCAACTGAATCTAAGTACGGCCTTTCATCCACAAACTGACGGCCAGAGCGAACGGACAATCCAAACACTCGAAGATATGCTTCGTGCATGTGTTATGGATTTAGGCGGCAATTGGGATAATCATCTACCTCTAGTTGAGTTTTCCTACAATAACAGCTACCATACAAGTATACGAGCTGCACCGTTCGAAGCTCTTTATGGTCGAAAGTGTCGCTCTCCGCTATGTTGGGCGGAAACAGGCGATAGTCAATTAATTGGTCCGGAACTAGTCCAAGATACTACGGATAAAATTTTTCAGATCCGAGACCGTATCAAGGCGGCTCGTGATCGACAAAAGATCTACGCAGATGGAAAACGAAAACAAGCATCTTTCGAGGTTGGAGAAAAAGTTTTGTTAAAAGTCTCACCTTGGAAAGGCGTAGTGAGGTTCGGTAAACGTGGAAAGCTTAACCCTCGTTACATTGGACCATTTGAAATCTTAGAAAAGATTGGCACTGTTGCCTACAAGTTGAAGTTACCAGATGAACTTAGCAGTGTACACCACACGTTTCATGTGTCGAATCTTAAAAAGAGTCCAATACAAGTAACCGTTACCATTCCTGTGGATGAAATTCACATTGACGACAAACTCCAATTCACTGAAGAACCTGTTGAGGTCACGGACTGGAGGGTCCAGAAAACACGGAGAAGTCGTGTCAAGTTAGTAAAGGTTCGTTGGAACTCTCGTCACGGGCCCGAGTATACTTGGGAACGTGAAGATCGAATGAAGGAAAAATATCCTCACTTATTTCTGAAGACTCCTGCAAAGAATAACAAAGCTAGAATTTCGGGACGAAATTCTAAATAACAAGGGGAGAATGTGACAACTGCCACTTTCGGGTAATTTACTTACATTTAAAACAATGATTTACATAATACAAGTATGTGTTTTGAATATTCGGACTGCATGATTTCATGATATACATCTTAGAAAACTCATGGAATATTCGTTTATTATTACACATGATTCACTTTTATTGGGTACATTTGAAATAGTGCAAACAATTCACCGAAACAACTAGAGTAGTGCCTAGTGAACTAGAGTGCTGACGAAAACTCCGGATCCGCAGAAAACATCTAAAATGACATCTTTAGGACTCGGATGAGAGTCCAATATCAATTATATATTAAACCCTATATGGGAATATAAGGGTTTGGTTAATATTTTACCAATGTCCGGTAGCACTAAAAACTGTCCGAAAAGTGCTAAAAGTGACCATTTCATTATTTTTCCGCAAAATTCAGCAATTGTATTTTATTACAAGATGCAAAAATTTATGTTTAGGCACCAATTTCATAGAAGAATAATTATGGAATATCCATTACACACATAACTGGAATTTTTCCTACAACTTCCATAAGCGTACCTTTCGACTATCTACTTGCGAAACGAGCGCTATACATCTAGCCGAACTATATTTTGGCACATGTAGCGAACTAGTGATTATTATTTTGGTCTTGTAAAGATAAATTATGGTCTTTGCAAGTCAAGAAACATCTCGGAAAATTTCAAACCCTTAACACCAAAATACTTACATCTTTATATTCTTTTGAAATCTAAAAAAATAACTAACTTATTTTTACCATACAAGACCCCCCCCCCCCCCACCTTATGACCGTGAACAAGGGGTCCCACCCCCTTGTTTATGTTGGTTAAATTCTAGATATTTCTTTTTAACAAGTGGATGTGAATGGTAATTAATTTCTACACTTAATCACTAAGTTACTACACTTTATTCTTTCATCTTTCATTACACACCAAGAACACTCTAACTATCTTCATCTTTTTCACAAGAACACCTTCAAAAACCCACTTATTTTTATTACCTCCTTCATGATTAACATGGATTTCCAAGTAACATAAGGTGATCTAAAGCTTTTGGAAGTAAAAGGAAGGGTTTTCATCCATACAAAAGTGTTCTACCATCAAGATTATCATCTTCTTAGTTCTTAATAATCTTCTAAGATCATCCCTAGCCTAGTGCTAGAAGTAAGCTTCTATATCTATTTTTTTTATGCAAATATATTATGATTATGATTGTTATTATTACTAATAATAACCAAGGAAATCATACATAATAAACATGAAGAAAATACAAAGAAGCAAAGAATAAAAATCATGATATAATTATGATTGTTTATATTGTGATCTAAGACTTGATATATGCTTATTTAGTCTTGTTATGATGTTTATGATGCAAATAAATTGTTAGAAGATGTTTTAAGATATGATCTAAAAATTATGCATGTTTATGTTAAAGGGTTTTTAACATAAAGGATTAAATGGATGATCATAACTATTGATCTTGTGAAAGTATATAAGGTTTTTGGTTAAAAACAATACTCTCACAAGATTATAAAAAGTAACACACAACTAGAGATTTTTATAAAAGTTGTTAAAACTAGAATTAAACTTGGTTTTTTAACTTGTTAGCATGTGAAATGATCATGGTTAAAACCCTACATGATTTGGATATCATCTTGATAATTTCATGTTATAAAAGTCTCATATGTTTAGTTAAGAAGTTGAGTAAATTGGTGATGATTTGAAAGAAAAAGAAAATGATATGTTTATGAAACATGGTTAAGATAAAAATACAAAGGTTATATGGCCATTTTTCATAAAAACTTTATTTTATAAAGTAACAACATTTTTGGTAAATTTTAGACAAGATAAATATATATTTTTTTTAGAAAATATATATTTGGTTATTTTGACAATTTTTGTGTTATGTATTATTTGATGTATTAGTTACATATATCAAAGTAGGAATTTGTATCTAATGTCACATTTAAACTCAAAACACTTTATAACAAAAGTCCTACAAGACTTCACATATTTACGCCTTAAAACGAGTTACGGACGATTCAAATAATCGGACACCATTTATGGTCAAAATGAACGACGGACGACTACATAAGTGAATTGCCAATCCGAGGAGTTACTACGACGTTTAGACGATTTATCGACACGAAATATAAGTATCCTATCAATAACAAATTTTGGATGTTTATAAACTTATAAAAACTAGTATGTTTTATTTACTAACAAGTATACTTAGTAAATTTTTATAAAAAGGTTTTTATAAAAATAAATGGGCTTATTATACTAGTGGGCTATTTTTATAACAAATGGGCTTATATTACTTATGGGCTATTTTTCTTAATGGGCTTATCTTCATAATGGGCTTAACATAAATTCATGGGCTAAGCCCAAATACTAAACATATGGGCCAAAGCCCAACACTATTCAAGCCCAACACTATTCAAGCCCAACACTATTCAAGCCCAACACTATTTGAGGCCCAACACTATTTGAGGCCTAACACTATTGTGGCCCAACACTATTTAAGGCCCAGCACTATTTAAGCCCAATAACTTGAAAACATGGGCTTGGCCCAATGATACCATTTTTGTGAACACAACTATACAATGGATACATATAAGACACGAAATTCAGCGGACTAGATCCGACTATACAACTCACAAGATACAAGATAACATTTATATATATATATTTGGTGGAAAATATATATAGAACATTTGAACAACTCATTCATCGAATACACAGTTAACGAACAGTAAAGACATACAAGTCTTACACATATTGAAGACACAAGACTTGTACTCAAGTTCTTTACAAAGACCGAAGTGTCTAACAAAAATAAGAACATTTGTAGGTCGCAACGCTATTCAGGACGACCGCACGTGAGATCTTATTTACATCTATTCACAGGACGCGATACTGTGAGTTCATGTTCCCCTATTCATTTAAATGTTTTACAACTTTACAACTATCGGGGAAAATACATGTTCAACGTATGTTAAAGTTAGGGAATGAAACACCTTAGATCATGTGCGAATTAGGGTTATACATCTAAGCACCATTAATCCAGTTTGGACCTAGGTACAAGTGGTTAGATCTAATGGGTTTTGGCGAGCCCCACTCTTGGTCGTGGACCCATACAGAAGAGTGCGTTTGTGTCCCAGTCGATAGGAGTCGACATAAAATCGTCTAGGGTTGGATTGCTTCCTTTTTCGTCACACATATTAATGTCCTTGGAAAACATTAATGATCAACGATTTCATTGACACTTTACATACTACAACTTACATTTTAAATACATCGTTTACAACTAAATTGCATGAATTCACCAACTTTTGTTGATGTTTTCCAAACTTAACATGTATTTCAGGGAATTAAAGGACCATGTCGGATTTCCCAGTCAAGATAACAAGTACAAGAACTCCATGCCATCTTTTGAAGGGTTTAACTATTATATTCCGCCTCTTTGAGGAAATATGATGGTTTAACCTTTAGTAGTTTATTTCATGTTAATGTATGAAACAATAACACTTTACTTTTATGTTAATGGTTTGTAACCGACACACTAAACTTATGTTGTAATCTTTTGAAACACTTATGTAATGGCAATGGAGTATGTTTTATTCATATAGTTTGTTCATGTACATCGATATTTATGCAATGAAAACCATACAGATCACACCTTGCGTTTCCGCTACGAGCGGGTGTGACACATTGTGTGTCGTTTGTTTGCTTTGTGGTACAGACGAATGACCACCATCCTTGCTTTTGTCGATTTTTATATCATCTCATTCTTTTCATCTAATCATCTCACTCGTTTTCTCTAATGTTTCCTCTTTTAGAATGCCTCCTCGACGCGAAAATCCGCTACCTAATGCCGAAATGGGAGCTATCATTGCGCAGCAAATGGCTGCTATACTCCCAGACATTATTGCTCAAGTTAACCAAGCCAACAATAACCAAAATGCTCCATGCAACTTCAAGAGTTTCAATTCAGCTAAACAACTCAAGTTTAGTGGTTCTGAAGGAGCAACTGGGCTCCTACAGTGGTTCAAGAGCATTGAGAGTACCTTTCGTCATGTTCAATGTCCTGATAATCGCAAAGTCGAGTTTGCTTCCAGCGTATTTCAAAAGAGGGCTCTTACCTGGTGGAACGGGGTTATGAGAGACCATGGTGCTGAGGTTGCTTTGGCATAGACCTGGGCAGAGCTTAGGGCTTTTATGATGAGGGAATTCTATCATCGTCTTGAACTAAGGGCTTTAGAAAGGGAGTTTGATGATTTGAAGCAGGATAGTGGTGAGCACCGGGCTTACACTGACAGATATGAAGAGTTGGGTTTGCTATGCCCTACAATGGTTACCCCACTCGAGAAAGCTATCGAGAGGTATATTGATGGTATACCTGACTCCATGCAAGACATCGTCACTGGTAGTAACCCTACCACAGTTCGTCAGGCAATCGAGTTAGCTGCGACATTGACTGAGTCGCAGGTCTGAAAGGGTAAGCTACACAGAAAAGGTGACAAGGGTAAGAAACAGTCGTCTGATAAGGGTGAAAGCAAGAAGGGTAAGAACAAGAAGGGTAAGGAATCTGGTTCTTTGAAACGGTCTAGGAAGCGCAAGGCTTCCCAGAACTTCGCTGTCACTGCCCAAGCCAATCAGGCAGCTCCCAACCAACCTGCACAACCACCAGCAAAGAAACGGTATGCGGGGAATGCACCGTTGTGCAACAGATGCAATAGCCACCACCAAGCGTAAGTTCAATGTCGTTTCTGTGCTAACTGTGGAAAATCGGGTCATCTTACCGATGTGTGTCGTTTTGCTCCAAATCAAGCAGCACATAACCCAGCTCAGTAGGCTGCTCAACCACCAGCTCAACAACAGGCTTAGGCTGCACGACCTCATTATCCTCCTGGTTCGTGCTACAACTGTGGGGATCTGACCCACTACAGGAACCAGTGTCCAAGACTGGTCAATGCAAATCAGGCTCAGGCTCGTGGTCGAGTCTTCAACATGAATGCTAATGAGGCACGAGCAGACAATGAGGTGGTCAATGGTACGTTCTTTGTTAACAATCAGTCTGCTTCTGTTCTTTTTTATTCAAGTGCCGATAAGAGTTTTGTGTCATTATCTTTTGAGCCTTTGCTTTGCATGACTAGAACGAAACTAGGAAAGCCTTTGACAGTAGAAGTTGCTAGTGGTGATCCCGTTGTTCTCGATTCTGTTCTTCGTAACTGCCAGTTGAACCTTAATAACCATCTTTTTCCTATTGACCTCACACCGATGCAACTTGGAAGCTTTGACATTATAGTAGGAATGGATTGGTTAGCCAAGCATCACGCAGAGGTAGTTTGTTTTGAGAAGATTGTTCGTGTGCCGCTTTCGACAGGTAAGATCCTAGAGGTTCGTGGTGAGAAACCTGCTAGTAGTCTCAAACTTATGTCTTGTACTCAGGCTCGGAAGTATCTGCGAAAGAACTATGTGGCCTTCTTGGCACATGTTGTAGCAGATAAAGGCAAGGGTAAGTCTATTCAAGATATCCCTGTTGTTCGGGATTATCCTGAATTATTTCCTGAAGAGTTACCTGGTTTACCCCCAGCACGCCAAGTCGAGTTCCGTATTGATCTTGTACCTGGTGCAAATCCTATTGCCAGAGCTCCATGTCGGCTTGCACCGTCTGAGATGCAAGAGTTGTCCAAGCAGCTTCAGGAGCTTTCTGACAAAGGTTTTATCCGTCCTAGCTTTTCACCTTGGGGTGCTCCTGTTATTTTTGTCAAGAAGAAGGATGGCTCTTTCAGGATGTGTATCGATTATCGTGAGCTTAACAAGCTTACCATCAAGAATCGATATACCCTACCTCGCATTGACAATCTCTTTGATCAGTTACATGGTGCTTCTTATTTTTCAAAGATTGATCTACGTTCTGGGTATCATCAATTTTGTGTGCATGAAGAAGATATTCCCAAGACAGCTTTACGCACTCGATATGGGCATTATGAGTTCACAGTTATGCCTTTCGGTTTGACTAATGCTCCTGTTGTTTTCATGGACTTGATGAATAGGGTTTGTAAGCCTTATTTGGATAAGTTCATCATCGTTTTCATTGATGACATCTTGATATATTCCAAGACTCGAGCCGATCATGAGCAGCAACTTCGTCTTACTCTGGAACTCCTGAAGAATGAACAACTTTTCGCCAAATTCTCCAAGTGCGAATTTTGGCTTAAGGAAGTTTAATTTTTGGGACATATCATCAACGAACAAGGTATTCATGTAGATCCCTCCAAGATCAGCGTGATTAAGGATTGGGATACGCCTACTACACCCACTGAAGTTCGTTCTTTTCTTGGTCTCGCGGGTTATTAGCGCCACTTCATCGAAAACTTCTCCAAGATTGCAGTTCCTCTAACTGCTCTAACTCAGAAGAATAAACCCTTTGAATTGGGTTCTAAAGAGGAAGAAGCGTTTCAGACCTTGAATCAGAAGCTTTGTGATGTGCCTATTCTATCTTTGCCCGAGGGCAATGATGATTTTGTCGTGTATTGTGATGCATCAAACTTGGTTCTTGGTTGTGTTCTCATGCAAAGGAACAAAGTCATAGCATATGCATCGAGACAGTTGAAGATACACGAGAAAAACTACACCACTCATGATCTTGAGTTAGGTGCAGTTGTTTTCGCTCTCAAAATCTGGAGACACTATTTGTATGGTACGAAATGTGTGGTTTTCACTGACCACAAAAGTCTTCCGCACATCTTCAATCAGAAAGAACTCAACATGAGGCAACGACGTTAGGTTAAACTTCTAAACGACTATGATTGCGAGATTCGCTACCATCCTGGTAAGGCGAATGTCGTGGCTGACGCATTAAGTCGTAAGGAACGTGTCAAGCTTCATTGTGTCAAAGTTCGATCTGATATTCAAGCCCACATTTCTCAGGCTCAACATGCTTGTGTTTCACAAGACTTGATGGGTAAGGAATTACCCTATCACATTAAGCTTGATCGGGAATTGAAGGACAATGGATTGTATTATTTCATGGACCGTTTGTGGGTCCCAAGTCAAGACAATCTTCAACTTTTCCTTTGGATGAAGCTCATAAGTCTCGTTATTCTATTCATCCTGGTGCAGATAAAATGTATATGGATCTTCGTACTCAGTATTAGTGGCCTAGTATGAAGAAAGACATTGCCTTGTACGTATCCAAATGCCTTACTTGTCTTAAGGTTAAGGCTGAACATCAACATCCCTCTGGATTATTGGAGCAACCAGAGATTCCAGTTTGGAAATGGGAAAACATTGCTATGGATCTTATTACCAAACTTCTGCGCACTAAGAGAGGTCATGACGCCATCTGGGTAGTTGTTGATCGTCTTACAAAGTCAGCGCATTTCTTGCCGATCCATGAGGATCTATCTGCTAACAAGCTTGCTAAAATCTATGTGGATGAAATTGTATCTCGACATGGTGTTCCTTTGAACATTATTTCTGACAGAGATGCTCGATTCTCGTCTCGTTTTTGGAGAACCATGCAATCTGCTATGGGGACCCAACTTAATTTGAGCATAGCTTATCATCCACAATCAGATGGCCAAACTGAAAGAACAATCCAGACTTTGGAGGATATGCTTAGAGCTTGTGTGATCGATTTTGGTGGTAGTTGGGATTCGTATCTTCCGTTGATTGAATTCTCCTACAACAATAGTTATCACTCCAACATCAACATGGCTCCTTTCGAGGCTCTCTATGGTCGAAAATGTCGTTCACCAGTCTGTTGGAATGAGATCGGTGAGGCTCAGCTTACTGGACCTGACCTCATTCTAGAGACAACAGATAAGGTTAAGAAAGTTCGCGATAACCTTCAGACAGCTAGAAGCCGTCAAAAGAGTTACGCGGACCGATGACGCAAGCCCTTGGAATTTAAATTCGGTGATCACGTATTACTTAAGGTCTCACCTTGGAAAGGTGTGATCGGATTTAGAAAGACAGGAAAACTTGCACCTAGATATGTTGGACCATTCAAGATCGTCGAAAGAATCAGTAAGGTAGCCTACAGACTTAAGTTACCTCCTAAACTTGGAAACGTTCATCCAACCTTTCACGTGTCCAATCTCAAGAAGTGCTTAGCTGATGAGAACCTCCACATACCACTTGATGAAATTCGTGTTGATAACACGATGCATTTTGTCGCGAAGCCTGTGGAAATCATGGATCGTGAAGTCAAATGGCTCAAACACAAGCGCATTCCATTGGTCCAAGTTCGCTGGGAATCAAAACATGGACCAGAATTTACTTGGGAACGTGAAGATCAAATCAAGGCGAAATATCCACATCTCTTCTCACAAGTTTCCTCTAAATAAATTTCGGGACGAAATTTCCACAAGTAGGGGAGACTGTGACACCTGTGCTTGTAATCATTGTAAACAGTTCAGTTATCAATAAAGTAATGTTATTTGATCCCAATGTTTGTTTATTTATGTTTGACATTTTGCATGTTTTGATTTTTGTTCAAATTCAAACTCTATATCGCTTTCTAGAGAGTTATACGCAAACCGATGCGTAAACGTAATCAGTTTAACGCGACAAACACTCCAGAACTTCAATATATGCTTAACATACCTGAAATAACCTTTACATAACTTAAAAATAATTTTTAAAGGCTTTGGTATGGCAAAATCAAGTTTATTCGCTTACAGGGACTAATTTCGACAAACTGTGAAAGTATGCCGATTCGTACTGTAATGAACATTCCGGAACCAAGTTTATTCTGAATACATCTGGACATCCAAAAATTTATGTAATCATTAAAATATTTTATTTTAGTGACTGGCATGATAAAATTCCATTCGTCGCATAATTTTGATCGTTTTTCGCGTCCATTCGTGTTTCATCGTAATTAACCGAATAACGTGATCGTACAACCAAACGAACCGACATCCGGCATATTTTCGAGCATGTTTCATGTCCACTATGCTTAGGCATCATTGTAGAGCCTTGAAAATGGCTTAACGGGTTTTAAATGAGTCAAAATAGGCCTTATACATGTGCAGGGACTGAAACTGCAACATTTGAAACTGTTTCTGATATGCAAGGCGGTCGCGGGCCGCGTAATATCTGCTTGGCTCGTACACGGGGCGCGGGCGACCCCCAGATCAGCAAAACAGCTTTTATCAAATCAGCAGTTGGGTTTTTGGGTTTGCAAATGGTTTTTAACAATTCTATGGGCTATTTTGGGGCACCCATAGTATTCTAAAACCTTTGGTACACTTGTACGGCTCATATCAAAGCTCGGTTTTCGATAAACGATCCTAACGGTTACCCAAAAACTATAAATACCCAACCCCATTTCCTTCCAAGCTCATACTTTGATCTGATTTATCTAAGTTAAAGCCTAAAAACCTTCATACCTGAGAAATTTTGGATCAGACCTTCATAGCTTGGACTGTTGTAAGTATTCTTTCGTGCGTTTATACGTTTTTAAGCGTAAAAGTCAAACAGTGTTTGACTTTCTGCTTTGACCAGTCAATAGTCAACACGAAGTTCGTTTGAACTTTGCAACGTGAGCGTAATCACGATGGTCATAGTCCCTTGTGACTATACCTACTGATTACCACGTTATTTAGGCATAGTGATGAGTCGTAGTTTCGGTCAAAATGCGTATTCTTGCGTATTTTGCAACCAAACAATTCTTGGGTATCAAAACCCTTTGTTTTGATATCAAACTTGTTTTCAAACTTCGTTAAACATGTTTTAACATGTTTAGCTCGTCACTTTAGATTTAGTGCTTATATAGGGTCGTAAGGTAAGCGGTCTAAACAACCGCTTAGACTTTCGAACCTGTGACAACTGTGCTCTGTAATCATCGTACAATGTAAAACAATGTTGCTTATCAATAAAACAATTTTCTTTGGTGTTATTATATGTGTTTTGGTGTTATTATATGTGTTATTGTGTTTGATGATTTTACAATTTGATTCGATTTCGATTTCAAGCTTTAAATCACTTTCTGGAAGGTTATACGCAAACTGGTGCATAAACGCAATCAGTTTAACGCGACGTACACTTCGGAAATGTGACGTAAGCTAAACATACCCTAAATATCCTTTACATAACTTAGAAATAAGTTTTGAAGGATTCGGTATGGCAAAAACATGTTTATTCGAACTTTAGAGCTATTTACGACAAAACTGCGAAACGAACGTTGGAGACCGCCCGGATAATATTTAAATCCCAAAAATATTCTGTTATGATTAAAACTTTATTTTTAATCAGGTTCGTGTTGAAAAATAAATTAAAACGCTTAAAAACGTTATTTTTCAAGTTTAAGCGCGTACCGCGTGTTTCTGCGCAACACAGTGCTTATACTGCAAAACGCAGACACCGCAGCCAGTCTTGGCAACTGAAATTTATTTCAGTAATATTTTGGCGATTTTATTTTTATATAATAATAAAAATAATGTAGAACGCCATAAACCGGGATTTAAACGCTAGATAAAATACCCGGTACCCAGTTAAACGCCTGTTTTATCTATATTACCATCAAATGTTACACTCTACCCCCTCTCCCACCCATATTTACGGTCACAATATAATGTGGCCCCCACCAAAATTTGCTAAAATCTTGCATGAGTTTAGTTTGCCAAGTGTCTTTGCATGCTTTCCTGTAAATCTTTCATGAATCTTTCCTGTAAATCTTTCATGAATCTTTCCAATATCTATACATATCACAAACAATCTTCACAAGATCATCACTTCACTCAACCTCCTTCTCTCCTCTCTCCCAAAACCGTCCACCCTCTCTCTCTCACCATATTCAAACCTTCAAGCTTTGTTCTTCAAGATTCAACACCATTTCTAGCAAACTTCAAGTTAGTGTGAAGATCTAAAGGTGTTTCCAATGTGCTTTCAAGTGATTTCAAGCTTCCTATCATCAAAATCTCATCCCCCCAACCTACTTGAATCTTGAAGGTATAACATTTATGTTTAAATCATACTTTTGATTCTTGGTTGTTCTTGATGATTTGAAGTTTCTCTTGAATCTTGGAATTTTCACTAAACTTGAAACCTAAAATGAAATGGGTCTTGATACAAGTAAAAAAAATGGTGGTGATATGTATGTATATATAACCGTACATATATACATGTGTGTATGAGTTTTGAAGTTTGATTTCTTGATAAGTACTTGTTTAAGTTGTTACATGTTCTTTAATGATAGTTAAAATGCAAGTGTTTAATGATTTGTGTATGTTATGTTAAATGACCAAGTACATCAGCAAATAAACCTGAATATATCACATATTTGATTCATTTAGATTAACATAAAATGATGATGTTATGATAGTATGCTTTAGGCACTTGTACATGAGGATGCATGTTGATTTAAAGCTCAAGAAGTGATAAAAAATGGTTGTATGACAAAAATATTTTTGAACAGGTTATAAACACTAAAAATTACATTATTTGGTATATTATAATGGCATGAAACTTTGACATAGATTTGATAGCTTTGCATGTTGTACATAAAGCTTAAAAAGTGGTAAATTATGTGAAATTTGCATGATTTATGTGCTTTATTTAAGACATGCACTGTGACACCTGTGTCACTGCGACCATCAAACAAATACCAAACCAATGAAATATTGTATTTCATACTTTAGACTTGTATAAATATGTGTATCTTTTGCACATATCAACTCTTGTTCGATTTCAAGCTCTAAATCGCTCTCTGGAAGGTTATACGCGCACAAATGCGTAAATATAACCAGTTTAATGCAACAAACACTCCGGAAGAGTGAAATAGGCTTAACATACCTTAAATAAACTTTACATAACTTAGAAATAAGTTTTGGAAGGTTTGGTATGCCGAAATCAAGTTAAATCGCTTACAGGGACTAAATTTGACAAACTGCGAAAGTATGCCAATTTGAACTGTAACAGACATTTCGGAACATGACCATAAGTTAAACATACCATAAATATCCTTCATATAGCTTAGAAATAGGCTTTGAGGGGTTCGGTGTGCTAAAATAAACTTTTGGGTCATTCACGGACTAAAAGTGTCAAAAAGTGCACAAGTTTGCATTTTCGAGCATAACTTACGTTCTGAATACATCCGGACATCCAAAAATTTATGTAAGCATTATAATACTATGCTTTAGTGTTTGGCTTGTCAAAAATCCATTCGTCGCGCAATTTGGACCGTTTTTACGTTCGTTACGACTCCCGTCGTAATTAACCAAACAACGCAACCGTACGGCCAAACGAACCGACATCCGAGATATTTTTGAGCACATTTTAAGTTCCCTATACTTTAACTTCATTTTAGAGCCTTGAAATGAGGTTAACGGGGTTCAAACGCATCGAAAATAGCTTAAACGGGCTGCAGGGACCAAAACTGTAATTCTGCCAAAATAGGTGCTTGCGCACCGCAACAAATATTTGTTACAGTGCGCAAGCAGGGGTCAGTTATGCAGAAACTCGTTTTCTCAGCAGTTAACAGCCTTTAACCCCTCCAAAGGCCAAGGACAAGTGTCAAACTCTTGTGGTGGAGCAATATTAGTTACCACAACATTCCGACAAGTGTACGGGTGAGATCATTCCCTCTTCTCCAAGAAACGATCCTAACGGTGAACCGAAATCTATAAATACCCATCACATTTTCACTCATTCCTCACTAGAATCTGATTTGAGGAGCTCTAAGTTGAAACCTTTGTTTCATACCTGAGCTACTTGAATCAAGATTAGCATTCGGGGACCCTTCATAAGTGTTCCTTCGTTCTTTTATTGCTTTCCGAGTCCGAAAGTCAAACTTTGTTTGACTTTCTGCATTGACCAGTTTATGGTCAATGCGAAGTTCGTTTGAACTTCATAACGTGAGCGTGATCACGATGGTTATAGTCCCTAGTGACTATACCTACTGATTACCACGTTATCTAGGCTCAGTGACGAGCCGTAGTTTCGGTCAGGATACGTATTCTTGCGTATTTTGTAACCAAACTACTTATGGGTATCAAAACCGTTTGTTTTGATACCAAACCTGTTTTCTAAACTTAGTTAAGCATGTTTTAGCATGCTTAGCTCGTCACTTTTAGTTTAGTGCTTATATAGGGTCGTAAGGGTAAGCGATCTAATAAATCGCTTATACCTTCGAACCCGACCCATTTGGTCGATCATTAGGATCCGACCAAGCACTTTAGGTGACCATAGTTTATAGGGAATAACCTTACGAGGTTATACCTTATGGTCGCTTCGTTTAAGTAGTTGTATGATAGGTAGTTTATATGCCTTAGGTAAATTACCAAAATACCCCTTTGATGCCAAAATTCATTTTAAACATATGTAACATAACTTTTGACATCTAAACTGATTTGACAACAATATTAGACATGTTAAGGCATATGTTACTTGTCATAGGACTAGTTAGGCGGTCCGAACGCGTTTTACGCGAACGACGCGTTAAAGTAGCATAAGCTACCTAAACGGGTCGTAATGGGTCGTAAGCACTTAGGTTAGGTTTCATTTAGCATGTAGGCTTTGTTAAACCATACTACATGAGTTTCCATACTCATTTGGTTTACGAGCCCTCATTCTATTCGATCTTCCAATATTAGGTCCGGTTTATTAATGTAGTTACCTATATTAGGTGCCGTTTGATATTCCGAGATCTCTAGCATTGCTTGGTGGTTATCTTAGGACTTCTAAGCAATCTCAAGTGAGTACATAGACCCCTCTTTTACTGTTTTCCAAACTGTTTTGGGGTGAAACACATGTGCCTACTTGTTACTTTCATGCTTTCCTGTTTTAACATCATATACTTCCTATGTTCATTAGTACATTATAGTACATGATTTCATTACATTTTATACTATGTATGTCCATTGTGTGCATACTTAGTACATGGTTCTACATTACATTTATGCTATGTATGTTAACTGATAGCATGCTAGCACATTGATTTACATGACTTTTCTGCTTTGTATGTTAACTTAGCATACTTAGTACATTTCTTATTCATCATATGCTTACATTTTGGTATGACATTTGGTTTAAACTATACTATACATATTCTTTTGATAACCCATTTTTACATGGTTATCCGACTGTCGCAAGGCTTGGATGTATGAATTTTCACAATACCGCATAAATGTCTAATATCAGTATAGCATACATTTACTACACAAAACATAACTTTGATTTAAACCAAGTTTTACTTCAATACTTTGTTTTGTGCATTTCACCTATGGTTTAGTTGATGCATTTCACTAGCCATACATATCATTTTTGTTACACATTACATGATTTACATTTGACAAATAAACATTTTCAACATTGGTTATACGTTGCATGATTTACATCTTGACATAAACATTTTGGTATATTATTCAATACTTTTGACAATTGGTTTAAACATAGACATCTTACATTGGTGGTTTGGTTTGATTAAGTGATTAAGTAACGATGCGTGTGTAATATGATACAAGCATGGTGGATACGCCGCTGGTACTTCCTATATATAAGTGTTTGTATGGTATTACATGTCGTAGCGTTATTTGAATCATTTCAGTTTGAGACATATAACATTTTATACAAATAACATACTTTTCACAATACATTGTTTTTACAAGCAACTTATCTTATACAAACTCATTTTACAATGGTTATTCATTTAACCATACATTATTCTCTTATTTATACATATCATCTGATCTTATCGTTTTTCAAATGATTTACAAAACAAAGCAAATTACAAGGTTCATGACTAAACATTTTCTCAAACATAAGTCATGAAACCTATTTTCACAAAACCTATGTATCTCACAGGCATTTTTATGCAGACGTACCTATTTTCACATGTGTTTTTCAGGAGCTGTTGCATAAGATGATCAAGATACACATAGGCAGACTTGGGCTTTAGTGACAATAAAAGATGCAAGACTAGTTAATTATGTTGTATTTCTTTCTTTGTTAAGACATTGTAACACTTTTAATCAATAAAACGAAACTTCAATTGCCATGGATTTGAAACAATTAATTCTGTTACAACACTCCCCGATGTTTCCGCCTCGTTTTGTATGTTCTACGTGGTCGGGGTGTGATAGAAAAGTTGGTATCAGAGCCAATGATTATAGGGAATTAGGTTATTAGTAATGCTTTGACCTAGTCTATAACCTTTTTAGGACCCTAACGCGAGTTTACTTGCGTTTATTCATAAAACAATACCGTCACTTATCCTTAGGCGACGACCACAACAAGAACATAAATTTCAAAACCGCTTTGAAAACTAATCATCTGTTCTAGGATGATTGATTACTAGGTTTTGAACCCTCTACTGTAAGGTTTTGAACCCTCTGTTATATGGTTTTGAACCCCTTCGAGTTTTCAAAATCTTGTCAAGGTTTTGGGTTTTAAATAATGTGAACACGTGCAAACTGGAAGGGTGAATGCCTGTATTCTGGGTTTTCTGTCTAGGCAAGCACTTCGTATATATCTCATCAGACGCGAGACCAGTTGTGCTTACCTGGGAATTCTTGGAATGAGTGTTCACTTATAGGCGAGCATGTCTTCGCGATACATTATTTTTGATCCATTTACTTTGATTAATCACCGGGGTCGTTTGTTGCTTTGTAGTAACAAACAAAACGACCACTATCCTTGATTTCATCAGATTTGTTCATCTCATTCTTTTCGTCTAATTCTCTCACTCGTTTCATTTCATGTTTCCTCTTTTAGAATGCCTCCACGACGCGAAAATCCGGTATCTATTGAAGATCTGGCAGCTGTCATTACACAACAAATGACTGCTGCAATCCCGAACATCGTTGCCCAATGTCACCAAGTTATCAACAACAATAATGCCCTCTGCAACTTCAAGACGTTCAACTCGGCCAAGCCATCAAAGTTTTCTGGGTCTCAAGGAGCGACTGCACTTCTGCAATGGTTCGAGAGTCTAGAGAGCACCTTCAGGCATGTACAATGTCCAAACGAGCGAAAGGTAGATTTCGCATCTAGTGTCTTTGAGAAACGAGCTTTGACGTGGTGGAATGGTGTGGTGAGAGATAGGGGTGCCGAAGTGGCACTGGCTCAAACATGGGAAGAACTTAGAGCACTGATGATGAAGGAATTCTGTCCTCGTCACGAGATCAGGGCCTTGGAAAGAGAATTCGACGATCTTAAGCAAGACCGCGGCGAACATCGAGCATACACTATCGATATAAGGAGCTGAGCCTGTTATGTCCTACCATGGTTACGCCTTTGGATAAGGCGATCGAAAAATACATTGATGGTCTCCCTGACTCAGTTCAGGACATTGTTACTGGTAGTAACCCCACTACGGTTAGGCAGGCCATTGAGCTATCTGCAACCTTGACTGAATCTCAGATCAGGAAACGTAAGCTTTTCCGAAAGGGGGCCAAGAAACCGGTCGAGGAATCGAAACCAATCGAGGAATCAAAGACCATGGATGAACAATCAGTATCCCCTAAGAGGTCAAAGAAGCGAAAGTCTTCTCAGAACTTCGCCATGGTTACTCACAATGATCAAGCCGTCCCCAACCAACCAGCTCAACCCCGTACTAGGAAGCCATACAATGGAACTTCACCCTTGTGCAACAAATGTAACCTTTATCATCATGCTATGGTGAAGTGCCGCGAATGCCAAATTTGTGGACGTAAAGGTCATACAGCAAAAATTTGCGTAGCAGCAGTTGCACCAAATCAAGCTAACAACAATCCTGCTCAAGCTCGCTTTCCACCAGGTTCTTGCTACAAGTGTGGCGAGATGGGTCATTTCCGAAGAAATTGCCCAAAGCTTGCTAATACTAATCCAGCACGGAGATAAGCATCTGACCGACTAGAAGACAACACCTTTTAGAAATAATCATGTCTTATGTATTATTTTCTTTTGTTGTCAAGGTCCATGAAACAGTTGTTATCATTGTTAATAAATAAATTTTTTTTAATTTACATTGCGATGTATTTATGTGGTTGTATGCATAAACAACATATCCCTTACAATACCGACAATCAAGGAATCGTATTCCTTGAAAAGCAAACTACTCCCCAAAATTTTTCTATTTTATAATCTCTTGCGTTTTCCACGAAATTCCTAAGTACCTGTTTCTTTCAAGGAAAACGAAGTACAAAACGCAAGTTACAACACTGGACGAATACCCAAAGTACTACTATAAATCCTTAATAGGGTACCTAAGGGTATTTCCATAAATCCTAAAAATTTTGTGTTCCTTAATTCGAATAGTACGTTTCTTAGAAAAACAAAAATCGAATTTTGGGAGATCTTCGTATCTTTTCAGATAAATCCCAGAGGACATTGAAGTCAATTGACTGGTTTCCATATCCATTTTCAATCGATAACAAGTTAATAACAAATTAAAACAACTATGTAATTATGTGCTTATGTGTTCCCTTTTATGTTCTTGTGTAATCCAAGTTTTGTTATCTAATCCTCGTAGAATCTTCCATATCTTTGTGTACTATATTAAATCCTCAATGGGCTTTTACGTAATAGTAAAGACCCTTGGATTATATTGTACTATTCCATAATTAGACCCCTTGAGTGGTCTAGTTAAACAGATTGATCCAAAAATCTGGTTAGGAATATCATGTGATGAGATAGCTGAAAGGACTCCTAGGTGGCCTAATTAAAAGGATCAGTTGTCAATCTAATTAAAAGGACCTTATGGTAGTCTAGTCACACTCATCACAGGTTTGATTTTTCCTCCCCTTCACATTACAAACAAATTGTGCGGACTGTGCAAGGAATTACGTAATTATGGATGCATACATAATTATGAAATTCAGTGCATGGAAACCACAGCAAGTTTGGTCGCGTGTGAAGAAATTGTGGAAAATGACTCATTTCGTTCATTTTCGTTTCTGAAGAGGTTGTGGAAAATGACTCATTTCGTTCATTTTCGTTTCTGAAGAAATTGTGGAAAATGACTCATTTCGTTCATTTTCGTTTCTGAAGAAATTGTGGAAAATGACTCATTTAGGTTGTGGAAAATGACTCATTTCGTTCATTTTCGTTTCTGAAGAGGTTGTGGAAAATGACTCATTTCGTTCATTTTCGTTTCTGAAGAGGTTGTGGAAAATGACTCATTTCGTTCATTTTCGTTTCTGAAGAGGTTGTGGAAAATGACTCATTCTGTTCTTTTCGTTTCTGAAGAATGCCTGTTGAAAATAACTCCGTTCATTTTTTGTTTCTGAAAAATGTCCGTTAAAGAGAAAATAACAGGATTATTCCTTGCTTATCTTTGATGGTTACTTAACACAAAGCCACAGATAGACTCCTACGAATTAATTTCGGGACGAAATTTCCTAAAGTAGGGGAGACTGTGACACCTGTGTCACTGCGACCATCAAACAAATACCAAACCAATGAAATATTGTATTTCATACTATATACTTGTATAAATATGTGTATCTTTTGCACATATCAACTCTTGTTCGATTTCAAGCTCTAAATCGCTTTCTGGAAGGTTATACGCGCACACATGCGTAAATATAACCAGTTTAATGCAACAAACACTCCGGAAGAGTGAAATAGGCTTAACATACCTTAAATAAACTTTACATAACTTAGAAATAAGTTTTGGAAGGTTTGGTATGCCGAAATCAAGTTAAATCGCTTACAGGGACTAAATTTGACAAACTGTGAAAGTATGCCAATTTGAACTGTAACAGACTTTCCGGAACATGACCATAAGTTAAACATACCATAAATATCCTTCATATAGCTTAGAAATAGGCTTTGAGGGGTTCGGTGTGCTAAAATAAACTTTTGGGTCATTCAGGGACTAAAAGTGTCAAAAAGTGCACAAGTTTGCATTTTCGCGCATAACTTACGTTCTGAATACATCCGGACATCCAAAAATTTATGTAAGCATTATAATACTATGCTTTAGTGTTTGGCTTGTCAAAAATCCATTCGTCGCGCAATTTGGACCGTTTTTACGTTCGTTACGACTCCCGTCGTAATTAACCGAACAACGCAACCGTACGGCCAAACGAACTGACATCCGAGATATTTTTGAGCATATTTTAAGTTCCCTATACTTTAACTTCATTTTAGAGCCTTGAAATGAGGTTAACGGGGTTCAAACGCATCGAAAATAGCTTAAACGGGCTATAGGGACCAAAACTGTAATTCTGCCAAAATAGGTGCTTGCGCACCGCAACAAATATTTGTTACGGTGCGCAAGAAGGGGTCAGTTATGCAGAAACTCGTTTTCTCAGCAGTTAACAGCCTTTAACCCCTCCAAAGGCCAAGGACAAGTGTCAAACTCTTGTGGTGGAGCAATATTAGTTACCACAACATTCCGACAAGTGTACGGGTGAGATCATTCCCTCTTCTCCAAGAAACGATCCTAACGGTGAACCGAAATCTATAAATACCCATCACATTTTCACTCATTCCTCACTAGAATCTGATTTAAGGAGCTCTAAGTTGAAACCTTTGTTTCATACCTGAGCTACTTGAATCAAGATTAGCATTCGGGGACCCTTCGTAAGTGTTCCTTCGTTCTTTTATTGCTTTCCGAGTCCGAAAGTCAAACTTTGTTTGACTTTATGCATTGACCAGTTTATGGTCAATGCTAAGTTCGTTTGAACTTCATAACGTGAGCGTGATCACGATGGTTATAGTCCCTAGTGACTATACCTACTGATTACCACGTTATCTAGGCTCAGTGACGAGCCGTAGTTTCGGTCAGGATACGTATTCTTGCGTATTTTGTAACCAAACTACTTATGGGTATCAAAACTGTTTGTTTTGATACCGAACCTGTTTTCTAAACTTAGTTAAGCATGTTTTAGCATGCTTAGCTCGTCACTTTTAGTTTAGTGCTTATATAGGGTCGTAAGGGTAAGCGATCTAATAAATCGCTTATACCTTCGAACCCGACCCGTTTGGTCGATCATTAGGATCCGACCAAGCACTTTAGGTGACCATAGTTTATAGGGAATAACCTTACGAGGTTATACCTTATGGTCGCTTCGTTTAAGTAGTTGTATGATAGGTAGTTTATATGCCTTAGGTAAATTACCAAAATACCCCTTTGATGCCAAAATTCATTTTAAACATATGTAACATAACTTTTGACATCTAAACTGATTTGACAACAATATTAGACATGTTAAGGCATATGTTACTTGTCATAGGACTAGTTAGGCGGTCCGAACGCGTTTTACGCGAACGACGCGTTAAAGTAGCATAAGCTACCTAAACGGGTCGTAATGGGTCGTAAGCACTTAGGTTAGGTTTCATTTAGCATGTAGGCTTTGTTAAACCATACTACATGAGTTTCCATACTCATTTGGTTTACGAGCCCTCATTTTATCCGATCTTCCAATATTAGGTCCGGTTTATTAATGTAGTTACCTATATTAGGTGCCGTTTGATATTCCGAGATCTCTAGCATTGCTTGGTGGTTATCTTAGGACTTCTAAGCAATCTCAAGTGAGTACATAGACCCCTCTTTTACTGTTTTCCAAACTGTTTTGGGGTGAAACACATGTGCCTACTTGTTACTTTCATGCTTTCCTGTTTTCACATCATATACTTCCTATGTTCATTAGTACATTATAGTACATGATTTCATTACATTTTATACTATGTATGTCCATTGTGTGCATACTTAGTACATGGTTCTACATTACATTTCTGCTATGTATGTTAACTGATAGCATGCTAGCACATTGATTTACATGACTTTTCTGCTTTGTATGTTAACTTAGCATACTTAGTACATTTCTTATTCATCATATGCTTACATTTTGGTATGGCATTTGGTTTAAACTATACTATACATATTCTTTTGATAACCCATTTTTACATGGTTATCCGACTGTCGCATGGCTTGGATGTATGAATTTTCACAATACCGCATAAATGTCTAATATCAGTATAGCATACATTTACTACACAAAACATAACTTTGATTTAAACCAAGTTTTACTTCAATACTTTGTTTTGTGCATTTCACCTATGGTTTAGTTGATGCATTTCACTAGCCATACATATCATTTTTGTTACACATTACATGATTTACATTTGACAAATAAACATTTTCAACATTGGTTATACGTTGCATGATTTACATCTTGACATAAACATTTTGGTATATTATTCAATACTTTTGATAATTGGTTTAAACATAGACATCTTACATTGGTGGTTTGGTTTGATTAAGTGATTAAGTAACGATGCGTGTGTAATATGATACAAGCATGGTGGATACGCCGCTGGTACTTCCTATATATATAAGTGTTTGTATGGTATTACATGTCGTAGCGTTATTTGAATCATTTCAGTTTGAGACATATAACATTTTATACAAATAACATACTTTTCACAATACATTGTTTTTACAAGCAACTTATCTTATACAAACTCATTTTACAATGGTTATTCATTTAACCATACATTATTCTCTTATTTATACATATCATCTGATCTTATCGTTTTTCAAATGATTTACAAAACAAAGCAAATTACAAGGTTCATGACTAAACATTTTCTCAAACATAAGTCATGAAACCTATTTTCACAAAACCTATGTATCTCACAGGCATTTTTATGCTGACGTACCTATTTTCACATGTGTTTTTCAGGAGCTGTTGCATAAGATGATCAAGATACACATAGGCAGACTTGGGCTTTAGTGACAATAAAAGATGCAAGACTAGTTAATTATGTTGTATTTCTTTGTTTGTTAAGACATTGTAACACTTTTAATCAATAAAACGAAACTTCAATTGCCATGGATTTGAAACAATTAATTCTGTTACAACACTCCCCGATGTTTCCGCCACGTTTTGTATGTTCTACGTGGTCGGGGTGTGACTTGCACTATCATGAGTATAACCATTATTTTATTCAGTAAATAACATGGGTTATGTTAAAATTTCAAGTCGTTTCGATTTGGGATGGTTCGGGTAACGTTTGATGCAAAACTATGCGGTAAAACGATTAAAAATCGCCTTTTCGGAGGATTTTTATTAAACTATTTTAGATCAGTAACCAAACTGATATTTTTGATATAAAAACAAGTATTTTAACTTATATTAAGTTTACTTGGTGTTTGGTTAGTCATACGTGACTTCCGCGCCCAAAAATGTCACTGAATCGCTAAAATAAGTGTTTTCGACATACACTAGAATGGGTTGTTCATGAATAAATTTTATGTGTTACAATGTGCTATGTGTATTACAATATGTGTATGAGGATGTGTTAGTGTTGACAAGATTATGTGTACTACGCTAACCCATATATACAAATACACCAAAATAATCCAAAATATTAACTTTTCGAGAAATCTCAAAGTTATGTGAAAATTCTAAGTGTCGGAGAAACTTATGTATTTTTGTGAATTTTTTATTATTAAATCATTCTTATTTAATTTAGGATGAATAAACAAATTGTGGGATTGTGTTAACATATAAAAACGCACCCAAAGTTGAGTACATAGATCCCCTCTTTTACTGTTTTCGATTGTTTTGGGGTGATTCATATGTATCAAAATGATTTCGATGTTTTAACGACGGTTTCAAAACAAGTAAGATGGTTTATACTAAACTAATAACGATTTCGACAATGTGAACGAACTTGTTGGTTGTAGTTACATAACGAATGACATTCATTAATTTTGGCCGAACCGAGCTATACAATAACAATAACAATGCACAATGTAATTTCAAGAGTTTCAACTCTGCTAAGCCGCTAAAGTTTTCTGGGTCGCAAGGAGCAACTGCGCTCCTTCAATGGTTCGAAAGTATCGAGAACACATTCAGACATGTGCAATGTCCGAATTGGCGTAAGGTTGAATTTGCATCAAGTGTGTTTGAGAAGCGTGCTCTTACTTGGTGGAACAGAGTGATGCGCGATAGGGGTGCCGAAGTGGCATTGGCACAAACATGGGAAGAGCTTCGAGCTCTCATGATGAGAGAGTTCTGTCCCCGTCACGAAATTCGAGCTTTGGAACGAGAGTTTGACGATCTAAAACAAGATGGGGGAGAACACCGTGCGTATACGGATCGATTTGAGGAACTCAGTCTTTTGTGTCCTACTATGGTTACCCCCTTGGAGAAAGCGATAGAGAGGTATATCGATGGTTTACCTTATTCCATACAGGATATTGTAACTGGCGTGAATCCTACAACAGTTCGTCAAGCGATCGAGTTATCAGCTACCCTGACTGAGTCGCAAGTCAGGAAGGGTAAACTTACCTGCAAGGGTGATAAGAAGAAATCGACCGAATCTGTCAAGGGAAAGGGTAAGGGTAAGAAAGGTGAGTCATCGAAGAACTCGAGAAAGCGAAAGGGTGCTCAGAACTTTGCTATTACTGCTCAGAACCCACAGACTCAACCGCCTGCGAAGAAAGCATATGCTGGTACCGCACCCCATTGTGCTCGCTGCAACGGTCATCATGTTGCACAACAAGCTTGTAAGTAATGCACCACGTGTGGTAGGTTTGGGCATCTGGCCAACGTCTGTCGTTCGGGTTAGAATCAGATTGTTCAGAATCAAGCTCTAGTTCAGGGGAATGCTGCTAGATTCCCACCGGGTTCATGTTTCAATTGTGGAGAGTTTGGGCACTTCCGCAACAACTGTTCGAGGCTAGTGAATGCAAACACGAATGCTAATGCGAATCCGAACGTGAATGTCAACGCAAATGTGAATCCCGATCGTGGACGAGCGTACAATCTGAATGCTAACGAAGCGAGGGCTGACAACGAAGTGGTTAACGGTAAGTTTCTCGTTAACAATCGACCTGCATCTATTCTTTTTTATTCCGGTGCCGATAGAAGTTTTGTTTCATTATCTTTTGAACCTTTGCTTGCGATACCTAGAACTAAACTGAGGAAACCGTTATCTGTCGAAGTTGCTACTGGTAAACCTCTTGTTCTCGATTCGGTTATTCGTGATTGTCAGTTAAACCTTGATAGCCATCTTTTTCCCATTGACCTCACGCCGATGCAACTTGGAAGTTTCGATATTATCGTGGGGATGGATTGGTTAACCAAACATCATGCTGAGGTGGTTTGTTTCGATAAGATTGTTTGTATTCCTCTTCCGTCTGGCGATGTTCTGGAAGTTCGTAGCGAGAAGGAATCTGATGGTTTGAAGCTTATGTCGTGTACAAAGGCCCAAAGTTATTTGCGAAAAGGATATGTTGCTTTCCTGGCACATGTCACCGAGGAGAAAGGCAAGAGCAAGAGTATTCAGGATATTCCGATTGTTCGGGATTATCCAGAGGTGTTTCCTGATGAACTGCCTGGTTTGCCTCCAGTTCGTCAAGTCAAGTTTCATATTGACCTTGTACCCAATGCCAACCCGATTGCGAAAGCACCTTATCGTCTTGCACCGTCAGAGATGCAAGAGTTATCGAAACAGCTTCAAGAGTTGTCTGATAAAGGATTCATCCGTCCAAGCTTTTCGCCTTGGGGAGCTCCTGTTCTCTTTGTGAAAAAAGAAAGATGGATCTTTTCGAATGTGTATCGATTATCGTGAGCTTAATAAGCTTACCATCAAGAATCGATATCCCCTACCTAGAATTGATGATCTCTTTGACCAGTTGCAAGGTGCATCATGCTTTTCCAAGATCGATCTACGTTCTGGGTATCATCAACTTCGTGTTCTCGAAGAAGATATTCCCAAAACTGCATTCCGTACAAGATATGGGCATTACAAGTTCACTGTCATGCCTTTTGGTTTGACGAATGCCCCAGCTATCTTCATGGACTTAATGAACAGGGTTTGTAAACCTTATTTAGATAAGTTCATCATTGTGTTCATCGACGATATTCTCATTTATTCGAAGTCTCGATCCGATCATGAGCAACACCTTCATTTGACATTAGAACTCCTGAAGAAGGAACAACTTTTTGCTAAATTCTCCAAGTGTGAATTTTGGCTTAAAGAAGTCTAGTTTTTAGGACATATTGTCAATAAGTAGGGTATCCATGTGGATCCTTCCAAAATAGCTGCTATTAAGGATTGGAATACACCGACGACACCTACAGAGATTCAATCATTTCTTAGTCTTGCTGGTTATTATCGTCGATTCATTTCTAATTTCTCAAAGATCGCGGTTCCACTCGTTGCTTTGACTCAGAAAAATATGCCTTTTGAGTGGGGACCTAAGCAAGAAGAAGCATTCCAAACGCTGAAACGGAAGCTCTGCGACGCTCCTGTTTTATCTCTACCTGAGGGAAACGATGATTTTGTTGTCTATTGTGACGCATCGAATCTAGGACTTGGTTGCGTTCTTATGAAACGAGGTAAAGTCATAGCTTATGCGTCTAGACAGCTGAAAATTCACGAGAAGAACTATACGACTCATGATCTTGAATTAGGAGCTGTGGTTTTCGCACTTAAAATCTGGAGACACTACCTCTATGGAACGAAGTGTGTGGTTTTCACAGACCACAAAAGTCTTCAGCATATTCTCAATCAGAAGGAGCTGAACATGAGGCAACGACGTTGGGTTGAACTCTTAAACGATTACGATTGCGAGATCCGCTACCATCCTGGTAAGGCGAATGTCGTAGCTGATGCGCTTAGTCGAAAGGAACGAGTCAAGCTTCATTCTGTTCGAACTCTATCTGATATTCAATCTTGTGTCCTTCAAGCTCAACGATCCTGTGTGATCAAGGGCTTATTGAAAAATGAGCTACCACTTCAACTCGAACTTAAACTCGAAATAAAGGACGATGGGTTGCTATATTTCAAGGATCGTTTGTGGATCCCGAAACAAGACGATATTCGCACCTTGGTAATGGATGAATCTCACAAGTCTCGATATTCTATCCATCCTGGTGCTGATAAAATGTACAAGGATCTTCGTACTCAGTTCTGGTGGCCTGGTATGAAGAAGGATGTTGCCTTGTATGTATCGAAATGCCTAACTTGTCTCAAAGTCAAGGCTGAACATCAACGACCTTCTGGTTTGCTTGTACAACCAGAGATACCGGTTTGGAAGTGGGAGAACATTGCAATGGATCTCATCACTAAGTTACCGCGTACATCTAAAGGTCACGATGCTATTTGGGTTGTTATCGATCGATTAACAAAGTCAGCTCATTTTATTCCGATTCGCGAAGATCTATCTGCTGATAAACTTACAAAGATTTATGTTGATGAGATTGTATCATGACACGGTGTTCCTTTGGATATCACTTCCGATCGTGATGCTCGGTTTTCATCTCATTTTTGGAAGACCATGCAATCTGCTTTGGGAACCCAACTGAATCTAAGCACTGCTTATCATCCCCAAATAGATGGTCAATCTGAGAGGACGATTCAAACTTTGGAGGATATGCTTAGAGCATGCGTGATAGACTTTGGTGGTAATTGGGATTCTCATCTTCCACTGATCGAGTTCTCTTACAACAACAGTTATCATGCTAGTATTAATATGGCACCATTCGAAGCTCTCTACGGTCGAAAATGTCGTTCACCTGTCTGTTGGAATGAGATCGGTGAAGCTCAGCTTAGTGGACCTCAGCTCATTCTGGAAACAACAGACAAAATCAAGAAAATCCGCGAAAATTTTGTGACAGCTAGAAGCCGTCAAAAGAATTATGCGGATATGCGACGCAAGCCCTTAGAATTTAAAATCGGAGACCGTGTCCTACTCAAGGTGTCACCTTGGAAGGGAGTGGTGAGATTTGGAAAGAAAGGAAAACTTGCACCACGATATGTTGGACCATTTAAGATTGTTGAAAGAATTGGAAAGGTTTCCTATCGACTAGAGCTACCTCCAGAGCTTGGAAATATTCATCCGACTTTTCACGTATCCAATTTGCGAAAGTGCTTAGCTGATGCTGATCTCCACATTCCTCTCGACGAGATTCAAATCGATGAAACAATGCACTTTGTCGAGAAACCTGTGGAGATAGTAGACCGTACATTCAAACAGTTGAAGAACAAACTGATTCAATCGGTCAAAGTTCGATGGGAATCCAAACGTGGCCCCGAGTTTACTTGGGAACGTGAGGACCAGATAAGATGAAATATCCGCATTTGTTTTCACAAGTTTCCTCTAAATAAAATTTCGGGACGAAATTTCTTAAAGTAGGGGAGACTGTGACAACTGTGCTCTGTAATCATCGTACAATGTAAAACAATGTTGCTTATCAATAAAATAATGTGCTTTGGTGTTATTATATGTGTTTTGGTGTTATTATATGTGTTATTGCGTTTGATGATTTTACAATCTGATTCGATTCCGATTTCAAGCTTTAAATCACTTTCTGGAAGGTTATACGCAAACTGGTGCATAAACGCAATCAGTTTAACGTGACGTACACTCCGGAACTATGACGTAAGCTAAACATACCCTAAATATCCTTTACATAACTTAGAAATAAGCTTCGAAGGATTCGGTATGGCAAAAACATGTTTATTCGAACTTTAGAGCTATTTACGACAAAACTGCGAAACGAACGTTGGAGACCGCCCGAATAATATTTAAATCCAAAAAATATTCTGTTATGATTAAAACTTTATTTTTAATCAGGTTCGTGTTGAAAAATAAATTAAAATGCTTAAAAGCATTATTTTTCAAGTTTAAGCGCGTACCGCGTGTTTCTGCGCAACACAGTACTTATACTGCAAAACGCAGACAACACAGCCAGTCTTGACAACTGAAATTTATTTCAGTAATATTTTGGCGAGTTTATTTTTATAGAATAATAAAAATAATTTAGAACGCCATAAACCGGGATTTAAACGCTAGATAAAATACCCGGTACCCAGTTAAACGCCTGTTTTATCTATATTACCATCAAATGTTACACTCTAACCCCTCCCCCACCCATATTTACGGTCAAAATATAATGTGGCCCCCACCAAAATTTGCTAAGATCTTGCATGAGTTTAGTTTGCCAAGTGTCTTTGCATGCTTTTCTATAAATCTTTCATGAATCTTTCCAATATCTACACATATCACAAACAATCTTCACAAGATCATCACTTCACTCAACCTCCTTCTCTCCTCCCTCCCAAAACTGTCCACCCTCTCTCTCTCACCATATTCAAACCTTCAAGCTTTGTTCTTCAAGATTCAACACCATTTCTAGCAAACTTCAAGTTAGTGTGAAGATCTAAAGGTGTTTCCAAGGTGCTTTCAAGTGATTTCAAGCTTCCTATCATTAAAATCTCACCCCCCCCAACCTACTTGAATCTTGAAGTGTAACACCCCGAAATCAGGTTTGGTAATTAAACCACGTTAATATTTATGAACGGGTAAAATACCGTTAGTGGTGAAATTAACCCGGTAAATATTAGGATTTAAATAAATAAACCTAATATTAAATTAAAAGGGGAATAAAAGCTTTAAAGGAAATAAAGTTTATAAGAGGCCCGAGTTAACGGGACTTAAAATGAAACGGGATTTAACTCCCTGAACCCACTAAGTTAAGTAGGAATAATTAACCTAGTTAGTAATGAGTAATTAAGTGAAAACAAGATATAAAATAAGAATTTATGAACCTTTTTATAAAAAGGTTAGAACTATAGGGACTAAAAGGGTTAAGTGTGGAAAGAGTTTTGATTAAAACAAAAATTAAAAACCAAAACACACACAAAGTGTGTTCTGGTCGACGTTTCCACAGAGCCAAGAAAGGGGTTCTTCTTTTGAACCCTAAATCATCAAAATCAACCAAATTCATGGGGCAAATCAAGTCTAAATGGAAAACCAAGCTAAAATTAGTGATCACCAAGCCTAGGGGATCACAAGGTATGTCAAATTTTATTATTTGATTCCACCTCAGATTCTTGATGAACTTATGAAATCGAAATTCGAGCTTGCATGATTGATGTTTAGGTGAAACTAGGATGAATCCATGTCTAGGAACAAACCCTAGTTGAAAAATTGATGAATTAAGATTGAAAAATAGGAATTTGATAACCACCCATATATGTGCTAAGTGGATTTTGATTAAATTCGTGTATGTGATGCTTTTAGGGGTTTTGATTGCTAAGAATAAGTGTTATAATGTCATAAACATGTTCAAATTGAAAGCTGAATTCAAACAGCTCCTGATCAGAATTTACAGCCGACTTGTATTGGCTGTAACCTGAACAAAACGTGACAAAAACATGTGTTTCTTGAGTCTAAAATGTAATTCCATGAAATATCTTTAAAACCCCACTGGAATCGCATTTTTTCGACGAAAATTGAGCGTTTTATGAATTTTTCCGTATCAAAGGTTCAAGCTGCATTTTCTGGCAGAATTTGCAGCCCATTACGAATTTCATAACTCAATTTAGGAATTGAGTTATGATCTCAAATTCATACTGTAGAAAGTTTTAAGTGATTAAAAGAATCGCCGATTGGAATTTCGTCAATCGGATAAACGAAGAATTTTAAATGAATTTTTCCGTAAGCTGCAGTCAGAAGTGACGAATCTGATTGCAGCATAGTAAATGAATTTTTATGAATTTTTGGTAAAGAGTTAGATCTTAAAATTTTAACACAAGGTCTAACCCTCCGAGAGGTGCGCCACATAAAAAAAATCATAATTTTTGAAGACTTGTAAACAGGTTAAACAAGTCGCCAAAAACAGCCCATTTTTCAGTGATATGAAATGCCTGAATGAAATCGCGGTCTACTTGGTTGTGTGTAAAATTTGATTCCACTAAGAGTACGGATGAAATATGCCTAAGTGAGTTCAATGAACCAAATGTGCATTTGAATATGTTGATAAGTCAATTGACTTTTAAAAAGTCAAACCGACCAATGATTAGATCAAATGATAATTTTGATATGGTCGAATGATAAATTCGACATAAAACCCGTAGGATGGAATAGTCGTAAACGATTATGACTAATCTAACCGTCTTACGAATTGTGATGATGATAGTTTGACTCTAGACAAGCTAGATGAAGACTTGGGAAAGAAGCGGGTCAAACGGATCGAGTACGCGGAAAAAGCACATAACCGGATGCAAGGTAAGTGAAACTTACACCTTTTAGTAGAATAAATGTTTATTCTCTAAGTTGCAAATACAATAAGGATAATATTCAAGATATGGTTCCCGACGCGAAATAATACGGGTCGGAACTAATATAAATGATAAAAACCATGTTTAATGGTAAAAGAAATAAAACGGTAAATTAGCCATGGAAAGCTAATTGTAAATATGGATTTTTTTTAACGGTTACTATAAGTAAGCCTAAATGAATAAAAAGAGTAAAACGGGTCAAATGGTAATGAGGATACCGTTTGACAAATATCGACTAATAAGCACTTGTCGAGTCTTATG
Organism: Helianthus tuberosus; assembly: GCA_030545235.1. Classification (NCBI taxonomy): domain Eukaryota; kingdom Viridiplantae; phylum Streptophyta; class Magnoliopsida; order Asterales; family Asteraceae; genus Helianthus; species Helianthus tuberosus. The sequence goes on along the minus strand of CM060366.1, from coordinate 135,488,076 downwards.
CTTACAGGATGAAGTGGCTTATGAATTTGCGTTGCTATGAATTAGCAAATTTTCGAGACAAGGTATTAAAACGGGTCAATGTATTGATCCGAGCCAGGTACACATAATTATGTTGTAGTTAAAAGTGCTATTTTGGTCAATAATTGGTGAGAGTCTTTTGTCGTAAAATAAGAGACTAGAATTGACCAAAAAGCCCTTAACGGGCGAACCGGGTAAACGACCGTTAGAGGTTGTTTAGAAAATTGTTTATTGATTATGAAACCCTTAGATACATATAAAAGTGTAGGCAAAAACATTGTGGGTCGAAATGCCTAAAAATGGTTCATTTGCGTAAAATGATTAGTCGAAGGGTAAAAATTGGGATTTGGGGTTCCTTACGTTAAATCCACCACAAAAATAGTTGTGGTGGAAAATAATTAGTTAACTAGTATGGAAAGGCAAGATGCGAAGGGAAAATGGCGAGTTGGATGCTTAATGCACAAAAGTCATCTAAACTGGTCAAAATAAATTATGCGCGTAACTTAGGTGTTTGTCACGTACTTCACAAAAGTTATGAATCCGAGATAGAGGATTGAGTTAAACACTTTGGAATATGGTTTCTGATTAACTAGAAACAAGTTGGGAGGTCTTAAATTCAAACGGGTCAAAATGTTGATTTTGAGCAATAAGCCGAATGCTTAAAAATTTAGAATTTTATTAGTTTGAATGTCGGATTTTTTACTCCATGAGATGGAGAATTAAATTACGGTCACGTAGGAAAAAGAATCACCTAAAACGGACCCGTAGATAAAAAGTTATGGCGTTTTAAAGTTGATTTTTGATAAATAAACATAGCTAGGCGAAATGCAAGTTTCAGAAGCAAACTTGCTGGAAATTGGACTTCCCTGCGGCACGCGACAAGAGACCAGAATCCGGGCGCGACGCGCGACAATATTCGTGACACGCGACAGAACATGGGAATGCCGTCGCGACACGCGACGGCTTGATATTTTGGAAATTTGTTGCTAAACTTATTGTTGGCATATTTTGACCCAAAAACTGGTTCAAACATGTTTTTTTTAGATGCCAAATGACTAACTCAATTCATGTCTTATGAAATGTAGGTATATGGTACCGTAACGGAGGACGATCAAGCTCGATGGAACGAATCGAACACACATCAAATGAAGCTTCCGAAGTTGTTTTAGTTTGTTTTATCAAAAGTGGATTTATGAAAACACATTCAATTATGTTTTGGAATGTTGTAAACATATTTAATTACTTATAACGTAAAAGTTTTGTTAAGTGGCATTTTTTATATAAAATGCTTACTTGAATGTTGTAGAAAAGTTAAAAATTACTACGGGTGTTACATGAAGGTATACCATTTATGTTTAAATCATACTTTTGATTCTTGGTTGTTCTTGATGATTTAATGTTTCTCTTGAATCTTGGAATTTTTACTAAAATTGAAACCTAAAATGAAATGGGTCTTGATACAAGTAATAAAAAATGGTGGTGATATGTATGTATATATAACCGTACATATATACATGTGTGTATGAGTTTTGAAGTTTGATTTCTTGATAAGTACTTGTTTAAGTTGTTACATGTTCTTGAATGATAGTTAAAATGCAAGTGTTTAATGATTTGTGTATGTTATGTTAAATGACCAAGTACATCAGCAAATAAACCTGAATATATCACATATTTGATGCATTTAGATTAACATAAAATGATGATGTTATGATAGTATGCTTTAGGCACTTGTACATGAGGATGCATGTTGATTTAAAGCTCAAGAAGTGATAAAAAAAATGGTTGTATGACAAAAATATTTTTGAACAGGTTATAAACACTAAAAATTACATTATTTGGTTTATTATAATGGCATGAAACTTTGACATAGGTTTGATAGCTTTGCATGTTGTACATATAGCTTAAAAAGTGGTAAATTATGTGAAATTTGCATGATTTATGTGCTTTATTTATGACCTGCACTATCATGAGTATAACCATTATTTTATTCAGTAAATAACATGGGTTATGTTAAAATTTCAAGTCGTTTTGATTTGGGATGGTTCGGGTAACGTATGATGCAAAACTATGCGGTAAAACGATTAAAAATCGCCTTTTCGGAGGATTTTTATTAAACTGTTTTAGATCAGTAACCAAAATGATATTTTTCATATAAAAACAAGTATTTTAACTTATATTAAGTTTACTTGGTGTTTGGTTAGTCATACGTGACTTCCGACGCCAAAAAATGTCACCGAATCGCTAAAATAAGTGTTTTTCGACATACACTAGAATGGGTTGTTCATGAACAAATTTTATGTGTTACAATGTGCTATGTGTATTACAATATGTGTAAGAGGATGTGTTTGTGTTGACAAGATTATGTGTACTACGCTAACCCATATATACAAATACACCAAAATAATCAAAAATAATAACTTTTCGAGAAATCTCAAAGTTATGTGAAAATTCTAAGTGTCGGAGAAACTTATGTATTTTTTTGAATTTTTTATTATTAAATCATTCTAATTTAATTTAGGACGAATAAACAAATTGTGGGATTGTGTTAACATATAAAAACGCACCCAAAGGTGAGTACATAGATCCCCTCTTTTACTATTTTCGATTGTTTTGGGGTGATTCATATGTATCAAAATGATTTCGATGTTTTAACGACGGTTTCAAAACAAGTAAGATGGTTTATACTAAACTAATAATGATTTTGACAATGTGAACGAACTTGTTGGTTGTAGTTACATAACGAATGACGTTCATTAATTTTGGCCAAACCGACCAGTATTAGGTTATGGTACCATAGGATCCGACAAATCCCGTTATCAGACTGCACCCATGGTTATGTGTGGGTTAGGTGGGTAACGACTAAACCTGATGATTGTTAACTTACCCTTTGGTGGTTTGTTAATACGAGATGAATGAGTTGAACGATGAACGAGTCACGAAGGTTTGAATGTTATTAGCGAGATGACCAAAAGTAGTTTTCACAATTAAAACGAGAATGATTTATACGAGAACGATTTTGAACGATTGAACGATTATGAACAATTTAAACAAGTGAACGATAACGAGTTAAACGATGTCACACAACGAGGTTTACTAAACGACATAAACCATACGAGTTTTATTACGAGGACGATGTATGATTTGGTTTATGAAAACAAATGTTTTGGGTTAAGATTCATGGCAACGAAGTTTATAAATTATAATCAATCTGCTTGATTTGGTTACTCATTTTACAATACAAACATTTTACAAAACAAGGTTTCTAATATCGATTAACGAAGTTGTACGAGATATTTCAACATGTAAACGAGCCATGAATCTGACACTCACACAAAAACTATGTACTCGCTAGCATTTCTTTGCTGACTTTGTTTTTACATATGTTTCAAGTGATGTTGCTTGATGTTGATTGCTAGGATGCATGAGTCACATAGGATCTGGACGAGACCTTAGTGACATAATAATAATGATAGACTCTGTTTGACTTGTTTGTTTAACTTTAAAAATATGTTTAATATTTAATAAAACGAAACTCTTTGTATCCATGGTTTGAAACAATAATTCTGTTACAACACTCCCCGACGTTTCCGCCACGATTTGTTGTTTTACGTGGTCGGGGTGTGACAGAACCCGACCCGTTTGGTCAATCTTTAAGATTCGACCAAACACATCTTGTGATCATAGTTGTATAGGGAATAACCTTCCGAGGTTATACCTTATGGTCACTTAGTCTACTTAGTTGTATGATAGGTAATTATATGCCTTAGGAAAAATGACTAAAATGCCCTTTTTTACGCCAAATTTCATTTTAAGCATACGTAATATAAATGTTAACATCTAAACTAATTAGGCAACATTATTAGACATGTTAAGGCATATATTACTTGTCATAGGACTAGTTAGGCGGTCCGAACGCGTTTTACGCGAACGACGCGTTAAAGTAGCGTAAGCTACCTAAACAAGTCGTAATGGGACGTAAGCACTTAGGATAGGTTCCGTTTTAGAATGTAGGCTTTGTTAAACCATATTACATGAGTTCTTATACTCATTTGGTTTACGAAACCACATTTTATCCGATCCTCCGATTTAGGTCCGGTTTATTAACGTAGTTACCAATATTAGGTGCCGATTGATTCCGTGATCTTTATAGCATTGCTTGGTTGTTATCCAAAGACTATTGAGCAATCTCAAGTGAGTACATAGTCCCCTCTTTTACTGTTTTTCAAACATTTTGGGGTGAAACACATGTGCCTACTTGTTACTTTCGTGCTTTTTCATGATTTCATATCTTATACTTGCTATGTTCATTAGTACACGTATAGTACATGATTTTATCCATGTTTTAGCTACGTGTGTTCATTTATTGCATACTTAGTATATTGTTTTACATCACATGCTATGTATGTTCATTTAGTGCATACTTAGTACATTGTTTTACATCACATGCTATGTATGTGCATTTATTGCATACTTAGTACATTGTTTTCACATAACATGCTTACATTTTGGTATGACATTTGGTTTGTTTAAATGGGACAAGAATACGTTCATTAACATTAGCTACGCCGCTTGATAGTAAGTAATGGTACCATAGGAATTGAAAACTCCCATTCCTGAAATCCTAGGTTTGTTTGGGTGGAAGGAATGACTGAATCCAATATACATAATTTACATAAACCTTTAATTTGTTTAAGGGTTTGTCGCCACAGTCGCAAGGCTTAAATGTATGCATTTTCACAATACCGCATAGATGTTTGTATCAGTAAAGCGTGCAGTTATTTTACAAAACATAACTTTGATTTATTTCAATACCCTGTTTTGTGCATTTTACCTATGGCTTTAGTTGACATATTTCACTTGCCCGACATGACATTTGGTTACACATTACATGATTTACATTTGACAATAGACATTTTTTACACATAAACATTTTTGACATTGGTTTACACATTACATGATTTACATTTGACAATAGACATGGTTTACACATAAACATTTGACAATTGGTTTAAACAAGACATTTTTGGTGATTTGTTTGGGTAAGTGATTTAAGTAACGAGGCGTGTGTAATATGATAAAAGCATGGTGGATACGCCGCTGGTACTTCCTATATATAAGTGCTTTTATGATATTACATATCGTAGCGTTATTAAACCATTTCAATTTAGATATATTATATTTTACATAAATAACATATCTTCACAAGACATTGTTTTACAAAGAGTTTGTTTTATACAACTCATTTTACTTGGTTATTTGATTAACCATACACCTTTCTTTTATATAATCGGATTTCTTATCAAGTTTTCGTATGATTTATAAAAGAAAACAGTTAACAAGATTCATGACTAATTTTTATTAAACATTTGTTTAAACTTAAGTCATGAATCCTATTTTAACAAAACCTATGTATCTCACAAGCATTTTTATGCTGACGTACCTATTTTCACATGTGTTTTCAGGAGCTGTTGCATAGGATGATCAAGTTACACTTAGGCGGACCTGTGCTTTAGTGACTTAAAATGAAGCTAGACTAGTTAAATCATGTTATGTACTCTTTGTTTCAGTTGTTTTAAGACAATGTGACACCTTTGTTGATAAATAAAACATAACTTTAAATACCATGGTTGTGAAACAATAATTCTATTGCTCGACTCCCCGAAGTTTCCGCCGCGGTTTGTTGTTTTACGCGGTTGGTTTGTGACAGTTTGGTATGGCAAAAACAAGTTTATTCGATCACAAGGACTATTTACGACAAACTACAAAAGTCTGCCGATGCTCGTAGCGACGTACACTCCGGAACAAGATCATAAGCAAAACATACCCTAAATACCCTATAAGTAAGCCTAAATGAATAAAAAGAGTAAAACGGGTCAATTGGTAATGAGGATACCGTTTGACAAATATCGACTAATAAGCACTTGTCGAGTCTTATGCTTACAGGATGAAGTGGCTTATGAATTTGCGTTGCTATGAATTAGCAAATTTTCGAGACAAGGTATTAAAACGGGTCAATGTATTGATCCGAGCCAGGTACACATAATTATGTTGTAGTTAAAAGTGCTATTTTGGTCAATAATTGGTGAGAGTCTTTTGTCGTAAAATAAGATACTAGAATTGACCAAAAAGCCCTTAACGGGCGAACCGGGTAAACGACCGTTAGAGGTTGTTTAGAAAATTGTTTATTGATTATGAAACCCTTAGATACATATAAAAGTGTAGGCAAAAACATTGTGGGTCGAAATGCCTAAAAATGGTTCATTTGCGTAAAATGATTAGTCGAAGGGTAAAAATTGGGATTTGGGGTTCCTTACGTTAAATCCACCACAAAAATAGTTGTGGTGGAAAATAATTAGTTAACTAGTATGGAAAGGCAAGATGCGAAGGGAAAATGGCGAGTTGGATGCTTAATGCACAAAAGTCATCTAAACTGGTCAAAATAAATTATGCGCGTAACTTAGGTGTTTGCCACGTACTTCACAAAAGTTATGAATCCGAGATAGAGGATTGAGTTAAACACTTTGGAATATGGTTTCTGATTAACTAGAAACAAGTTGGGAGGTCTTAAATTCAAACGGGTCAAAATGTTGATTTTGAGCAATAAGCTGAATGCTTAAAAATTTAGAATTTTATTAGTTTTAATGTCGGATTTTTTACTCCATGAGATGGAGAATTAAATTACGGTCGCGTAGGAAAAAGAATCACCTAAAACGGACCCGTAGATAAAAAGTTATGGCGTTTTAAAGTTGATTTTTTATAAATAAACATAGCTGGGCGAAATGCAGGTTTCAGAAGCAAACTTGCTGGAAATTGGACTTCCCCGCGGCACGTGACAGGAGACCAGAATCCAGGCACGACACGCGACAATATTCGCGACACGCGACAGAACATGGGAATGCCGTCGCGACACGCGACGGCTTGATATTTTGGAAATTTGTTGCTAAACTTATTGTTGGCATATTTTGACCCAAAAACTGGTTCAAACATGTTTTTTTAGATGCCAAATGACTAACTCAATTCATGTCTTATGAAATGTAGGTATATGGTACCGTAACGGAGGACGATCAAGCTCGATGGAACGAATCGAACACACATCAAATGAAGCTTCCGAAGTTGTTTTAGTTTGTTTTATCAAAAGTGGATTTATGAAAACACATTCAATTATGTTTTGGAATGTTGTAAACATATTTAATTACTTCTAACGTAAAAGTTTTGTTAAGTGGCATTTTTCATATAAAATGCTTACTTTAATGTTGTAGAAAAGTTAAAAATTACTACGGGTGTTACAAGTTGGTAATCAGAGCTCAAGGTTGTTGGCAAATGTGTTCGGTTCGAGGCTTGATTGCAAATCCGGTAAGTACATGTATATTAATGTTAACATGATTAAAGTGTTGTGGACAACACATAGGGTTAGCGTGTAATTCACGCTACCTCAATTAAATGATAAACATAGTTGAAGAAATTACGTGCGTTAGTACGTACAGTAAAAATCATTATATTACAATACGGGCGTTTATTAATGTCGAAATTACTAACTTTTGTAAATGTTTAGTCGAAGGGCACTCGCATCTGAAGATAGCGGGAGTGTAACAAATCTCGGATATGACGGAGGAACGCTCCGAAGTATGACGAGCAGAGCGTACTCGCCAAGGACCCAAATCGCGTAACAGTCGCGAGTAAGGTGAACAGCAAGGAAAGCCCGTTAGGACAAGCATTACAGGTGCACGTTTTAAATCTTTTTACACGAATAGTAATATGCAACAAATACATAGAGACTGACCGTTGCTTATGTAGATTAAAAAATTGGAAAAACCTGAATAGAATACCTATCCAGGATATTATTTCCAAGAAATCTAAATAGAGGCGTTACTTACATGGGGTGTAATGTGAAAATTATAAAAAGGTCATGAGTGTCAGGTGTTGATCGCTTACTCTGGCCAAGTAAGTAGTGAACACATGATGTCATGAACTTTTTATGATGGACATGCTTACATCCGATGTAGTAAGGACGGGAGAGTGGGACAAATTAAAAGTACCCAGATGAATCAGATAAACAAAATATTTGATAATAATGTAAACGCACAGCCGAGTGACGGAAGCGTATTATATTAGGATAATGAGCCCGAGTGAAGGGACAAAGAAACATGCAAAACGATTAAGGTACGCACTGGGAGGGGGTGTACTTACACTCGAACCCGGAAAACGCAAACATGTAAAACGACTAAGGAACGCACTGGGAGGGGGTGTACTTACACTCGAACCCGAAAAACGCAAACATGTAAAACGAGTAAGGTACGCACTGGGAGGGGTGTACTTACACTCGAACTCGGAAAATGCAAACATGTAAAAACGATTAAGGTATAGACTGGGAGGGGTGTACTTACACTCGAACCCGGAAAATGCAAATGTGCCTCTTAACGGGCCGTTTTTGTAAAACTTCAAACTTGAGGACAAAGTCTGATTATAAAAATGAAGCGAGGTCTTAATGCATACCGGGAGGGTTGCAATAATAACGACTTCAGTAAAACACCCGGTTGATGGGTAAGAATTAAACACATGCGTAGACCGAGAAACGGGAACGCGGATGGAAAGTTAAAAGACTCGGGTTTTGAGTCATAACTAAAAGACAATGAGATGATGTAATTAGAAATTTTGAATAAATTATGTTCAACTATTTTAAAGTTGAACGGGTCGAATATAGTATCATGCCGGACAGCATGAGTAAACGCAAGCGGGATAATGGTAGCATTAAAAGCAAAAGAATAATGAGCCCGGTAATGGGACACAATCAAATTGGAATGTATGTGAACAGGATAAGGGTGAGCATAAGATAAACCGACGCATAAATGATGTGAGAAGTCATAAGGTCGGAAAATTTGTCCAAAAGGAAACGAATGTAGCCTTAGACTACGGTCAAGGTCAAAGAAAATACCAAGGCGAAAATAAATGATTTTAAACAAAAACAAGATGCCTTGACACCAAACATGTAATTTAAAAATGACATGAGTAAAGAATGATCTACGGGATCAACATAACCTCTGGGGTTATAAACAATGAAAAGGTCTACGAGACAAAAACAACCCACGGGTCATGACTAGAAAGAAATAGATTATAAAGACATCGCCTTAGAGAGGTGAAAGCCTAATAAAATAGCCCATAAGGCTAAGTGATAAAACCTACGGGTGAATTAGACAAAGCGAGGGAATAAATTGAGAATCCTCGCATAAAACAAAGACTGTAAGGGAATAAATTTTGGACGGTCAATATCCCAGTATGGATACTTGACAAAAGTTAAAGAGAAGACGCTAAACTAAAACTTCGGTTTTAGTAAGAAATAACGTTTTTACAAATATAAATTCTGATAGGAATTTAAATAGTAAGCATGAAAGATACAAGTCTTGACACTGATAGGCGCAAGACGATATATTCGAAAAGTGACATTTTCGAAAATGAAAGATTGATATAAATTAAACATGATGTGACACGATCACGGTCAAGAAATGCAATGTGAAGTAGAATCACATTATAACCAAGCGAGCGGTAAAAAGTAACTGGACTAATAAGTCTAGTTAGTGAGACCGGTTAAGGTCATTTAAATAAATTTGGTTTGCTTGTAAGCGGTGGATTCGGTATAACTGAACCAAATAAATAAATTTGAAAACGAAGGAATTGTTGTTAAAAGTGAAAAATTTCGCTAAAATATCCAAACGGATTAATTAACGGACTCACGAAGAAATTCGGTAGTCTAACAGCGATGGGTCTCGCTAAGTTAACCAAACTGGTAGAAAATAACGAAATTTTGTTATTTTGAGTTTCATTATTCCGCATAAGATACGCAGATGTTATTAATAAAAAAGGTATTACCATACTTTTCGGGTAACACCAACAAACGGTTAAAGTATGAGTAATGCTAAAAAAAAAGGTTACTCAGTTTAAGTGTATTAGTTATAAAACTCAATAGACTGTGTAAGAAAGGTTTCGGGGACGAAACCTCTTTAAGGGGGGTAGACTTGTAACACCCCGAAATCAGGTTTGGTAATTAAACCACGTTAATATTTATGAACGGGTAAAATACCGTTAGTGGTGAAATTAACCCGGTAAATATTAGGATTTAAATAAATAAACCTAATATTAAATTAAAAAGGGAATAAAAGCTTTAAAGGAAATAAAGTTTATAAGAGGCCCGAGTTAACGGGACTTAAAATGAAACGGGATTTAACTCCCTGAACCCACTAAGTTAACTAGGAATAATTAACCTAGTTAGTAATGAGTAATTAAGTGAAAACAAGATATAAAATAAGAATTTATGAACCTTTTTATAAAAAAGGTTAGAACTATAGGGACTAAAAGGGTTAAGTGTGGAAAGAGTTTTGATTAAAACAAAAATTAAAAACCAAAACACACACAAAGTGTGTTCTGGTCGACGTTTCCACAGAGCCAAGAAAGGGGTTCTTCTTTTGAACCCTAAATCATCAAAATCAACCAAATTCATGGGGCAAATCAAGTCTAAATGGAAAACCAAGCTAAAATTAGTGATCACCAAGCCTAGGGGATCACAAGGTATGTCAAATTTCATTATTTGATTCCACCTCAGATTCTTGATGAACTTATGAAATCGAAATTCGAGCTTGCATGATTGATTTTTAGGTGAAACTAGGATGAATCCATGTCTAGGAACAAACCGTAGTTGAAAAATTGATGAATTAAGATTGAAAATTAGGAATTTGATAACCACCCATATATGTGCTAAGTGGGTTTTGATTAAATTCGTGTATGTGATGCTTTTAGGGGTTTTGATTGCTAAGAATAAGTGTTATAATGTCATAAACATGTTCAAATTGAAAGCTGAATTCAAACAGCTCCTGATCAGAATTTACAGCCGACTTGTATTGGCTGTAACCTGAACAAAACGTGACAAAAACATGTGTTTCTTGAGTCTAAAATGTAATTCCATGAAATATCTTTAAAACCCCACTGGAATCGCATTTTTTCGACGAAAATTGAGCGTTTTATGAATTTTTCCGTATCAAAGGTTCAAGCTGCGTTTTCTGGCAGAATTTGCAGCCCATTACGAATTTCATAACTCAATTTAGGAATTGAGTTATGATCTCAAATTCTTACTGTAGAAAGTTTTAAGTGATTAAAAGAATCGCCAATTGGAATTTCGTCAATCGGATAAACGAAGAATTTTAAATGAATTTTTCCGTAAGCAGCAGTCAGAAGTGACGAATCTGATTGCAGCTTAGTAAATGAATTTTTATGAATTTTTGGTAAAGAGTTAGATCTTAAAATTTTAACACAAGGTCTAACCCTCCGAGAGGTGCGCCACATAAAAAAAATCATAATTTTTGAAGACTTGTAAACAGGTTAAACAAGTCGCCAAAAACAGCCCATTTTTCAGTGATATGAAATGCCCGAATGAAATCGTGGTCTACTTGGTTGTGTGTAAAATTTGATTCCACTAAGAGTTCGGATGAAATATGCCTAAGTGAGTTCAATGAACCAAATGTGCATTTGAATATGTTGATAAGTCAATTGACTTTTAAAAAGTCAAACCGACCAATGATTAGATCAAATGATAATTTTGATATGGTCGAATGATAAATTCGACATAAAACCCGTAGGATGGAATAGTCGTAAACGATTATGACTAATCTAACCGTCTTACGAATTGTGATGATGATAGTTTGACTCTAGACAAGCTAGATGAAGACTTGGGAAAGAAGCGAGTCAAACGGATCGAGTACGCGGAAAAAGCACATAACCGGATGCAAGGTAAGTGAAACTTACACCTTTTGGTAGAATAAATGTTTATTCTATAAGTTGCAAATACAATAAGGATAATATTCAAGATATGGTTCCCGACGCGAAATAATACGGGTCGTAACTAATATAAATGATAAAAACCATGTTTAATGGTAAAAGAAATAAAACGGTAAATTAGCCATGGAAAGCTAATTGTAAAAATGGATTTTTTTTAACGGTTACTATAAGTAAGCCTAAATGAATAAAAAGAGTAAAACGGGTCAAATGGTAATGAGGATACCGTTTGACAAATATCGACTAATAAGCACTTGTCGAGTCTTATGCTTACAGGATGAAGTGGCTTATGAATTTGCGTTGCTATGAATTAGCAAATTTTCGAGACAAGGTATTAAAACGGGTCAATGTATTGATCCGAGCCAGGTACACATAATTATGTTGTAGTTAAAAGTGCTATTTTGGTCAATAATTGGTGAGAGTCTTTTGTCGTAAAATAAGAGACTAGAATTGACCAAAAAGCCCTTAACGGGCGAACCGGGTAAACGACCATTAGAGGTTGTTTAGAAAATTGTTTATTGATTATGAAACCCTTAGATACATATAAAAGTGTATGCAAAAACATTGTGGGTCGAAATGCCTAAAAATGGTTCATTTGCGTAAAATGATTAGTCGAAGGGTAAAAATTGGGATTCGGGGTTCCTTACGTTAAATCCACCACAAAAATAGTTGTGGTGGAAAATAATTAGTTAACTAGTATGGAAAGGCAAGATGCGAAGGGAAAATGGCGAGTTGGATGCTTAATGCACAAAGGTCATCTAAACTGGTCAAAATAAATTATGCGCGTAACTTAGGTGTTTGCCACGTACTTCACAAAAGTTATGAATCCGAGATAGAGGATTGAGTTAAACACTTTGGAATATGGTTTCTGATTAACTAGAAACAAGTTGGGAGGTCTTAAATTCAAACGGGTCAAAATGTAGATTTTGAGCAATAAGCCGAATGCTTAAAATTTTAGAATTTTATTAGTTTGAATGTCGGATTTTTTACTCCATGAGATGGAGAATTAAATTACGGTCGCGTAGGAAAAAGAATCACCTAAAACGGACCCGTAGATAAAAAGTTATGGCGTTTTAAAGTTGATTTTTGATAAATAAACATAGCTGGGCGAAATGCAGGTTTCAGAAGCAAACTTGCTGGAAATTGGACTTCCCCGCGGCACGCGACAGGAGACCAGAATCCGGGCGCGACGCGCGACAATATTCGCGACACGCGACAGAACATGGGAATGCCGTCACGACACGCGACGGCTTGATATTTTGGAAATTTGTTGCTAAACTTATTGTTGGCATATTTTGACCCAAAAACTGGTTCAAACATGTTTTTTTAGATGCCAAATGACTAACTCAATTCATGTCTTATGAAATGTAGGTATATGGTACCGTAACGGAGGACGATCAAGCTCGATGGAACGAATCGAACACACATCAAATGAAGCTTCCGAAGTTGTTTTAGTTTGTTTTATCAAAAGTGGATTTATGAAAACACATTCAATTATGTTTTGGAATGTTGTAAACATATTTAATTACTTATAACGTAAAAGTTTTGTTAAGTGGCATTTTTTATATAAAATGCTTACTTGAATGTTGTAGAAAAGTTAAAAATTACTACGGGTGTTACATGAAGGTATACCATTTATGTTTAAATCATACTTTTGATTCTTGGTTGTTCTTGATGATTTAAAGTTTCTCTTGAATCTTGGAATTTTCACTAAAATTGAAACCTAAAATGAAATGGGTCTTGATACAAGTAATAAAAAATGGTGGTGATATGTATGTATATATAACCGTACATATATACATGTGTGTATGAGTTTTGAAGTTTGATTTTTTGATAAGTACTTGTTTAAGTTGTTACATGTTCTTGAATGATAGTTAAAATGCAAGTGTTTAATGATTTGTGTATGTTATGTTAAATGACCAAGTACATCAGCAAATAAACCTGAATATATCACATATTTGATGCATTTAGATTAACATAAAATGATGATGTTATGATAGTATGCTTTAGGCACTTGTACATGAGGATGCATGTTGATTTAAAGCTCAAGAAGTGATTAAAAAAATGGTTGTATGACAAAAATATTTTTGAACAGGTTATAAACACTAAAAATTACATTATTTGGTATATTATAATGGCATGAAACTTTGACATAGGTTTGATAGCTTTGCATGTTGTACATATAGCTTAAAAAGTGGTAAATTATGTGAAATTTGCATGATTTATGTGCTTTATTTATGACCTGCACTATCATGAGTATAACCATTATTTTATTCAGTAAATAACATGGGTTATGTTAAAATTTCAAGTCGTTTTGATTTGGGATGGTTCGGGTAACGTATGATGCAAAACTATGCGGTAAAACGATTAAAAATCGCCTTTTCGGAGGATTTTTATTAAACTGTTTTAGATCAGTAACCAAACTGATATTTTTGATATAAAAACAAGTATTTTAACTTATATTAAGTTTACTTGGTGTTTGGTTAGTCATACGTGACTTCCGACGCAAAAAATGTCACCGAATCGCTAAAATAAGTGTTTTTCGACATACACTAGAATGGGTTATTCATGAACAAATTTTATGTGTTACAATGTGCTATGTGTATTACAATATGTGTAAGAGGATGTGTTTGTTTTGACAAGATTATGTGTACTACGCTAACCCATATATACAAATACACCAAAATAATCAAAAATAATAACTTTTCGAGAAATCTCAAAGTTATGTGAAAATTCTAGGTGTCGGAGAAACTTATGTATTTTTTTGAATTTTTTATTATTAAATCATTCTAATTTAATTTAGGACGAATAAACAAATTGTGGGATTGTGTTAACATATAAAAACGCACCCAAAGGTGAGTACATAGATCCCCTCTTTTACTATTTTCGATTGTTTTGGGGTGATTCATATGTATCAAAATGATTTCGATGTTTTAACGACGGTTTCAAAACAAGTAAGATGGTTTATACTAAACTAATAATGATTTTGACAATGTGAACGAACTTGTTGGTTGTAGTTACATAACGAATGACGTTCATTAATTTTGGCCGAACCGACCAGTATTAGGTTATGGTACCATAGGATCCGACAAATCCCGTTATCAGACTGCACCCATGGTTATGTGTGGGTTAGGTGGGTAACGACTGAACCTGATGATTGTTAACTTACCCTTTGGTGGTTTGTTAATACGAGATGAATGAGTTGAACGATGAACGAGTCACGAAGGTTTGAATGTTATTAGCGAGACGACCAAAAGTAGTTTTCACAATTAAAACGAGAACGATTTATACGAGAACGATTTTGAACGATTGAACGATTATGAACAATTTAAACAAGTGAACGATAACGAGTTAAACGATGTCACACAACGAGGTTTACTAAACGACATAAACCATACAAGTTTTATTACGAGGACGATGTATGATTTGGTTTATGAAAACAAATGTTTTGGGTTAAGATTCATGGCAACGAAGTTTATAAATTATAATCAATATGCTTGATTTGGTTACTCATTTTACAATACAAACATTTTACAAAACAAGGTTTCTAATATCGATTAACGAAGTTGTACGAGATATTTCAACATGTAAACGAGCCATGAATCTGACACTCACACAAAAACTATGTACTCGCTAGCATTTCTTTGCTGACTTTGTTTTTACATATGTTTCAAGTGATGTTGCTTGATGTTGATTGCTAGGATGCATGAGTCACATAGGATCTGGACGAGACCTTAGTGACATAATAATAATGATAGACTCTATTTCACTTGTTTGTTTAACTTTAAAAATATGTTTAATATTTAATAAAACGAAACTCTTTGTATCCATGGTTTGAAACAATAATTCTGTTACAACACTCCCCGACGTTTCCGCCACGATTTGTTGTTTTACGTGGTCGGGGTGTGACAGAACCCGACCCGTTTGGTCAATCTTTAAGATTCGACCAAACACATCTTGTGATCATAGTTGTATAGGGAATAACCTTCCGAGATTATACCTTATGGTCACTTAGTCTACTTAGTTGTATGATAGGTAATTATATGCCTTAGGAAAAATGACCAAAATGCCCTTTTTTACGCCAAATTTCATTTTAAGCATACGTAATATAAATTTTAACATCTAAACTAATTAGGAAACATTATTAGACATGTTAAGGCATATATTACGTGTCATAGGACTAGTTAGGCGGTCCGAACGCGTTTTACGCGAACGACGCGTTAAAGTAGCGTAAGCTACCTAAACAAGTCGTAATGGGACGTAAGCACTTAGGATAGGTTCCGTTTTAGAATGTAGGCTTTGTTAAACCATATTACATGAGTTCTTATACTCATTTGGTTTACGAAACCACATTTTATCCGATCCTCCGATTTAGGTCCGGTTTATTAACGTAGTTACCTATATTAGGTGCCGATTGATTCCGTGATCTTTCTAGCATTGCTTGGTTGTTATCCAAAGACTATTGAGCAATCTCAAGTGAGTACATAGTCCCCTCTTTTACTGTTTTTCAAATATTTTGGGGTGAAACACATGTGCCTACTTGTTACTTTCGTGCTTTTTCATGATTTCATATCTTATACTTGCTATGTTCATTAGTACACGTATAGTACATGATTTTATCCATGTTTTTGCTACGTGTGTTCATTTATTGCATACTTAGTATATTGTTTTACATCACATGCTATGTATGTTCATTTAGTGCATACTTAGTACATTGTTTTACATCACATGCTATGTATGTGCATTTATTGCATACTTAGTACATTGTTTTCACATAACATGCTTACATTTTGGTATGACATTTGGTTTGTTTAAATGGGACAATAATACGTTCATTAACATTAGCTACGCCGCTTGATAGTAAGTAATGGTACCATAGGAATTGACAACTCCCATTCCTGAAATCCTAGGTTTGTTTGGGTGGAAGGAATGACTGAATCCAATATACATAATTTACATAAACCTTTAATTTGTTTAAGGGTTTGTCGCCACAGTCGCAAGGCTTAAATGTATGCATTTTCACAATACCGCATAGATGTTTGTATCAGTAAAGCGTGCAGTTATTTTACAAAACATAACTTTGATTTATTTCAATACCCTGTTTTGTGCATTTTACCTATGGCTTTAGTTGGCATATTTCACTTGCCAGACATGACATTTGGTTACACATTACATGATTTACATTTGACAATAGACATTTTTTACACATAAACATTTTTGACATTGGTTTACACATTACATGATTTACATTTGACAATAGACATGGTTTACACATAAACATTTGACAATTGGTTTAAACAAGACATTTTTGGTGATTTGTTTGGGTAAGTGATTTAAGTAACGAGGCGTGTGTAATATGATAAAAGCATGGTGGATACGCCGCTGGTACTTCCTATATATAAGTGCTTTTATGATATTACATATCGTAGCGTTATTAAACCATTTCAATTTAGATATATTATATTTTACATAAATAACATATCTTCACAAGACATTGTTTTACAAAGAGTTTGTTTTATACAACTCATTTTACTTGGTTATTTGATTAACCATACACCTTTCTTTTATATAATCGGATTTCTTATCAAGTTTTCGTATGATTTATAAAAGAAAACAGTTAACAAGATTCATGACTAATTTTTATTAAACATTTGTTTAAACTTAAGTCATGAATCCTATTTTAACAAAACCTATATATCTCACAAGCATTTTTATGCTGACGTACCTATTTTCACATGTGTTTTCAGGAGCTGTTGCATAGGATGATCAAGTTACACTTAGGCGGACCTGTGCTTTAGTGACTTAAAATGAAGCTAGACTAGTTAAATCATGTTATGTACTCTTTGTTTCAGTTGTTTTAAGACAATGTGACACCTTTGTTTATAAATAAAACATAACTTTAAATACCATGGTTGTGAAACAATAATTCTGTTGCTCGACTCCCCGAAGTTTCCGCCGCGGTTTGTTGTTTTACGCGGTTGGTTTGTGACAGTTTGGTATGGCAAAAACAAGTTTATTCGATCACAAGGACTATTTACGACAAACTACAAAAGTCTGCCGATGCTCGTAGCGACGTACACTCCGGAACAAGATCATAAGCAAAACATACCCTAAATACCCTATAAGTAAGCCTAAATGAATAAAAAGAGTAAAACGGGTCAAATGGTAATGAGGATACCGTTTGACAAATATCGACTAATAAGCACTTGTCGAGTCTTATGCTTACAGGATGAAGTGGCTTATGAATTTGCGTTGCTATGAATTAGCAAATTTTCGAGACAAGGTATTAAAACGGGTCAATGTATTGATCCGAGCCAGGTACACATAATTATGTTGTAGTTAAAAGTGCTATTTTGGTCAATAATTGGTGAGAGTCTTTTGTCGTAAAATAAGATACTAGAATTGACCAAAAAGCCCTTAACGGGCGAACCGGGTAAACGACCGTTATAGGTTGTTTAGAAAATTGTTTATTGATTATGAAACCCTTAGATACATATAAAAGTGTAGGCAAAAACATTGTGGGTCGAAATGCCTAAAAATGGTTCATTTGCGTAAAATGATTAGTCGAAGGGTAAAAATTGGGATTTGGGGTTCCTTACGTTAAATCCACCACAAAAATAGTTGTGGTGGAAAATAATTAGTTAACTAGTATGGAAAGGCAAGATGCGAAGGGAAAATGGCGAGTTGGATGCTTAATGCACAAAAGTCATCTAAACTGGTCAAAATAAATTATGCGCGTAACTTAGGTGTTTGCCACGTACTTCACAAAAGTTATGAATCCGAGATAGAGGATTGAGTTAAACACTTTGGAATATGGTTTCTGATTAACTAGAAACAAGTTGGGAGGTCTTAAATTCAAACGGGTCAAAATGTTGATTTTGAGCAATAAGCCGAATGCTTAAAAATTTAGAATTTTATTAGTTTTAATGTCGGATTTTTTACTCCATGAGATGGAGAATTAAATTACGGTCGCGTAGGAAAAAGAATCACCTAAAACGGACCCGTAGATAAAAAGTTATGGCGTTTTAAAGTTGATTTTTTATAAATAAACATAGCTGGGCGAAATGCAGGTTTCAGAAGCAAACTTGCTGGAAATTGGACTTCCCCGCGGCACGTGACAGGAGACCAGAATCCGGGCGCGACACGCGACAATATTCGCGACACGCGACAGAACATGGGAATGCCGTCGCGACACGCGACGGCTTGATATTTTGGAAATTTGTTGCTAAACTTATTGTTGGCATATTTTGACCCAAAAACTGGTTCAAACATGTTTTTTTTAGATGCCAAATGACTAACTCAATTCATGTCTTATGAAATGTAGGTATATGGTACCGTAACGGAGGACGATCAAGCTCGATGGAACGAATCGAACACACATCAAATGAAGCTTCCGAAGTTGTTTTAGTTTGTTTTATCAAAAGTGGATTTATGAAAACACATTTCATATAGTTTGAAAACAATTTTTCTAGATGCATTGTCTATGTTATTTCAAAAACATTGGCCATATTATCAAAACCAACCTTTCAAATTTCAAAATATTTCATATAGTCTGAAGACAATATTAACACAATACATTTTCTGATCAAGTGCATAATTTCGAAAAGCATCATTCATGTCTTTCAAAAACCTTATACATAATTTCAAAATTCATCTCGCATGATTTTAAAACATTTTTGTAAATATATCTACCTAATACACCTACTTTATGATTTCAAAAAAAGTATTATATATAAGGTTTCAAAAACGTTAAACACATTTTTCTTAAAAGAACCCCATGCATAGTTTTCAAAAATATTTTCCTCATACATTGACTTAACCTTCAAAATTCTGCTTCATATGTCGCCTTGACATATCAAGCATCTCAACTTCATAAACATTTTACATCATGTTTTGACCTAAGCACATCCAGTGCAAGGTTTCAAAACATCTTCAACTTCTAAA
The DNA here is from genome assembly GCA_030545235.1 of Helianthus tuberosus. NCBI lineage: Eukaryota > Viridiplantae > Streptophyta > Magnoliopsida > Asterales > Asteraceae > Helianthus > Helianthus tuberosus. The sequence goes on along the minus strand of CM060366.1, from coordinate 135,468,294 downwards.
ATTCATATGGGATCTTTTTATCTTTACAATTAGATCCTTGTGGATGATTATCGTTCAAATCAGAGTCCTTAATTGGATTCCTTATGTACCTGAATTCGAACATTTCGGTTCCTTATAATCGAAATCGAATTTTTCTTTTAAAGATCTTTCTATCTTTATAGTTAGATTCTTGATAATGTTTAAAGTACCAAATGAAATCCACGAGATGGATTCCTAGTGTGCTTTAAATACATGTACTCTGTTAGCAGAACAAACTTCTAGTTAAACAATTTTGTGGTTATGTGACTATGTGTTTATTCATCTTATGTTTTCTTTTATGCATTTTTGTGTTTTTAATACTCTGGATATCCGTTATCCAAATCCTCGCAGGATCTTTCATATCTTCATATGAGGGATTCGTAGCAGGATATTCAAAAGGTACTACTTTCAATCCTTAATGGGCTTCTATGTAATAGTTAAGACCCTTGGGTTATATAGTACCATTCCATGTTTCATAAGAGACCCTCTTAGTGGTCTAGTCAAAAAGATTGATTCACAATTTGGTTAAAGAACGACATCTAGTGATGTAGCTGGACAGACTCCTTGATAGTCTATTTAGATCATTTATTGATTTAATTAAAAGGACTCTATGGCGGTCTAGTCACACTCATCACAGGATTGTTCATTTGGTTTTCCCCTGCACATTATAAAATGGATTGAGTGAACTATGCAAGGAATTGTCTAATTATGAACGCGTACATAATTATGAAATTTAGTGCACAGAAACCCAGTAAGATTTATTATGTGTAAGAACCGATAGTGACAACAATAACGAAATGAGAACGATGTAATGGAGGTACGGTGGACGCACCAATGACGCTTTATATACTTGTATATAAGTATCCCACTTACATTGCAATCATGATGTTATTAAAGTTACTAGAAGTTCAGAACCCTAACCAATGTTGTTCGATCTTTTCAACTTCATGCTTTCAAGCTCTCACAAGTTTCCTCTAAATAAATTTCGGGACGAAATTTCCTAAAGTAGGGGAGACTGTAACACCTGTGCCTCCACGGCCATCAAACAAATACCAAACCAATGAAATATTATATTTCATACTTGGGATTTGTAAAAATATGTGTATCATTTGCACATATCAATTCTCGTTCAATTTCAAGCTTTAAATCGCTTTCTGGAGGGTTATACGCGCTCTGATGAGTAGATATAACCAGTTTAATCCAACGAACACTCCGGAATAGTGAAATAGGCTTAACATACCTTAAATAACCTTTACATAACTTAGATATAAGTTTTGGAAGGTTTGGTGTGGTGAAATCAAAGTTTAATCGCTTACAGGGACTAAAGTTGACAAACTGCGAAAGTATGCCAATTTGAACTGTAACAGACATTCCGGAACATGACCATAAGTTAAACATACCATAAATATCCTTTACATAGCTTAGAAATAGGCTTTGAGGTGTTCGGTATGCTAAAATAAACTTTTATGTCATTCAGGGACTAAAAGCGTCAAAAAGTGCACAAGTTTGCATTTTTACGCATAACTTACGTTCTGAATACATCCGGACATCCAAAAATTTATGTAAGCATGACTATATTATGCTTTAGTGTTTGGCTTGCCAAAAATCCATTCGTCGCGTCATTTGGATCGTTTTTCGCGCTTGTGCGCATTCCGTCGTAATTAAGCGAACATCGCGTTCGTACGGCTAAACGAACCGACATCCGAGATATTTTTGAGCACATTTTAAGTACCCTATACTTTAACTTCATTTTAGAGCTTTGAAATGGGGTTAACGGGCCTTAAACGTGTCAGAAATGGGCTTATTGCACTGCAGGGACCAAAAGTGTAAATCTGCCAAACTATGGCCTAGCGGTGCGCGACACTTTTAGCGTAGCGGTGCGCTAGCCTGTCTGCAGACCAGATTCAATGTTTCTAACAGCAGATTGCAGCTGTTTGATCCACCACCACATGTTTCCAATTATCTAGTCATGAAGATAAGGATCATTTTTAGTCACCATAAGGTCCCGACACTTGTACGGGTGGGATCATGGCACGTTTTCCATGAAACGATCCTAACGGTTACCCGAAAACTATAAATACCCCATCACCCCAACCTCATTTCTTACAAGAATTCTGATTTGAGAGCTCTAAGTTGAAACCATTGTTTCATACCTGAGTTCTTGGATCGGGATTAGCATTCGGGGACCCTTCGTAAGTATTCTTTCGTCCTTTTATTGCTTTTCGAGTCTTTCGAGTCTGAAAGTCAAACTTTGTTTGACTTTCTACATTGACCAGTTATGGTCAATGCGAAGTTCGTTTGAACTTCGCAACGTGAGTGTAATCACGTTGGTCATAGTCCCTTGGGACTATGCCTACTGATTACCACGTTGTCTAGGGTCGTAGGGTAAGCGATCTAATAAATCGCTTATACCTCGAACCCGACCCATTTGGTCGATCATTAGGATCCGACCAAACACATTAGGTGACCATAGTAGGTAGGGAATAACCTTCCGAGGTTATACCCTATGGTCACATCGTTTAAGTAGTTGTATGATAGGTAGTTTATATGCCTTAGGTAAATTACCATAATACCCTTTTCATGTATAATTGGTAATTAAGCATATGTAACCTAAACCTTTGTCACATAACTGATTATGTAATATGTTTAGGCATATAACACTTGTCATAGGGCTAGTTAGGCGGTCCGATCGCGTTTCACGCGAACGACGCGTTAAAGTAACATAAGCTACCTAAACGGGTCGTAATGGGTCGAAAACACTTATGTTAGGTTTCAATTAGTATGTAGGCTTTGTTAAACCAAATGACACGAGTCTCTACACTCGTTTGGTTTACAAACCCTAATGCTACCCGATCTTCCGATTTAGGTCCGGTTTATTAATGTAGTTACCTATAGTAGGTGCCGTTTGATTCCGTGATCTCTAGCTTTGCTTGGTGGTTATCCTAGGACTTCTGAGCAATCTCAAGTGAGTACATAGACCCCTCTTTTACTGTTTTCCAAACTGTTTTGGGGTGGAACACATGTGCCTACTTGTTACTTTCGTGCTTTCCTGTTTTCACATCATATAACTGCTATGTTCGTTAGTACATTACTTAGTACATCGTTTTACATGACATTTCACGCTATGTATGTTCATTTGATTACATACTTAGTGCATTGTTTTCACATGCTTACATTTTGGTATGACATTTGGTTTGTTTACATGGGACAATACATTCATTAACATTAGCTACGCCGTTCGTTAGTAGGTAGTGGTACCATAGGAATTGACAACTCCCGTTCCGGACATCCCAGGGAAAGGGGATGAAAGGAATGACCGAATTCGATGATATAAGACAGATAGACCTTTAATTTGTTTAAAGGGTTTATCACCACAGTCGCAAGGCTTGGATGTATGCATTTTCACAATACTGCATAAATGTTCATATTAAATATTTGCATGCATTTACACAAAACATAGCTTTGATTTAAACCAAGTTTTACTTCAATACTTTGTTTTGGTGCATATGGTTTAGTTGAGACATTTCACTTGCCATACATGACATTTTGACATAGACATTTGACATGGATATTTGACATAGACATTTGACATGGATATTTGACATAGACATTTGACATGGATATTTGACGACATTTGACATGGATATTTGACATAGACATTTGACATGGATATTTGACATAGACATTTTGACATGATTTACATTTGACACAAACACTTTTGACATTGGTTATACATACTACATGATTTACATCTTGACATGAACACTTTGACATATTATTTAATACTTTTGACAATTGATTTAAACATAGACTTCTTACATTGGTTGGTTTGGTTTGATTAAGTGATTAAGTAACGATGCGTGTGTAATATGATACAAGCATGGTGGATACGCCGCTAGTACTTCCTATATATAAGTGTTTGTATAGTATTACATGTCGTAACGTTATTTGAATCATTTCAGTTTGAGACATAGGACATTTCATACAAATAACATACTTTTCACAAGACATTGATTTATAAACAACTTATCTTATGCAAACATATTTTACTTGGTTATTCATTTAACCTTACATTTATTTATACATATCATCTGATCTTATCGTTTTTCAAATGATTTAAAAGACAAAGCAAATAACAAGGTTCATGACTAAACATTTTCTCAAACATAAGTCATGAATCTTATTTTCACAAAACCTATGTATCTCACAGGCATTTTTATGCTGACGTACCTATTTTTCACATGTGTTTTTCAGGAGCTGTTGCATAAGATGATCAAGATACACATAGACAGACTTGGGCTTTAGTGACAATAAAAGATGCAAGACTAGTTAATTATCTTGTATTTTCCTTGTTTGATTAAGACATTGTAACACTTTTAATCAATAAAACGAAACTTAAATTTCCATGGTTGTGAAACATTAATTCTGTTACAACACTCCCCGATGTTTCCGCCACGTTTTGTATGTTCTACGTGGTCGGGGTGTGACAAGCCACAGGAGGATGGACCGTCAGTTCTAGTTTCAGAGGTGAATTCGGCACCTATTGCACCGCCATCACATGGTTTTGGTAACCCTATCCCTGCTTATACTGCTCCAGCAGCATACAACCCATACGGACCGCCAGCATACCATAACTATAACTATGCGGAGGATCCTTACCAAGTGGCATCAAACTACAATGCCTTTCACCCAGAAGGACCTTATGGAACCCCTTGGGGAATGGGACATCCAGCTCGTGGGTATCAAGTACCTGCTCAGCCGCCGCCACAGTACCAGCCACCACGATTTTCTCCACCAGAGCAGGAGGATCTCCATCAAAGACTGGGCAGGGTTGAGCGAGACCTCCAGAAAGAGCGTAAGAAGAATGAGGGATTTATGAGTGGTTTGGCAAATTTGCTGAAGGGAAAGAAGAAACGGGATCGTTAAATCCCAATATGTATTATTGTATTTCCTTGTTTAAATCAAGTCCCTACGTGGACATTTATTTATGTGTGTATGTAGTCCCTGCGTGGACATCTACCTTTGTACTTAGTCCCTACGTGGACTTGTCTCTATTAGTCCCTGCGTGGACATTTACTTTTGTAAACCGTCCCTGTGAGGACATGTATTATCTGTATAGCTCCTGCGTGGGCAAGTGTTTTTGTGAAAAGTCCCGTTTAGGGCAAAGTGTACTACTTTTAAATTTGAATGGAGTGTAAGTTTATAAATTTCATCTTTGCTATGTTATGCATAATTAAATTATATATGAAATAAATAAATCGGAATCATTCCTTTTAAAATCTATCTGCCTATGTTATTTTAATTTAGGATCTTAAAGGTGCAACCTAGCCTGCATGTCATTTTAAGACCTGGCCAAGATGGTAAAACCCGTTAAAAAGATTCAAATCCCTGTTAACATCTGAAAACATGTTAACACTCCTGGCAGACTTGATTCATTAAAAACACACGTGTTATTATTATATATGGATCTTTTCAAAGATTCCAAACCCAACTAAATGATCTCTGAATCATGGGTTAAATCATTAATAAATATGATCAGTTCTTTTTACCATCCCTTGGTAATGGAATGCCTACGGACCCTTCTCATTTTCATATGAGACAAAAGACAGTATTAGTCTGTGACCCTGTCTGATAAAGGTAATGAACTTTGTTCAAACCTTCATGCTTTGATTCTCTGAAATCATAGCTTATAATCTAAATTGTCCCTGTGACTAGGCCTTATGTGCTAATAAAACTGTTATTGTTTTATAATTAGGATAAATTATATTAGAAATCCTAAATTTATGTGAGTAATAAATTAACCATATATGGTCTACGTTTACCACGGTTAATAAATTGCCATAAAAGACAATTCTATAATAAACTCACCAATAAATTGATGTCAATATGTAACAGTTCAAGCTACATGGCAGACTCAAATGAGGTTAACAGTCACCCAGGGAGAGAGCATGATAATGCCCGAGTAAATGTAGCGGGTGCAGAATTTCAGGCAATGATAGATAATGCCGTTAATCGAGCTATGGATAGACAGCTCCATGAATCAGGTAGTACCCATGCAAGGACCCAATCTGCACCACACTCTAGAACACCCTCCAGGACTCACACTGCCCACAACAGTAATTCTCACCACTCATCAAACCAGAGGAGTGCTCCATCCCAAAGAGTCATGCGGAATCAAGAACCCCGTAATAAGGGTTGTTCCTATAAGTACTTCGTTTCGTGCAAACCCAGGGATTTCAATGGGGAAAAAGGAGCGGTAGATTGCATGACTTGGATGGACGAAATGGATACGGTTATGGATATTAGTGGTTGTGATAATAGGGATATTGTGAAATTCGTGTCACAGTCTTTCAAGGGAGAAGCATTAGCTTGGTGGAGATCTTTGATCCAAGCTACAGGGAAAGTCCCGTTATACAATATGATCTGGGAACAGTTCATGACACTAATCAAGGAAAATTTCTGCCCTCAACACGAGGTTGAGAGAATTGAATCTGACTTCTTGTCGCTGGTCATGAGAAACCTAGACTGTCAGGCCTACCTTACCAGTTTCAACACTTTGTCAAGGTTGGTTCCATATTTGGTAACTCCGGAACCTAAACGTATAGCTCGATTCATTGGGGGTTTGGCCCCGGAGATCAATGCAAGTGTGAAGGCTTCCAGACCAACTACTTTTCGGTCCGTAGCGGACATATCATTGTCTCTTACCTTGGATGCGGTCAGGCTGAGATCGCAGAGGAACACTGATACCGAAAAGAGGAAGCGTGAGGATGACAACTCATGACGTTCAGACAAGAAGCAGAAGGGAAACAATGACCATAAGAAGGGGTCAGGATTTAGGAAGGATGGTCAGCAGTCGGGTGAAAAACCCAAATGCAAAATCTGCAAGAGACAGCACTTCGGAAAGTGCAGGTATGAATCAAACTCGAATTCACAATCGAAATCTTTTGCATGTGGCTTGTGCAAGTCCAAGGAACACAAAACCTTGGATTGCAAAAAGATAAAGGATGCGACCTGCTACGGTTGCAATGAAAAGGGGCACATCAAGAGCAATTGCCCAAAATACGACAAGAAGCCTGAAGAGGCTAAGAAGACCAATGATAGGGTCTTCAGGATGGATGCTAAGGAAGCCGTCAAGGACGACAATGTGATAACAGGTACTTTTCTCGTAAATGATATTTATGCGAGAGTGTTATTCGATTCAGGCGCTGATAAGTCGTTCGTAGATAATAAGTTTTGTGAATTGTTGAAATTACCTGTTAAGACTTTAAGTGTGAAGTATGAGGTGGAACTAGCAGATGGCACTTTAGAAACCGCTTCAACCTTATTAGATGGGTGTTACATATCCATTAAGAACCACTCTTTTCCTTTGTCCCTACTTCCTTTAAAACTAGCCGGTTTTGACATAGTTCTAGGCATGGACTGGTTATCTCATAACCAGGCCCAGAGTATTTGCAATAAGAAGCAAGTGATGATCAAGACTTCGTCTGGTGAATCACTTACTATCCAGGGAGATACCCAATATGGGCTACCCGAGAAAATGTCTATACTCAAGGACTCTAAGTGTTTGAAGAAGGGTTGTGTCATCTACATGGCACAAGTGATAATTGATGAGCCGAAGCCCAAAATTGGGGATATCCCCGTCATTTCTGAATACCCCGAAGTATTTCCTGAAGAACTACCTGGTTTGCCACCAGATAGGCAAGTAGAATTTAGAATTGACATTATTCCTGGATCAGCACCAGTTGCAAGGGCGCCTTATAGGTTAGCACCAACAGAAATGAAGGAATTAAGGACGCAGCTAGATGATTTAGTAGCCAAAGGTTTCATCAAACCTAGTTCGTCTCCTTGGGGAGCACCAGTTCTATTTGTCAAGAAGAAGGACGGATCGATGCGTCTGTGCATCGACTACCGCGAGCTTAATAAGGTCACTATCAAGAATAGGTATCCTTTGCCCAGAATCGACGATCTGTTCGATCAACTACAAGGGGCAAGTTTCTTCTCAAAGATTGACTTGAGGTCAGGCTACCATCAATTGAAGGTTAGAGATGAAGACGTGCACAAAACAGCATTTAGGACTCGTTATGGTCATTACGAGTTCCTAGTGATGCCTTTTGGGCTCACTAATGCACCGGCCGCATTCATGGATCTCATGAATCGCATTTGCAAACCGCACCTAGATAAATTCGTCATCGTCTTCATCGGCGACATTCTCATCTATCCAAAGAACCAAGCTGACCATGAGAAGCATCTTCACTGCATTCTGGGACTACTTCATAAAGAAAAGCTCTATGCCAAGTTCTCGAAGTTTGAATTCTGGCTTCGGGAAGTCCAATTTCTTGGACATGTTGTTAGTGAGCGTGGTATCCAAGTAGATCCCGCTAAAGTTGAAGCTGTCATGAATTGGCATGAGCCAAAGACGCCTACAGAAATACGTAGCTTCCTAGGTTTGGCAGGATACTATAGGCGATTCATTGAAAACTTCTCAAGGATTGCTGCACCCCTGACTTCGCTGACGCGTAAGAAGATTAAGTTTGACTGGGGTCCTAAGCAGCAGGAATCCTTCGATATTCTGAAACAAAAGTTGAGCAATGCTCCAGTACTGACATTGCCTGATGGAATAGAGGAGTTTGTAGTTTATTGTGATGCATCACACACCGGGATGGGATGTGTCCTTATGCAGAAAGGCAAAGTCATGGCCTATGCTTCACGCCAGTTAAAGGTGCACGAAAAGAATTACACCACCCATGACTTGGAATTGGGTGCCGTTGTATTCGCGCTAAAACTGTGGAGGCACTACTTATGTGGAATAAAATGTGTGATCTATTCTGATCACAAAAGCCTTCAACATCTGTTCAACCAAAAGGACTTGAACATGAGGCAACGCCGTTGGATGGAAACTCTGAATGATTACGATTGTGAAATAAGATACCATCCCGGCAAGGCGAATGTAGTCGCCGATGCCTTGAGTCGGAAGGAGAAGGTGAAACCCATCCGAATCAATGCCAAGCGCATGGAAATAAAGAAAAATTTGATAGAAAGGTTGTTAGCTGCACAGAAGGAAGCTGTGTTGGAAGCTAACTATCCTAACGAAAATCTAGGAGTAACTGAGGAGCAGTTATCCCTTAGTAAGGATGGAATTCTTAGATTGAATGGACGGATATGGGTTCCAATTTATGGAGGACTACGAGATGTTATCCTCCAGGAAGCCCATAGCTCTAAATACTCCGTTCATCCTGGAGCTGATAAAATGTACCAGGATCTAAGGGCAAACTATTGGTGGATAGGCTTGAAGAAGTCTGTAGCTACCTATGTAGCTAAATGCTTGACGTGTGCGCAAGTCAAGGCAGAACATCAAAAACCGTCAGGTTTGCTACAACAACCTGAACTTCCTACTTGGAAGTGGGAAATGGTAACTATGGATTTTATCACCAAGTTACCCAAGACAAGGAAAGGAAATGACACCATCTGGGTGATAGTAGACCGACTGACTAAGTCAGCACATTTCCTACCCATTAAGGAGACCTACAGCTCCGATATGTTAGCCCAACTGTACGTGGATAAGATTGTAGCTTTACATGGCATACCTGTGTCTATTATCTCTGACCGAGATACTAGATACACGTCACATTTTTGGAAAAGCTTCCAACAATCTTTGGGCACACGTTTGAACTTTAGTACGGCTTACCATCCTCAGACAGACGGTCAGAGTGAGCGTACTATTCAAACGTTGGAAGACATGCTTCGCGCATGTGCAATTGACTTGGGTGGTAGCTGGGATAAGCACCTACCATTAGTCGAATTCTCCTACAACAATAGCTACCATACCAGCATTAAGGCTGCGCCTTTTGAGGCATTATACGGTAGAAAGTGTAGATCACCCATTTGTTGGGAAGAAGTTGGAGATGTCCAATTATCAGGACCTGAGATAGTGTTCGAAACGACGGACAAGATTGTTCAGATTCGTGACCGTCTCAAAGCTGCCCGGGATAGGCAGAAGTGTTACGCTGATCCAAATCGTAAGGATTTTCACTTCGAAGTAGGTGACAAAGTCCTACTTAAAGTATCACCCTGGAAGGGAGTGATGCGATTTGGTAAGAAAGGCAAGCTAAGCCCGAGATACATAGGACCTTTCGAGGTTATCGAACGTGTCGGGTCAGTTGCCTACAAGTTGAACTTACCGGAAGAGCTCAGTGGAATTCACAATGTGTTCCACATCTGCAATCTGAAGAAGTGCTTCGCTGACGAATCACTGGTCATACCCCATACAGATGTGCATATAGATGAGAGCTTGAAATTTGTGGAAAGACCATTGTCGATCGAGGATCGACAGGTTAAGAAGCTTCGAAGGAAGCAAGTACCGATTGTAAAGGTCAAATGGGATGCCCGTAGAGGTCCCGAGTATACGTGGGAGGTTGAGTCCACAATGAAAGAAAAGTACCCTTATCTGTTTCAGTAAATCTCGAGGTCGAGATTTCTTTTAAGGGGGTGAGGATGTAACACCTCGAAAATTTACGTTCTATAATGTCTTGACACGTGTCATAAGTTTGAACGTGTGTAAGAATGTTCTTGAAGGACTAAAGTTGACAAACAATGAAACTGTGTAAATATAAGGGTTCAAAGTGTCAAAAATGAACAAACATACTTTACAAAAACCCTACATAATGTTTATAACCTTAAACGAATGGATCATGGATCATACGAAGCGATTTGTGAAAGAAAGTGAGAGATTACAAACTACAGGGGTTAAATGTGTCAACATGTTTAATATATACCTCTGAGTGAACTTTTAGCAAACCCGAAGCCTTGTAACGATTAATTATGCTCACTAGAATGCATGATAAAAATTTCACCAAGTTTCGTTACCATATGAGAAAGTTATGATAAAATTCGTGTGTGAGGGTTAGAATCGTCAACATTGAAATTTAGGGCTTTTCGGGTGATCACAAAGTTACCCGAGGACTTGACAAAGTGGGTATAAGTATTAAGGCCCCATATGTCAATATTAAAGGATAAGAATGCTGGAAAACAAGTGAAAATGACCTTTCGGGGGACCAAGGACCAAAATGCAATAAAGAAAAACATGTTTACCTGATCAGAAGGGCCATGCGGCCCGCCTAAGATATATCAAGATCTAAAGCGGGCCGCCTGCGACTGCCAGATGCAGAAAAGATTGACAGGTGCCTGTTTGCATGTTGTAACCGACTTTAATTGCAAGTTTTCGATTCCATGGGCTTGTCTAAGGTGGTTTATAGCCTATAGAAGGCACATGTACTGATCTTGGATCATCCTAGACCCATTTGGCATCATTTTGGAAAGATCAAAGTTCATATAAAAGTCTTATGTTTCAACATTCAAACACATTTCATCATCTGAACATTTCTAGAGCATAAGGACCATTCTCAAGCATCCTAAATTGATCATTAGACTTGTGTAAGTATGCTTAATCTTCTCTATTTCAGTTATGCTTAGTTTATAGCCTAGAAATCAAACCGTCGTAACTACGGTTTGATATGGCAATAAAACACAAACGGTCCAGGGTTTTGTTGAATCGAAAGTTGTTATAAGTTGGTAATCATGTGGGCTTTAAACCCTTAAAAGGGCACCCACTGATTCCAATCCTAACTAGGTCGATTGTCGAGTCAATGGTAACTAGAAAAAGTCAACAGAATTGTTATTTTCGATTTAACGCATGATTAACGATGTAAAAGGCGTATCACATATTTTATCATTCTTATAACCTGATAATAAGTATAAAAAAACTTGTCTACGCTTGATTGATTCGACAACTTTCTGTTTTGAACCGATTCGGAACCGAAAGACGCAAAAGTTTGACTTTTGCTTTGACCTCAGTTCTGACCCGGTTTAGATAGGTTTAGACATGCCTTAAAGTTCCATTAGAACCTAGTTACATGTGTGTGTAACCCTCTGCGTTTATACCACATAAATCCTTAATTGTCCGACGTTTCCGTTAATCGCCTAAATATTGACCGTAATGCCCTTATGACCATAAAACAAGAATTTTGGAAATGTGAAAGTAAAATAATCTTAGTTACTGATTATTAAACGTGTCTGTAAATTTTTACATCAGTCGGACATATAGATTAGGAGTTATGCTCAATGACGAAATTAGAACGATCCTTAGTGATTAAATGGCGTCATTAGCATAAAGCCTATCTAAACCCAATTTTTGACACCAAACCTTTTACCCACTGATGTAATATAATATTTTGGGATTTTTGAAGATTTTTAATTATTTTTAAACTGATCATAAGCTAGGATTAGTGCCTTGATTCCGTAAATACCGAATATACCCTTTTCGGCCATAAAATGAGTTTTACAAATCCTTTTGATGCCAATCCAATTGCTACTGATTTTAAATATTAAATGGAGTGTTTTGAACCTGTTTAACTGATCAGGAAACTCAGAATCCTATTTTAACCCGTACGTCGCTTAAAACGGCTTTATACGCGTATTATACGCATAGTTAGAGTTTAAAAACTATTTTGGCATATAAGACTTATAACCAAATGTTATAACCTGTTAAAATAAACCATTTTTCTTATTTAATCAGACCCGGATCACAAAAGATAAATTAATTCCTTTTATAATCTTTAAAATGACCAAAATACCCCTACGGGGCTTAATATGAGATTAAACTCGTTTTGGGCATAACGGAAGGTATCCTATTGATATCACAACATATTTAAGGCATGTTAACTTTGGAAACCTGTTTAGGACTCTTATGGTTACCCGTTACGCTTCATACGCGTTCGGTTCGGTTTATGTAACTAGTTTACATAAATTAGCCGAAACGGGTCAAACCTTATCGGTTTTATCTCAAAATCCAGAATGTGTATAATATAACCATATTAAGAAAGTCTTCAAACTTTTCGGGTCTAAATCACATTCTATCCGGTCTTCGCTTAATCGTGCGTACGAACCGTATCTTTAAAACTAACCGGTCTAAGCTTAAGCTTAACTAAAGACCCGTTAGGATTCTAATAGGTTATTATAAACCTTCGTTCCAGATTAGGAGAACCGGTAAAAGATACTTGCACTAGCTGATTTTGATTTATACTTGCTCAGATAAATACTTTTAACTTATTTCCCTATACGGGCTTGGGGTACGGTATATAAAATACCGCTTGGTCGGACATTGAATCTTTAATTGTATAATGGTTAAAGTATTGAGATGTTTCGTTTAAATTGTTTTTTTGCTTAAAGCCTTTGGGGGGTAATGACCGTGTCCCGGATATCCCTGGCATCATTTTACGAAATGGCCACGACCTTAGCACTCAGGTGTAGGCGTACACCTGTCAGTGTCTCATTTAAATAAAGTGGTGTGTCCATTGATCTTTAACCCGGCTCGATCCGGGCTACTGAACGCATAAGGAACATGTAAATCCTTTACAAGTTTATATATTTAAATAAGCATCCCAAGTTATAAAATATTATTTGTGCCTTGTGCCTAAAATGCATTTTCTTAAACTCTTTTCAAAATGAGTCGGTTGATTGTATTTACCAGTGTAAACTGACGTATTTTCTTAAAAAGGTTAAGTGCAGGTACTACGCGTAATAGGCTGGCTTGTCTCCTAGCATCCACAATAAGTCTCGCAAGCTTGGGTGTCATAGACTGTTGAACACTGTTTCCTTTTATTTTGATCTACCTGTGGATTTATATTCGACTACTTGTTATACTTAATATTACAATATCGTTTGGTTGAAATGAATCTATACTTTGCTTCCGCTGTGCATTTAAATATTGTGTTGTTTGACTATTATGTTGCCAACCACGTCACGATACTCCCCCACCGGGCCCACCGGTGACACGTGGAAATCGGGGTGTGACAGGTTGGTATCAGAGCCAACGTTGAGTGAATTAAACACTAGCCTTTTGTGTTTAATCTCAATGACACAATTGCACATTCCTAAATCTTCGAGTCTAGACAAAGAACTTAGGAATAATCCAAAATGTTTTTATTTTACTTTTAACTTTGTCCTTTATTTTTCCTTGTTATTACCTTTGTTTATATGGACAGGTTTAAAAATGCCGCCAAGATTCAGGCGAGGAAGTCGAGGAAAGGAGCCAATGAGCGCCCCTAACGACCACGAGGCCGGGCCTTCGGGCCGGCGAACTCCTTCATTTACAAGGAGTGCAGATCCACAAGAACCTTGGAGGGTTTACGAGGAGCCTTCCAGACGATCTACTTCGTATAGCTCAACACCCCCATATCATCACTCCTATGGGCCTCAGTCCGAGAATGAGCCCAACAATCCGCCACCTTCATACGTACCTCTATAACGATCAGCATTGCACCGTTCCTTCGACGACCCTACTCCTGTCTTTCGGGGCCAGTTTAACCCGGCGGACTACCTACCAGAACAAGGGGGTTTTAATCCACTAGGACCAGAGGATCACTTTTCAGGTGACCAAGCGATGGATATGGACGAGGACACAGATCCCGTCGAGCCTGCATCCGGAACCCCGAACCATCCTGTGGAGATCTCTGATGGTTCGTCTTTTCACGGAACACCATACCAAGGTCCGGATAGTCACCAGGCACGGTTCGAACGGTGTGAGTGGTACTATACACCATCTTACCACTCATCGCCTCACCAGCAGCCGCAACAGCAGCAGCGAGATCCCTCTGAGGATCCACGTTTCGTGGCAGTCACGCCACCGCCACCACCGCCGCCAGTTCATCTAGAGCCTCCAGAACCACCAAGACGTAGGAGGACTGGCGCACGGATGTCAGCACGAGGAGGGGAGTTTCATTTCAGTACCCCTCAACACTCTAGCGGCATCCACTACCCGCCAATATATGAAGAGCCACAGGAGGATGGACCTTCAGTTCCAGTTTCAGAGGTGAATTCGGCACCTATTGCACCGCCATCACCGGGTTTTGGTAACCCTATCCCTGCTTATACTGCTCCAGCAGCATACAACCCATACGGACTGCCAGCATACCATAACTATAACTATGCGGAGGATCCTTACCAAGTGGCATCAAACTACAATGCCTTTCACCCAGAAGGACCTTATGGAACCCCTTGGGGAATGGGACATCCAGCTCGTGGGTATCAAGTACCTGCTCAGCCGCCGCCACAGTACCAGCCACCACGATTTTCTCCACCAGAGCAGGAGGATCTCCGTCAAAGACTGGGCAGGGTTGAGCGAGACCTCCAGAAAGAGCGTAAGAAGAATGAGGGATTTATGAGTGGTTTGGCAAATTTGCTGAAGGGAAAGAAGAAACGGGATCGTTAAATCCCAATATGTATTATTGTATTTCCTTGTTTAAATCAAGTCCCTACGTGGACATTTATTTATGTGTGTATGTAGTCCCTGCGTGGACATCTACCTTTGTACTTAGTCCCTACGTGGACTTGTCTCTATTAGTCCCTGCGTGGACATTTACTTTTGTAAACCGTCCCTGTGAGGACATGTATTATCTGTATAGCTCCTGCGTGGGCAAGTGTTTTTGTGAAAAGTCCCATTTAGGGAAAAGTGTACTACTTTTAAATTTGAATGGAATGTAAGTTTATAAATTTCATCTTTGCTATGTTATGCATAATTAAATTATATATGAAATAAATAAATCGAAATCATTCCTTTTAAAATCTATCTGCCTATGTTATTTTAATTTAGGATCTTAAAGGTGCAACCTAGCCTGCATGTCATTTTAAGACCTGGCCAAGATGGTAAAACCCGTTAAAAAGATTCAAATCCCTGTTAACATCTGAAAACATGTTAACACTCCTGGCAGACTTGATTTATTAAAAACACACGTGTTATTATTATATATGGATCTTTTCAAAGATTCCAAACCCAACTAAATGATCTCTGAATCATGGGTTAAATCATTAATAAATATGATCAGTTCTTTTTACCATCCATTGGTAATGGAATGCCTACGGGCCCTTCTCATTTTCATATGAGACAAAAGACAGTATTAGTCTGTGACCCTGTCTGATAAAGGTAATGAACTTTGTTCAAACCTTCATGCTTTGATTCTCTGAAATCATAGCTTATAATCTAAATTGTCCCTGTGACTAGGCCTTATGTGCTAATAAAACTGTTATTGTTTTATAATTAGGATAAATTATATTAGAAATCCTAAATTTATGTGAGTAATAAATTAACCATATATGGTCTACGTTTACCACGGTTAATAAATTGCCATAAAAGACAATTCTATAATAAACTCACCAATAAATTGATGTCAATATGTAACAGTTCAAGCTACATGGCAGACTCAAATGAGGTCAACAGTCACCCAGGGAGAGAGCATGATAATGCCCGAGTAAATGTAGCGGGTGCAGAATTTCAGGCAATGATAGATAATGCTGTTAATCGAGCTATGGATAGACAGCTCCATGAATCAGGTGGTACCCATGCAAGGACCCAATCTGCACCACACTCTAGAACACCCTCCAGGACTCACACTGCCCACAACAGTAATTCTCACCACTCATCAAACCAGAGGAGTGCTCCATCCCAAAGAGTCATGCGGAATCAAGAACCCCGTAATAAGGGTTGTTCCTATAAGTACTTCGTTTCGTGCAAACCCAGGGATTTCAATGGGGAAAAAGGAGCGGTAGATTGCATGACTTGGATGGACGAAATGGATACGGTTGTGGATATTAGTGGTTGTGATAATAGGGATATTGTGAAATTCGTGTCACAGTCTTTCAAGGGAGAAGCATTAGCTTGGTGGAGATCTTTGATCCAAGCTACAGGGAAAGTCCCGTTATACAATATGACCTAGGAACAGTTCATGACACTAATCAAGGAAAATTTCTGCCCTCAACACGAGGTTGAGAGAATTGAATCTGACTTCTTGTCGCTGGTCATGAGAAACCTAGACTGTCAGGCCTACCTTACCAGTTTCAACACTTTGTCAAGGTTGGTTCCATATTTGGTAACTCCGGAACCTAAACGTATAGCTCGATTCATTGGGGGTTTGGCCCCGGAGATCAAAGCAAGTGTGAAGGCTTCCAGAGCAACTACTTTTCGGTCCGTAGCGGACATATCATTGTCTCTTACCTTGGATGCGGTCAGGCTGAGATCGCAGAGGAACACTGATACCGAAAAGAGGAAGCGTGAGGATGACAACTCACGACGTTCAGACAAGAAGCAGAAGGGAAACAATGACCATAAGAAGGGGTCAGGATTTAGGAAGGATGGTCAGCAGTCGGGTGAAAAACCCAAATGCAAAATCTGCAAGAGACAGCACTTCGAAAAGTGCAGGTATGAATCAAACTCGAATTCACAATCGAAATCTTTTGCATGTGGCTTGTGCAAGTCCAAGGAACACAAAACCTTGGATTGCAAAAAGATAAAGGATGCGACCTGCTACGGTTGCAATGAAAAGGGGCACATCAAGAGCAATTGCCCAAAATACGCCAAGAAGCCTAAAGAGGCTAAGAAGACCAATGCTAGGGTCTTCAGGATGGATGCTAAGGAAGCCGTCAAGGACGACAATGTGATAACTGGTACTTTTCTCGTAAATGATATTTATGCGAGAGTGTTATTCGATTCAGGCGCTGATAAGTCGTTCGTAGATAATAAGTTTTATGAATTGTTGAAATTACCTGTTAAGACTTTAAGTGTGAAGTATGAGGTGGAACTAGCAGATGGCACTTTAGAAACCGCTTCAACCTTATTAGATGGGTGTTACATATCCATTAAGAACCACTCTTTTCCTTTGTCCCTACTTCCTTTAAAACTAGCCGGTTTTGACATAGTTCTAGGCATGGACTGGTTATCTCATAAAGAGGCCCAGATTATTTGCAATAAGAAGCAAGTGATGATCAAGACTTCGTCTGGTGAATCACTTACTATCCAGGGAGATACCCAATATGGGCTACCCGAGAAAATGTCTATACTCAAGGACTCTAAGTGTTTGAAGAAGGGTTGTGTCATCTACATGGCACAAGTGATAATTGATGAGCCGAAGCCCAAAATTGGGGATATCCCTGTCATTTCTGAATACCCCGAAGTATTTCCTGAAGAACTACCTGGTTTGCCACCAGATAGGCAAGTAGAATTCAGAATTGACATTATTCCTGGATCAGCACCAGTTGCAAGGGCGCCTTATAGGTTAGCACCAACAGAAATGAAGGAATTAAGGACGCAGCTAGATGATTTACTAGCCAAAGGTTTCATCAAACCTAGTTTGTCTCCTTGGGGAGCACCAGTTCTATTTGTCAAGAAGAAGGACGGATCGATGCGTCTGTGCATCGACTACCGCGAGCTTAATAAGGTCACTATCAAGAATAGGTATCCTTTGCCCAGAATCGACGATATGTTCGATCAACTACAAGGGGCAAGTTTCTTCTCAAAGATTGACTTGAGGTCAGGCTACCATCAATTGAAGGTTAGAGATGAAGACGTGCACAAAACAGCATTTAGGACTCGTTATGGTCATTACGAGTTCCTAGTGATGCCTTTTGGGCTCACTAATGCACCGGCCACATTCATGGATCTCATGAATCGCATTTGCAAACCGCACCTAGATAAATTCGTCATCGTCTTCATCGACGACATTCTCATCTATTCAAAGAACCAAGCTGACCATGAGAAGCATCTTCACTGCATTCTGGGACTACTTCATAAAGAAAAGCTCTATGCCAAGTTCTCGAAGTGTGAATTCTGGCTTCGGGAAGTCCAATTTTTGGACATGTTGTTAGTGAGCGTGGTATCCAAGTAGATCCCGCTAAAGTTGAAGCTGTCATGAATTGGCATGAGCCAAAGACGCCTACAGAAATACGTAGCTTCCTAGGTTTGGCAGGATACTATAGGCGATTCATTGAAAACTTCTCAAGGATTGCTGCACCCCTGACTTCGCTGACGCGTAAGAAGATTAAGTTTGACTGGGGTCCTAAGCAGCAGGAATTCTTCGATATTCTGAAACAAAAGTTGAGCAATGCTCCAGTACTGACATTGCCTGATGGAATAGAGGAGTTTGTAGTTTATTGTGATGCATCACACACCGGGATGGGATGTGTCCTTATGCAGAAAGGCAAAGTCATTGCCTATGCTTCACGCCAGTTAAAGGTGCACGAAAAGAATTACACCACCCATGACTTGGAATTGGGTGACGTTGTATTCGCGCTAAAACTGTGGAGGCACTACTTATATGGAATAAAATGTGTGATCTATTCTGATCACAAAAGCCTTCAACATCTGTTCAACCAAAAGGACTTGAACATGAGGCAACGCCGTTGGATGGAAACTCTGAATGATTACGATTGTGAAATAAGATACCATCCGGGCAAGGCGAATGTAGTCGCCGATGCCATGAGTCGGAAGGAGAAGGTGAAACCCATCCGAATCAATGCCAAGCGCATGGAAATAAAGAAAAATTTGATAGAAAGGTTGTTAGCTGCACAGAAGGAAGCTGTGTTGGAAGCTAACTATCCTAACGAAAAGCTAGGAGTAACTGAGGAGCAGTTATCTCTTAGTAAGGATGGAATTCTTAGATTGAATGGACGGATATGGGTTCCAATTTATAGAGGACTCCGAGATGTTATCCTCCAGGAAGCCCATAGCTCTAAATACTCCGTTCATCCTGGAGCTGATAAAATGTACCAGGATCTAAGGGCAAACTATTGGTGGATAGGCTTGAAGAAGTCTGTAGCTACCTATGTAGCTAAATGCTTGACGTGTGCGCAAGTCAAGGCAGAATATCAAAAACCGTCAGGTTTGCTACAACAACCTGAACTTCCTACTTGGAAGTGGGAAATGGTAACTATGGATTTTATCACCAAGTTACCCAAGACAAGGAAAGGAAATGACACCATCTGGGTGATAGTAGACCGACTGACTAAGTCAGCACATTTCCTACCCATTAAGGAGACCTACAGCTCCGATATGTTAGCCCAACTGTACGTGAATAAGATTGTAGCTTTACATGGCATACTTGTGTCTATTATCTCTGACCGAGATACTAGATACACGTCACATTTTTGGAAAAGCTTCCAACAATCTTTGGGCACACGTTTGAACTTTAGTACGGCTTACCATCCTCAGACAGACGGTCAGAGTGAGCGTACTATTCAAACGTTGGAAGACATGCTTCGCGCATGTGCAATTGACTTGGGTGGTAGCTGGGATAAGCACCTACCATTAGTTGAATTCTCCTGCAACAATAGCTACCATACCAGCATTAAGGCTGCGCCTTTTGAGGCATTATACGGTAGAAAGTGTAGATCACCCATTTGTTGGGCAGAAGTTGGAGATGTCCAATTATCAGGACCTGAGATAGTGTTCGAAACGACGGACAAGATTGTTCAGATTCGTTACCATCTCAAAGCTGCCCGGGATAGGCAGAAGAGTTACGCTGATCCAAATCGTAAGGATTTTCACTTCGGAGTAGGTGACAAAGTCCTACTTAAAGTATCACCCTGGAAGGGAGTGATGCGATTTGGTAAGAAAGGCAAGCTAAGCCCGAGATACATAGTACCTTTCGAGGTTATCGAACGTGTCGGGTCAGTTGCCTACAAGTTGAACTTACCGGAAGAGCTCAGTGGAATTCACAATGTGTTCCACATCTGCAATCTGAAGAAGTGCTTCGCTGACGAATCACTGGTCATACCCCATACAGATGTGCATATAGATGAGAGCTTGAAATTTATGGAAAGACCATTGTCGATCGAGGATCGACAGGTTAAGAAGCTTCGAAGGAAGCAAGTACCGATTGTAAAGGTCAAATGGGATGCCCGTAGAGGTCCCGAGTATACGTGGGAGGTTGAGTCCACAATGAAAGAAAAGTACCCTTATCTGTTTCAGTAAATCTCGAGGTCGAGATTTCTTTTAAGGGGGTGAGGATGTAACACCTCAAAAATTTACGTTCTATAATGTCTTGACACGTGTCATAAGTTTGAACGTGTGTAAGAATGTTCTTGAAGGACTAAAGTTGACAAACAATGAAACTGTGTAAATATAAGGGTTCAAAGTGTCAACAATGAACAAACATACTTTACAAAAACCCTACATGATGTTTATAACCTTAAACGAATGGATCATGGATCATACGAAGCGATTTGTGAAAGAAAGTGAGAGATTACAAACTACAGGGGTTAAATGTGTCAACATGTTTAATATATACCTCTGAGTGACCTTTTAGCAAACCCGAAGCCTTGTAACGATTAATTATGCTCACTAGAATGCACGATAAAAATTTCACCAAGTTTCGTTACCATATGAGAAAGTTATGATAAAATTCGTGTGTGAGGGTTAGAATCGTCAACATTGAAATTTAGGGCTTTTCGGGTGATCACAAAGTTACCCGAGTACTTGACAAAGTGGGTATAAGTATTAAGGCCCCATATGTCAATATTAAAGGATAAGAATGCTGGAAAACAAGTGAAAATGACCTTTCGGGGGACCAAGGACCAAAATGCAATAAAGAAAAACATGTTTACCTGATCAGAAGGGCCATGCGGCCCGCCTAAGATATATCAAGATCTAAAGCGGGCCGCCTGCGACTGCCAGATGCAGAAAAGATTGACAGGTGCCTGTTTGCATGTTGTAACCGACTTTAATTGCAAGTTTTCGATTCTATGGGCTTGTCTAAGGTGGTTTGTAGCCTATAGAAGGCACATGTACTGATCTTGGATCATCCTAGACCCATTTGGCATCATTTTGGAAAGATCAAAGTTCATATAAAAGTCTTATGTTTCAGCATTCAAACACATTTCATCATCTGAACGTTTCTGGAGCATAAGGACCATTCTCAAGCATCCTAAATCGATCATTAGACTTGTGTAAGTATGCTTAATCTTCTCTATTTCAGTTATGCTTAGTTTATAGCCTAGAAATCAAACCGTCGTAACTACGGTTTGACTTGGCAATAAAACACAAACGGTCCAGGGTTTTGTCGAATCGAAAGTTGTTATAAGTTGGTAATCATGTGGGCTTTAAACCCTTAAAAGGGCACCCACTGATTCCAATCCTAACTAGGTCGATTGTCGAGTCAATGGTAACTAGAAAAAGTCAACAGAATTGTTATTTTCGATTTAACGCATGATTAACGATGTAAAAGGCGTATCACCTATTTTATCATTCTTATAACCTGATAATAAGTATAAAAAAACTTGTCTACGCTTGATTGATTCGACAACTTTCTGTTTTGAACCGATTCGGAACCGAAAGACGCAAAAGTTTGACTTTTGCTTTGACCTCAGTTCTGACCCGGTTTAGATAGGTTTAGACATACCTTAAAGTTCTATTAGAACCTAGTTACATGTGTGTGTAACCCTCTGCGTTTATACCACATAAATCCTTAATTGTCCGACGTTTCCGTTAATCGCCTAAATATTGACCGTAATGCCCTTATGACCATAAAACAAGAATTTTGGAAATATGAAAGTAAAATAATCTTAGTTACTGATTATTAAACGTGTCTGTAAATTTTTACATCAGTCGGACATATAGATTAGGAGTTATGCTCAATGACGAAATTAGAACGATCCTTAGTGATTAAATGGCGTCATTAGCATAAAGCCTATCTAAACCCAATTTTTGACACCAAACCTTTTACCCACTGATGTAATATAATATTTTGGGATTTTTGAAGATTTTTAATTATTTTTAAACTGACCATAAGCTAGGATTAGTGCCTTGATTCGGTAAATACCGAATATACCCTTTTCGGCCATAAAATGAGTTTTACAAATCCTTTTGATGCCAATCCAATTGCTACTGATTTTAAATATTAAATGGAGTGTTTTGAACCTGTTTAACTGATCAGGAAACTCAGAATCCTATTTTAACCCGTACGTCGCTTAAAACGGCTTTATACGCGTATTATACGCATAGTTAGAGTTTAAAAACTATTTTGGCATATAAGACTTATAACCAAATGTTATAACCTGTTAAAATAAACCATTTTTCTGATTTAATCAGACCCGGATCACAAAAGATAAATTAATTCCTTTTATAATCTTTAAAATGACCAAAATACCCCTACGGGGCTTAATATGAGATTAAACTCGTTTTGGGCATAACGGAAGGCATCCTATTGATATCACAACATATTTAAGGCATGTTAACTTAGGAACCCTGTTTAGGACTCTTATGGTTACCCGTTACGCTTCATACGCGTTCGGTTCGGTTTATGTAACTAGTTTACATAAATTAGCCGAAACGGGTCAAACCTTATCGGTTTTATCTCAAAATCCAGAATGTGTATAATATAACCATATTAAGCAAGTCTTCAAACTTGTCGGGTCTAAATCACATTCTATCCGGTCTTGCTTAATCGTGCGTACGAACCGTATCTTTAAAACTAACCGGTCTAAGCTTAAGCTTAACTAAAGACCCGTTAGGATTCTAATAGGTTATTATAAACCTTCGTTCCAGATTAGGAGAACCGGTAAAAGATACTTGCACTCGCTGATTTTGATTTATACTTGCTCAGGTAAATACTTTTAACTTATTTCCCTATACGGGCTTGGGGTACGGTATATAAAATACCGCTTGGTCGGACATTGAATCTTTAATTGTATAATGGTTAAAGTATTGAGATGTTTCGTTTAAATTGTTTTTTTGCTTAAAGCCTTTGGGGGTTAATGACCGTGTCCCGGATATCCCTGGCATCATTTTACGAAATGGCCACGACCTTAGCACTCAGGTGTAGGCGTACACCTGTCAGTGTCTCATTTAAATAAAGTGGTGTGTCCATTGATCTTTAACCCGGCTCGATCTGGGCTACTGAACGCATAAGGAACATGTAAATCCTTTACAAGTTTATATATTTAAATAAGCATCCCAAGTTATAAAATATTATTTGTGCCTTGTGCCTAAAATGCATTTTCTTAAACTCTTTTCAAAATGAGTCGGTTGATTGTATTTACCAGTGTAAACTGACGTATTTTCTTAAAAAGGTTAAGTGCAGGTACTACGCGTAATGTCACACCCGCTCGTAGCGGAAGCGCGAGGTGTGATCTGATCGGTTCTCATTGCATAACAATATAAGTGAACATACTAAATGAATAAAAACAAGCTCCAATGCCATTGTCATAATTGTTTAAAAAGAACGCAACATAAGTTAAATGTATTCGTTACAAACCATCAAATGAAAATATGTTGTCATCGTTTTTTACATCAAAATGTAAGTCTTAAAATGTCAAGACTTTGACCACTATATCACCGCAAAGAGGCGGTATATAACAGGCAAACCCTTCAATAGTTGGCATGGAGTATTGATACTTGTTTTCCTTGAACTGAAATCGTTGCATTGGTCCACTAATTCCCTGAAATACATGTAAGTTTGAAAACATCAACAAAAGTTGAGCGAGTTCATGCAGTTTAGTTGTATGAGATGTATCTGTAAAATGTGAGTTGTATAAAATGTATCTGTAAAATGTGAGTTGTATAAACTGTATCCATAAAATGTGAGTTGTATAAACTGTATCCATAAAATGTGAGTTGTATAAAATGTATCTGTATGTAATGATGTAGTATGTAAAGCGTCAATGAAATCGTTGATCATTAATGTTTCGCGAGGACATTAATATGTGTGACGAAATAGGAAGCAATCCAAACCTAGACGATTTCGTGTCGACTACTATCGACTGGGACACAAACGCACTCTTCTGTATGGGTCCACGACCAAGAGTGGGGCTCGCCAAAACCCATTAGATCTAACCACTTGTACCTAGGTCCAAACTGGATTAATGGTGCTTAGATGTATAACCCTAATTCGCACATGATCTAAGGTGTTTCATTCCCTAACTTTAACATACGTTGAACATGTATTTTCCCCAATAGTTGTAAAGTTGTAAAACATTTAAATGAATAGGGGACATGAACTCACAGTATCGCATCCTGTGAATAGAAGTAACTATGATCTCACGTGCGGTCGTCCTGAATAGTGTTGCGACCTACAAATGTTCTTATATTTGTTAGACACTTCGGTCTTTGTAATAACTTGAGTACAAGTCTTGTGTCTTAAATATATGTAAGACTTGTATGTCTTTACTGTTCGGTGAACTGTGTATTTAGATGAATGATTTGTTAAACTGCTATATATATATATATTTCACCAAATATATATATATATATATATGTCATCTTGTATCTTGTGAGTTGTATCATCGGGTCTAGTCCTCTTAATTTCGTGTCTTATATGTATCAATTGTATGATTGTGTTCACAATAATGGTATCATTGGGCCGAGCCCATGTTTTCATGTTATTGGGCCCCTAATAGTGTTGGGCCTAAATAGTGTTGGGCCTCAATAGTGTTGGGCCTAAATAGTGTTGGGCCTCAAATAGTGTTGGGCCTCAATAGTGTTGGGCCTCAAATAGTGTTGGGCTTGAATAGTGTTGGGCTTCAATAATGTTGGGCTTCAATAGTGTTGGGCTTCAATAGTATTGGGCTTTGGCCCACATGTTTGGTGTTTGGGCTTAGCCCATGAATTTATGTTAAGCCCATTATGAAGATAAGCCCATTAAGAAAAATAAGCCCATTTGTAGAAAAATAGCCCATTAAGTAAAGTAAGCCCATTTGTTATAAAATAGTCCATTAAATAAAGTAAGCCCATTTGTTATAAAATAGTCCATTAAATAAAATAAGCCCACTAGTAAGTGTAAGTCTTTCATTTTTATAAAAACATTTTTATAAAAATTTACCAAGTATACTCTTTAGTTAATAAAAACATACTAGTTTTTGTAAACATCCGAACTTTGTTATCGATAGCATATTTATATTTTCGTGTCGAAAGATCGTCTAAACGTCGTAGTAACTCCTCGGATTGGTGATATGTTCATAGGTTCGTCCGTCGTCCGATTTGACCATAATTTGTATTCGATTACTCGGATCGTCCGTAACTCGCTTTTAAGGCGTAATTATATGAAGTCTTGTAGGACTTTTGTTATAAAGTGTCTTGAGTTTAAATGTAACAATTTGATTCAAGTTCCTATTTGGATATATATAACTAATACATCAAGTAATACCACTCATCACTTAAGTTGTTAAAATGATCAAATATATATTTTCTAAAAAAATATATATTATCTTGTCTTTTCTTTTATAAAAGCCTTTCTTAAAAAAAACTTTTTAATCTAATAAAGATTTAACCAAAAATGATAGTTTTCTTAACATAATGTCTTTTTAAAAAAAAAATGTCCATATAACCTTTGTATTAATCATTTGGCCATGTTTAATAAACATATCATTTTCTTTTCCAAATCACCATCAATTTACTCAACATCTTCACTAAAAACATATGAGACTTTTATAACATAAACTTATCAAAATGATCTCCAAATCATGTAGGGTTTTGGACATGATCATAGCATATGCTAACTAGTTCAAAAACCAAGTTTACTTCTAGTTTTAACAACTTCTATAAAAATCTCATGTTGTATGTTACTTTTTATAATTTTGTAAAAGTCTTGTTTTTAAATAAAAACCTTAAATACTTTCACAAGATCAAATGTTATGATCATCCCTTTAAACCTTTATGTTAAAAACCCTTTAACATAAACATGTATAATTGTTAGATCATATTTTTAAAACATCCTCTAACAATTTATTTATATCATAATCATCATAACAAGATCAAATATGCATATAACAAGTCTTAGATCACAATATAAACCAAAATAAATATATCATGATTATTATTTTTGCTTCTTTGTATTTTTCATGTTTATTATGTATGATTATTTAGTTATTTATTAGTTATAATAACAATCATAAACATAATATAAGTATGAAAAAAATAGATCTTGAAGCTTACTTCTAGCACTTGGCTAGGGATGATCTTAGAAGATGATTAAGAACTAAGAAGATGAAGATCTTGATGGTAGAATACTCTTGAATGGATGAAAACCCTTCCTTTTACTTACAAAAGCTTTAGATCTTCTTATGTTACTTGGAAATCCATTTTGATCAACAAATAAAAGACTAAACTGAAGTGGGTTTTTGGTGTTCTTGGTAAGATGGATGAAGATGATGAGAGAGTTTTAGTGAAAGTAATAAAAGATGAAAAATGAGTGGTAAAGTGCTAGTTTACTTAGTGGTTAAGTGTTGTAATAATTCACCAACATAATCCACTTGCAAACTAATAAAATATCTAGATATTTAACAAAAAAATTAGGGTGTGGGACCCCTTTAAAACCGTTCACAACAACATGGGGGGGGGGTCTTGAATTGTTGAATTGTTATTAAGTGTTTAAAGTGTTAGAAACTTTTAGCAAAGTTTAGGTGTTTAAATGTTTCAAGTGTATAAATGTGTTAAGAAGGTGTTAAGTGACCATTACTAGTCTAATATGATCTAAATAATATTAGATGGTCACTAAAACAAGATCCGACATTGTTCGGATATTCGTTTCGAATTGTTTCGGTTAGACGTTATTTGAACGCTAAGTTGTGTAACTTGTATGAATTGATGTAGTTATTGGTTCGGATGATACCCGAAAGTATCCTCATATGAATTATATGTTTAATAACATTTTTACATGTCTTAAAAATATTAGAAAGCTGATTTCTGCAGAATTTCTGCGGAAAAGTGTTGAAATTGTCGCTTTTAGTGCTTTTCGGCAGTTTTTAGTGTTATCGGACATCGGGAAAGTATTAAACCAAACCCTTGTATTTCCATATAGGGTTTAATGTATATTTGATGTTGGACTTTCGTCTGAGTCCTAAAGATGTAATTTAGATGGTTTCTACGGATCCGGAGTTTTCGTCAGCACGCTAGTTCACTAGGTACTACTCTAGTTGTTTCGATGCATTGTTTTGAACT
This sequence comes from Helianthus tuberosus, assembly GCA_030545235.1. NCBI lineage: Eukaryota > Viridiplantae > Streptophyta > Magnoliopsida > Asterales > Asteraceae > Helianthus > Helianthus tuberosus. The sequence goes on along the minus strand of CM060366.1, from coordinate 135,440,522 downwards.
GTTTCAAATATAACCAATAGAAACGAATAATGTGCATCATAAATGAGTGTTCTAAGATGTATATCATGTAATCAAGAAATTCGGATATTCAAAACACATATTTGTATAATGTAATTCATTGCTTTAAATGTACGTAAATTACCAGAAAGTGGCAGTTGTCACATTCTCCCCCTGTTATTGAGAATTTCGTCCCGAAATTCAAGCTGAGTCATCCTATACAGGAGACTACTCGAACAGGTGAGAGTATTTGGCTTTGATTTAATGTTCACGTTCCCAAGTATACTCGGGTCCGTGTCGAGAGTTCCAAAGTACATTTTAATAATTTTATACGACTCCTCCATGATTTCTAGACTTTACAGTCCATGACTTCAACAGGTTCTTTAGTGAATTGGAGTTTGTCGTCAATGTGAATAGAATGATAACGGTTGCTTGTGTTGGACTCTTTTTAAGATTCGACACATGAAACGTGTCGTGCATACTGTTAAGTTCATCTGGTAACTTCAACTTGTAGGCAACAGTGCCAATCTTTTCTAAGATTTCAAATGGTCCAATGTAACGTGGGTTAAGCTTTCCACGTTTACCGAACCTCGCTACGCCTATCCAAGGCGAGACTTTCAACAAGACTTTGTCTCCAACCTCGAAAGATAATGGTTTTCGTCTTTTATCTGCGTAGTTCTTTTGTCGATCGCGAGCCGCCTTGATACGGTCTCGGGTCTGAAAAATTTTATCCGTAGTCCCTTGGACTAGTTCCGGGCCAATTAATTGACTATCGCCTGTTTCCGCCCAACATAGCGGAGAGCGACACTTTCGACCATATAGAGCTTCAAACGGTGCAGCTTGTATACTAGTATGGTAGCTGTTATTGTAGGAAAACTCAACTAAAGGTAGATGAGTATCCCAATTGCCGTCTAAATCCATAACACATGCGCGAAGCATATCTTCGAGTGTTTGGCTTGTCCGTTCGCTCTGGCCGTCAGTTTGTGGATGAAAGGACGTACTTAAATTCAAATGATATCCAAAGGCCTGTTGAAATGATTTCCAAATTCTTGAAACAAAACAACCGTCTCGGTCCGAAATGATTGAAATAGGCACTCCATGACGAGCCACTATTTCTTTGAGATAGAGTTCCGCTAGTTTCTCAGTACTATCCTTCTCCCGAGTCGGTTAGAATTGTGCGGACTTTGTCAATCTATCGAGGATTACCCATATCATGTCGTGACCTCTTGAGGTCCTGGGTAACTTCGTAATGAAGTACATCGATATTTGTTCCCATTTTTAAACGGGAATCTCGGGTAGTTGTACCAATCCCGAGGGATTTTAATATTCAGCTTTGACTTTCGCATAAGTCAAGCATTCTCCGACATAAGTCGCGATATTACTTTTGAGGTTAGGCCACCAATAGTATTCTTTCAATACTTAGGCCTATGTGCTTCCTCTAAATATCATCTCGAAGGCCGCCAAAGAATGGAACCTAATTTCAACCCATAAGGTATAAAGTTCCATCTTCTTTCGGCACTAATTGTTCCTTCATGCCTCGAAGTGTTTCTGGTTGAATATGCTCTTCCTTGAGCGCTTGTGAATCATCTTCTCTAATGCTTGAACTCTCAGTATTCTAACTCGCTCCTTGCGGCTCAAGACGTTAGCTACAACGTTCGCCTTGCCCGGATGGTACTTTATTTCACAATCATAGTCTTTCAACAATTCAACCAACATCGTTGACGCATATTTTAATTCTTTTTGGTTGAATATGTGTTGAAGACTTTTATGATCCGTGAAAAATAATGCATTGAGTACCATATAAATAATGTCGCCATATTTTTAAAGCGAATACCACCACGCCTAACTCTAGTTCGTGAGTGGTATAGTTTTTCTCGTGAACTTTTAGTTGGCGTGACATGTACATGATAACTTTTTCACGTTGCATGGGTACGCAACCCAATCCATGATGCGAAGCATCACAGTATACAACAAAGTCTTCAGTACCGTCGGGTAATGATAAGATTGTAAAATGCTATGCACCAATCTTAAGAATAAGTTGTAATGCTATATCTTGTTTTTCGTTTGGGACGGATTTATTGTCTTTATATGTGAGGGAGGTTAGCAATTGAGTAATTACAAAAAAATCTCAATAGATCTCCGATGATATCACGCTAATCCCAAAATTTGTCGGACTCCAGTTGGAGTCTTGGGCACCTCCCAATTCTCATTTGCTTCAATCTTAGCTGGGTCCACTTGAATGCCTTTCTCGTTCACTACATGCCTGAGGAATTGTACTTCGCGAATCCAAAATTCGCACTTGGAAAATTTCACGTATAGTTTCTCCTTCTTGAGTAGTTCCGAAATGGTTCTCAAATGTTGTTCGTGCTCATCTGCCGATCGTGAGTATATCAAATGTCGTCAATGAATACCATAACGAATTTGTCGAGATACGGCTTGCACACGCGATTCATTAATTCCATGAAGACCGCTGGTGCAATCGTTAAACCAAAAGGCATAACGAGAAACTCGTAATGACCGTAACGAGACTTAAAAGCCGTTTTCGGTATGCTTTCCTCTTGAATTCGTAACTGATGATACTCCGATCGTAAGTCTATCTTGGAGTAGAAGCTAGAATCTTTCATAAACCATTTGAGTTCGTTAGAAATTCATATGTAACATGGTTTAGAAATGTGAATTTTCAATCCTCGAAATGTTGTGCACTTTTGCAAAACTTGCATGTCTTTCCACCCCCAAAACCTTTATAAAGATGTATAATGATAAAGAGTGGGGGTTATGAACTCACAACGTCCTTATTCGGTCAACTACAAGGTTCAGAAGGTGCTAAACGATATGGAGATTTGGCTACGGGTGAAGCTCCCGTTACCAAGTCGATGTGAAACTCGACTTGTCGATATGGTGGTAGTCCTGGCAAGTCTTTAGGAAATTCTTCTGGAAATTATTTTATCACAAGAATATCTGTCAGCTGTGGCCCAACGGCCTTCTTGTCTACAACAATTGCTAGAAAGGCAATACAACCTTTCCGTAAGCACTTTTGTGCCTTCATGCAATTAATGATCCGCAATGGTGTGTCGTGCTTCTCTCCATGAATAACAAATGTCTCTTTGTTCGGCAGTGGTAGGCGAATGATCTTCTCATGACAGAAGACTTCGGCTAGGTTATCGGATAACCAATCCATGCCAACCACTACTTCGAAACTACCCAACTGAACGGGTAAGAGTTCGATATTGAATTTTAGCTCCATACTCGACTAGTTTACCGTTCGCCAATTTTATAGAATTGAGGAAACGTCTAGCTTACTTGACTAAAGGCCAAGTACATTTTGAATTATATGTAGTAAGGACTTCACTGTACAAATGTAGAGGACAACCCAATCCCTATGTTTAGATGTAGGATAACCCAATCCCTAATTGTAGTTAGGGCAATCCCGTCACTAGCCATGAAACTATGCATGTGAAATGTTGAGATAAAGCTAAAAATCGGCAATGGTATCAAATAATATGGATGTGAAATGTTGATTGATAGGATACGTACCGGTGACCCTTAAGATTTGACATGTCTCAGCTAATTCCCCATTAGCTAACTTAATATAGTAATGTGTGTCTAACATGACTCTAATTCAAGTATATGCTTAACATCTAAAGACACTAGCTAAGCTAGGTGTTGGTATTAAAAGAGTTGATACATGATGGTCATAGAGTGTTACTGACTCATGACATCATTGGGATTTTGTGGAGTATTCATAGTTCTAACCATACACGCACTTATTTATTAGCTTGATTCATTCTTAAGTATTACCGTCCTACTAGTCTTTGTTTTGAGCCCGGACTCAGCATACTGCTACTCTTGGCACTTTTGCAAGTGTTCCCATGATGAACGTCTCACTTGTCGTATTTAGAATTTCGGTAAGTTACCAGCATACCACTTGGTGCCAAAATCGTTTATGGCAGGAAATGCCTTCGTTTCTCTCATCGCGAGAGTTATCATTTGAGTGATCGAGGTAGGGTGAGAAGATGTGACCATACTTTGGATTCTAGGGCTAAACTTAAATTGTAACGCTTAATGCGTTTGAATTCGGGTGTTACCCAGTATGGAACAACCCTTGAGAGACCGTGAAAACATCAAGTGTAACCAACAACATTGGCTCTAGTCATGATCGAGTTCTTTTATAAAATCATATGAAAATAGATATGAAAATCAGATGATATCAAAGAATGATATATGGTTAAATAATAACCAAATGAAATGTAGTGTATAATATATATCATGCCTTGAAATCGAATATCATGTCTTGTGTATAAGATGTCGTGTCTTGTCTTTGTCGAAGTGGTTTGGATAACACCACGATATGAAATATAATATAAGCACTTATATATAGGAAGTACCAGCGGCGTATCCACCATGCTTTTATCATATTACACACGTCTCGTTATTTACAAAAATGTCTTGTGTATACCAACATCAAATGTCATGTATAACAATGTCTTGCGTAACAGTGTCTTGTGTAAACCATGTCTTGTGTAAAAGCAATGATTTTTAACACATAACTTTTGACTTAAACATTTGTTTCTTTTGGTGCCATGATATTTTTAATACACACTATTAAAAGAATCTAGACATATATTTGGATAAATATAGTCTATCATGCGCCCAAGAATGAAGAATGCAATCGGTCATGGAAACCTCAAGACCGCATTGTTCATATATGTTTGAATAAATGATAATGTGGATAACCAAAACCAAAAGGTGTAATGCCTCTTGCGTGTATTGGTCATATGTCTAAATGGAAAAAGAAAAATAATTCGATGAGGAGGGGAAACCAACAAGTGGTCTTCGTCCATATAATATGTATTCCCTACTCTATGGACCTCGATCATCCTAAGTAGAGAAAATCCTTTGTCTTACTTGTCCATGTGACAATTATAGTAATAGTGCTTGAGTTTCACGAGCTCTAGCAAGATTATTAGAATCTCCAAAAATGTCGAATAGAATGCAATGAGGGAGTTGCAGCATGACTCATGCCATACCATTCCTTGGGAAAAGACAAATGTCAAGCAACGGAATTTATTGTATCTATTTCCAATAAATATGATAAGGTGGAATATGATAAGGTAAGGTAAGGTAAAGTGGGATAAAGTGTCATAGACACCATGGAACCAACCCATGTTCAAGAATTTCGAGAATGTTGAGGAAAATCCTCCCTGAGTAGCTAACAAGTTTTGTTTGTTTAGATGACTAGTCTCAACTGAATCGTGATATAGATCGAATGTTAGGTGTGAACAATTACGTGTCGTCTTCCTGTATTGTATTGTATTGTATTGTAGGGTGTTATACTAACCACCACAGTTCGTGTTCTAATAGATAAGAAAAATTGAATCTCAAATAACAATTTAAGAATTTGAACGAATAGTGATCATTAGCTTGGCCCGCAGAGTCCACCAGAATTCCCATGCACTACAAGTTGTTATTACGTTGGCCACCGTAATAATAAATTGCCTTGCATGGTCACCCTAGCGTTCTCTCGTACGAAGCAGCCGATCAATAAGAGAGGAAACACTATTGTCAATATACCTTCAACATAGGAGGGACCTTCGTGCTAGATCACGTGTCATCGTCCGTTTTCATTACTCACAAAACAGCACAGCGTTAGATGGAATAGAAATGGAAAGAATCAGTAACAATAACAACTGAAGGGGCACCTTCAAGATGAGTACTTCATCTTCCTTATAGGGACAAGAGTATATCAACCTTGATTAGTATGAGTCACAGGGATCTCGTCCCACTAATGGAGTTGTTGTCCAAGGTTACCACCTCCGCCTCGTCGTCATTTATCATGGTCAGGCATCTCAGCATTCGCGAGAAGCAACCATATTTTACGGAATTAAGTTTAAGATTTCACTTAGGAATCATGTTCGCCATAAGCTCCACAGTAGACTTGAGGTCGATATTTTCATCGTGTGAGTAAAGAATAATAATAGAGTTTGAAGTCGAAGGTATTTTGTCCTTGGCAAAATATTTTGTACAAAACATATATAAATAAATCATATATATATATAATCACATGAAATCCTATCTAACAAGGATTTCTATCTTGCATAAGTTGAATTTGTATATGTTGAACTTGTAAACTGTTTATGATGTGTAAACTGATAATGTAATTTGTCTATCTTGTATAAGCACTGATAATGTAATGTATTGTAGGCACATAGTCTGTTAATGTAATGCGCCTATCTCTCATAGACTTCACCCATGGAAATGTCCTCGCTTGATTTATGTGAAGTGAATATTTGTTTGTAGTGGACCTTGAAAAATGTTTATGCAATGAAAACTCTTGTTCTGGTGTAAATTGTTTCGTGAGAGGTTCCCTAGTGATTGTAGACTAGACTCGAGAAAGAATCCTGGTTCACTACAATCGAAGCTCTGATACCAATCTGTCACACCCGCTCGTAGTGGAAGCGCGAGGTGTGATCTGATCGGTTCTCATTGCATAACAATATAAGTGAACATACTAAATGAATAAAAACAAGCTCCAATGCCATTGTCATAATTGTTTAAAAAGAACGCAACATAAGTTAAATGCATTCGTTACAAACCATCAAATGAAAATATGTTGTCATCGTTTTATACATCAAAATGTAAGTCTTAAAATGTCAAGACTTTGACCACTATATCACCGCAAAGAGGCGGTATATAACAGGCAAACCCTTCAATAGTTGGCATGGATTATTGATACTTGTTTTCCTTGAACTGAAATCGTTGCATTGGTCCACTAATTCCCTGAAATACATGTAAGTTTGAAAACATCAACAAAAGTTGAGCGAGTTCATGCAGTTTAGTTGTATGAGATGTATCTGTAAAATGTGAGTTGTATAAAATGTATCTGTAAAATGTGAGTTGTGTAAACTGTATCCATAAAATGTGAGTTGTATAAACTGTATCCATAAAATGTGAGTTGTATAAAATGTATCTGTATGTAATGATGTAGTATGTAAAGCGTCAATGAAATCGTTGATCATTAATGTTTCGCGAGGACATTAATATGTGTGACGAAATAGGAAGCAATCCAAACCTAGACGATTTCGTGTCGACTACTATCGACTGGGACACAAACGCACTCTTCTGTATGGGTCCACGACCAAGAGTGGGGCTCGCCAAAACCCATTAGATCTAACCACTTGTACCTAGGTCCAAACTGGATTAATGGTGCTTAGATGTATAACCCTAATTCGCACATGATCTAAGGTGTTTCATTCCCTAACTTTAACATACGTTGAACATGTATTTTCCCCAATAGTTGTAAAGTTGTAAAACATTTAAATGAATAGGGGACATGAACTCACAGTATCGCATCCTGTGAATAGAAGTAACTATGATCTCACGTGCGGTCGTCCTGAATAGTGTTGCGACCTACAAATGTTCTTATATTTGTTAGACACTTCGGTCTTTGTAATAACTTGAGTACAAGTCTTGTGTCTTAAATATATGTAAGACTTGTATGTCTTTACTGTTCGGTGAACTGTGTATTTAGATGAATGATTTGTTAAACTGCTATATATATATATATTTCACCAAATATATATATATATATATATGTCATCTTGTATCTTGTGAGTTGTATCATCGGGTCTAGTCCTCTTAATTTCGTGTCTTATATGTATCAATTGTATGATTGTGTTCACAATAATGGTATCATTGGGCCGAGCCCATGTTTTCATGTTATTGGGCCCCTAATAGTGTTGGGCCTAAATAGTGTTGGGCCTCAATAGTGTTGGGCCTAAATAGTGTTGGGCCTCAAATAGTGTTGGGCCTCAATAGTGTTGGGCCTCAAATAGTGTTGGGCTTGAATAGTGTTGGGCTTCAATAATGTTGGGCTTCAATAGTGTTGGGCTTCAATAGTATTGGGCTTTGGCCCACATGTTTGGTGTTTGGGCTTAGCCCATGAATTTATGTTAAGCCCATTATGAAGATAAGCCCATTAAGAAAAATAAGCCCATTTGTAGAAAAATAGCCCATTAAGTAAAGTAAGCCCATTTGTTATAAAATAGTCCATTAAATAAAGTAAGCCCATTTGTTATAAAATAGTCCATTAAATAAAATAAGCCCACTAGTAAGTGTAAGTCTTTCATTTTTATAAAAACCTTTTTATAAAAATTTACCAAGTATACTCTTTAGTTAATAAAAACATACTAGTTTTTGTAAACATCCGAACTTTGTTATCGATAGCATATTTATATTTTCGTGTCGAAAGATCGTCTAAACGTCGTAGTAACTCCTCGGATTGGTGATATGTTCATAGGTTCGTCCGTCGTCCGATTTGACCATAATTTGTATTGGATTACTCGGATCGTCCGTAACTCGCTTTTAAGGCGTAATTATATGAAGTCTTGTAGGACTTTTGTTATAAAGTGTCTTGAGTTTAAATGTAACAATTTGATTCAAGTTCCTATTTTGATATATATAACTAATACATCAAGTAATACCACTCATCACTTAAGTTGTTAAAATGATCAAATATATATTTTCTAAAAAAATATATATTTATCTTGTCTTTTCTTTTATAAAAGCCTTTCTTAAAAAAAACTTTTTAATCTAATAAAGATTTAACCAAAAATGATAGTTTTCTTAACATAATGTCTTTTTTAAAAAAAAATGTCCATATAACCTTTGTATTAATCATTTGGCCATGTTTAATAAACATATCATTTTCTTTTCCAAATCACCATCAATTTACTCAACATCTTCACTAAAAACATATGAGATTTTTATAACATAAACTTATCAAAATGATCTCCAAATCATGTAGGGTTTTGGACATGATCATAGCATATGCTAACTAGTTCAAAAACCAAGTTTACTTCTAGTTTTAACAACTTTTATAAAAATCTCATGTTGTATGTTACTTTTTATAATTTTGTAAAAGTCTTGTTTTTAAATAAAAACCGTAAATACTTTCACAAGATCAAATGTTATGATCATCCCTTTAAACCTTTATGTTAAAAACCCTTTAACATAAACAAGTATAATTGTTAGATCATATTTTTAAAACATCCTCTAACAATTTATTTATATCATAATCATCATAACAAGATCAAATATGCATATAACAAGTCTTAGATCACAATATAAACCAACATAAATATATCATGATTATTATTTTTGCTTCTTTGTATTTTTCATGTTTATTATGTATGATTATTTAGTTATTTATTAGTTATAATAACAATCATAAACATAATATAAGTATGAAAAAAATAGATCTTGAAGCTTACTTCTAGCACTTGGCTAGGGATGATCTTAGAAGATGATTAAGAACTAAGAAGATGAAGATCTTGATGGTAGAATACTCTTGAATGGATGAAAACCCTTCCTTTTACTTGCAAAAGCTTTAGATCTTCTTATGTTACTTGGAAATCCATTTTGATCAACAAATAAAAGACTAAAGTGAAGTGGGTTTTTGGTGTTCTTGGTAAGATGGATGAAGATGATGAGAGAGTTTTAGTGAAAGTAATAAAAGATGAAAAATGAGTGGTAAAGTGCTAGTTTACTTAGTGGTTAAGTGTTGTAATAATTCACCAACATAATCCACTTGCAAACTAATAAAATATCTAGATATTTAACAAAAAAATTAGGGTGTGGGACCCCTTTAAAACCGTTCACAACAACATGGGGGGGGGGGGGGTCTTGAATTGTTGAATTGTTATTAAGTGTTTAAAGTGTTAGAAACTTTTAGCAAAGTTTAGGTGTTTTGGTGTTTAAATGTTTCAAGTGTATAAATGTGTTAAGAAGGTGTTAAGTGACCATTACTAGTCTAATATGATCTAAATAATATTAGATGGTCACTAAAACAAGATCCGACATTGTTCGGATATTCGTTTCGAATTGTTTCGGTTAGACGTTATTTGAACGCTAAGTTGTGTAACTTGTATGAATTGATGTAGTTATTGGTTCGGATGATACCCGAAAGTATCCTCATATGAATTATATGTTTAATAACATTTTTACATGTCTTAAAAATATTAGAAAGCTGATTTCTGCAGAATTTCTGCGGAAAAGTGTTGAAATTGTCGCTTTTAGTGCTTTTCGGCAGTTTTTAGTGTTATCGGACATCGGGAAAGTATTAAACCAAACCCTTGTATTTCCATATAGGGCTTAATGTATATTTGATGTTGGACTTTCGTCTGAGTCCTAAAGATGTAATTTAGATGGTTTCTACGGATCCGGAGTTTTCGTCAGCACGCTAGTTCACTAGGTACTACTCTAGTTGTTTCGATGCATTGTTTTGAACTGTTTCAAATATAACCAATAGAAACGAATAATGTGCATCATAAATGAGTGTTCTAAGATGTATATCATGTAATCAAGAAATTCGGATATTCAAAACACATATTTGTATAATGTAATTCATTGCTTTAAATGTACGTAAATTACCAGAAAGTGGCAGTTGTCACACGTAATAGGCTGGCTTGTCTCCTAGCATCCACAATAAGTCTCGCAAGCTTGGGTGTCATAGACTGTTGAACACTGTTTCCTTTTATTTTGATCTACCTGTGGATTTATATTCGACTACTTGTGATACTTAATATTACAATATCGTTTGGTTGAAATGAATCTATACTTTGCTTCCGCTGTGCATTTAAATATTGTGTTGTTTGACTATTATGTTGCCAACCACGTCACGATACTCCCCCACCGGGCCCACCGGTGACACGTGGAAATCGGGGTGTGACAAAAATGAGGGTGGGTATATATAGATTTCCTTGAACCGTTAAGATTGTTTCTCGAAGATTGAGCTTTGATCTCATCCATACAAGTGGGCACATGGTATTTGAATACAAGGGGCACTCAAAAACCATCAAAATTGGCCCATAGATTGATTAAAAACCATTTGCAAGAGCTGGAATGAGCTGGAAATAGCTGGAAACACATTCTGCTGGTCTGGGGATGGCTTACAGACCGTAAGCAAAGGTCCATACGGCGTAAGGACCTTGCAAGTCAGCAACTTTCAAAATTGGCAGTTTTAGTCCCTGAAGCCCCAAACTTGGTTTTTGATGCATTTTTGACACGTTTAAGCCCCGTTAACCCCATTTCAAAGCTCTAAAATGAAGTTAAAGTATAGGGAACTTAAAATGTGCTCAAAAATATCTCGGATGTCGGTTCGTTTGGTCGTACGGTTGCGTTGTTCGGTAAATTTCGACGGAAGTCGTAACGAACGCAAAAACGATCCAAATTAAGCGAAAAATGGATTTTTATTATGCCAAACACTAAAATGAAATATTTTAGTTCTTACATAAATTTTTGGATGTCCGGATATATTCAGAACGTAAGATATGCGCGAAAATGCAAACTTATGTACTTTTTGACGCTTTTAATCCCTATTGATCAATAAAGTTTATTTTAGCATACCGAACCCCTTAAAGCCTATTTCTAAACTATGTAAAGGATATTTAGGGTATGTTTAACTTATGATCAAGTTCTGGAATGTTCGTTACAGTACAAATCGGCATACTTTCGTAGTTTGTCGAATTTAGTCCCTGTAAGCGAATAAACTTGATTTCGCCACACCAAACCCTCCAAAACTTATTTCTAAGTTACGTAAGGGTTATTTAAGGTATGTTAAGCCTATTTCACTATTCCGGAGTGTTTGTTGCATTAAACTGGTTATATTTACGCATCAGAGCGCGTATAACCTTCCAGAAAGCGATTTAAAGCTTGAAATCGAACAAGAGTTGATATGTGCAAATGATACACATATTTTTACAAATCCCAAGTATGAAATACAATATTTCATTGGTTTGGCAATTGTTTGATGGTTGAAGTGACACAGGTGTCACACTACAAGTATAAATAGCCTAGCATTTCATTTGTTGCAACTCACACTTGATCTAAATTCTCTAAGTTGAGTTTTTATAACTTCATACCTGAGAATTATAAGATCAAGTTCAAGCAAGGACCTTTTGTAAGCTTCCTTCGTTCTTTTATCGCTTTTCTAGAGTGAAAGTCAAACAGTGTTTGACTTTCTACTTTGACCAGTCTTTGGTCAACACGAAGTTCTTTTGAACTTCTCAACGTGAGCGTAATCACGATGATTATAGTCCCTAGTGACTATACCTACTGATTACCACGTTGACTAGGCATAGTGACGAGTCGTAGTTTCGGTCAAAACACGCATTTATGCGTATTTTGCAACCAAACTACTTAAGGGTATCAAAACACTTTGTTTTGATATCAAAACCTATTTTCTAACTTAGTTAAGCATGTTTAACATGCTTAGCTCGCCACTTTTAGTTTGGTGCTTGTTTAGAGTCGTAAGTCAAGCGGTCTGAACCACCGCTTAGACTTTCGAACTCGACCCGTTTGGTCGATCATTAGGATCCGACCAAGCACATTATGTGACAACCCTCATAATTACATGTATCCGTACGATTTATTAATGTTAATTAAAGTGCTTGATGACTGTACTGAATTACTTAACTGCTTTCTGATTACTGTGTCATACTTACATGTGCTTTTTAACATACTAGTCTTGTGCAGAAAATTGACTAAATGGTCTTGTATGCTTTCCTGAGTGTTGGGAATTAAAAATGTTACAAAAAGATATATATAGGACACTATATGGAATAACTTAGCACTTTAACAAGAACGGTATCTAACCGAACAACCGGACATTACCCGGGACCATGGTTGCAAAAGTCGCTAGGCGCTCCCTAGTCGGATTCGGGAGTACTCGGGAAGTACTCGTCTTAGGCGGAGATTACTCGGGGTGTAATTGGCCTGGGAGAACAGTACTCGTGCCTCGGCAGCCTACCTTGTAGCGAGTACTCGGGAAGTACTCGAAGCCTAGGCGGGACTTTTACAACCATGCCCGGGACACTAAATTTTTGTCAAATACATTGTTTTATTATTTTTGCCTAGTCATGATTCCCGTTCACCATAACACCCACTAAATTCCCTACTAACTAACATATGGAATTATATACTTGAGATTTAACTAACAATTACCAACTTGGTCACAAAACTTACACCAAGCCCCCCCCCCCCCCCCAAAACCGAATTCGGTCCCAAGGGACCCACCATATTTTCACCACCTTACCTATTAGATTATATCTAATATTTTAATTGATTTGTTACTTGAAACCTTGGCCAAAATATTGTAGAATCATTATAAGTATCACACAACATCACCTCATATCTTCCACAAGATTTCACCCACTCTCACTCTCACTCTCTTCTCTCTCCCTCTCTCGGCCACACTACATCCGCCACCACCACCCCACTTCAACATTCATCAATTCCATTTCCAAGTTTGAATAAAGTGCTAGAAGAAGTCTTGTGAAGCTTGAAGCTTGGAAGTTTTGAAGGAACTTCACACATTGCTTTCTCACACCATCTTCATCATCATCCTTTGTTCATAAGTTCAACCCTAGTCTTTGTGCTAGTTGTAAGTCTTTGATTACACTCTTGGTTACTTGTATGATGATTATTCGAAAGGTTGTTATTTGATGTTTAACACAAGAACATAAAAGGAAAATGAACAAGGAACATGAATATAAGTTTACATAAAGATGAAATCTTGTTGGATTAGGGTTGGTTAAAGCATGCATGATGTTTGATCGTTGATTTCTTGATAAACCCGTTGTTAGAACATTAGTTTATGCATTTTAGTAACATTTAAACTCTAAAAAGCATGCTGATTAGCATTTTCAGCCAACTTCAACTGGCTGTAAACGGATTATAATAAATCGAAAAACTGATTTTCTGAAGCCTAAATTATGTATTTTCGAAAAACGGATCCAATGGCACTGTAATCGTAATTTTTCGAGGTCGTTTACTATTTTTAAAGGTATGTTTTTGGACAGCAGCTCAAGCTGCGTTTTTACTGCTAAAAATATGTGTTATGTTTTCCGTCATAACTTGAAATCTGTGTAGAATTAGCTCATGAAAATTTTATTGTAGATGACCACTGATATCATAGTAATGTTCCAACTGGAATTTCATCAATCGGACTTACGATGAATTTTTAATAAATTATTCCGTGGACTGCAGTCAGAAAGTGATGAATCTGATTGCAGTCCGGTAAATGATTTTTTATAAAATATTGGTAATGAATTGGATCCCGAGATTTTTACACAATAATATTTGGATCGTTTAAAACCTTCTGTAAAAAGTTAGGAACTTTTGGATCAGGTTAACTATTTTATTAAAATTCCCGAAAACGGCCCAGTTTTGAATATAAAAGCTGAAACAACATAAGTAGTAATTTGCGTGTCTAAATGTCGGGTAGGTTATCTGAGAATGATCTAACATGTTATATGTCAATGAAAATGTTATGTGCAATGTCGTATGTTTGCTTATGAATGGGAATAGACGGGAAGTTTATATGGGCATGAACCGTTAAAGTGAGTGTATGTTATGTGGTAGATGCGTGTAGGAACTTCGTGCTTATTTGAAGTCACTAATAAACTAAGTGGTAATCATACTAGGACGTGATTGACCGACCTTGACTGTTAGCTATTTTTGAGAGTCAAACCAAGCAACCAAAGGTGAGTTCACACTCCATCTAAGGCATAGGATTCCCGGTGGTTGGGAATGGGTTAAGAAACTAAAATGGAACCTACATATCCTCCTTGGGTAGGATATGTACCGCTATCCTCCATATGTAGGATGCCAATATTAAAAGAACTAAAACGGAACCTGCATATCCTCCTTGGGTAGGATATGTACCGCCATCCTCCATAGGTAGGATGCCAATATTAAACCTGCGTATTCTCCTATGTTAGAATACGTACATTCGTCCTCCTTGGGTAGGACAACAACCTTAAAACTTACTAGACAAAACTCTATCACCTAAGTCCCTCATTTTATATCGACTTAATCGCCGAGGCCAATGGCGAGCGGGTCATTAGTTAATAGCGCTATTAGGTTTAACAAACCTCACACCGTGCCGTTCGGACGGGCGTGTACTAATGGACTATGGCAAACTGTCAATGATGATAGACATTGACGTAGGGCACAACTATTGTTCGTCAGTTGTCGATATGGTAACGGTCTAGTGGTTCATATGGGGAAACCCCCACGGGTCATGGTTTGGGAAAGAAGGAATTGGTTAATCATATTTTAAACTATGGGGTAACCCCCACGGCAAGTAAGCCAGCTAAAGATAAACCATGTTTTCAAAAACAACTTAAAACAAACACCCAACTGTGAACTCGCTCAACTTTATTGTTGACTCGTTGTTACATGCCTTACAGGTCGTTAGATGCTTATGGAGCTTGCACGAGGAGGAGGCCGTTGTGGGATATGGACTGCTACGTCCAGTTCTAAACATTTAAACTTTATGAACTTATTACTTATGTTTGGGTTCTACATTTTATGCTTTCGCTGCTTAATTTGAACTTGGTTAACTAGCTTTTGGTCACCAATTGTATTGTGGTTGGTTCCATTTACTTAATTACGTTGTTCAATATGATTGGTGACTCGATCCTGGTCATGTCACGCCTCCAAGCGGTGATACTCCGCATGGTGGATTTTGGGGGTGTGACAGATTGGTATCAGAGCCATTGGTTATAGTGAACTTGGTTTTAAAAAGGGGAAAAAGCTTGTTGACAAAACCAGACTATAACCTGTACAGTGCTCAATAATCCACAATGACGCTTCGCTCCACGTGCAAGACTCGACACAATAGGTGGTATGATTTATGTTTATATTGTCGGTTAGATAGTTCACACTGTGCATTAGTTAACGTGATAACTGCTGTTTGAACCTTGTGTGCTTACTCTCTCCTATCGTCCCACACTTACGCGCTTTCGTGACACTTTTCTCACTTACGTTACCTCGTGTGAAGATCATGAGCGGACGCGGAGGACGTGGTGGTATCAACCTAACTCAAGCCCAGTTGACGGTTTTGATCAATGAACGAGTTGCTGAGGCACTCGCAGCAGCTCCAGCAGGAGGTCAACATGCTCAGGCTCCTGTGTGCATGTTCAAAACATTCATGGATTGCCGACCTAGTACTTTCAGCGGCACAGAAGGAGCTGTAGGCCTTCTTCACTGGTTCGAGAAGCTTGAGTCTGTTTTTGAGATGTGTGACTGCCCTGAAGATCGTAGGGTGAAATTTGCTACTGGAACACTCGAAGGTGCTGCGTTAACCTGGTGGAAAGCACAGGATCAACTGCTAGGGCTGGAGGTTGCTAATGCCACCCCATGGAACGACTTCAAAGAACTGATCAAAGAAGAGTACTGTAGTCGTGACGACATCCACAAGCTAGAGGTGGAATTTTTCAATCTGAAGATGACGGGGTCTGAAATTGAGGCATACACAAAGAGATCGAACGAATTAGCTATCTTGTGTCCTACTATGGCGGACCCTCCCATCAAACGTATTTAGCTGTACCTCAACGGTCTAGTACCAGAGATCCAGAGTCACGTGACTTCAGCTAACCTGTGTACCATTCAGCAAGTTATATGACTAACTCACCATCTCACTGATCAGGCAGTTGAGCAGAACAAGCTGCCCAAACGTATTAACGCTACTACTACTGATGCTCCCAGTGATAACAAGCGCAAATGGGATGGAAATTCGGGCAAGGGTTCCACTTCAGTTCAGTCACAGCAGCGAAAGACTGATGACTACCAGAGTCCTGGTCAGCAATCTTCTGGTAATCAAGGACAGGGTGGATACCGAGGGAACCACCCCAAGTGCAACCGGTGCAACAAGCATCATAGCGGGCAGTGCCACAAGGGTCGTTGTCTGAGGTGTAACAAGTTTGGTCATGAAGCAAAGGATTGCAGGGGCGCACGACCAGCAAATCAAAATCGCCAACAACAACAACAAGCTCCACAGAACCACCAGCAGTAGCAATAGCAGGGCAATAAAGGATGCTTTCAGTGTGGCGCTGAAGGCCACTTTAAGAGGAACTGTCCTCAGCTGAACCAGAATTAGAACAACAACAACCAAGGAAACGAGAACAACAATGGAGGCAACAATGGAGGCAACAACGGGGGTAACAATAATGGCAATGGAGCCAGGGGACGTGTTTTCGTGCTAGGTCAGGGTGATGCAAGGAACGATCCCAATGTGGTGATGGGTAAGTTTCTTCTGGACGACTTCTTTGTTACTGTTTTATTTGATTCGGGTGTCGATACTAGTTATGTGTCCTTAAAAGTTAGCCAAATGCTTAAACGCACTCCAACACTTTTGAACACCAAACACACGGTAGAACTAGCAAACGGTAAAAGTCTTGAAGCCACACACATTGTTAAAGGTTGTAACCTCATCTTAGCTGGTCAGACCTTCTCTATCGACCTTATTCCTATCGTACTTGGTAGTTTCGACGTCGTTATTGGGATGGATTGGCTATCTCATCATCAAGCGGAGATTATTTGCAAGGAGAAAATCGTCCGCATTCCTCGTTCTGGTGAAGAACCTCTCATGATTCATGGCGACAAGAGTGGTGCTGTTGTGGGCATCATCTCTTTCCTTAAGGCCCATAAGTGTTTGCGTAAGGGCCACACTGCCATTCTTGCTCTCATTACTGACGCATCAATGGAAGAGAAGAAGATAGAAGACATTCCTATTGTGCGCGACTTTCCTGAGGTATTTCTTGAGGAATTACCCGGTCTTCCGCCTCATCGTCAAGTCGAGTTTCAAATCGAGCTAACTCCTGGGGCAGCACCCATAGCCCGTGCACCTTATCGCTTAGCCCCATCGGAACTAGAGGAAATGTCCACTCAATTGCAAGACCTCTTGGACAAGGGTTTTATTCGCCCTAGCTCTTCGCCCTGGGGAGCTCCAGTCTTGTTTGTGAAAAAGAAAGACGGTACCTTCAGAATGTGTATTGACTACCGCGAACTCAACAAAGTGACAGTAAAGAATCGTTATCCTCCTCCACGTATTGATGACTTATTCGACCAGTTGCAAGGGTCGAGCTATTACTCTAAGATTGATTTGAGATTGGGATACCATCAACTGAGAGTCCGGGATTAGGACGTCTCCAAAACAGCATTCAGAACTCGTTACGGCCATTATGAGTTTCTGGTCATGCCTTTCGGGTTGACAAACGCACCTGCGGTCTTCATGGATCTCATGAACCGAGTGTGCGAACCCTACTTGGATAAATTCGTTATAGTTTTCATCGACGACATCCTGATCTATTCGAAGAGTCAGGAAGAACACGAGCAACATCTGAGGCTTATTTTGGAACTTCTTCAAACAGAGCAGTTGTATGCCAAGTTTTTGAAATGCGACTTCTGGCTTCGCGAAGTCCACTTTCTAGGCCACGTGGTAAACAAGGATGGGATTCATGTTGATCCATCCAAGGTTGACTTGATCAAGAACTGGCCTGCACCCCGTACACCAATAGAAATCCGCCAATTCTTGGGTTTGGCAGGATATTATAGAAGGTTTATCAAGGATTTCTCTAAGATTGCGCAACCTCTCACCTCGCTAACTCAGAAGGGTGTCACTTATCGTTGGGGTGATGCACAGGAATATGCTTTTCAGCACTTAAAAGATAGACTTTGTAGCATGCCTATTCTTTCGTTACCTGAAGGCACAGATGATTTTGTGGTTTATTGCGACGCTTCCATCCAAGGACTTGGTTGCGTGTTGATGCAACGTGACAAGGTCATTGCCTACGCATCGCGCCAACTTAAAGTTCACGAAAGGAACTACACTACGCACGATTTGGAATTGGGAGCAGTTGTTTTCGCACTTAAGATATGGAGACATTACCTGTACGGTACCAAGTGCACCATTTACACCGATCACAGGAGTCTCGAGCATATCTTCAAGCAAAAGGAATTAAACATGCGACAACGCCGATGGGTCAAGCTATTGAATGATTATGAATGTGCGATCAAGTACCATCCGGGCAAAGCCAATGTTGTGGCCGACGCCCTCAGTCGAAAGGATACTATACCTAAACGTGTGAGAGCGTTACAACTTACCATCCAATCTAGTCTTCCTACCCAGATACGAAATGCTCAGGTTGAAGCGTTGAAAGCAGAAAACATCAGGGCTGAGTCCTTACGAGGATCGAGGAAGCGGTTAGAACAAAAGGAAGACGGCGCCTACTATGTAACAGGGCGCATCTAGGTACCACTTTACGGAAACTTGCGCAAACTTATGATGGATGAAGAGCACAAGTCTCGTTATTCCTGGTTCGGATAAGATGTACCACGATCTCAAGACTATGTATTGGTGGCCTGGTATGAAAGCCAACATAGAAACCTACTTCAGTAAATGCCTGACTTGTGCTAGGGTCAAGGTCGAATACCAGAAACCATCAGGCCTACTTCAACAACCAGAGATACCTAAATGGAAATGGGAGCAAATTTCCATGGATTTCGTTACTGGTCTGCCTAGATCTCAACGCAGAAATGATACAATTTGGGAAATCGTGGATCGACTGACCAAGTCTGCACATTTTCTGGCTATCAAGGAAACGGACAAGTTTTCTACTCTAGCAGACATCTACCTAAAGGAAGTGGTATCAAGGCACGGAGTGCCCACCTCCATTATTTCTGATCGTGACTCACGTTTTACATCCGAATTGTGGCAAGTTATGCACAAGTCCTTTGGTTCTCGATTAGACATGAGCACGACATATCATCCACAGACGGATGGGCAATCTGAACGCACCATCCAAACCCTTGAAGACATGCTTAGGGCATGTGTAACCGACTTTGGTAATGGCTGGGAAAAACACCTCCCGTTAGTGGAGTTTTCGTATAACAACAGCTACCACACCAGTATCCAGGCCGCTCCGTTCGAGGTATTGTACGGACGGAAGTGCCGATCACCTCTTTATTGGGCAGAAGTTGGTGACAGTCAAATCACTGGCCCAGAACTTGTGGTAGACACGACCGAGAGGATTGCTCAGATATGTCAACGAATGGCGGCAGCTCGCGACCGTCAGAAAAGCTACGCTGATAAGCACAGGAAACCACTCGAGTTCCAGGTTGGGGATCGAGTGCTGCTCAAAGTCTCACCTTGGAAAGGTGTAGTTCATTTTGGCAAACGTGGGAAACTCAACCCGCGATATGTTGGACCGTTCGAAATCATTGAGAAAATTGGCAAGGTCGCTTACAAGTTGAATCTACCTGAAGAACTCAGCGGAGTTCACAATGTTTTCCATGTGTCGAATCTGAAGAAGTGTCTGTCAGATGAGACCCTCATAGTTCCCTTAAAGGAGCTCACTATCGACGACCAGCTGCGATTCGTCGAGGAACAAGTAGAGATTACTGATCGAGATGTTAAGGTTCTCAAGCGTACCAGGATACCTCTTGTTCGAGTTCGTTGGAACTCCCGTCGTGGCCCAGAGTATACCTGGGAACGAGAAGACCAAATGAAACTCAAGTATCCCCAGTTGTTTAAGAAAAGTGCAACCACTACTGAGGCTGAAGCTACTGCAGAATTTCGGGACGAAATTCCAAACCAACAGGGGGATGATGTGACACCCCAGGAAAAGCCAGTAAACCACGCAACTTAACTAGCTTCCTCAGTAACCACGCACTAAATTTCGGGACGAAATTTTCTTAACAGGGGGAGAATGTGACAACCCTCATAATTACATGTATCCGTACGATTTATTAATGTTAATTAAAGTGCTTGATGACTGTACTGAATTACTTAACTACTTTCTGATTACTGTGTCATACTTACATGTGCTTTTTAACATACTAGTCTTGTGCAGAAAATTGACTAAATGGTCTTGTATGCTTTCCTAAGTGTTGGGAATTAAAAATGTTACAATTAGCTCATACTTGAAATCTGTGTAGAATTAGCTCATGAAAATTTTCCATCACAACTTAACTGCGTTTTTACTGCTGAAAGTATGTGTTATATTTTCCATCATAACTTGAAATCTGTGTAGAATTAGCTCATGAAAATTTTACTGTAGATGACCACTGATGTCATAGTAATGCTTCAACTGGAATTTAATCAATCGGACTTACGATAAATTTTTAATAAATTATTCCGTGGACTGTAGTCAGAAAGTGATGAATCTGATTGCAGTCCGGTAAATGATTTTTTATAAAATATTGGTAATGAATTGGATCCTGAGATTTTTACACAATAATATTTGGATCATTTAAGACCTTTTGTAAAAAGTTGGGAACTTTTGGATCAGGTTAACTATTTTATTAAAATTCCCAAAAACGGCCCAGTTTTGAATATAAAAGCTGAAACGACATAAGTAATAATTTGAGTGTCTAAATGTCGGGTAGGTTATCTGAGAATGATCTAACATGTTATATGTCAATGAAAGTGTTATGTGCAATGTCGTATGTTTGCTTATGAATGGGAATAGATGGGAAGTTTATATGGGTATGAACCGTTAAAGTGAGTGTATGTTATGTGGTAGATGCGTGTAGGAACTTCGTGCTTATTTGAAGTCACTAATAAACTAAGTGGTAATCATACTAGGACGTGATTGACCGACCTTGACTGTTAGCTATTTTTGAGAGTCAAACCGAGCAACCAAAGGTGAGTTCACACTCCATCTAAGGCATAGGATTCCCGGTGGTTGGGAATGGGTTAAGAAACTAAAATGGAACCTACATATCCTCCTTGGGTAGGATATGTACCGCCATCCTCCACAGGTAGGATGCCAATATTAAAAGAACTAAAACAGAACCTACATATCCTCCTTGGGTAGGATATGTACCGCCATCCTCCATAGGTAGGATGCCAATATTAATCCTGCGTATTCTCCTTGGGTAGAATACGTACATTCGTCCTCCTTGGGTAGGACAACAACCTTAAAACTTACTAGACAAAACTCTATCACCTAAGTCCCTCTTTTTATATCGACTTAATCGCCGAGGCCAATAGCGAGCGGGTCATTAGTTAATAGCGCTATTAGGTTTAACAAACCTCACACCGTGCCGTTCGGACGGGCGTGTACTAATGGACTATGATAGACATTGACGTAGGGTACAACTATTGTTCGTCAGTTTTCGATATGGTAACGGTCTAGTGGTTCATATGGGGAAACCCCCACGGGTCATGGTTTGGGAAAAAAGGAATTGGTTAATCATATTTTCAACTATGGGGTAACCCCCACGGCAAGTAAGCCAGCTAAAGACAAACCATGTTTTCGAAAACAACTTAAAACAAACACCCAACTGTGAACTCGCTCAACTTTATTGTTGACTCGTTGTTACATGCCTTACAGGTCGTTAGATGCTTATGGAGCTTGCACGAGGAGGAGGCCGTTGTGGGATATGGACTGCTACGTCCAGTTCTAAACATTTAAACTTTATGAACTTATTACTTATGTTTGGGTTCTACATTTTATGCTTCCGCAGTTTAATTTGAACTTGGTTAACTAGCTTTTGGTCACCAATTGTATTGTGGTTGGTTCCATTTACTTAATTACATTGTTCAATATGATTGGTGGCTCGATCCTGGTCATGTCACGCCTCCAAGCGGTGATACTCCGCATGGTGGATTTTGGGGGTGTGACACATTAGGTGACCATAGTTGCATAGGGAATAACCTTCCGAGGTTATACCTTATGGTCACTTCGTTTAGTTAGTTGTATGATAGGTAGTTTATATGCCTTAGGAAAATGACCAAAATGCCATTTTCATGCATAATTGGATTTTAAGCATATGTAACTTAAACTTTTGTCACTTAACTGATTATGCAACATAATTAAACATGTTTAGGCATATAATACTTGTCATAGGACTAGTTAGAGGTCTCAAACACGCGTTTGCGCGAACGACACGTTAAAGTAGCGAAAGCTCGCTTAATGGGTCGTAACGGGTCGAAAGCACTTAGGATGGGTTCCGACCTAGAATGTAGGTTTTGTTAAACCATATTACATGAGTTCCAATACTCATTTGGTTTACAAGACCACATTCTATCCGATCTTCCGACTTTGGTCCGGTTTATTTACATAGTTACCTATATTAGGTGCCGTTTGATTCCGTGATCCCTCTAGCTTTGCTTGGTTGTTATTCAAGACTTCTAAGCACCCTCATGTGAGTATATAGACCCCCTCTTTTTACATGTTTTCAAGGTGATTATGTGAGTACATAGTCCCCTCTTTTACTGTTTTCAATGTTTTGGGGTGAAGCATGTGTACCTATTTGTTATGTTCATGATTTCAATGTATAATTGATTTTACATATTAGTACTTATCTTTTGACAAACTGAATGATTATTTATGGTTTAAACACTGATTTTTCAAAGATTATAAAATTTATTGTTGAATTGTACTTATTTTATGTTCACCAGACCGATTGGTAGTATGATATAGCGCTATAGGACTAGACACCCCATTCCCGTTGTCATGGAATGTCAGAAATCAATATTTTTATCCAAATAGAGATTGCCTTTGTGGTATTTCTATAGTCTCAATTGGTGTAGTTTGATGCACTAAGGTCTGATTGAATTCTTAAATCACATTTTTATTGTATATTTAATTATACCCCAAAAGTATAGTTTGATATGCTCTCATATGTGATATTGTATAAAACAACATATATTTTGTTAATTACTAAAACATAGTTTAATATGTTATTTATAAAAACCAAAGTATACTTTTGATATACTACCGAAAACTATTATTTTGACGACTAAAGTATATTTAATATACAATATGTTTAACGATTTTGGAACTGAAATATATTATAATATATTACTTATTCAACCTACTTAAAACCAAAGTATATTTTTATATATACTACAAACCTTTTTATCAAAACATTGTTTTACAAACTCATTTCACTTATGTCACACCCCGATATTTCCACGTATTACCGGTGGGCCCGGTGGGGAGTATCGTGACGTAGTTCATATCATCATAGTGAAACAACACAATTAAATGCACAGCGGAAGCAAAAGATGTCACACCCCGACCACGTAAAACATCAAATCGTGGCGGAAACGTCGGGGAGTGTTGTAAAAGAATTATTGTTCCACAACCATGGTAATTAAAATTTAATTTTATTCAACAACCAAAGGTGGAATACATTGTTTCAAAACAAGAACCAAAGAGTACACAACATAATTAAACTAAGTCTATCTTTATTTTTAAGTCTCTAAGGCACAGGTCCGCCCTAGTATGTCACGATCATCCTAAGCAGCAGCTCCTGAAAACACATGTGAAAATAGATACGTCAGCATAAAAATGCATGTGAGTAACATAGGTTTTATGAAAATGGGATTCATGACTTAGTTTTAAAGAAATGTTTGATGAAAATTTGTCATGAACCTTGTTTAAGTGTTTGTTTGTATAAATCATTTGAAAAACGATAATAAATCAGATGATATGTATAAATAAAAGAATATTGTATGGTTAAAAGAATAACCAAGTAAAATATGTTGTATAAAACAAATTGTTTTGTAAAACAAAGTCTTGTGAAAAAATATGTTTTTGTATAAATTGTATATGTTCAAATTGAAATGATTCAAATAACGCTACAATATGTAGTATCACACAGGCACTTATATATAGGAAGTACCAGCGGCGTATCCACCATGCTTGTATAATATTACACACGCCTCGTTATTTAAGTCTCTCAAACCAACCAACATTGTAAAATATCCATGTTTAGTCCAATAGTCAAATGTCACAGTATAGCCCAAGTTAAATATAAATCATGTAATGTGTAAACAAAAGTTATGTATGGTAAGTAAAATGAGACTACTTAAACCACAAGTAAAAATGTACAAAACAAAGTATTTTGAATAAACCAAAAGTTATGTTTTGTAAAATAAATGCATGTTTTACTGATACAAACATTTATGCGGCAAGTTAACGCATACGTTCAAGCCTTGAGACAGTCGGATAACCTTAGAGTAAAGATTATCAAAGTAAAATGTTATCGGATTCAGTCATTCCTTACACCCAAACAAACCTAGGATGTCAGGAATGGGATTTGTCAAGTCCTATGGTACCATTACTTATTACCGAGCGGCGTAGCTAATGTTAATGAATGTAGTTTAGTCCCGTTGTACAAACCAAATGTCATACCAAAAACAAACATGTAATGAAAGTAATGTACTAAGTATGCTAAGTCAACATACAAAGCAGAAAAGTCATGTAAATCAATGTGCTAAATATGCTAAGTTAACATATAAAGCAGAAAAAGTCATGTAAATCAATGTGCTAACATGCCAAGTAAACATGCATAGCAAAAGAAGATGTAATGTAAATTAATATGCTAGCATGCTAAGTAAACATACATAGCAAGACAAAATGAAATTTATGTACTAATAGTGTACTAATGAACATAGCAAGTATAAGATATGAAAACATGGGAAAACATGAAAATAACAAGTAGGCACATGTGTTTCACCCCAAAACGTTTGGAAAACAGTAAAAGAGGGGTCTATGTACTCACTTGAGATTGCTCAATAGACTCTAGATATCCACCAAGCAAAGCTAGAAGGTCACGAAATCAAACGGCACCTAATATAGGTAACTACATTAATAAACGGACCTATTCGGAGGATCGGGTAGCATTAGGGTTCGTAAACCAAATGAGTGTAGGAACTCATGTAATATGGTTTAACAAAGCCTACATACTAAAACGAAACTTATCCTAAGTGCTTTTGGGCCGTTACGACCCGTTTAGGTAGTTTATGCTACTTTAACGCGTCGTTCGCGTAAAACGCGTTCGGACCGCCTAACTAGTCCTATGACAAGTAATATATGCCTTAACATGTCTAATATTGTTGCTAAATCAGTTTAGATGTCAAAATTTGGGTTACATAGGCTTAAAATGAATTTTTGACGTAAAAAGGGCATTTTGGTAATTTACCTAAGGCATAAGAACTACTTATCATACAACTACTCAAATGATGTGACCATAAGGTATAACCTCGGAAGGTTATTCCCTATACAACTATGGTCACCTAATGTGTTTGGTCGGATCCTAATGATCGACCAAATGGGTCGGGTTTGAAAGCATAAGCGATTGATTAGATCGCTTACCCTTACGACCCTAGACAAGCACAAATCTAAAAGTGACGAGCTAAACATGCTAGAACATGTTTAATTAAGTTAGAAAACAGGTTTTGATATCAAAACAAACGGTTTTGATACCCTAGAGTAGTTTGGTTACAAAATACGCGAGAACACACATTTTGCCCGAAACTACGACTCGTCACTGAGCCTAGATAATGTGGTAATCAGTAGGTATAGTCACTAGAGACTATAACCATCGTGATTACACTCACGTTATGAAGTTCAAACGAACTTCGCATTGACTATAAACTGGTCAATGCAGAAAGTCAAACGCAGTTTGACTTTCAAGCTAAAAACGCATAAAAAGAACGAAGGAACACTTACAAAGGGTCCCCGCAAGATTGATTATCCAAGTATTTCTCAGGTATGAAGTGTTGCACACTTCAACTTAGAGAAAATCTCATATATCAAGTGGGTTGCAAGTGAACTATGGAGGGGTATTTATAGTTTTCGTAGAACCGTTAGGATCGTTTCTTGAAAACCGAGATTCAATCACAGCTGTACACCTCGAGCCCATAGTTTTACAAAACCATTTGAGCCCCTAGATTAAGCCTATGGTTTGTCAAAAACCATTTGCAACACTCACAAACAGCTAGGACAGCTGGAAGCAGGTTGTTTTCAACTTTCTGCATATTTGGGAGGCTCACACAGCCCGCGTAAGGGACAACAAAAGCTTACGCGGCCCGCCTGGGCTGCACAGATCAGAAACAAGTTTGCAGAAATGACAATTTTGGTCCCAGTTAGTGTTTAAAGCCATTTCCGACATGTTTAAGGCCCGTTAAGCCAACTTTGAGGCCCTAAAATGATGCCCAAACATTGTGGACATGAAATATGCTCAAAAATATGCCGGATGTCGGTTCGTTTGGTCGTACGATCGCGATGTTTGCTTAATTACGACGGAATGCGCATAAGCACGAAAAACGATCCAAATTGCGCGACGAGTGGATTTTTCTCATTCCAAACACTAAAATAAAATATTTTAATGCTTACATAAATTTTTGGATGTCCGGATGTATTCAGAACGTAAGTTATGCGCGAAAATGCAAACTTATGCTCTTTTTGACGCTTTTAGTCCCTGAATGAGCATAAAGTTTATTTTAGCACACCGAACCTCTCAAAGCTTATTTCTAAGCTATGTAAAGGATATTTAAGGTGTGTTTAACTTATGGCCATGTTCCGGAATGTCCGTTACAGTTCAAATTGGCATACTTTCGCAGTTTGTCATTTTTAGTCCCTGTAAGCGAATTAACTTGATTTTGCCATACCAAAGCCTTCAAAACTTATTACTAAGTTATGTAAAGGTTATTTAAGGTATGTGAAGTATATATTGATGTTCCGGAGTATTTTTCGCGTTTAACTGATTATGTTTACGCACCAGTTTGCGTATAATTCTCCAGAAAGCGATATAGAGTTTGAAATTGAATAAAAGTCAAAACATGAAAAAATGTAAAACATAAACAAACAAATATTGGGATCAAATAACTTTATTTCATTGATAACTGAACTGTTTACAATGATTACAAGCACAGATGTCACAAAAGATGAATCACATTACAAACCGAATAAATAGTAATATCAAAGTATTACAACCGGACTGTAAAGGATCCACAGGCGGATCAAAAGATAAAAAGATCAATGTTCAACAGACTTTAACATCTAAAGCTTGCAAGACTTGATTAATGATGCTAGGAGTAGCCAGCCTATTCCGTCTAGTACTTGCACTTAACCTTTTTGGAAAATACGTCAGTTTACACTGGTAAATACAATTAACTGACTCATTTTGAAAATGTTTTAGGAAAATTGATTTGAATGCACAAGGCACAAAATAATTTATAACTTGGGATAATTATTTATATATAAACTTGTAAAAGAATTACATGTTCGTTATACGTTCAGTAGCCCGGGCTGAATACCGGGTTTAAGATTAATAGACACACCACATGATATAATCCCGCGTCGAGTTATTCTCGTACATATGGTTATACCTTATTATTTATATGCACCGGCAGGTGTATGCCTACACCCCGTGCTTAGGTCGTGGCCATTTCAATGAATGATGCCAAGGATATCCGGGAGATGGTCGTTAACCCCCCAAAGGCTTTAAGCAAACAAAACAATTTAAACGGGTCATTTCAATAAATTAACCTTCATACGATTAAAAATTTAATGCCCGACCAAGCGGTATTTTATATACCATACCCCAAGCCCGTATAAGGGAAAATAAGTTAAAAGTATTTACTTGAGCAAATTTATACAATTTATCCGAGCCGTATACCACCAAGAAAGTACAGGTAGCTTTTACTGGGCTCCTAAATCTGGAACGAAGGTTTTAATACCCTATTAGATTCCTAACGGGTCTTAATTAAGCCTATGCTTAGACCGGTTAGTTTTAAAGGAGGATATACGGTTCAGACGCAAGATTAAGCAAAGACCGGATTAGAATGTGATTTAGACCCGACAAGTTTGTATACTTGTTTAATATGGGTAAACTAAACACATTCTGGATTTTGAGATAACAATGATAAGGTTTGACCCGTTTCGGCTAATTTATGAAAACTAATTACATAAACCGATCCGAACGCGAAAAGTGCGTAACGGGTAACCAAATGAATCATGAACAGGTTTCCTAAGTTAATATGCCTTAAATATGTTGTGATATCAGTAGGATACCTTCCATTATGCCCAAAACGAATTTAAACTCAATTTATGCCCCGTAGGGGTATTTTGGTCATTTTAAAGCTTTAAAAGAGTTTAAATATAAATATGAGTTTCAGGTCTGATATAATTAGTAAAAATACTTACTTTAATAAGTTATATCAGTATGGTATTGCATATATGTGAAATTTATTATTTATAACCAAACTATGCACCGAAGGGGCATTTTGGTAATTTCACATAGGCTTAAAAGGTCAAAATTAGAATTCTGAGTTTAAAACTTTTGCCTACTGTTTAATTATGAAAATTTACTTAAAACATCAGTAGGGATCAAACCTTATATGTTTAAATAGTTTTAACTTATACTATGCGTTAAAAACGCGTAAAAAGACGATTTTAAGCGATTTCCGGGTTTTATAATAAAACCTGATATTTTTATCATTCCAGAAAGCTTAAAATTTTTTATTTATCATATAAAATTAGTAGCAAAAAGTTTGGTATCAAAATGTTGTGTAAAACTCATTTTATAGGCCAAAAGGGCAAAACCGACAATTACCGAATTAAAGCTATAACCCTATGTTATGCTCAGCCTAAAAATAATTAAAAATATTTAAAAATTCCAAAATATTATTTACATCAGTGGGTAAAAAGTTTGGTATCAAAATTTGGGTTTAGATAGGCTATACGCTAATTATGCCGTTTAATTAATAAAAAGCTTTTCATTTACGCTAATGAGCATAACTCCTAATCTAGACCTCAAACTGATGTCAAATTTTAGGGACAAGTTTATAATTCAGTAATAAAGGTTTCTATCCACTCACATTTTCAAAAATCTCATTTTAAGGTCAAAAGGGCATAATAGTCAACATTTAGGCATATAACGGAAACATGCAAATGAATAGGATAACTAAGGATCCAAGTTGTATAACCTCAAAGGGTTATAATAACCTATAACATGATCGTAAAGGAATCCTAAGGCATATCTAAACTAAGCTAAATCGGGTCAGAACTAAAAGTCAAATCAAAAGTCTACTTTTGCGACTTTCGGTTCCGAACCGAGCCTAAACTTGAAATTGTCGGGTTAAACATGCTTAGACATGTTCTTATACTAATTACCAAGTTATACAAGTGTTAAAACAGGTTTTTTTTTGGGTAAAGGGATTACCCCAGGTAAATTTTATAAATGAAAATTAAGAACAAAGGCATGCCCGAAGAGGACATGCCAACTAGGCTTGACATACCAACGCCTAGGACACAAGAAACACAGCCCACAAACAAACCATCCAAGAAAACAACCTAGCATAAAACGACCACAACTAAACAAACATCGACTAAACAAATGAATTCAGCTAGCCCGTTACATATGCTTAAAATCCAATTATGCATGAAAAGGGCATTTTGGTCATTTTCCTAAGGCATATAAACTACCTATCATACAACTAACTAAACGAAGTGACCATAAGGTATAACCTCGGAAGGTTATTCCCTATGCAAATATGGTCACCTAATGTGCTTGTTCGGATCCTAATGATCGACCAAACGGGTCGAGTTCGAAAGTCTAAGCGGTGGTTTAGACCGCTTGACTTACATAAGGAAGGCGATCATTTGTTCGTTACCTCGAACAAACAAACGACACGCAGTGACTAATCAAAGTAAATGGATCATTATAATGTATCACCGAAGACATGCTCGCCTATAAGTGAACACGCACCCCAAGAGTTCCCAGGTAAGAGTGACTGGTCCGATACTGCGGATTTGTACGAACACTCTAGCCTTAGACAGAAAACTCAGGGTACAGGCATTCACTCTTCCAATTTGCACGTGTTCACATTATTTAGACCCAAACTTTGACGAGATTTTGAAAATTTTGAAGGTTCAAAACCTAGTAGTCAATCATCCTAGAACAAATGATTGGTTTTCAAAGCGGATTCAAAATTTGTATTCTTGTTGTGGTTGTCACTTAAGGATAAGTGACGGTATTGTTTTAAAAACTAAACACAAGATAACTTGTGTTAGGGTCCTAGGAAGGTTATTGTCTAGGTCAAAGCATTACTAATAACCTAATTCCCTATAACCATTGGCTCTGATACCAACTTTTCTGTCACACCCCGACCACGTAAAACAACAAAACGTGGCGGAAACATCGGGGAGTGTTGTAACAGAATCATTGTTTCACAACCATGGATTTAATAATTTAGTTTTATTGAATTATTGAACTCATTGTTTTATTACAAATCAGATAAATACAAATATTAACTTTCAAGTTTTAAAGTCGTTAAGGCACGAGTCCATCTTATGTATAGCATGTATCAACAATCATCACATAGCAGCACCTGAAACATGTGTAAAAATAGGTTCGTCAGCATAAAAATGCCTATGAGATACATAGGTTTTATTAATGCATGATTCATGACTTTGTAAGTTTAAAAGAATGTTTTAGCAAAATAGTCATGAGCTTTAAAAATGTTTTCTTTAT
Source organism: Helianthus tuberosus (assembly GCA_030545235.1). Classification (NCBI taxonomy): domain Eukaryota; kingdom Viridiplantae; phylum Streptophyta; class Magnoliopsida; order Asterales; family Asteraceae; genus Helianthus; species Helianthus tuberosus. Next base: position 135,409,409 of record CM060366.1, on the reverse strand, counting down.
AAATCATGCGAAATTTTACAAGAAATTTGATAATATAAAAGAATGATGCATAAATAAATATGTAAGTTGTAACACCTCGTAAAAATCACGTCCAATGATGTATTGACACGTGTAATAAACCCTAATGAAGTCAAACCTTGAATTTAAGGGACTAATTTTTCCAAAAAATAAAAAACTTTGATTATGAAAGGAATGGAAGTGTTAGCATACCTAAAATAATTTCTAAATAACCTCTTACGATATTTATATTCACAAATGAGCCACTAGTCGATCGAGTGTAGCCGTTTGCGTAATTAATTTAAAGTTTGCGCAATGAAGGGTTAAAAGCGTCAACATGTTAATTCTTACCTCTGAGTGACCTTTTAACAAACCGGGAGCTTCATGATATTTGATTATACTCTTGGGAATGCCAATTATTGGCCGTCTAAGGTTTTTATGCCTATAAGTAAAGTTACGCGCAACCTTGCAAGTTAGAGGGACTAAAAGTGTTAATATGTTTAATTATACCTCTGAATGACCTTTTAGCGAACCCGAAGCATCGTGATGTTTAATAATACTCTCAAGAATGCCTAATATGGATTAGATGAGGCTTCGATGCTATTAAGCGATGATATACGCAAGTTTGCGCATTAGAGGGACCTAAAGCGTCAACTTTTGAATCTACGCCTTTTGGTGACCATTTAAGCGATCGAGAGCGTAGTAATAATTAATCTCATGTTTTGGAATTCCCATTATGATCCATGAAAGGCTTGGATATCATTAAACGACATTTCGCGCTACTTTGTGCGATTAAAGGACTATTTGCGTCAAACTGCAAAAGTATACCTATCCGTAGGGTATCGAACCTTACGGAATATGATCGTAAGTTAAACATACCCTAAATATCCCTTACCTATCTTAGAAATAGGTTTGGAGGTGTTTCGTGCGCAAAAATAAACTTTTAAGTCATGCAGGGACTAAAAGTGTCAAAAAGTGCACAAGTTTGCATTTTCGCGCATATCTTACATTCTGGATATATCCGGACATCCAAAAATTTACGTAAGCACTAAAATATTTTATTCGTCGCGTAATTTGGATCGTTTTTCGCGTCCGTTCGTGTTTCATCGTAATTAGCCGAACGACGCGACCGTACGACCAAACGAAACGACATCCGACATGTTTTTTGAGCATGTTTCATGTTCCCTATGTTTAGGCATCATTGTAGAGCCTTAAAAATGGTTTAACGGGTGTTAGAAGTTCCAAAAACTAAACTATGCAAGTGCAGGGGCCAAATGTGTCAATAGTTAAAACTTTGCTGAGCTGACAGGGTCCTTACAGACCATATACCAAGGACCATACGGTCCGTATGCAGGTGCCAGATACGAATTTTGCTTGGTCTCCACTCTATTCCATTCTCATCCAATCAAAACCGAATCCTTGGGCTTCAAGACAATTATACAGCTGGCCTAACAGGTGTAGTGATCGGGTTAACCCCTTCAAACACTTGTCATCATCCAATCTGTAACGCCCTAACACGTTTTAACCAAAAGTCGCAGCGGAAATACGAACTTAAAATTTTCTTTTATTATATTCATTCTAACATACTTAGAAATACATTAAATCACTGTTTTACATTAAATACTTTAATGCTTTCTATAAATTTATAAAATCTGACATACTTATATTAAATTACGTGACCACGCACCCACACGTATAATCCATGTCTTGACTCGATCTTCAACCTTTTACACTCCATGATGAGAATCCACAGTTCTGTACAACCTGCAGACACCACGTACAGTCACATTATTAGCAACCGGTGTCATCATATATAAAATTTAAACATGCATAATTAGGCGTCAACATATCATGCTTTCGCTTATGTTAGTCCATTCATCCATCCATTCAAACCACCCGCATTGGATTTCGGTGTCTACCTTCAACTTCCATCACTAGTATACCTACATTCCCATTTCATTCTCAATAGGAAAACGGTTAGCATCATTAGATTTCATTCATACGAACATATCCATGTATACGCATAACAAGTCTCATTCATTTGTACATATAACTAAATTCCAATTCATGCATACATACCCTTTCTATTTGTACATGTACTTACAACTTACATTCTACACAATATTACTTACAAGTCCTAAACACACACGTCTATACATGTAATTCGTATATACATAATTCTCCATACTTACAAGTTTATAGTCATACTCTCCTATGAGTCCCAATTACTTACTTACAAACTAACCCATACCTATGCGTATAACTACTTATTTCATCTTTATGCATAATACCATCATGTAAGCTTCTTTCTTACCTATACTTAATAGAAACTAGTTCTTAACCACTTTCGACTCATTTACCGTAAACTTACCTTATTACTTCCATTGTTTCATACTTTCTCACATGATTCACAATAATCATTATACTACAATACATTTTACATCTAAAGTGTAAGTCCGGGATTCACTTACCTTACGCGTCCGTATTTGCATTCGCTTACTTGAGTCTTCTTGTCCCGTTAGCCTTCCACACTCCCATCCATCTTGACATGATTCCTATAATTTCATGTCATTACATTTACATCCTTATTAGCATACATGATTATTCATATGAACGATCATATCAAGTTCATATCTCACATATGTATTTCATTAGTCGATTCAAACAAGCATATAGCATAATCAACATCATCACAACATAACCTTCACATATTATTGTCATTTGGACATTTTATCAAACACGTGGTGTGCGTACTACTTCCTAGGCACCATGTACAACTAGTTTATGCATAATCTTCCAAGTTCATTCATATTTCATCAAATCTTCTTACTAATCAACAAGTATCATTAACACATAAACATCAAACATATCAACACCACATTTCTTTCAATTCATCTAACAATAGTTCATCATAACACAACATAATTCATGAATATTTAACAAGAATTGGACATGATGAACACCCATGTCATCTTAATCACCCAACTAGTGGGTTTACATCCTTAAACATCAAATTAGTCAAAATTATGCATAACACATGTTCTCTATGATGATGTTAACACATATTCATGCTTAATTTCATACAAATTCATGGATTGATCATAACCCACTTCTTACAAGATCATCAAATCTTAAATTACAACTTACCACATGTTTGCTAGGGCTAGATCATCAAGAAAACGAGTTCATGCATCGGATTTGAGCCTAATCTCCTTGTCAATTTGAAGCTTTCTTGTGAACTAGGGTTTACACCCATTCCTTCTTCCTCCTGCTCGATCTCACGCACACACACCTAGTGTGTGTGAGATTTTTGTTTTAATTAAACTCAGATTCAAGTTTGGCAATCTTAGTCCCTCATGTTCTCTCTCTTATTTATAATTGGCACAACTCTCATTCTTTAATTGTTTCTACCATACTTTTAACTAGGATAAATAACCTAGTTATTTATTTCTTGATGTGCCATATCATAACATTTAACGAATATAAACATTCGGGTTTTGGGGTGTTACACAATCATCCTCCAAAAACTATAAATAGGAGGTGGGTTTTATTGTTCAAGCTCACCATTTCATTCCAATCTTGCTATCTTCTCATTTCTGGAGGATCCTGAGCATTTGGAACCTCCTTGGAGTTCTTTTCAGTACTAAGTACCATTTGTAAGTGTCCTTAACCTCCTAATTTCAGTTTTGATTAGTTTAATGACCGAAAGTCAAAGATATCGTAATTAAACTTTGACTTAGTGATTAATCACTAATGGTCCAGTAATTAGTCTAATTAAAAGTAGATATAAGTTGGTAATTATGTAGGTGATAAACCCCTAAGAGGGCACCTACTGATTATCACCCTAACTTGGTCAAATGTCGGGTCAAACCTAATAATAAAAAGTCAACAGAAAGCTATTTTGCAAATAAATTCATAATTAGCAATATAGAAGCTATGAAACCTATTTTAACACTTGTATAACTTGGTAATTAGTATAAGAACATGTCTAAGCATGTTTAATCCGACAATTTCAAGTTTAGGCTCGGTTCGGAACCGAAAGTCGCAAAAGTAGACTTTTGATTTGACTTTTAGTTCTGACCCGATTTAGCTTAGTTTAGATATGCCTTAGGATTCCTTTAGGATCATGTTATAGGTTATTATAACCCTTTGAGGTTATGCAACTTGGATCCTTAGTTATCCTATTCATTTGCATGTTTCCGTTATATGCCTAAATGTTGACTATTATGCCCTTTTGACCTTAAAATGAGATTTTTGAAAATGTGAGTGGATAGAAACCTTTATTACTGAATTATAAACTTGTCCCTAAAATTTGACATCAGTTTGAGGTCTAGATTAGGAGTTATGCTCATTAGCGTAAATGAAAAGCTTTTTATTAATTAAACGGCATAATTAGCGTATAGCCTATCTAAACCCAAATTTTGATACCAAACATTTTACCCACTGATGTAAAATAATATTTTGGAATTTTTAAATATTTTTAAATATTTTTAATTATTTTTAGGCTGAGCATAACATAGGGTTATAGCTTTAATTCGGTAATTGTCGGTTTTGCCCTTTTGGCCTATAAAATGAGTTTTACACAACATTTTGATACCAAACTTTTTGCTACTAATTTTATATGATAAATAAAACATTTTAAGCTTTCTGGAATGATAAAAATATTAGGTTTTATTATAAAACCCGGAAATCGCTTAAAATCGTCTTTTTACGCGTTTTTAACGCATAGTATAAGTTAAAACTATTTAAACATATAAGGTTTGATCCCTACTGATGTTTTAAGTAAATTTTCATAATTAAACAGTAGGCAAAAGTTTTAAACTCAGAATTCTAATTTTGACCTTTTAAGCCTATGTGAAATTACCAAAATGCCCATTCGGTGCATAGTTTGGTTATAAATAATAAATTTCACATATATGCAATACCATACTGATATAACTTATTTAAGTAAATATTTTTACTAATTATATCAGACCTGAAACTCATATTTATATTTAAACTCTTTTAAAGCTTTAAAATGACCAAAATACCCCTACGAGGCATAAACTGAGTTTAAATTCGTTTTGGGCATAATGGAAGGTATCCTACTGATATCACAACATATTTAAGGCATATTAACTTTGGAAACATGTTCATGATTCATTTGGTTACCCATTACGCACTTTTCGCGTTCGGATCGGTTTATGTAATTAGTTTGCATAAATTAGCCGAAACGGGTCAAACCTTATCATTGTTATCTCAAAATCCAGAATGTGTTTAGTTTACCCATATTAAACAAGTATACAAACTTGTCGGGTCTAAATCACATTCTAATCCGGTCTTCGCTTAATCTTGCGTCTGAACCGTATATCCTCCTTTAAAACTAACCGGTCTAAGCATATGCTTAATTAAGACCCGTTAGGAATCTAATATGGTATTAAAACCTTCGTTCCAGATTTAGGAGCCCAGTAAAAGCTACCTGTACTTGCTTGGTGGTATACGGCTGGGATAAATTGTATAAATTTGCTCAGGTAAATACTTTTAACATATTTTCCCTTATACGGGCTTGGGGTACGATATATAAAATACCGCTTGGTCAGGCATTAAATTTTTAATCGTATGAAGGTTAATTTATTGAAATGACCCGTTTAAATTGTTTTGTTTGCTTAAAGCCTCTGGGGGGTTAATGACCTTGTCCCGGATATCCTTGGCATCATTCATTGAAATAGCCATGACCTAAGCACGGGGTGTAGGCATACACCTGCCGGTGCATATAAATAATAAGGTATAACCGTATGTACGAGAATAACTCGACGCGGGATTATATCATGTGGTGTGCCTATTAATCTTAAACCCGCTATTCAGCCCGGGCTACTGAACGTATAACGAACATGTAATTCTTTTACAAGTTTATATATAAATAATTATCCCAAGTTATAAAATATTTTGTGCCTTGTGCATTCAAATCAATTTTCCTAAAACATTTTCAAAATGAGTCAGTTAATTGTATTTACCAGTGTAAACTGACGTATTTTCCAAAAAGGTTAAGTGCAGGTACTAGACGGAATAGGCTGGCTACTCCTAGCATCATTAATCAAGTCTTGCAAGCTTTAGATGTTAAAGTCTGTTGAACATTGATCTTTTTATTTTTTGATCCGCCTGTGGATCCTTTACAGTCCGGTTGTAATACTTTGATATTACTATTTATTCGGTTTGTAATGTGATTCATCTTTTGCTTTCGCTGTGCATTTAATTGTGTTGTTTGACTATGATGATATCAACTACGTCACGATACTCCCCATCGGGCCCACTGGTAATACGTGGAAATATCGGGGTGTGACAGGTTGGTATCAAAGCCAACATTGAGTGAATTAAACACTAGCCTTTATGTGTTTAATCTCAATGACACAATAGCACATTCCTTGACCTTCTGAGTCTAGACTTAACATAGGAATACTCTCATCTCTATTCGGCGAATTATTGCTTTCAATTCTATATATTTTTAATATGTCGCCAAGCAAAGAAGCCGTAATAGAAATTCTCACCATCCGAAGCCTAGGAATGCTGAGCTTTGTACTGCGACTAGGATAAACGTGCAACCTGGGAGAAAACATTCAAAAATAAAATGAAGAAGAAAACATCCAAAGGATCATTGATTATGTTTTAAAATTTCCCTAGTGACAAGGCATCTGTGCCATCAAAAAGTCCTTTGGAATAAGCCCTTGTGCTATATAAAATGTCGGTACGACATTGACAGTCGTGATTTATGTCCCCTGTCTAATAAATATAAAGGATTATATTCCGTTTAAACGCCAAAGATGGTTTATTTAAAAACCTAGGCAAAACAGAATCAAATAAATTTAATGCTATCTATTGGCCTATATGGTTTATTTGCACCATGGCTATTTAAACAACAAACTCGATGATGCGTTATATAATTAAACAAATTATTACTACTTGGTCTGTAGCCTTCAAAGCTTCACCATGGCTGACTCATCTGAAGCTCACAATCATCCAGTTGATCAGAGTGATAATGCAAGACTGAACTTAACAGGCACCGAGTTACAGGCTATGTTAGATACAGCCGTAAACAAAGCCGTGGATAGAGTATTAAAGAATCATAAGCAAAAGTGCGATAATACCCCAAATAAGGGTTACAAAAAGGGTAAGGCCGGTTCAAACCAGTCCAAGCCAAATAAGGCGAAACCCAAATGTAAAACCCGCGGGAAGCAGCACTTCGGAAAATGTTTCCGGGAACAGACCAGGGGATGTGGCATCTGTAAGGAAATGGATCACAAGACTCATGAATAAAAGGACTTGAAGGACAACCAGCAGTCATGTGAAAAGACCAGATGCAAAACCTGTAGGAAATACCACCTCGGGAAATGCAGATTTAAATCTCAGCCTCTACCCTGTGGAATCTGCAAGTCCAAGGAGCATAAGACCTTGGATTGCAAGAATTTGAAAGATGCGACCTGTTACGGTTACAACGAGAAGGGGCATATCAAGACTAATTGCCCAAATAAAACCAAGAAGCCTGGAGAGGCTAAGAAGACCAAAGCTGGGGGCTCTCAAATGAATGCTCAAGAGGCCGTCCAGGATGGCAATGTCACAACAGGTACTTTCCTTATCAATGACGTTTATGCTAGAGTATTATTCGATTCGGGTACAGATAAGTCTTTCGTAGACAATAGATGTTGTAAATTATTAAATCTGCCTGTTAAAACTCTAAGCATTAAGTATGAAGTAGGATTAGCCGATGGTACCTCAGAGACTGCTTCAGCAATATTAGATGGATGTTTTATTTCCATTAGGAATCATTCTTTTCCGCTGTCCTTGTTTCCGTTAAAAGTAAAGGGACTTGATACAGCGATAGGAATGGATTGTTCGTCTTGTAACCAAGCCCATATTGTGTGTAATAAGAAGCAGGTAGTTATCAAGACTCCTTATGATGAGCCTTTGACAATTCAAGGAGACACATGGTACGGATTGCCTAAGCACTTGCTGAATTTGGTATTTAATACCAAAGCTTTGAGTATGGAAAACTCAGAAGAGACAAGCAAAAGTCGCGATGCTAGAGATGTGACAAATGTTAATGGTGCATCAAATGTGAACCTCCACAGTGGGTACATTTGTGACACTGCTCTTGCTCCAAATGATGATGATTGCATTTGTTGCACAAGGGTGCGGTACCAACATAATTTTTCCTCTTACGAGGTTGTGCTGGCTGGTTTAGTGCAACCTGATTGTTCTGAGCAGTTATGGCGCAGTTTTGAGAAGCCTTGCGCTTCTTCTTCTTGGGTATCTCGGCCTGTTTTTCCTTTGGTTCAACTTGTGTAGTCTTGTCAGATGGTCTTGGGTCGCCCTTTCAAAAAAGCTTACCCTTCCTGATATGGGATTCAGTCAGGGTGGCAGACAATTCAACCTCACTCGTTTCTCATGTTCCTTTGCTCCTTTTAGACAATGCCTCCTCGACGTGATGCTCAACCTTTTACTGCTGAGGAAGTCGCAGCCCTTGTTGCTCAACAAATGGCTGCAGTGCATCCAGGCGTAGTAACTCAGATTCATGAGTTATATAACAACAATAACCCCAAGTGTAATTTCAAGACCTTCAACTCTGCTAAACCTTTGAATTTTTCTGGATCTCAAGGAGCAACTGCGCTCCTGCAATGGTTCGAAAGTTTGGATAGCACATTCAGGCATGTGCAATGCCCGAATGAGCGTAAGGTTGAATTTGCATCCAGTGTGTTCGAGAAGCGTGCTCTTACCTGGTGGAACGGTGTGATGCGTGATAGGGGTGCTGATGTGGCACTAGCTCAAACTTGGGAAGAGCTTCGAGCTCTAATGATGAAGGAGTTCTGTCCTCGTCATGAGCTTAGAGCATTGAAAAGGGAATTCGATGATTTAAAGCAAGATAGTGGTGAACATCGAGCCTATACTGACCGTTATGAGGAATTGAGCCTGTTATGTTCTGCCATGGTCACGCCTGTGGATATCGCGATTGAAAAGTACATTGATGGTCTTCCTGACTTAGTTCAGGATATCGTTACTGGCAGCAACCCTACTACTGTCAGACAGGCCATTGAATTGTCTGCCACCCTGACTGAATCCCATATCAGGAAGGGTAAGATTTTTTGAAAGGGCGACCCAAGACCATCTGACAAGACTACACAAGTTGAACCAAAGGAAAAACAGGCCGAGATACCCAAGAAGAAGAAGCGCAAGGCTTCTCAAAACTGCGCCATAACTGCTTAGAACAATCAGGTTGCACTAAACCAGCCAGCACAACCTCGTAAGAGGAAAAATTATGTTGGTACCGCACCCTTGTGCAACAAATGCAATCGTCATCATCTGGAGCAAGAGCAGTGTCACAAATGTACCCACTGTGGGCGGTTGGGACATTTGATCAATACATGCTGTTAGTTGTATGATAGGTGATCATTCGTTCGTTACCTCGAACAAACAAACGACACGCAGTGACATTTAGTCACTGTTGGAAAACTCAGAAGAGACAAGCAAAAGTCGCGATGCTAGAGATGCGACAAATGTTAATGGTGCATCAAATGTGAACCTCCATGTTAATGGAGTTAATCTCCAAAACTGTAGTTAACGCAGCTATTAAAAAGGGCTATGAGAAAAGTCATGAAAGGGTTCAAGAAGCCGAATGTTGCTCGCTCTAAAACACATGTCGCTGCTCATGAGAAAAGCTTTATTCATACTTCAAATGCGAAGAATAAACCAAACAAAATCATATATGGCAAGGAGGCCCATTCCTTTTAGGATGTACTTAAAAGTACTTCATCTCTTGGAAGTTAAGAGACTTCAATAGTAAAAAGGGGCCATCGATTGCAGGAAATTATTGGATGAAGTAGAAACCATTAGGTGTATCAGCGGTTATGCTGGAAAGGACACGGTGAGGTATGCATCACAGTCATTCGATGGCAATACCCTTAATTAGTGAGGACATTAATGAAGTCCACAAGAAAGATCCTCCTATACATTATGGGATGGTCCAAGTTTTAAGGACCTTATTAGAAAAGCCTATTATCTGCTTCACGAAATGGAAAAAGATGGGATAAGAATTTTCTGACTCTCACCATAAAAGTTTTAGACTGTCGACAGTATGTTACAAATTTTAGTTCATTGGCTGAGATAGTACCCTATTCCATTTACCCAAAATCTAAGCTTAATGCAAATAATTATTGGTGGTTAGCAACGGCAATAAGAGGGCACATTAAGGTTTCAAAGCCTGCTTATTATAAATCCATTATGGATCTACCTCAGCTACTCACGTTTTTTAGATTAAGAAACAACCAGTCAAAGCTGAGTCTGCCCTAAAATTTGTCAAAGATTTTACAGCTAAGTTTAAAAGGATTAAGAATGGAGGCGTTTAACCCTCCTGATGAACGATTAGAGGCAGTTCACATTAATAATGACACCAGATAAATCCCTTATTGTGATTTTATTGCTAGGAGTTACATTTGATTTCAGGTGCTACTGAGTTTCTCATAAGACCATAAGCTTAGCAAACTTTTAGAAATTTTCCAGTAAGAACCCCAGATATTAAGTGTAAGGTAAAACTTACAAGCGAAATCATAGGAACCATTTCTTCTGTTCCTGTCAGAAACCTCAAAATCGTAGAATTCTAGAAGTATCCTCTCTCTAGAAGAAGTGCGTCAGCATATATAGTTGATATCTCTTTGATCTCTATCGATTGCGAATACCAGACGGTATGATAAGAGCGCCATATGAGGATTGGTGTATCTTAATATTTTCCATAGACTGCTTCCATGCCGGATCAGTATGGAGGTTTAATGCATGGGACCGCAAAGATATTCCGATGGTCATATGGTACTAAAGTCAGCTAATGGTATTCAAAGAAGATATCCAGAATGGAATCGTCCAAATAAATGTCTTCAATTAAGGAATTCGTGGACTCGTAACATAAATGTGTCATTTATCTGACACAGACTATGGTAAATGAACTAGAGCCTGAGATTTGGAAAATCTCTGTAACCTCCTTGTACCTTGGTTATCTTCTCCAAAGATTACCCTATTTACCTCCTGAGAGGCAAGTAGAGTTAAGATTAGCATCCCGCTTAGGGCTGCAGTATTGTAAAAACTCCATGTTGATTATGAAATAATCGAAACCCTGATTAAGTAAGTTTTAAGATATAGGTTCATAAAGCCTAACCCAATATTATGAGAATTCGGTATAGTTGATTAAGAAAGACGGTTCATCTTGCTTATGCGTTGATTAACGCAACCCTATTTAGACAACGAATAAGAATCGCTATCAGCTGCCCAGGATCGTCGACTTGTTCGACTAACTGTAAGGATTTGCTATTCCTTAAGGTTGGTTTTAAGCAGTAGTTGGAATAACCACCTTACCTTAAATAAGTTTTTCTAAAATAGTCAATATATAAGTATCAAGGTTGCTCCTTTGGAGACCTTGTATAGATGAAATATCAAAACGTCCGTTTGATGAAATATCAAAACGTCTGTTTGATGAACGGGACTTTGGGAAGTCCAATTACCAGGATCTGAAAGTTTCCTTGGAAACAACGAATAAGATCATACAATCCATAATCATCCGTAAGTTGCCAGTATTCGGCAGCAAATCAAGGATTAATGAAAGTAGCAACCCTCCTAAGTTCTTGTTAAGGAATTAGGTTCAACAAAAGATATCACCCTGGAAGGGTGTGCCAAATTGTTAATTATCAGGCTAGTTAAGCTCTGAATATATAGAATCATTCGAGGGAATCGAATGTATCAAGAACAGATAGCTTATAAGCTAAAACCTATTAAAGGAGCTTGGCGGAGCTTGTGACGCCTGTGTCACTTCAACCATCATACAAATACCAAACCAATGAAATATTGTATTTCATACTTGGGATTTGTATAAATATGTGTATCATTTGCACATATCAATTCTTGATCGATTTCGAGCCTTAAATCGCTTTCTGGAAGGTTGTAATCAATCTAATGCGTAAATACAACCAGTTTAATGCAACAAACACTCCGGAATTGCGAAATAGGCTTAACATACCTTAAATAACCTTTACCTAACTTAGAAATAAGTTTTGAAGGGTTCGGTATGGCAAAAATATGCTTATTTGATCTTACAGGGACTAAAAGTGTCAAAAACGACGTAAGTTTGCATTTACGCGCATATCTTACATTCTGACCACATCTGGACAACCAAAATTTTTGTACACACTAAAATATTTTTATTTTAGTGATCGGCATGCAAAAATTTCATTCGTCGCTTAATTTGGATCATTTTTGCGTTCGTTACGACTTCCGTCATAATTAACCGAACAACGCAACTGTACGACCAAACGAACCGACAAACGAGATATTTTTGAGCATATTTTAAGTTCCCTATACTTTAACTTCATTTTAGAGCTTTGAAATGGGGTTAACGGGGCTTAAACGTGTCAAAAATGCATCAAAAATCAAGTTTCTCAAGTGCAGGGACTAAATTGTCAATTTCTGAAAGTTGCTGGTCTGCAAGTAGCTTACGGACCGTATGCACATGTCCTTACGGTCCGTAAGGCATGCCTAGTTCACAGGAAATTCACAGCAGCTTCCCAGCTCGTTCTTGAGGCCCTTGTTTGCAATTTTCATGTTTTGGGGACCAAGTTAACACCTTCCCAAGCATGTTAGCTGGCCCATAACACTTGTATGGTTGAGATTTCTTGCTTCTTGGCCAAACAAACACTTGTTTTGATCTTGTGAGTTCATGAAAAGTATAAATAGCCATCAACTCTCATTTGTTCTTTGCTCATTCTTCTCATTTCTCCTCTACATCTGCTTTGGAGAGCTTCCTAATCTGATTGGGAATTTATTCTTAGTAGAAAAGATAGCAAGGACCCTTAGTGAGCATTCTTTCATTCTTTTATTGCTTAGAAGTTTAAAAAGTCAAACAGTGTTTGACTTTCAGTTTGACCAGTCAATGGTCAACGCAAAGTTCGGTTGAACTTTGCAGCGTGATTACAATCACGATAGTTATAATCCTTAGCGATTATACCTATTGATTACCACGTTAATTAGGTGTAGTGACGAGTCAAAGTTTCAGTCAAAATGCCTTTTAGCACGCATTTTGCAACGGAACTACTTTTAGGTATCAAAACACTTTGTTTTGATACCAAATCAGTTTTCTAAGTAGGTTAAACTTGTTTTGACATGTTTAACTCGTCACTACTAGTATAGTGCTTGTTTAGGGTCGTAAGTTAAGCGGTCTAGACAACCGCTTAGACTTTTGAACCCGATCCGTTTGGTCGATCATTAGGATCCGACCAAGCTTGCTTAGTGATCATAGTTGCATAGGGAATAACCCCTGAGGTTATACCTTATGATCACATAAGGATTGGTTAGCTATTCGTTAATTGGATTACATGCCCATAGGAAATGACCAAAATGCCCTTTTGTAGTATAAATCCGTAATGTGCATATGTGAACATATTTTTGACATCTAATATGAATTAGTAACATGTTAGGGTATTATTGGGCATGTAAGACTTGACATAGCTCATAGATAACCATCCGAACATAGTTTTGCGCAACCGACGCATTATAGTAGCTTATGCTACTATAATGGGTCGAAACGGGTCAAGAGCACTTAGGTAGACTTCCAAATCAGAATGTTAGCTCTATTAAATCATACCATATTAGTTCAATTACTCATTTGATTTATAGAACATCATTCTATCCTATCTCCCGGTTTAGGAGCCGTTTAATAACATAGTTACCTATATTAGGTACCGTTTGATTTCGTACTCCCTCTAGCTTTGCTTGGTTGTTGTTCAAGACTTCTAAGCACCCTCAAGTGAGTACATTGTTCCCTTCTTTTACCGCTTTCAAATATTTGGGGTGAAGCATGTGTACCTATTTGTTATGTTATGATTTCAAAGTATAATTGATTATACACATTAGTACCTATCTTTTGACAAACCAAATGATTATTTATGATCTAAACACTGATTTTTCAAAGATTATAAAATTAATTGTTGGATAGTACATATTTTGTTCACCAGACCGATTGGTAGTATGATATAGCGCTATAGGATTTGACACCCCATTCCTGTTGTCATGGAATGTCTGAAACCAATTTGTTTCTCCATCCAAATAGGGATTGCCTTTGTGGTATCCCTATAGTCTCAAAGGTGTATTTTGATGCACTAGGTCTGATTGAATCCTTAAATCACACTTTTATTGTATATTTTATTATACTCCCAAATGTATAGTTTGATATACTCTCATGTGTGATATTGTACAAAACAACATATATTTTGTTAACTACTAAAACATATTTTAAATATGTTATTTATTCAACCAAAACATAGTTTAATATGTTATACATAAATCCAAAGTATACTTTTGATATACTATCGAAAACGATTATTTTGACAACCAAAGTATATTTAATATACTATCTGTTTAACGATTTTGGAACCGAAATATATATTGATATATTACCTAATCTACTTTCTTAGAACCAAAGTATATTTTTATATATACTACAAACATTTTATTCAAAACATTATTTTATAAACTCGTTTTACATGATTATTTATGCATCATTCTTTTATATCATCAAATTTCTCATAAATTTTCACATGATTTTATAAAGAAAACATTTTTAGGTTCATGACTACTTTTTGTTAAAACATTCTTTTAAACTTATAAGTCATGAATCATGCATAAACAAAACCTATGTATCTCACAGGCATTTTTATGCTGACGTACCTACTTTTACACATGTTTCAGGTACTGCTGTGTGATGATTGTTGATACATGCTATACATAGGATGGACTCGTGACTTAGTGACTTTAAAACTTGAAAGATAATATTTGTAATTATCTGATTTGTACTAAAACAATGAGTTCAATAATGAAATAAAACGGAATTATTTAATCCGTGGTTGTGAAACAATGATTCTGTTACAACACTCCTCGACGTTTCCGCCACGTTTTGTTGTTTTACGTGGTCGGGGTGTGACAGAAAAGTTGGTATCAGAGCCAATGGTTATAGGGAATTAGGTTATTAGTAATGCTTTGACCTAGACTATAACCTTCCTAGGACCCTAACACAAGTTATCTTGTGTTTAGTTTTAAAACAATACCGTCACCTATCCTTAGGTGACAACCACAACAAGAATACAAAATTCGAATCCGCTTTGAAAATCAATCATCTGTTCTAGGATGATTTATTGTAAGGTTTTGAACCTTCAAAGTTTTCAAAATCTCGTCAAAGTTTGGGTCTAAAATAATGTGAACACATGCAAACTGGAAGGGTGAATGCCTGTACCCTGAGTTTTCTGTTTAAGGCTAGAGTGTTCGTACAAATCCGCAGTATCGGACCAGTCACTCTTACTTGGGAACTCTTGGGGTGAGTGTTCACTTATAGGCGAGCATGTCTTCGGTGATACATTATATTGATCCATTTACTTTGATTAGTCACTGTGTGTCATTTGTTTGTTCGAGGTAACGAACAAATGATCACCTTCCTTGTGTTTTGTCGATGTTTTCAATACCTCTTTGTTTTCCAATCATCGACCTCACTCGTTTCCCATGTTCCCTTTAGACAATGCCTCCTCGACGTGATGCTCAAACTTTTACTGCTGAAGAAGTCGCAGCCCTTGTCGCTCAACAAATGGCTATAGTACTTCTTGGCGTAGTAACCCAGATCCGTGAGTTATATAACAACAATAACAACAATAACACCCAGTGTAATTTCAAGACCTTCAACTCTGCCAAACCTTCGAAGTTTTCTGGATCTCAAGGAGCAACCGCGCTCCTGCAATGGTTTGAAAGTTTGGAGAGCACATTCAGGCACGTGCAATGCCCGAATGAGAGTAAGGTTGAGTTTGCATCCAGTGCGTTCAAGAAGCATGCTCTTACATGGTGGAACGGTGTGATGCGTGATAGAGGTGCCGATGTGGCAATGACACAAACTTGGGAAGAGCTTCGAGCTCTAATGATGAAGGAGTTCTGTCCTCGTCATGAGCTTAGAGCATTAGAAAGGGAAGTTGACGATATTAAACAAGATAGTGGTGAACATCGAGCCTATACTGATCGTTATGAGGAATTGAGCCTGTTATGCCCTGCCATGGTCACACCTGTGGATAAGGCGATTGAGAAGTACATTGATGGTCTTCCTGATTTAGTTCAGGATATCGTTACTGGAAGCAACCCTACTACTGTCAGACAGGCCATTGAGTTGTCTGCCACCCTGACTGAATCCCATATCAGGAAGGGTAAGCTTTTTCGAAAAGGCGACCCAAGACCATCTAACAAGGCTGCTCAAGTTGACTCAAAGGAAAAACAGGCCGAGGTATCCAAGAAGAAGAAGCATAAGGCTTCTCAAAACTACGCCATAACTACTCAGAACAATAAGGTTGCACCAAACCAACCAGTACAACCTCGTAAGAGGAAAAATTATGTTGGTACTGCACCTTTGTGCAACAAATGCAACCGTCATCATTTGGAGCAAGAGCAATGTCACAAATGTACCCACTGTGGAAGATTGGGACATTTGGTCGATACCTGCCGTTATGCAAATCCTGCTGCTGTTCAAGCACGGTTCCCACCTGGGTCGTGTTATAACTGTGGTGACCTTACTCACTACAGAAACAATTGTCCAAGACTTGTTAACGCAAATCCAGCGCGTGGACGAGTGTTTAACATAAATGAGGCAAACGCGAACAACGATGCAGCAGTGAACAATTAGTCTTTTGTATTTCTTTGTCTGTTATCTTTTGACGTTGGAACAATTCAGTTATTATATAAATAAAATTTGATGTTTCAATTTTATTTTACAAAACTCACACAATTGTGTGAATGTTTGATCCAACCCTTCGCTGCCGATACAAAGACAAACTACTCGTGTGGTTATGTCATTTTATGATCACTTGTGATCTCCCCGAAAATCTTTAATACACGTTTCTTTTTAAGAAACAAAGACAAATCTCTATTAAGATCTTCCTATCTTCATAGTTAGATTCTTGACGATATTTAAAGTACCAAATGGAATTCACGGATTGAATTCCTGATATACTTTATATACTCGTGTGCTCAATTAACAAGAAAATTAACAAAATGAAGATCAAGATAAACAATTATGTGTTTATGTCTTTTCTTATATGTTCCATGGTTTTATGTGATTTATCCAAATCCTCATAGAATCTTCCATATTTTAATATGAGGGATTCATAGTAGGATATCAAAAGGTACTACCTTAAATCCTTAATGGACTTCTACATTGTAGTTAAGTCCCTTGGGTTATAAAGTACTATTCTATAATTGGACCCCTTGAGTGGTCTGGTCAAACAGATTGATTCAAAAATCTGGTTAGGAATATCATGTGATGATATAACTGAAAAGATCCCTTAAGTGGTCAATTTAAGGAGATCGTACGATGGTCTAGTTAAGAAGATCATGTGTTGATCTAGTTAAAAAGATCGTCCGTTGATCTACTTAAAAAGATCCTTTGGTGGTCTAGTTAAGCCGCTTCATGTTTATTCGATTGATTTTTCCCCTACGCATTATGAAATGAACTATGCGAACTGTGCAAGGAATTACGTAATTATGGATGCATACATAATTATTGAATTCAGTGCACAGAAACCACAGCAAATTTTGTCATGTGTTAAGACCTATAGTGATGAGAATAACGAAACGAGAACAATGTAGAAAGGAGCATGGTGGATACGCCGCTGGTACATCCTATATATAAGTGTTCCTTATTACATTACGAACGTAGCATTATTTAAGTTACTAGAAGTCCTGGACCTTGACCAATGTTGTCTTATCTTTCACTCTCCGACACTGATTTCAAGCACACACAAGTTTCCTATGATAGTCTTCATAAGAAACGTTCTTCTGTCCATAGTTCGAAACTCCATGTTTTGTTGCTACAAGGACTTGACTTTGAGAGTTGACAATTTCGCTAAAAATCCTGACAAGGCCCAGAGTTTTACTTAGGGTTCGAGGGATTCATTCGAAAGCGAAACAATCACAGTTGTCTTCACAAGTTTCCTCTAAAATTAAATTTCGGGACAAAATTTCCTAAAGTAGGGGAGACTGTGACACCTGTGTCACTTCAACCATCATACAAATACCAAACCAATGAAATATTGTATTTCATACTTGGGATTTGTATAAATATGTGTATCGTTTGCACATATCAATTCTTGATCGATTTCGAGCCTTAAATCGCTTTCTAGAAGGTTATACGCAATCTAATGCGTAAATACAACCAGTTTAATGCAACAAACACTCTGGAATAGCGAAATAGGATTAACATACCTTAAATAACCTTTACATAACTTAGAAATAAGTTTTGAAGTGTTTGGTATGGCAAAAATATGCTTATTTGATCTTACAGGGACTAAAAGTGTCAAAAACGACGTAAGTTTGCATTTTCGCGAATATCTTACGTTCTGACCACATCTGGACACCCAAAATTTTTGTACACACTAAAATATTTTTATTTTAGTGATCGGCATGCAAAAATTACATTCGTCGCTTAATTTGGATCGTTTTTGCGTTCGTTACGACTTCCGTCGTAATTAACCGAACAACGCAACCGTACGACCAAACGAACCGACATCCGAGATATTTTTGAGCATATTTTAACTTCCCTATACTTTAACTTCATTTTAGAGCTTTGAAATGGGGTTAACGGGGCTTAAACGTGTCAAAAATGCATCAAAAGTCAAGTTTCTCAAGTGCAGGGACTAAATTGTCAATTTCTGAAAGTTGCTGGTCGGCAAGTAGCTTACGGACCGTATGCACATCTCCTTACTGTCTGTAAGGCATGACCAATTCACAGAAAATTCACAGCAGCTTCCCAGCTCGTTCTTGAGGCCCTTGTTTGCAATTTTCATGTTTTGGGGATCAAGTTAACACCTTCCCAAGCATGTTAGCTGGCCCATAACACTTGTATGGTTGAGATTTCTTGCTTCTTGGCCAAACAAACACTTTTTTTGATCTTGTGAGTTCATGACAAGTATAAATAGCCATCAACTCTCATTTGTTCTTTGCTCATTCTTCTCATTCCTCCTCTACATCTGCTTTGGAGAGCTTCCTAATCTGATTGGGAATTTATTCTTAGTAGAAAAGATAACAAGGACCCTTAGTGAGCATTCTTTCTTTCTTTTATTGCTTACTAGTTTAAAAAGTCAAACAGTGTTTGACTTTCAGTTTGACCAGTCAATGGTCAACGCAAAGTTCGGTTGAACTTTGCAACGTGATTGTAATCACGATGGTTATAATCCTTAGCGATTATACCTATTGATTACCACGTTAACTAGGTGTAGTGACGAGTCAAAGTTTCAGTCAAAATGCCTTTTAGCACGCATTTTGCAACGGAACTACTTTTAAGTATCAAAACACTTTGTTTTGATACCAAATCAGTTTTCTAAGTAGGTTAAACATGTTTTGACATGTTTAACTCGTCACTACTAGTATAGTGCTTGTTTAGGGTCGTAAGGTAAGCGGTCTAGACAACCGCTTAGACTTTCGAACCCGTCCCGTTTGGTCGATCATTAGGATCCGACCAAGCTTGCTTAGTGATCATAGTTGCATAGGGAATAACCCCTGAGGTTATACCTTATGATCACTTAAGGATTAGTTAGCTATTCGTTAATTGGTTTACATGCCCATAGGAAATGACCAAAATGCCCTTTTGTAGCATAAATCCGTAATGTGCATATGTGAACATATTTTTGACATCTAATCTGAAATAGTAACATGTTAGGATATTATTGGGCATGTAAGACTTGACATAGCTCATAGATAACCATCCGAACATAGTTTTGCGCAACCGATACATTATAGTAGCTTATGCTACCATAATGGGTCGAAACTGGTCAAGAGCACTTAGGTAGACTTCTAAATTAGAATGTTAGCTCTATTAAATCATACCATATGAGTTCAATTACTCATTTGATTTATAGAACATCATTCTATCCTATATCCCGGTTTAGGAGCCGTTTAATAACATAGTTACCTATATTAGGTACCGTTTGATTCCGTACTCCCTCTAGCTTTGCTTGGTTGTTGTTCAAGACTTCTAAGCACCCTCAAGTGAGTACATAGTTCCCATCTTTTACCGCTTTCAAATATTTGGGGTGAAGCATGTGTACCTATTTGTTATGTTATGATTTCAAAGTATAATTGATTATACATATTAGTACCTATCTTTTGACAAACCAAATGATTATTTATGATCTAAACACTGATTTTTCAAAGATTATAAAATTAATTGTTGGATAGTACATATTTTGTTCACCAGACCGATTGGTAGTATGATATAGCGCTATAGGATTTGACACCCCATTCCTGTTGTCATGGAATGTCTGAAACCAATTTGTTTCTCCATCCAAATAGGGATTGCCTTTGTGGTATCCCTATAGTCTCAAAGGTGTATTTTGATGCACTAGGTCTGATTGAATCCTTAAATCACACTTTTATTGTATATTTTATTATACTCCCAAAGGTATAGTTTGATATACTCTCATGTGTGATATTGTACAAAACAACATATATTTTGTTAACTACCAAAACATATTTTAAATATGTTATTTATTCAACCAAAACATAGTTTAATATGTTAAGAGTTAATTACATAGTTAGTCCCTATGGTTTGCACAAACTAACATACTTAGGTACTAATAGTTTGAAATCACATTCTAGGGTATTAACTTTTCATTTTGTAACGTTTGGAGGTATTAAGGTTATTTTTAGGTTTAAAATCACATTCTATTAGTACCTAAGTATGTTATTTTGTGCAAACCACGGGAACTAAATATGTTAATACCCTAGAAGTTAATACCTCCAAACGTTACAAAATGAAAAGTTAATACCCTAAAAGGTGATTTTATACTATTAGTACCTAAGTATGTTATTTTGTGCAAACCACAAGGACTAACTATGTAATTAACTCTATACATAAATCCAAAGTATACTTTTGATATACTATCAAAAACGATTATTTTGACAACCAAAGTATATTTAATATACTATCTGTTTAACGATTTTGGAACCGAAATATATATTGATATATTACCTAATCGACTTTCTTAGAACCAAAGTATATTTTTATATATACTACAAACATTTTATTCAAAACATTATTTTATAAACTCATTTTACATGATTATTTATGCATCATTCTTTTATATCATCAAATTTCTCATAAATTTTCACATGATTTTATAAAGAAAACATTTTTAGGTTCATGACTACTTTTTGTTAAAACATTCTTTTAAACTTATAAGTCATGAATCATGCATAAACAAAACCTATGTATCTCACAGGCATTTTTATGCTGACGTACCTATTTTTACACATGTTTTAGGTACTGCTGTGTGATGATTGTTGATACATGCTATACATAGGATGGACTCGTGCCTTAGTGACTTTAAAACTTGAAAGATAATATTTGTAATTATCTGATTTGTACTAAAACAATGAGTTCAATAATGAAATAAAACGGAATTATTTAATCCGTGGTTATGAAACAATTATTCTGTTACAACACTCCCCAATGTTTCCGCCACGTTTTGTTGTTTTACGTGGTCGGGGTGTGACAGAGCTCGCAATGCATTACACACTAATGATTTAAGGACGTGTTTCACCAATAAGTCGAGAAACATTATCACATAATGATATGCAGATTTATGATATGATAAGAAACCCGTATCGATTAAGGATCGACAGGTTAAGAAGCTTCAAAAGGATACATGTACCTATTATAGAAGTCAACTTGGGTGCTTGGAGAGGCCCCATATATGCTATAGAAGTTAAGTCCATTATGCGACAAAAAGTACTTCCATCATTTTAGCGAATCTCGAGGTCGAGATTTCTTTTAAGGGGGTGAGGATGTAACACCTCGTAAAAATCACGTCCAATGATGTATTGACACGTGTAATAAACCCTAATGAAGTCAAACCTTGAATTTAAGGGCCTATTTTTTTAAAAAAATCGAAAACTTTGATTATGAAAGGACTGGAAGTGTTAGCATACCTAAAATAATTTCTAAATAACCTCTTACGATATTTATATTCACAAATGAGCCACTTGTCGATCGAGTGTAGCCGTTTGCGTAATTAATTGAAAGTTTGCGCAATGAAGGGTTAAAAGCAACAACATGTTAATTCTTACCTCTGAGTGACCTTTTAACAAACCAGGAGCTTCATGATATTTGATTATACTCTTGGGAATGCCAATTATTGGCCGTCTAAGGTTTTTATGCGTATAAGTAAAGTTACGCGCAACCTTGCAAGTTAGAGGGACTAAAAGTGTCAATATGTTTAATTGTACCTCTGAATGACCTTTTAGCGAACCCGAAGCATCATGATGTTTAATAATACTCTCAAGAATGTCTAATATGGATTAGATGAGGCTTTGATGCTATTAAGCGATGATATACGCAAGTTTGCGCATTAGAGGGACCTAAAGCATCAACTTTTGAATCTACACCTTTTGGTGACCATTTAAGCGATCAAGAGTGTAGTAATAATTAAACTCATGTTTAGGAATTCCCATTATGATCCATGGAAGGCTTGGATATCATTAAACTATATTTCGTGCTACTTTGTGCGATTAAAGGACTATTTGCGTCAAACTTTCGGAATATGATCGTAAGTTAAACATACCCTAAATATCCCTTACCTAGCTTAGAAATATGCTTGGAGGTGTTTCGTGCGCAAAAATAAACTTTTAAGTCATGCAGGGACTAAAAGTGTCAAAAAGTGCACAAGTTTGCATTTTCGCGCATATCTTACATTCTGGATATATCCGGACATCCAAAAATTTACGTAAGCACCAAAATATTTTATTTTAGTGATTGGCATAAAAAAATTCCATTCGTCGCGTAATTTGGATTGTTTTTCGCGTCCGTTCGTGTTTCGTCGTAATTAGCCGAACGACGCGACCGTACGACCAAACGAACCGACATCCGGCATGTTTTTTTGAGCATGTTTCATGTTACCTATGTTTAGGCATCATTGTAGAGCCTTAAAAATGGTTTAACGGGTGTTAGAAGTGCCAACAACTCAACTATGCAAGTGCAGGGGCCAAATGTGTCAACAGTTAAAACTTTGCTGAGCTGACAGGGTCCTTACGGACCGTATACCAAGGACCATACGGTCTGTATGCAGGTGCCAGATACGAATTTTTCTTGGTCTCCACTCTATTCCATTCTCATCCAATCAAACCCGAATCCTTGGGCTTCATGACAATTATACAGCTGTCCTAACAGGTGTAGTGATCTGGTTAACCCCTTCAAACACTTGTCATCATCCAATCATCCTCCAAAAACTATAAATAAGAGGTGGGTTTCATTGTTCAAGCTCACCATTTCATTCCAATCTTGATATCTTCTCATTTCTGGAGGATCCTGAGCATTTGGAACCTCCTTGGAGTTCTTTTCAGTACTAAGTACCATTTGTAAGTGTCCTTAACCTCCTAATTTCAGTTTTGATTAGTTTAATGACCAAAAGTCAAAGATATCGTAATTAAACTTTGACTTAGTGATTAATCACTAATGGTCCAGTAATTAGTCTAATTAAAAGTAGATATAAGTTGGTAATTATGTAGGTGATAAACCCCTAAGAGGGCACCTACTGATTATCACCCTAATTTGGTCAAATGTCGGGTCAAACCTAATAAAAAAAAAAGTCAACAGAAAGCTATTTTGCAAATAAATTCTTAATTAGCAATATAGAAGCTATGAAAACCTGACGGAGAAGGTTTTATCAAAGAAACTATGTATGTGGAATATGAATGGAGCCCGCATCGTTGCGCTACATGTTGTGTATTTGGTCATTCTAACGAGATGTGTCCAAAAAAGCCAATGAAAAATGTTAGATATGAGGATCACAACCGAAATCAGCTAATAAATATACAAGTGAAAAAGATACCAACTGTGGATCAGGAGGGTTATACGGAAGTTCATGGTAAGAGAGTTGCTAGAAAGGTTGGTATACCGGTGAACAAACAAAAAAGTAAATTTGAATATCGGCCGGTGGGATCAAAGACTCAGCCAAAGGTCAGTAACGGTTCAACATTAATGCCTGTTAATGTGAACAATCCCTTTGAAGTTTTGAACCAAGTCGATTCGGAGGAAGGTACAAGCAAGAAAGGGTCGGATATGGGTCAGGAGGATACGAATGATGAGGTTACCGAGGTTTACAACGAAACGGATCTTTTTATGCAGCAAGGTTCTCTAAATATAAAGAGCAAACAAGGGGCAAGCACTCCTTCTCAGGTAGTTGCTGATGGTTAGTCTCGCAGTTTGGAACATAAGGGGGTTGAACCGCCCCGCTTAAACAAATGGAGGTTCGACAGGCAGTGAAGGAGTATAACTTGAGTTTGTGTGCTATCTTAGAGTTGCATGTGAATGTGAGTAATCTGGGTAAAGTGTGTAAAACGGTTTTTCGCTCGTGGGATTGGACTTCAAATGGAGGTTGCTGTGATAAAGGCACAAGAATTATTGTTGGGTGGAATCCTGCTATTTTTGATGTGATGATCTTGGCGCAATCGTCTCAGGTTATGCACCTTCAACTTGTGTTTAAATTGGATAAAATGATGGTATTTTGTTCTATTGTTTATGCTGCCAATTACTATGCGACTCGTAGGGAATTGTGGCATCAACTTTCTATGCATAAAACCCTTGTTGCTAATAAACCTTGGTTTATTATGGGTGATTTCAACTCGGCTCTAAACATAGAGGATAAATCTATGGGAACGTCTTCTATATCTATTGGCATGAGGGAGTTCCAAGCTTGTGTTGATGACATTGAAGTGGTTGATATAAATCGGACGGGTATCCATTTTACATGGAACCAAAAGCCGAAACAAGGGGTGGGGTTATTAAAGAAAATTGATCGGGTGATGGGAAACATTCCTTTTGTGGCTAAATACCCGAACTCGGTTGCAATATTCAAGCCATATCGGCTTTCAGATCATTGTCCATGTATTCTATCCATTCCGGAAGCCATGAAAATGAAGCCGAGGTCTTTTAAATTCGCTAATTTCTTGGTTTTTAAACCAGAATTTTTAGAGATTGTCAAAAAGCATTGGGATTCAAATGTTGACGGGGTGCATCAGTTTAGAGTTGTCAAAAAATTGCGTTTGCTGAAAAACCTGCTTAGATCTTTGCTGTTCAAGCAAGGAAATCTTCACAAAAAAGTTGAAAATCTTAGAATGAAGCTGGATGTGATTCAACAAAATATTGATCAGGACCCGTTAAATGTTGATATCCGAGCCGAAGAGTCTTCTACTAGCCGTGAGTTACAGGAGGCTTTGTTGGATGAGGAGCGTTTCTTGAAACAAAAATCAAAGGTGGATTGGTTAGCTGTGGGTGACATGAATACTACTTTTTTTCATTCTTCTTTGAAAGCCAGAAATCATTTTAGCAGAATTGATGTTATTAACGATTCGGGAGGGACTCTTTATGAAGGCGACATGGTGTATAAAGCGTTTGTTCAGCACTATGAGAAGTTTTTTGGTTCTCAAGGTGACATATCGCTTGAGCCGGCTCCAGATTTATTTCCGAAAAGGTTATCTCATAATGTTGCTACTAATATGGTTCGACAAGTAACGACGGAGGAGATCAGAAAAGCTATGTTTTCTATTGGTAATGACAAAGCTCCTGGGCCGGATGGTTATATGGCGGCTTTTTTTCAAAAGCGCTTGGTCTTTAGTTGGCATTGATGTTTCTAATGCCATTAAAGATTTTTTCGAAACTGGTAACATGCTTCGGGAATTGAATCATACTCTTATTGTGCTTATTCCAAAGGTTTCGACTCCTCTGATTGTTACTGATTTTCGTCCGATTGCATGTTGTAATGTCTTTTACAAATGCATTAGTAAGATTATTTCAGAAAGAATTTAAGGGGCTCTAAATGACATCGTCAGCATAAACCAATCTGCTTTTGTTCCTGGACGAAAGATTTCGGATAACATTCTTTTAACCCAAGAGTTAATGCATAATTATCACGGAGACGTGGGTCCTCCAAGATGTGCTTTTAAAGTAGATATTCAGAAAGCTTATGATACTGTCGATTGGAGGTTTCTTAAAAGTGTTCTGATTGGTTTTGGCTTTAACAGTAAGATGGTGGGGTGGATTATGACTTGTGTGTCAACTACCTCATTTTCGGTCTGTGTTAATGGCACGGTGCATGGTTTTTTCAAGGGTAATCGTGGGCTAAGGCAAGGAGATCCAATATCCCCTTATTTATTTACTCTCATTATGGAGGTCTTAACTGGTATACTTCATCATTCAGTTCGAATTGACTCTTCTTTTAAGTTCCATAACAGATGTGAGAGGCAACAGATTATAAATCTTTGTTTTGCGGATGACTTATTTCTTTTCGCTAGAGGAGAAGTGAATTCGGCTAATTGTATTATGTCTTCTCTCTCGAAGTTCACTTAGATGTCGGGGTTGGTGCCTAGTAACCAGAAAAGCACGGTTTTCTTTTGTAATGTTAAGGATCATGTCAAACAAGCTATTCTGGGTATTATGCCTTTTACGGAAGGAAATTTACCCGTGAAGTACTTGGGGGTGCCCCTGATTTCGGCTAGACTTGGTTACAATGATTGTAGTGTGCTTGTGGAAAGATTAGAAAAATGTATTATGCATTGGAGGAACAAAATATTATCATTTGTGGGAAGGCTTCAACTTATTATCTCAGTGCTTTCTTCTATGCATATTTATTGGTCCTCGGTTTTTATCTTGCCAGCTCGGATTATTCAAGAGTTAGAAGCTAAAATGAGAAATTTCTTATGGTCTCAGGATTCTTCTTTCAGCAAAGGTAAATCTAAAGTTTCTTGGAAGTCGGTTTGTACGCCTAAGTATGAAGGGGGTTTGGGTATTAGACGAATTGGGGATATGAACAAAGCTCTGATTTCGTCTCATATTTGGAGTATTGTCTCCAAGCGTGACTCTCTGTGGGTTAAATGGGTTTATTCGTATCGGTTAAAAAATAAGAGCTTCTGGGTCAGCAAAACGCCTTCGAATAGCTGTTGGTCTTGGCGAAAACTCACTCAATTGCGGCCTTTGATTAGGAAGCATATTTGGTCGGAGTTAGGGAATGGTGCTAATACTTCAGCCTGGTTCGATAATTGGAGTGTCTTGGGGCCTCTTGGCGACTTTGTGTCGCCCAGAACTATCACGGACGCAAATTTTAGGTTGGATGACTCCGTGGCCGATGTTTACTCTAATGGTGCTTGGTTGTGGCCTACGGCTTGGAGGGATCTCTTCCCTGTTCTTATTCAGATTGATCAAGTTCAGTTGGATCCCTTAAAAGTTGACAGATTATTATGGAAAGATGGTGGGGATTTTAATGAGTTCTCGTCTTCTGGGGTGTGGCACTCGGTTCGGCATAGAGAGTCGGAAGTCGATTGGTGTAAAGTTGTGTGGTTCGGCCAGTGTATTCCAAGACACGCCTTCATGATGTGGTTGATTATGAAAGGTAAGCTCCTTACGCAAGATAAAATTCTCAAATGGGATTTCTCACGGAGAAAAAACATGAACATGATGTGCTGTTTATTGTGTTATGAGAACTTTGATTCTCACCCGCACTTGTTTTTTGAATGCAAGTACTCATCTCAAGTGTGGCTTACAGTTAGAAATAGGGTGGGGATGAATACTGTTTCGCCGAAATGGACGGAGATTGTTAACTGGCTTTGTGCTCGTGCTCATCAAAGGACGGTCGATTCTTATGTTGCTAAAATTCTTGTAGCGGCTGCTGCGTACAGTATTTGGCAAGAGAGGAATGCCAGGTTATTTAAAAATCAGTTGAGACCTCCTGACACGGTTAGTGATGTAATCATGAAAACAGTGCGATACAAGTTGATGGGAGCAAAGCTGAAGGATACCATTAGGGTGCGCAAACTTCTAGAAGAATGGGAGATCCATACGAAAGGAAAAGATGATGATGGGGGCTGATTAGTTGTGTTATTGGTCTTTATGTCTAGAGTTCTTGTCTAGTTATTTTTTTCCTTAGTTGGTTGTTTTCGTGTTTTTTGGATTTTCTGGTTTACTTTCATGGGGCATGTCTCATGATTGAACTAGTGTAGACTCCCTACACTACTTATGTTTCTTTGGTTGTGAATATAGAATCACCGGGGTAACCCTTTACCCAAAAAAAAAAACTTAAACTTTTGTCACTTAACTGATTATGCAACATAATTAAACATGTTTAGGCATATAATACTTGTCATAGGACTAGTTAGACGTCTCGAACGCGCGTTTACGGGAACGACATGTTAAAGTAGCGAAAGCTGCCTTAATGGGTCGTAACGGGTCGAAAGCGCTTAGGATGGGTTCCGACCTAGAATGTAGGTTTTGTTAAACCATATTACATGAGTTCCAATACTCATTTGGTTTACAAGACCACATTCTATCCGATCTTCCGACTTAGGTCCGGTTTATTTACATATTACCTATATTAGGTGCCGTTTGATTCCGTGATCCCTCTAGCTTTGCTTGGTTGTTATTCAAGACTTCTAAGCACCCTCATGTGAGTACATAGACCCCCTCTTTTTACATGTTTTCAAGGTGATTATGTGAGTACATAGTCCCCTCTTTTACTGTTTTCAATGTTTTAGGGTGAAGCATGTGTACCTATTTGTCATGTTCATGATTTCAAAGTATAATTGATTATACATATTAGTACTTATCTTTTGACAAACTGAATGATTATTTATGGTTTAAACACTGATTTTTCAAAGATTATAAAATTAATTGTTGAATTGTACTTATTTTATGTTCACCAGACCGATTGGTAGTATGATATAGCGCTATAGGACTAGACACCCTATTCCTGTTGTCATGGAATGTCAAAAACCAATATTTTTATCCAAATAGAGATTGCCTTTGTGGTATTTCTATAATCTCAATTTGTGTAGTTTGATGCACTAAGGTCTGATTGAATTCTTAAATCACATTTTTATTGTATATTTAATTATACTCCAAAAAGTATAGTTTGATATGCTCTCATATGTGATATTGTACAAAACAACATATATTTTGTTAATTACTAAAACATAGTTTAATATGTTATTTATAAAACCAAAGTATACTTTTGATATACTACCGAAAACGATTATTTTGACGACTAAAGTATATTTAATATACTATCTGTTTAACGATTTTGGAACTAAAATATATTATAATATATTACTTATTCAACTTACTTAAAACCAAAGTATATTTTTATATATACTACAAATCTTTTTATCAAAACATTGTTTTACAAACTCATTTCACTTACATATTTATTTATGCATCATTCTTTTATATTATCAAATTTCTTGTAAAATTTCACATGATTTATAAAGAAAACATTTTTAAAGCTCATGACTATTTTGCTAAAACATTCTTTTAAACTTAGAAAGTCATGAATCATGCATTAATAAAACCTATGTATCTCACAGGCATTTTTATGCTGGCGTACCTATTTTTACACATGTTTCACGTGCTGCTATGTGATGATTGTTGACACATGCTATACATAAGATGGACTCGTGCCTTAGCGACTTTAAAACTTGAAAGATAATATTTGTATTTATCTGATTTGTAATAAAACAATGAGTTCAATAATTCAATAAAACGAAATTATTAAATCCATGGTTGTGAAACAATGATTCTGTTACAACACTCCCCGACGTTTCCGCCACGTTTTGTTGTTTTACGTGGTCGGGGTGTGACAGTGCTTGCTTTTATCACTTAATTTTGTCATGTATAAATAGAAACACAAGAGTTTTGAACTCATAACTTTGACGGTAATCACCTCAACACAAACCCACAACCATAGACTTGGTTGTGAGCTTGGTGGGCACAAGATTCCACCAAGTTATTAACAAGGATATGAACATACAAGAATATAATAACAAAACAGAAATTTTACCCACTTTGGACCTCAAATATGGTGAGGTGTCACCTTATATTACCAAGGTAATCTTGTGAAAACCTTCCTAGAGGTTATCCACGTGTTAAAGAAGAAGAAATGAGCTAGAAATGGTTATAGAAGTGAGCTAGAACTCACTTTGAATGCCTTGAACTTTCTGTCCAAAATCTGGAAATTAGAGTAATTATAGAGTGTTTTTGAAGTGATTAAGAGTTTTGTAAAGTGGAAAAAGAGCGTCGGAAGTGTTGATTATATAGTGGAGGGATTAGGGTTTGAGTTAGGTGTGATTTGATGCAATTAGGTGAGAGTTAAGACCAAAGAAAACACAAAACTGCCTAATCCATGAGCTGGGAACAATATTCTGAGGATTCGAAGCCTTGGCAGGCCGCGACGGGGAAAAGGTATGGCTATCGCGTGGTGCGGCGGCCTTCGGCTGCGCAAATTCTTAATTTTTTGTCAAGTTTAGTCCCTATTGTTTCATGTATATGATGTTTTAAGGTATAACAAGCATATGATAAGTATAATAATCATAATATTAACGGTACCATGTGTATAAGACTTGCATTTAGGTATTAATCAAGTGTATAAGTATGAAATCAAGTCTCGTGAAGGTATAATCAAATATAAGCATGTGTAAAACATTTAAATCTTGTATTTACGATAACGTATCGAATGTATCTATGGATTGAATATGTGAACACGTATAAGTAACCAAGTATAATTCTTACGAAATAAGTCATTTTATTATGATCAATGCCTCGAGTTTACAACGATTTGAAACGAAGAATTATTACAAGAGGTTACAAGTTTCCCGAAATAGAATTACAATACAAGCTTACTTAACAAGGAAAGTTACGAAAAAGCGGGGCGTTACAGTCTCCGTTCCTTTAGGAAATTTCGTCCCGAAATTTAGGAAGATGTAATGAACAGATGTAGATACTTAGGTGTTGTTTGTTTTTTCATAAAAGGTCTACGCAGCCTCTTCTGTCTGCGCGGCGCAGACCACACGCAGGCATTGTCACGCGCAGACTGTTTGTTTTTCTGAAGACGTTTCATTAAAAAAGGTATGTGCGAGGTCTTCTTGGTGTAGACTAGGTCCAACCACTTCTAAGATCTTCTAAGGTCTGCAGAGGGTTAAACACCACCACCCTCCATCACCGACCACCACCCACCACCACCGTCCACCACCCACCACCATCTACCACCACTACCACCATCCACCACCACCACTGTTCATCACCACCACCATCCACCACCCACCACCATACATCACCACCACCACCGTCCACCACCCATCAACATCCACCATCCACCACTGTTCTCCAACACCGTCCACCGTCAACCACCACCGTTCATCACCACCACCACCCACCACCCACCACCGTCCATTTCCACCACCACCACCGTCCACCACCAACCACCATCGTCTACCACCATCACCGTCCACCACCCACCACCGTTCATCACCACCACCATCCACCACCTACCACCGTCCACCACCACCACCATCGTCCACCACCCACCACCCACCACTGTCCTCCAACACCCACCACCGTCCACCACCACCGTTCATCACCACCACCGTCCACCACCTACCACCATCCATCTCCACCACCACCACCACCGTCCACCACCCACCACCACCTTCCACCACCGTCTACCACCATCACCGTCCACCACCACCACCCACCACCACTGTCCGTACACCACCACCAGTTTATTTTAGAAGTCTACATACGTTTAAAAACAAACAGTCTTCTTCTTGTAGACTGCAGACGTTTGGTCCACCTCTTCTTCAACAGATGTCTTCAGATGTAGTCCGCAGACTGCATACATTTTACCTCTTAAAAAACAAACAGCACCTTAATCTTCATATCACTTTCGAGTTCCCAAGTAAACTCAGCGCCACGTTTTCCTTCCCACCGAACCTTAATGATAGGAATTCGACTGCGCGTTAATTGCTTGACTCCTCGGTCCATGATGTCGATAGATTTCTCCACAAAGTGCAAAGTCTCGTTGATTTGAAGATCTTCGAGTGGAACTTGAAGTCCTCCTTCAGCTAGACATTTCTTCAATTTTGAACGTGGAAAGTAGGATGAACGTTGTTGAGCTCTTGAGGTAGGTCCAGTCGATAGGCTACCTTGCCAATACTTTTGAGAATCTTGAAAGGACCTACGTAGCGAGGAACGAGTTTCCCTTTTATACCAGAACGAACTACGCCCTTCCAAGGACCTTGAGAAGTACAAAGTCACCCACTTCGAATTCCAAGGTTTACGACGTTTATCAGCATAACTCTTTTGTCGGCTCCTGGCTTTCAGTAAGTTGTCTCGAACCTGTAAAATCTTGTCCGTCGTCTTTCTATAAGCTCAGGACCGGTGATTTGAGCTTCTCCAATCTCGTGACAAGAAATAGGCGAATGACACTTATGACCATACAATGCCTCGAAAGGTGCCATTTGAATACTCACGTGATAACTGTTGTTGTATGAGAATTCGATCAAAGGCAAGTGCATATCCCAGTTGCCACCAAAATCGATTACGCATGAACGAAGCATATCCTCTGGAGTTTGGATAGTATGCTCGGTTTGACAGTCAGACTGAGGATGAAAAACGGTGCTAAGGTTAAGAAGAGTACCCATAGCGGATTGAAATGTTTGCCATAGACGAGACGTGAAGTGAACATCAGGATCAGAAATGATGTCAATGGGGATACCATGACAACATATGACTTTATTCGTGTAGATACGAGCCAATTTCTCGACTTTGTAATCTTCACGAATGGGGAGAAAGTGAGCTGATTTGTTCAATAAGTCAATTATCACCTAAATACTGTCATGACCAGAAGATGTAGGAAGCTTAGTAATAAAGTCCATTGCAATGCTCTCCCACCTCCAGACAGGAATTTCTGGTTGTTCGAGCAAGCCAAACGGACGTTGATGTTCAGCTTTAACCTTGGAACAAGTGAGACATTTCAAAACGATGGTGGCGATATTTTTCTTCATTACAGGCCACCAATAGGACGCACGCATATCGTGGTACATCTTATCAGCACCAGGATGAATAGAATACCTAGATTTGTGTGTCTATTTCATCAGAATGTCTCGAAGGTTATCACGATTAGGAATCCAGATGCAATGGAGATGATATAGAATACCATCGGATTTGGTTACAAGACTCTCTTCAGCACCACATTGCATCTCGTTGTAGAGGTTACCCTCATTAACAGACACGTATTGTGCTTCACGAATGCAGTTTTGAAGATCGTTGTTGAGTTGAAAACAACGAATACCCTTGACATGAGTTTTATGACTGAGTACGTCGGCCACGAAATTCGCCTTACCTGGATGGTAGCGACTTTCGCAGTTATAGTCGTTTAACAACTCTACGCAACGGCGTTGACGCATGTTTAGTTCCTTTTGGTTGAAGATGTGCTGAAGGCTCTTATGGTCAGTGAAGACCACACACTTAGTGTCACCATATCTTCAAGGCAAAAAAAAAAACCGCACCAAGTTCAAGGTCGTGCGTAGTGTAGTTTTTCTCATGTAATTTGAGTTGCTTCGACGCATACGCGATAACCTTGTCTCGATGCATAAGGACAAAACCAAGACCAAGGTTCAAAGCACCACAATACACGGCGAAGTCATTATTACCATCAGGAAGAGCAAGGATAGGAGCATTGCAAAGCATGTCCTTGAGCATTTGGAAAGACTCCTCTTGTTCAGGACCCCAAACAAAAGGTTTATCTTTTTGAGTCAAGGAGGTAGGAGGAACAGCGATCTTCGAAAAGTTAGAAATGAAATGATGATAGTAACCAGCTAGAACAAGAAATGAATGAATTTTAGATGGGGATTTAGGAGCAATCTAGTTTTTCATAACTTGAATCTTTGCAGGGTCAACGTGAATACCAAGTTCGTTGACGGTATGACCAAGGAATTGAACCTCTTTCTACCAAAATTCACACTTGGAGAATTTGGCATAAAGACGTTCAGCGCGTAAAAGCTGAAGGATAAGACGCGAGTGTCGCGCGTGCTCTTCTTAGGTCTTGGAGTAGATAAGAATATCGTCGATGAAGACGATCATGAAACGGTCTAAATAAGCCTTGCACACGCGGTTCATCAAATCCATGAAAACTACAGGTGCGTTGGTCAAACGAAAGGGCATGACCACGAACTCATAATGACCATAATGCGTACAAAAAGCGGTTTTGGGTATATCTTCTTTGAGGACTCGAAGTTGATGATAACCAGAACAGAGATCAATCTTAGAAAAGAAAGTTGCGTCTTGTAATTGGTCGAAGAGGTCGTCGATACAGGAAAGAGGATATCGGTTTTTGACAGTAAGCTTGTTGAGCTCACGATAGTCAATACACATCCGAAATGATCCATCTTTCTTCTTGACGAATAAAACGGGAGTGCCCCAAGGAGAAGTAATAGGGTGTATAAAGCCTTTATCAAGAAGCTCTTGAAGTTGGCTCGATAGCTCTTGCATTTCCTATGGTGCTAAGTGATAGGGAGACTTAGCGGCAGGCGTAGCGCTAGGTACTAAATCGATGTGAAAGTCAACAGAACGAGCAGGAGGTGGACCAGGAAGATCATCAGGAAAGACATCCGGAAATTCGCAAACAACAGGAACATCACTCATGCTCGAGCCCTTATCCTTCTTTTCCACAACGTGGGCAAGAAAGGCGAAGGAACCTTTACGCAAGTGTTTGTTTTCTTGAGTACACGACATAAGCTTGAGACCTTTGGAAGGTTTCTCACCATAGATGTGCAAGGAATCACCATTGGGAAGAGGAAGATGAATGAATTTATCGGAACTAACAACTTCAGCACGAACTCGCCTAATCCAATCCATGCCTACTATGATGTCAAAACTACCCATTTGCATAGGTATGAGGTCAATCGAAAATGTATGGTCGTTGAGATTCAAAGAACACTTAGAAAGAACAGAATAAATAGTGACGGATTTACCATTTGTGAGTTCGACAGCGAATGATCTTGGCAACTTAGAGTGTTTACACTTAAGTATAGGTTCGAATTCAATGGATACAAAACTCATATCCGCGCCAGTGTCAAATAAACAAGAAGCATAGACATGGTTGATGAGAAACTTACTTGTTATGACATCGTTAGTGTTCTGCGCCTGAGCGGCGGTGATGATGAAAGCTCTGCCTCGAGCTTGCTGTTGAGGCTGTTGTTGTTGTTGCTGCTGCTGCTGCTGCTGTTGTTGTTGTTGTTATTGCTGCTGCTGTTGTTGTTACTGTGGTTGGTTGCATTGGGGGCAAACGTTGGCGAGATGGTTAAGATCGACACACTTGACGCATGCTCGTATAGTGGCGACTTGGGGTTGAGTTTGGTTAGGGGCAGGGTTTGCAATGATAGCTTGGTTTTGGGGAGGCTTTGGACCACTGTGACATTGATCGGCGAAATGCCCAAACCTGTTACAGTTCGCGCATTGGCGGCATGGGGTGTTGTTGGGATGGTGGTAAGATAAATTGTTACATTTGGGATATGACCCAGTGTAGTTTCACCTTTGTGGCTCGGGGTTTGAGGTAGCAGGAATTGATTGTAAAGGTTTAGGGTTTTGCAGGGTAACAACCGCTCTTTTGGCTCGAAGCCCTCCGCTTCTTGCCTTTCCCCTTTAAGGATGGTGGTTTGGGTGATTCGATGGTGGTGTTAGTGGTAGCTTGGTGTGCGCTTTCCGATGGAACCTTCTCAGAAGTTCCACGAATGACGTAGTTGTTATTAAGGCGGGCTACCAAATGAAAGGTATCCTTGAGAGTATTTTTTGAGGTGGACTCCATGAAGTTCATGATCGAGGTAGGGAGACAGTGGATGTATTTGGTAATGGCTTTGTCGACAGAATCGACTTGGCCATGGCATAGGATACTGAGCTGTTTGAAGCGAGCGGTGAGGCCATCGTTGTCATCCTCGACTTGCTTTAGATTCCAGAACTCATGTTCCAGTTTCCTAAGTTCGTGGGGAGGACAGACCTCATCCCTCATAAGTTTCTTCAATTCAACCCAAGGCAAGGCGTGGGCTACGTCGTTTCCTCGCGTATTGCGCTCAGAGGTCCACCATTCGAGGGCTCTCGAACGGAATACCCCTGTAGTATTCAGGGTTCATAGGTTGTAAGGAAAACCGCTTTGGAGGAAGGTTTGTTTAATAGCATCAAACCATGTCAGCAGGGCGGTGGCACCATCTTTGCCTGTGAACTCAAGGGGTTTACAGGCCAAAAATTGTTTAAACAGGAACGTCACCTTAGGTGTTTCCATCTTTGAGTCGACAGAACCATGTTCAACGGAGGGTTGGATTTTGCTTACGATATCGAGTATGACTCGGGCCATTTGCTCGGCCATTTGTTCATCAATTAAACCCACTAGTTCTTGCTTGGAGATGGAGTCAGTGTCATTGGAGTTTTTCTTCGAACCTGAGTGCGACTTCTTTAACTTCTTGCCTGAGTTTGGGGAAGACATCTAGAGATTCGAAAGAGAAGGAAATGATGAGACTCGATCATAATTTAAAATAAAGTTTTGCATGTATAAGCATGTAAGTGTTCATGTATCACGTATGGTTCACATCATAAGCATTCACAAAGTATAAGCACATATGTTTGCATAAAAGAGTATAAATTTAGTTTGTTCACGAGAATTATTATTGTTTTTGATTGCGAGAGATGTGCGAATCGTGTATCGGTTTTGAAATGAATGAGCCAACAAGTATTAAATCACATATAAATTGAGATAACATATAATAACCCACCTAAAATATTCCGACACCCCTAAAAATATTTATAACATCCCTATACGCCTTAAAATACACCCCGTATACGAGAAATTGGCCCTAAATAGCTTTAATTTTATAAAAATTAAATAAAAACAAATTTTAATGATCCTTGGCAGGCCGCGACTGTCACACCCCGACCACGTAGAACAATACCAAACGTGGCGGAAACATCGGGGAGTGTTGTAACAGAATTAATGTTTCAAATCCATGGCAATTGAAGTTTTGTTTTATTCATTAAAAGTGTTACAATGTCTTAACAAACAAGGAAATACAACATAATTAACTAGTCTTGCATCTTTTATTGTCACTAAAGCCCAAGTCTGTCTATGTGTATCTTGACCATCTTATGCAACAGTTCCTGAAAAACACATGTGAAAATATGGTACGTCAGCATAAAAATGCCTGTGAGATACATAGGTTTTGTGAAAATAAGATTCATGACTTATGATTGAGAAAATTTTTAGTCATGAACCTTGTTATTTGCTTTGTTTTGTAAATCATTTGAAAAACAATGAGTTCAGATGATATGTATAAATAAGTGAATAATGTATGGTTAAATGAATAACCATAGTAAAATGGATTTGTATAAGATAAGTTGTTTGTAAAACAATGTCTTGTGAAAAGTATGTTATTTGTATAAAATGTTATATGTCTCAAACTGAAATGATTCAAATAACGCTACAATATGTAATACCATACAAACACTTATATATAGGAAGTACCAGCGGCGTATCCACCATGTTTGTATCATATTACACACGCATCGTTACTTAATCACTTAATCAAACCAAACCAACCAATGTAAAATGTTCATGTCAAGATGTAAATCATGTCAAAATGTCTATGTCAAATATCCATGTCAAATGTCTATGTCAAGTATCCATGTCAAATGTCTATGTCAAATATCCATGTCAAATGTCTATAGTCCAAAAGTAGTCAAGTAATGTATAACCAAAATGATATGTATGGTAAGTAAAATGTAGACTACTTAAACCATAAGTAGAAATGTACAAAACAAAGTATTGAAGTAAAACTTGGTTTAAATCAAAGTTATGTTTTGTAAGATATATGCATGCTATACTGAGTATGAACATTTATGCGGTATTGTGAAAATGCATACATCCAAGCCTGGCGACTGTGGTGATAAACCCTTTAAACAAATTAAAGGTCTATCTGTCTTAATGTCAACGAATTCGGTCATTCCTTTCTGTCCCCTTTCCCTGGGATGTCCGGAACGGGAGTTGTCAATTCCTATGGTACCACTACCTACTAACGAACGGCGTAGCTAGTGTTAATGGATATATTGTCCCATGTAAACAAACCAAATGTCATAACAAAATGTGAGCATGTGAAAACAATGCACTAAGTATGTAATCAAATGAACATACATAGCGTGAAATGTCATGTAAAACGATGTACTAAGTAATGCACACAATGGGCATACCTAGCATGAAATGTCATGTAAAACGATGTACCAAGTAATGCACACAATGGGCATACCTAGCATGAAATGTCATGTAAAACGATGTACTAAGTAATGCACACAATGGGCATACCTAGCATGAAATGTAATGAAATCATGTACTATAATGTACTAGCGAACATAGCATGTATATGATGTGAAAACAGGAAAGCATGAAAGTAACAAGTAGGCACATGTGTTCCACCCCAAAACAGTTTGGAAAACAGTAAAAGAGGGGTCTATGTACTCACTTGAGATTGCTCAGAAGTCCTTGAGTAACAACCAAACAATGCTAGAGATCGCGGAAATCAAACGGCACCTAATATAGGTAACTACATTAATAAACCGGACCTAAATCGGAAGACTGGGTAGCATTAGGGTTTGTAAACCAAACGAGTGTGGAGACTCGTGTGATATGGTTTAACAAAGCCTACATACTAAATGAAACCTAACATAACTGTCTACGACCCATTACGACCCGTTTAGGTAGCTTATGCTACTTTAACGCGTCGTTCGCGTGAAACGCGTTTGGACCGCCTAACTAGTCCTATGACAAGTATTATATGCCTAAACATGTTACATAATCAGTTAAGTGACAAAAGTTTAGGTTACATATGCTAAATTACCAATTATGTATGAAAAGGGTATTTTGGTAATTTACCTAAGGCATATAAACTACCTATCATACAACTACTTAAACGCCGTGACCATAAGGTATAACCTCGGAAGGTTATTCCCTACAATATGGTCACCTAATGTATTTGGTTGGATCCTAATGATCGACCAAACTGGGTCGGGTTCGAAGGTATAGGCGATTTATTAGATCGCCTACCCTACGACCCTAGACAACGTGGTAATCAGTAGGCATAGTCCCAAGGGACTATGACTATCGTGATTACAATCACGTTGCGAAGTTCAAACGAACTTCGCATTGACCATTACTGGTCAACGCCGAAAGTCAAACAAAGTTTGACTTTCTGACTCGAAAAGCAGTAAAAATAAGGAAAAGAACGAAAGAATACTTACGAAGGGTCCCCGAATGCTAACCCAGATCGAAATAGCTCAGGTATGAAACGAAGGTTCCAACTTAGAGCTTTCTTGATCAGATTTGTGGGTTTTGAACAAATGGGGGGTGGGTATTTATAGGAAAAGTAGAGCCGTTAGGATCGTTTCTTGGAAAAGGGGAAACGATCAAGGCCGTACACTTGTCGTGATGTTATGGTGGGTAAATGGCCACTCACCATAGGGTATCAACATGTGGCAAGGTTTTTAGAAGTGCATAACAGCTGTAAACAGCTGTCGATACATCGAATCTGGTCCCGAAAATGCGAAAAATGAGTTTCTGCATGTTTCTGCCCCAGAGTAGGCAGTCGCGTAGCGCGACGGTGAGAGCCTTAGTGCTCGCGCTACGCTAGCACCTCACCTGATCAGAAAAGTTTCAAAAATGGCAGGTTTAGTCCCTGCAGCCCGTTTAAGCGATTTTCGATGCGTTTGAACCCCGTTAACCTCATTTCAAGGCTCTAAAATGAAGTTAAAGTATAGGGAACTCAAAACATGCTCAAAAATATGCCGGAGGTTGGTTCGTTTGGCCGTACGAACGCGATGTTCGCTTAATTACGACGGAATGCGCATAAGCGCGAAAAACGATCCAAATGACGTGACGAATGGATTTTTCTTAAGGCGAACACTAAAATATAATGTAGTCATTCTTACATAAATTTTTGGATGTCCAGATGTATCCAGAACGTAAGATATGCGCGAAAATGCAAACTTGTGCACTTTTTGACACTTTTAGTCCCTGAATGACCCAAAAGTTTATTTTAGCACACCGAACCCCTAAAAGCCTATTTCTAAGCTATGTAAAGGATATATATGGTATGTTTAACTTATGGTCATGTTCCGGAATGTCTGTTACAGTTCAAATTGGCATACTTTCGCAGTTTGTCAACTTTAGTCCCTGTAAGCGATTAAACTTTGATTTCACCACACCAAACCTTCCAAAACTTATATCTAAGTTATGTATAGGTTATTTAAGGTATGTTAAGCCTATTTCACTATTCCGGAGTGTTCGTTGCATTAAACTGGTTATATTTACGCTTCGGAGCGCGTATAACCTTCCAGAAAGCGATTTAGGGTTTGAAATTGAACAAGAGTTGATATGTGTAAACGATACACATATTTTTACAAATCCCAAGTATGAAATATAATATTTCATTGGTTTGGTATTTGTTTGATGGCCGTGAAGGCACAGGTGTTACAGTCTCCCCTACTTTAGGAAATTTCGTCCCGAAATTTATTTAGAGGAAACTTGTAAGAGTTTAAAACATGAAGTTGAAAAGATCAAACAACATTGGTTAGGGTTCTTGAACTTCTAGTAACCTTAATAACATTATGTTTGCAATGTAAGAGGGACACTTATATACAAGTATATGAAGCGTCATTGGTGCGTCCACCATGCCTCCATTACATCGTTCTCATTTTGTTATTGTTGTCACTATCGGTTCTTACACATAATAAATCTTACTGGGTTTCTGTGCATTGAATTCCATAATTATGTAGGCCTCCATAATTACGTAGTTCCTTGTACAGTCCGCACAGTCTATTTTATAATGTGTAGTGTAAAACCAAATGGACAATCCTGTGATGAGTGTAACTAGACCGCCATAGAGTCCTTTAGACTAAATCAATAAATGATTTAAGTAGACTATCAAGGAGTCTGTTCAGCTACATCACTAGATGTCATTCTTTAACCAAATTGTGAATCAATCTTTTTGACTAGACCACTAAAGGGTCTCTTATGAATCATGGAGCAGTACTATAAAATCCAAGGGTCTTAACTATTACATAGAAGCCCATTAAGGATTTAAGGTAGTACCTTTTGAATATCCTGCTACGAATCTCTCATATGAAGATATGAAAGATCCTGCGAGGATTTGGATAACGAATATCCAGAGTATTAAAAACACCAAAAATGCATAAAAGAAAACATAAGATGAATAAACACATAGTCACATAACCACAAAATTGTTTAACTAGAAGTTTGTTCCGCTAACAGAGTACATGTATTTAAAGCACACTAGGAATCCATCTCGTGGATTTCATTTGGCACTTTAAACATTATCGAGAATCTAACTATTAAGATAGAAAGATTCCAAAAGAAAATTCGATTTCGATTATAAGAAACCGAAATGTTCGAATTAAGGTACATAAGGAATCCAATTAAGGACTCTGATTTGAATGATAATCATCCACAAGGATCTAATTGTGAAGATAAAAAGATCCCATATGAATTTTTGAAGTTGAAGATGTTTTGATACCTTGCACTGGACGTGCTTATGTCAAAACATGAAGTAAAAAAAAAAAAAAAATGCTTAGGAAATTGAGATGCTAGATATGCCAAGGTGACATATGAAGCAGAATTTTGAAGGTTAAGTCAATGTATGAGGAAAATATTTTTGAAAACTATGCATGGGGTTCTTTTAAGAAAAAGGTGTTTAACGTTTTTGAAACCTTATATATATAATACATTTGAAATTATAAAATAGGTGTACTAGGTAAGTATATTTATAAAAATGTTTTAAAATCATCCGAGATGAATTTTGAAATTATGTATAAGGCTTTTGAAAGACATGAATGATGCTTTTCGAAATCATGCACTTGATAAGAAAATGTATTGTGTTAATATTGTCTTCAGACTATATGAAATATTTTGAAATTAGAAAGGTTGGTTTTGATAACATGGCCAATGTTTTTGAAATAACATAGACAATGCATCTAGAAAAATTGTTTTCAAACTATATGAAATGTTTTGAGATCATGAAAATTGTTTTGAAATACTGGTGCTGTGTATGTTGAAAAATCAAAACGTAATGGGTATGAGATTTGAAAATACCCTTAGTTATCCAACCAAGGATTTAAAGGTATTGATGTGCAAAAGCACGATTACTCATAATTTCACTTTATTTCATGTACTTCGTTTTCTTAGAATGAAACGAGTACTTAAAATTTTTTGAAGGAATCATGAGCGATCATTTGAAAGAGAGAATCACAAGAGTAGTTTGTAAGGAACATAGTTCCTTGATGTAGGTAACACAGGAAAAGCCATACACACCTAGCAGGGGGTTGAGCTGGTTGGTTGGGGACTGCTTTACCATTGTGAGCGACCATGGCGAAGTTCTGAGAAGCCTTTCGCTTCTTTGACTTCTTAGGGGATCGTTCATCCATGGTCTTTGATTCCTCGATTGGTTTCTTGGCTGATGGTGCTGTCACCTGACTAGGTCCTGCCTGTCTTGGTGACTCTTGAGTGGCTTCATCCTGGAGATGATACATGGCAGTAGCTAATTCAACAGTCTTCAGGGCTACTTCGCCTATTCGCTGAGCGAATTTCGGCTGCTTGCTCAGATATCTGGGCGTCATCGTGATGAAGAGGCATTCTTGAAGAAAAAGAAAGGCATAGGGAGAAACAGGTGAAAGTTTATTGGACAATCAAAACAGAATGATAACGCATGAAGATTGCGATCATTTGTTTGTTACCTAAGGCAAACAAATGAGACGGTGACTGATCAAAGTAAATGGGTCAAAAATAATGTATCGCGAAGACATGCTCGCCTATAAGTGAACACTCATCCCAAGAATTCCCAGGTAAGCACAACTGGTCTCGCGTCTGATGAGATGTATAAGAAGTGTTTGCCTAGACAGAAAACCCAGAATACAGGCATTCACCCTTCCAGTTTGCACGTGTTCACATTATTAAAAACCCAAAACCTTGACGAGATTTTGAAAACTCAAAGGGGTTCAAAACCATATAATAGAGAGTTCAAAACCTTACAATAGAGGGTTCAAAACCTAGTAATCAATCATCCTAGAACAGATGATTAGTTTTCAAAGCGGTTTTGAAATTTATGTTTTTGTTGCGGTTGTCGCCTAAGGATAGGCGACAGTATTGTTTTATGACTAAACGCAAGTAAACTCGCGTTAGGGTCCTAAGAAGGTTATAGACTAGGTCAAAGCATTACTAATTACTAATAACCTAATTCCCTATAACCATTGGCTCTGATACCATCTTTTCTGTCACACCCCGACCACGTAGAACAATACCAAACGTGGCGGAAACATCGGGGAGTGTTGTAACAGAATTAATGTTTCAAATCCATGGCAATTGAAGTTTTGTTTTATTCATTAAAAGTGTTACAATGTCTTAACAAACAAGGAAATACAACATAATTAACTAGTCTTGCATCTTTTATTGTCACTAAAGCCCAAGTCTGTCTATGTGTATCTTGACCATCTTATGCAACAGTTCCTGAAAAACACATGTGAAAATATGGTACGTCAGCATAAAAATGCCTGTGAGATACATAGGTTTTGTGAAAATAAGATTCATGACTTATGATTGAGAAAATGTTTAGTCATGAACCTTGTTATTTGCTTTGTTTTGTAAATCATTTGAAAAACAATGAGTTCAGATGATATGTATAAATAAGTGAATAATGTATGGTTAAATGAATAACCATAGTAAAATGGATTTGTATAAGATAAGTTGTTTGTAAAACAATGTCTTGTGAAAAGTATGTTATTTGTATAAAATGTTATATGTCTCAAACTGAAATGATTCAAATAACGCTACAATATGTAATACCATACAAACACTTATATATAGGAAGTACCAGCGGCGTATCCACCA
This sequence comes from Helianthus tuberosus, assembly GCA_030545235.1. Classification (NCBI taxonomy): domain Eukaryota; kingdom Viridiplantae; phylum Streptophyta; class Magnoliopsida; order Asterales; family Asteraceae; genus Helianthus; species Helianthus tuberosus. Next base: position 135,365,577 of record CM060366.1, on the reverse strand, counting down.
TGTTTGTATCATATTACACACGCATCGTTACTTAATCACTTAATCAAACCAAACCAACCAATGTAAAATGTTCATGTCAAGATGTAAATCATGTCAAAATGTCTATGTCAAATATCCATGTCAAATGTCTATGTCAAGTATCCATGTCAAATGTCTATGTCAAATATCCATGTCAAATGTCTATAGTCCAAAAGTAGTCAAGTAATGTATAACCAAAATGATATGTATGGTAAGTAAAATGTAGACTACTTAAACCATAAGTAGAAATGTACAAAACAAAGTATTGAAGTAAAACTTGGTTTAAATCAAAGTTATGTTTTGTAAGATATATGCATGCTATACTGAGTATGAACATTTATGCGGTATTGTGAAAATGCATACATCCAAGCCTGGCGACTGTGGTGATAAACCCTTTAAACAAATTAAAGGTCTATCTGTCTTAATGTCAACGAATTCGGTCATTCCTTTCTGTCCCCTTTCCCTGGGATGTCCGGAACGGGAGTTGTCAATTCCTATGGTACCACTACCTACTAACGAACGGCGTAGCTAGTGTTAATGGATATATTGTCCCATGTAAACAAACCAAATGTCATAACAAAATGTGAGCATGTGAAAACAATGCACTAAGTATGTAATCAAATGAACATACATAGCGTGAAATGTCATGTAAAACGATGTACTAAGTAATGCACACAATGGGCATACCTAGCATGAAATGTCATGTAAAACGATGTACCAAGTAATGCACACAATGGGCATACCTAGCATGAAATGTCATGTAAAACGATGTACTAAGTAATGCACACAATGGGCATACCTAGCATGAAATGTAATGAAATCATGTACTATAATGTACTAGCGAACATAGCATGTATATGATGTGAAAACAGGAAAGCATGAAAGTAACAAGTAGGCACATGTGTTCCACCCCAAAACAGTTTGGAAAACAGTAAAAGAGGGGTCTATGTACTCACTTGAGATTGCTCAGAAGTCCTTGAGTAACAACCAAACAATGCTAGAGATCGCGGAAATCAAACGGCACCTAATATAGGTAACTACATTAATAAACCGGACCTAAATCGGAAGACTGGGTAGCATTAGGGTTTGTAAACCAAACGAGTGTGGAGACTCGTGTGATATGGTTTAACAAAGCCTACATACTAAATGAAACCTAACATAACTGTCTACGACCCATTACGACCCGTTTAGGTAGCTTATGCTACTTTAACGCGTCGTTCGCGTGAAACGCGTTTGGACCGCCTAACTAGTCCTATGACAAGTATTATATGCCTAAACATGTTACATAATCAGTTAAGTGACAAAAGTTTAGGTTACATATGCTAAATTACCAATTATGTATGAAAAGGGTATTTTGGTAATTTACCTAAGGCATATAAACTACCTATCATACAACTACTTAAACGCCGTGACCATAAGGTATAACCTCGGAAGGTTATTCCCTACAATATGGTCACCTAATGTATTTGGTTGGATCCTAATGATCGACCAAACTGGGTCGGGTTCGAAGGTATAGGCGATTTATTAGATCGCCTACCCTACGACCCTAGACAACGTGGTAATCAGTAGGCATAGTCCCAAGGGACTATGACTATCGTGATTACAATCACGTTGCGAAGTTCAAACGAACTTCGCATTGACCATTACTGGTCAACGCCGAAAGTCAAACAAACTTTGACTTTCTGACTCGAAAAGCAGTAAAAATAAGGAAAAGAACGAAAGAATACTTACGAAGGGTCCCTGAATGCTAACCCAGATCGAAATAGCTCAGGTATGAAACGAAGGTTCCAACTTAGAGCTTTCTTGATCAGATTTGTGGGTTTTGAACAAATGGGGGGTGGGTATTTATAGGAAAAGTAGAGCCGTTAGGATCGTTTCTTGGAAAAGGGGAAACGATCAAGGCCGTACACTTGTCGTGATGTTATGGTGGGTAAATGGCCACTCACCATAGGGTATCAACATGTGGCAAGGTTTTTAGAAGTGCATAACAGCTGTAAACAGCTGTCGATACATCGAATCTGGTCCCGAAAATGCGAAAAATGAGTTTCTGCATGTTTCTGCCCCAGAGTAGGCAGTCGCGTAGCGCGACGGTGAGAGCCTTAGTGCTCGCGCTACGCTAGCACCTCACCTGATCAGAAAAGTTTCAAAAATGGCAGGTTTAGTCCCTGCAGCCCGTTTAAGCGATTTTCGATGCGTTTGAACCCCGTTAACCTCATTTCAAGGCTCTAAAATGAAGTTAAAGTATAGGGAACTCAAAACATGCTCAAAAATATGCCGGAGGTTGGTTCGTTTGGCCGTACGAACGCGATGTTCGCTTAATTACGACGGAATGCGCATAAGCGCGAAAAACGATCCAAATGACGTGACGAATGGATTTTTCTTAAGGCGAACACTAAAATATAATGTAGTCATGCTTACATAAATTTTTGGATGTCCAGATGTATCCAGAACGTAAGATATGCGCGAAAATGCAAACTTGTGCACTTTTTGACACTTTTAGTCCCTGAATGACCCAAAAGTTTATTTTAGCACACCGAACCCCTAAAAGCCTATTTCTAAGCTATGTAAAGGATATATATGGTATGTTTAACTTATGGTCATGTTCCGGAATGTCTGTTACAGTTCAAATTGGCATACTTTCGCAGTTTGTCAACTTTAGTCCCTGTAAGCGATTAAACTTTGATTTCACCACACCAAACCTTCCAAAACTTATATCTAAGTTATGTATAGGTTATTTAAGGTATGTTAAGCCTATTTCACTATTCCGGAGTGTTTGTTGCATTAAACTGGTTATATTTACGCTTCGGAGCGCGTATAACCTTCCAGAAAGCGATTTAGGGTTTGAAATTGAACAAGAGTTGATATGTGTAAACGATACACATATTTTTACAAATCCCAAGTATGAAATATAATATTTCATTGGTTTGGTATTTGTTTGATGGCCGTGAAGGCACAGGTGTTACAGCGACAGAGCCAGAGAAGGCTTACGCGGGCCTCGACAGTTCAAGATCAGGGCGACACCCTGAGGTGCCACGTGTCGCCACTTGTCGAGCCTATATTCATGACCGAGCAATCCTAAAACCCTAGCTGCCTAGCTCACGGGCCGCAAAGACCCTTGCGGCCTCTTTCGCGGGGCGCGAGGAACTCCTGTCCCGACCCTATAAATGAGATCGATCGACAGTTCATTTCCATCGCTCAAATTTCGTGAATCTCTCTCAATTTCTGAATAGTAGACACTATACCCGGGCATTATACCCACTAAATTAGCAAAGCTTTGCCTCGTTGTAAGTATTTTAACCCCCGGTTAAGTATTAGATACGCTGCCCGATTGATCTAGTGCTCCGTAACGGCTGTCGAGGTTCTGCCCGACGTAGTCGTTGGAATTCTGTCTCGGGGAGGGTATAACTAATGTAAATATTGGGTTATTATACTAACGCGTGTGCATTGTCTAATTAAAAGATTATAACCAGGAAAACACCAAGAAAAACCCTAAAGTAGCAATGTCAGTAATCTCCTTTTTGTAAACCTTTTTGCAAACTGTTTTTACAAAACCTCAAATGTTTTACATTATGATTAACAGTGATTGATTATTTATAAATTCTACAATTATCGTCGGTATGTTGGGGTTTTGTATACAAAATTTGTTACTGCACTGTGAGTAGTAACATGACCACAAGTCGGGTTGACAGTACCGTGGGTGGTAATTAAAGTAGAATGGTGAACAAATGTAATTGTTGGATTGCCCTCAATACTGTATACTGATAAAACCTTTCTTGATTAAATTGGGATTCACTCACCAGTATTTCCCACTGAGAAAATGTTTTTAAACGCTTTTCAGGTAACAAAATGTGAAAGCCAAATAGAAGCCAGCTGGACAGCACTGAAGGCTTAGAAAAGTGGCTATAGAAGTTACCTAAACAAAGAAAGATGTTTTATTTCAATAAAATAGGATTTAATCCTATAAACCTGTTTGTAATGAAAACTTGGGCTTCGTCCCAATATATTTATTATTATAAAATGTGGTGTTTTACTCTCATAAAATATTTCCTAACTACAGTCCTGATGAAATTTCCGCTGCCAAATAATGATAAACACCAATACCACCATCTCTGAGTAGGCCGCGGTCGCCCGCCTCCCGAGGCAGGGGTCGGGGGTTGCGACAGAAGGTGGTATCAGAGCTACAACCACTGATTCAGCCACAGAAGTGTTCTGCTGACATTGAAATTGTCAATTTTGTTAGGAAATAACCAATGAGACTATATGCATACGTTTAGATTATTAATTTGTGTTATTTGACAATTTGTTAGTTTACAGTATGAGTGACCAAGGACCTTCGAACGCTTACCGTCAACTGTCCAGTTCACCTAAGGACGAAGGAACTTCTTCCCAGCCTACCCCATCGGGGTATTCGGTTGATACCGAAGAAGGGATTTTCGAATTCAAAGCACAATCTGAAGAGCCATTCCCTCCCAAGAAGAGAGGATGGTTCAGTAGAGGAGCTCATGAACGTAGAAAAAGAATGAAAAAATTGCAACAGCAGGCCTTAGCAGCGGCCAATAGAGAAATGAATGTTCAAACCCAGGATATACTCAATAGGAGATTAGCTAATTTTCACATATTAGCTACCACAGCTGCAGACCCAAATCTAGAACAACTCATTGCACCCCAGCCGTTACCACTATTTCCCACACAACCTATAGAAATTGAATTAAACCTAGTAGACCAACCTCCAGTACCTGCTTTTGACCCGGCTGAAATCCCTAGAGTTCTAGCACCCCATCCTCCAGACTATGACCCATGGTTTGACGACCACAGGGATTACCGGCCACTTTACCTAATAGAGGAACCCATGCAAAACCTAGTAGCACCCTATCCCAACTTGGACCCTCTAGACCCATATTTTGATAATGACCAATATATCAGAGAGATTCTAGAGAACCCATACCCTCAGGAGGAGCCGATGCCCCAATACCCTGAGCCAATATCAGCACCCGCACCACCCATGAATACTGAAAACATACAGGAAGTCCAAACGTTTGGTGAGGAGTTGTTAGATGAAAGTGAAAGGATAAGACAGATAGGTGAGAGGCTCGTCTGGAAGTTTGGCGAGCGTAATATGCAATTTTAGATGGATCCCCACTAAGTAGTAGTAGTAATAATAATAATAATAATAATAATAATAATAATAATAATATTAATATAAATATAAATATATATAAGTGTGTGATTTGAAATATATATATATATATATAGACAATAGCTACTGATGCATACTAGTATTGTATTTTAATTTCCAGTTGTGGTTTGTAATAGACACATAATATATAAAATAGAGTAAATGTCACAATGTACGAAGATTTTCATCAATGTGTTGATGTGTGATTATTGGCATTAAATATTGCTCTGAAATATTAATAATTGGAAATTGTTTGTAAATTCAGATGGCTAACGACGCAAATCGGGAAAACTTGAATAATGAAAATCAGATAAATAACAGTGCCATTCGACACATAGTAACCCAAGGAATTAGAGATGCTATGCCAGCTATCATCCAAAATGTTAGGGAAGCAGAAAATAATAATAAAAGTAATAGTGGAAGTAAGCGATCACGTACTGAACCCAGTCACAGCGTAAACAATGGACCATTACTCCAATGGTCTATCCCAAAAAGAAGAAGAACCATGTCTTATGGTTGTTCTTACAAAGAATTCTGGTCTTGTAAACCAATAGAATTCTCAAGCAATGAAGGAGCCATTGCAGCTCTACGCTGGTTAGAAAAGACTGAGGGAGTCTTAAAAATAAGCAAGTGCGCAGAAGAAGACAAAATCATGTTTGCTTCCAATTTATTTAAGAATGCAGCTCTGGAATGGTGGAACACTATTCTCCAGTCTAGAGGAAGTGATAGAGTCTATAATATGGAATGGATTGAGTTTAAGAATATGGTTGAAAGGAAATTATGTCCTCCTAATGAAAAGGAGCAGATAGCTAATAAATTCTTAAACCTTAGAATGACTGGAGTAGACAGCAAGGGCTACACTACTACATTCTTTGAATATGATAGAATAGTGCCAACCCTAGCATCACCAGAACCAGTGTTAATCTCTCGTTACATCTGGGGATTAATCAGTGAAATTAGACATGTAGTGAAGGCTGCTAGACCACAAACTATAGAAGAAACAGTAGAACTAGCTAATACCTTGACAAATGAACTGGTATGTACACAAGAAGAAAACCAGAGGAGGAACCTAGCTCAAAAGCTTACCCAGGAATTTCGCTATGGTAATTCCAACCGTGGGAAAAACATAGGTTCTACCTCTACAACTTACTGTAAAGCCAGTAAGAAAAAGCATTCAGGAAAATGCTCCACCTACTGCAACTACTGCAAGATACCAGGAAACAAGGAGCAAGATTGTAGGAAGAAACCAAGTAATGGAGTATGCTTCAACTGTGGAGAAAAGGGGCATATCAAGCTGAATTGTCCGAAACTAGCTCTAGCCATGAACAACAAGACTACTAAGAATGCTAGAGCATTTGTTTTGACAGCCGAAGAAGCAAAGATGATCCCGGACGTGATTTTCGGTACGTTTTTAGTTAATAATGTTTTTGCTAAAGTATTATTTGACTCTGGTGCGAACCAAAGTTTTATTAATACTTCATTTTGCAAACTTCTCAACCAACCATTAACTAAACTTCAACAAGAGTGTCTAGTGGAGACAGCAAATGGAGAAACCATTAAGATTACTGAAATCTTATAGGGAGCAAGAATAGAATTTTTAAATCAAAAGTTTAATGCAAATCTTTATCCAATGAATCTGGCAGGATTTGACATTGTATTAGGAATGGATTGGTTAGTAACCAATAAAGCTAGTATTCTATGTGATCAAAAGTCCATACAAGTAAATTCACCAAAGGGTGAAAAGATCACAATTAAAGGAGATAAGCCAACTAGATCTACAAAATTCATCTCTGTGATGAAAACAACAAGTTGTGCAAGAAAAGGGTCACTAGTGTATATGATTTCTATAATCATTCACACTAAAGGAAAAGAATTAAAAGATATCCCCGTAGTATCTCAATTTTCAGATGTATTCCCAGAAGCATTACCAGGATTACCACCTGACAGAGAAGTCGAATTCAGAATTCATCTGTTACCAGGAACAATGCCGATTGCCAAAGCACCTTACCGTTTGGCACCCGTAGAAATGCAAGAGCTAAAGAAACAGTTAGACGAGCTGTTGGAAAAAGGATTCATACAGCCAAGTTCATCGCCGTGGGGAGCACCGATCTTATTCGTCAAAAAGAAAGACGGGTCAATGCGTATGTGCATTGATTACCGTGAATTGAATAAGGTCACGATTAAAAACCGGTACCCATTACCAAGAATCGATGATTTGTTTGATCAACTACAAGGAGCTCGGTTCTTTTCTAAGATCGACTTACGCTCAGGATATCATCAATTAAATGTACAGGAAGAGGACATTCCTAAGACTGCTTTTAGGACAAGGTATGGCCATTATGAATTTACTGTCATGCCATTTGGTTTAACCGATTCCCCAGCCGCATTTATGGACATGATGAACCGAATATGTAAGCCATATTTGGATAAATTCATAATTGTCTTTATAGATGATATTCTCATTTACTCCAAAAGTAAATAGGAACATGTAGCGCATCTGCATGCACTTCTAAAATTGCTAAGAAAAGAAAAGCTTTACGCTAAATTTTTGAAATGCGAATTCTGGTATGAAAAAGTGCAATTTCTTGGACATTTAGTTAACCATGAAGGAATTCATGTGGATCCCACAAAGATTGAGGCAATTACTAAATGGAAAGTCCCTGAGTCACCAACAGAGGTTAGAAGTTTTCTAGGATTGGCCGGTTATTATAGACGATTTATCCGAGATTTTTCTAGAATAGCCATTCCCTTAACAAAGTTAACCTATAAGTCTATTAAGTTTGAATGGGGACCAAAACAAGAAGAAGCCTTTAGAATTCTTAAGCAAAGATTAACTAACGCACCCATACTAGCATTACCAGAAGGAACTGAAGACTTTGTAGTCTATTGTGACGCTTCTAAGTTAGGTTATGGATGTGTGTTGATGCAACGTCAAAAGGTTATAGCCTATGCGTCTAGACAAATTAAGAATCATGGAGAGAATTATACAACCCATGATTTAGAGTTAGGAGCCATAATTTTTGCCCTGAAAATTTGGAGACATTACCTTTACGGTAGTAAGTTTACCATTTTCACCGATCATAAGAGTTTAAGATATGTTTTTGGGCAAAAAGAATTGAATATGAGACAAAGACGCTGAATGGAAATTCTTAGTGATTATGATTGTAATATCCAGTATCATGCAGGAAAGGCTAATGTAGTAGCCGATGCTTTAGGTCGAAAATATCATGAAAAGCCAAAAAGAGTACGTTCTCTAAATTTGAATATGCAGATATATTTAAATGAGCAAATTAGAGAAGTACAAGAATCAGTAATCAAGGATGATACTGAAAAATTAAAAGGTATGATTAAGGAATTAGAACAAGGAACAGATGGAATTTGAAGATTCCATAAGAAAAGAATGTGGATACCTAAACTAGGAAACCTACGTCACCGAATATTAGAAGAAGCCCATAAGTCTAAATACACGATACATCCTGGAAGTGATAAAATGTATCAAGACTTAAGAAAGAATTTCTGGTGGATAGGAATGAAAAAGGATATAGCAGCTTATGTTGCCAAATGTCTAACCTGTTCACAGGTCAAAGCTGAACACCAGAAACCCTCAGGTTTGTTGCAGCAATTGGAAATGCCTATATGGAAATGGGAATTGATAACAATGGATTTTGTAACCAAATTACCCAAGACACGAAAAGGTAATGATACAATCTGGGTGAATGTGGATAGGTTAACTAAATCTGCTCATTTCTTACCAAAGAAGGAAACTTTTAGTATGGAACAGTTAGCTAAGTTGTATGTAAATGAAATAGTTTCATTACATGGAATTCCTTTATCAATTGTTTCTGATAGAGATAGCCGTTTTACCTCTCATTTTTGGACAAGTTTCCAAAAAGCAATGGGAACAAAGCTAAATCTAAGCACTACTTCTCATTGTTGGATCGTCGTGTGACCCTAACGAGTCAATCAGAAGAGTTTAGCATCAATATCAAAGGCGGAATCAATGATATCAACGTAATACAGCTTGAATTCCTCTAATTATCTTATTATTAATGATTCCAAAGCTTTTAAAGATCGTTTGACAAACTGGCAGCACCTCGGTTCTGAATCAGAAAAGTTAATTTCGTACCAAATGACAAGGCACAACACATATATATAGGCTGAGTAATTTCGCACGAAATACCTCAAGCGAAATTACATTCAAGCGAAATTAGCCATTCCATGCGAAATTACCATGTAATTTCGTATGGAATTACCAAATGTAATTTCGTGCGAAATTACCTCCAAACCTATTTTAACATATTTCTCGTACTACGTGCCCTGATCTAATCATTCTAATACAAGACTCTATAAAGACGAAGTTAACAGACATTTATGCACCAACAGACTCCCCCTTGGATGTTGACGAAGTCTTTAGCATCAAATCTTCAGTCTTTAGTCCTGATCTAACTTCTTCTTTGTCCAATTTGTCTGACACTGTAAGCATCCTTCAAACTCTACCTTCAATCTTCCCTTTAATTATTGATCCAGAATGTAGACTCCCCCTTTCAATATGCTGGAGCTTGAATTCTGGTTCAAACTTTATACTTTCTTTGCCATGGGGATCTTGTTACCTGCTTCTCAAGAATATAACATTACAGTCTATACTCCATTTTGACTATATTTTGAAGTTTTTATCAGTTTCTAGAAATCCACTTAAGTAACTAGGTTCAAGTTAATGACCCTAAGTACTCAATTTATCTACCAAGTCCAACTTAATGACCTTGGTTGATCCAAGACGAAACAAAACTGACTTTTGTTCAACATTTTACTATATATTTTTCTGAAAATTACAAGTTTCAAATTAATGAACTTGTTTTGAATTTTCATTAACAGGTTAAACATATTAAGCTCACAACCCTTCTGTCCAGCTCAGAAACTTCCTACATCTGCTTCAAACTATGAATCTGAAGATCAGCTTTCCACTTTGGTTTGTCGGAAAATAAAGCAGAAATGAAAAATCTTTTTGGATTTTTAATAAAGTTTCTATGCTAGAATGCTAAACAGAAATAAAATGCAGTAAATGTAAACTATTTACAAACATATTTTTGGTGAGCGTGTTAGGGAATCATATCAGCTGTCGACAAGTCACAAGTACCGTTAAGCTTTAATTTCATATTCAGAATTAAACAATTCGCTTAGATTGTCGATATACTGATCTATTTAAATTCTCACACAAATTTCAATCTGTCCAGGATACGAATTAGGTGTATTAAGAACTTAAACTCATTCATGTGTCCCACCTCTTGAATATACTCCCGTATCCATATCCCAATATTAAGTCTTACAGGTGAGTATACCACAGATGATATCTGTAAGGGGTTAAATGCGAGGGTCATGAGAGCTCAGGCTATTGCTTCCGCAAAATCAGAGAGATGACGGCTTCGAATTTAAGTGTCTCCCCTTTAGAGGATCTTTTTTACAACAGCAATGATTAGCATTTTTCAATGTTTCATCATTTTTTATGCTGAGGGCGGTGCTATATTTCAAGCAAGCAGTAAAGTATTATACGGGGACTAGGCCATTGCTTCCGCAAAATCAGAAGTCCCGGGATAATACCCCAGATATCACTGAGTATAAAGACCTAGTATTTCAGAAAGAGGGGTCCTTCAAACGACATTTCAGGGGTTACCTATATATCCAAGTAGTGTTCCCCACGAAATAAGCAAGTTTAAATTTAGGTTTATATCCCAAACAAACCTACTAAATGTGTAAAAACCTATTGGCATATCATCAGCGAGACTGTTTAACACTTTTAAACTTTACATATCTTTAGCATACCATAACTGTCAAGCCGATGTACTATCATTTTCCCCTTTTACACAAGCTCTTTCCGGTTTTCTATTGTTTTTGTATTTTCTGAAAATATTACCCTATACTCCCCCTAAATACCAAAACAAGTAAAAAATCGACAAACCATTGCAGATTGCTTCTCAACATCATCTACAGTGGTACCTTCATCTACGCCAAAAATCTCCTCCAACACCGATAAAAGCTTCATACCGTTCAATTTTAACAAATATTGAAAACGAGTTTTATCAAACGCTTTGGTATGTAAATCAGCTTTTTGTTCATCAGTGTGGATTTTCTAAATTCGTATCAACTTCTTCTCGAAACAGTCGCGAATGAAATGATGACGAATTTCAATGTGTTTCGTTTTAGCGTGATGAACAGGATTTTTAGTAATGTTTATCGCTGCCTCATTATCAACAAATATAGGGGTGTTAAGAAATTGCAAACCGTAGTCGCGCATCTGTTGCTGGATCCACAAGATCTGAGAGCAGCAACTGCTAGCATATACATACTCGGCTTCACATGTGGACAAAGCTACAGAGGTCTGCTTCTTGCATTGCCATGTGACCAAACGTGGTCCGAAAAACTGGCACCCCGCTGTTGTTGACTTAGCGTTAACTTTGCAGCATCCGAAATCGGAATCGGAATATCCTTCGAGCGTGAAATCGCCTTCTCTTGGATACCACAACCCCAGTGATGGGGTTCCTTTCAGGTAGCGTAATATCCGTTTCACAATCACCATATGCGAAGCTCTCGGGTTAGACTGAAATCTTGCTGCGAGGCAGGTTGGATACATAATATCGGGTCTTGAAGTTGTCAAATACATCAGCGATCCTATCATGGAACAATACATCGTTTCATCTACCTTCTCTCCGGTGAGATCAGGGTTTATCCCATGGTTCGTCGCTAATGGGGTGGAAGCTGGAGTAGAACCTGACATCCCAAATTTCTCTAAGATATCATGAACATACTTCGTCTGATGTATGAAAATTCCCTTAGGCAGTTGATCAACCTGAAGTCCCAAGAAGAATTTCATCTCACCCATCGATGACATTTCAAATTTTTGCTTCATGACACTTTCAAAATCTTTGCACAAATTTTCATTTGTAGACCCAAATATGATGTCGTCCACGTATATCTGAACTATCAGAAGATATCTGTCGACTTCTTTGGTGAAGAGAGTGGCATCCACTTTTCCACGGATGAAGCTATTGGCAAGTAAATGTTGAGACAATGTCTCGTACCAAGCTCTCGGGGCCTGGTGTAAACCATACAGTGCTTTATCCAGTAAATAAACCTTGTCTTTGTGGATTGGATCAGTGAAGCCCGGTGGCTGTCCGACATATACCTCCTCTTTTACCTTCCCATAGAGAAACGCTGATTTAACATCTAACTGATAAACTTTAAAACCTTTCCAAGATGCAAACGCTAGGAAGATTCTGATCGCTTCAAGTCTAGCAACCGGAGCATATACTTCAGTGAAATCTATCCCCTCCTGCTGACTGAAACCCCGGATTACGAGTCGAGCTTTGTTGCGAATAATAACCCCTCGATCGTCTCTCTTACACTTGAATACCCACTTGGTGTTTATCTTCCTTTGACCATCAGGCAAGTCTACCAATTTCCACACTCCCAACTTCTCAAACTGACTTAGCTCCTCTTGCATCGCGTTGACCCAAGAATCTTTAGTTAGTGCTTCCTTGTATGTTCGCGGCTCTATCTTGGTCAATTTGTCGTCTTGTGCGAACGCCTGATTGTAATTCTCCAATTATCAACTCTTCTGGATGGTACGAAAGAGTTCTCGGCATCACCTCGCCTGGAACATCTACCTCGCCTTCCAAATTTGTGACATTCTGATTTGCATCTTGTTCACTGACTGGAATTGTTTGACTTGAAATCTGGATCTGCTCCCCCTCAGAATCTGAATCACCATGATCAAATACAGGCCTATCATCAGATTCTTGATTATCATTGACTGCCGTCTGATTGTCAGTAGCATGTTCTGAAGATTATTGAATATCATCATGTTCACCAGCATTGCTTGGACCGGCTTCATCATCATTTGAAGATTGCCGTCTACTTCGAATATACTCAGCTGGAAACCTTTCTTGTGATTCTTCATACTCTCTTAGAATATCCAACTCATCAAAGAACTCTGGTTCTTCTTCTGTGTCAAACGAATCCCACAGAGTATCGTAATTAAAATGCCATGAGTCGCCTGGGTTCTGCGGTGGCATTGTGTAACCTTGGCATTCAACATTGTGTGCTTCAATAATCCGCTTCAATCTTGGAACAAAAACTCTCTTTAATGGACTTGAGTAACCCACAAATATTCCTTCAATGTTCTTTGCACCAAACTTTCCAAAAGGCTCTAGAACTGTGCAGGGAGACCCAAACGGTTCTAAATACTTCAGGTTCGGTTTGCGGTTGTTGATCAACTCAAAACACGTCTTGTTGAATTTCTTCACTGTGAGAACCCGGTTGAGTGTATAGCAAGCGGCTGACACTGCTTCTGCCCAAAAGTTGACTGGTAATTTCGAATCAGCAAGCATCGTCCTGGCCGTTTCAATTAGCGTCCTATTCTTTCTTTCAGCTACTCCATTTTGTTGTGGAGTGTAAGGAGCACTAAATTCTTGCAATATACCTCTCTCATCACAATACTCTTCCATCTTGTTGTTCTTAAACTCAGTACCGTTGTCACTCCTGATTCTTCTAATTCGAGTTTGGTACAAGTTTTCAATTTTTCTGAACAACGCCATCAAACTATCAAACGTCTCATCTTTAGTCTTCAGAAAAGATACCCATGAAAATCTCGAGTAGTCATCTGTTACTACTAGACAGTAGAGATCACCAGTTATACTTTTGAAATTTACTAGACCAAACAGATCCATATGAAGTCTCTCTAACGGTCTCGAGATTGAGTTTTCCTTCTTCCCAGGGTGAGATTTCGTCTTTTGCTTGCCTTTGACACAGCTAATGCACTCCCCCTCAAGTTGTAAACCTTTCACATGAACACCAATAACTAAGTCGTTATGCACCAGGTGATTCATTTTTTGCAGATGAATGTGGCCCATCTTTCGATGCCATAACTGTGATTCTTTTTTCATTGCTCTTGACATAAAACAGTGAGCCTGACCCGTGGTAGTAGTTGCTACACTCATGTCCAACACGTACAGATCATTCACTCTGGGTGCTCTCATGATAACCCACTCTTCGGGAACAACAAATCCTGGTTTCAAGATCAAACATTCTTTGTTTGTAAAGTGCGTTATATACATACGATCACAAATCTGAGAGATGCTCAGAAGATTGTTTTCAAGCTCAGCGATGTAGTTCACTCTTTCAAACGTGACAATACCATTCGATAGAGTTCCTTCACCAACTATTCGACCACCTTGATTGCCTACAAATCCCACATATCCTCCATTAAACCCACGAACATCGTACAGTAGGGTCTTCTTTCCCGTCATGTGCCGAGAAGCTCCACTATCCATAATCCAACGTGAAACGGATCTTGGAAGCTCCTGCACATATCACAATTTTTTAGTTAGATTTTGAAGCCACCCAAGCCTCTTTCGACTCGGGTAACTTGACATTTAGGTGAGTTGTTGCAGTGTATAGTGATGGAAAATTTTGTCATTCATCTTTAAGCTCTCTTCAGACCCAATCTCAACCTCTTTGTATAAAAAGAAATCATTTTTAGAAGGTTGACCAGAAGATTGGTCTTTCTTTGGTACATACTTCTTTTCAGAAGTAGTAGACTTTTGTTTCTCAAGTTTCTCATAGTGATCCAAAGGAACATTCATCTTTACCGGAGCGGTAGAAGATGATTGTTTTTCCATCTCAGAAACCTTTAGTTTTGGAGAACTTGATTTCTTTTCAACTAATTTTGGCTTCCATGCTTGTTGAGGCGAAGCAACCCATTTGTAAAATTTGTCAATTTTAGTTACCACATTCTTTACGGGTTCAGTTTTGATCTTGGTGTTTTCATTTTTCAAAACTTTCTTCTCAAGAACCATTGGAGCTTTGCCTTTTGCATCAGCTTTCCTTTTCTGACTCTCAACAACTTCAGACTTAGGCTTTAAGTTGGTGCACTTTCGTGCAATATGTCCAACTTTGTTGCACTTAAAGCATGTACGAGTATCAACTACCTGACTTGTGCCTTCGGTCTGAGGCTGTGAGGCCTTTTCTTCAAAAAAACTCTTCATTTGATTTTGAAAAAAATTCAGATTCTTGCTCGGAATGAGAACTCGAGCTTTTTACAAACACCTTTTTCTCAACAAATTTCTTGTTTTGAAAGTTCCTTCTTTGATAATTCTTACCACCCTTATAACCACCCGACCAATTGTTTTGAGTGTTGTTAGAAAAACGCGGCGGTACAACAGGTTTTTTGTAATAAGCTTTATCTTTTTCAAAATTTAATTGCCGTTTAGAACGTTTCAAACCTTTAAGTTCACAAACATCAATCTCAACCAACTTAAACACATTTTTCAATTTGTCGACATTCACGTTCTCCAAAGGAAAATCACGATCCGAATTCAACTTATCAGATCCCGCCATCTTGTACATCACAAGATTAGGTTCTTCACTTAAGTTGTTTTTGGGTTTTGATTTTGGAATGTATTTATCCAAAAAGCATTCATCATCCTTAGTAGTGTCACTTTCAGACTTTAAAACATTTTCAACCATGTTTTTCACAACTTCAGATTGGACACTATCTTCATCGGAAGATGAAGTGAATGTGACATCGATTGTGTCTGGAAGTTTAACATCATTAACTTCTTCATCATTAACCAACCCTGATTTTTTATTTGAAAAATTGTTTAAAACTAGTGGTGGAACCTGATGAAACCCAACCCCGGTTCCATCAAAGTATACATCTTCGCCTGCTTTGTTCTTTCCAATTAGTTTAGGAACTATATGTTAAAGAGCAAAACTTGCGGAGTTGTAACTGTTCAGTTTCAACTAGATGCGTTCATTTTCAATTTTAGCTTCTTGAAACTGAAGCTTCAACTTAGCAATTTCATCTAGTTGCTGATTGATTAGTTCTTCTTTTACCCTAAGAACTCCTGACAGTTAAACATTTTCTTTGTATGTCTTACCATTTCTCTCATCAGGATCTTTTACCGTTCGTTTTATCTTCTCAAAATTTTCTGAAAGTTGACGATTTTCATGAATTAATTTTTCGTTTTCTTTCCTAATTCTTTCTACGTCACTTTTATCATTTTCGATTTTCTCAGTTAATTCTTTTAATCGTTCATTTGAAGCTTTTAACATTTTATCACGGTTCAAGATCTGATCTTCAACATCTCTAACTCTTCCTGTCAGTTCTTCGGTCTTTTTACCATTAAGGTAAGCAAGTGTACTACAAACCTTGCAGTCTTTCATGCAATTTTTGCAGTCGCTCTCAGTTTTATCTTTCTTACCTGACTCATTGATTGCATCATTCTGACTGACCTTGCTTTTAGACTCATTTCCAGAACCAGAAACTACCTCTAGCTCTTTTGCAGCAAGCACTTTGTCAGCCATCTTCTTCAAAAAAAAAATTTCAGTAAACTCTTGTGACGTATCAATAATCCCATCATCAGCTTTCTTTATCTGCAGCTCCTTCTCTTTTTCTTTTTCCTCAGCTTCTCCTCCTCCCCACCACTCTCTCTGTCTGGCTTCTTCTTCTTCAGCAATTTGTTTGGTGAGAGTTTCGACATCAATAGTATTTGGATCAACAGCAATGTTTCCATTGGGATCTAGGTAACATTCTCTATCAGCATCCCATCTTTTCGCTTGTTTAGCTTCTTTGTATGTACGATAGATTCTACTAATCCTGTTCTGAGCTATCATCTTTCTGTTGATGTATTTCACTTCTTCTGTTCTGGAGTCTTTGAAAGGAACAATCTTTGTCACAAACGCATAGCCCACTGTGTCTTCTTCTGGTAACACTTCACTCCAATCATATCCCTCATCGTCATGGATAACAGCAAGTGCTCTGGATTTTTCTTTGGGAGCATCTTCAAGCTGCTTCATTCTAGGAGATTCAGATTTGTTCTGATGATAGATTGCTCTTTTGTAGTAATCTTCACGGAATGGGTTTGCAGTATCATCAGCAGGTGCGTTTCGACATTCACGTTTAAAATGTCCCTTTTGTTTACATCTGAAGGATGTGACCTTTGATTTATCAAAACCAAGTTTTGTGGAAGGTCCGCCGATAGAATATCTACCGGTAATCTCCATGAATCTTTGTGCTCGTCTGACTGCACTAGCCATACACCACCTGATATCTTTCAACTCCATCTCTTCTGGGTTGATCTGATCATAATCCTCCTTGGTGAGGTTAGTGTTTCCAATCTTGCCTGCCACAAGGCTCTCGTAAGATTCAAGGACAGAAGCTAAGAACACCATTTGCTGCTTTGCGGATTCTTCACTGAAATTTTGAGCATTCTTCAGATCCACAGCAATATTACATTGGAACAGATTCTTCGAAGCTGATTGGTTTGAAGTTGTTGACGATGAACCACTATGAAAACCACTGCTTGAACTTTCTTGATTTGACGTGTTAGAATTTTTTGCTGAGAAAGCTATCTTAGGAGACACATTCTTCGGGATCACACTTCCTCGATAATACAACTCCACATTCTGCTGGTATGAGGAATGATTGACTTTGTTTGATTTCTTGATCTCCAGCTCATGACTCTCCAGTCTTTCAATTAACAGATCAACCGTCAGATCCTCCGACTTTATTGTGTTCTTCAGCATCAAAGCAAAGTACTGCCAGTCTTTCTCATCAGGCAGTGAGTCAAACAGTTTGTCAACTAATTCTTCTTGAGAATAAATGATTCCATGTCTTGGCAGCTCCAACTTCAAATTCCCAAATATTTCAATCACCTTAGAAACAGATTCGTTTTTCAAACATCCAAACAAATCAAATTCTTTTCTTAACAGCTTCTTTTTGTTTTTAACTATCTCAGCACTACCCACACATTTTACTCTAAGTTTCTCCCATAGATCTTTTGCATTTGTGTACTCAATTAATGATATTATGTCGTCTCTCACAGACTGATGAAGCAATCCAATGCACTTTTGTTCAGCAACAAAACTTTCTACATGATCATTTCCTTCTATATTTTCATAGTCTGATCTTCCGATATTGAAACCATTCTTCAAGCTTTTCCAGCTTGGATACGCAAACGCTTTTAGCCACTCTTCAAACCTTTTAGCCCATCTATTGTATTCTTCAATCGCCATTAGTTTAGGAGGTTTGTTGTATGTGCCATATGCACTCTCAACACTCAAAGCATCAGAAAGAGTTTTCTTTGCACTCGGATTAGGAACATTTTCATTTGTGTTGTTTGATGTGTCATCTCTGGTGTTTCCCATGAAAGCAAACATGCCACTAAACGGATTCATAAACTCATCCATCTTCACGTATCTGAAACAATCAACACACACTTAGAAAAATTTTTGGATTTTTAACAATAATCTCAAACGAAATCACTTCACACGAAATGACTTCAAACGAAATAGCAGCTTTCAAACGAAAATAGATTTCAAGATTTTCACACGAAATAGCTTTCAAACGAAATTACTTCTTCACAAGAAATACCCACTCAAACGAAATTAGTTTTCAAACGAAATGGTAATTTCGTTCGAACTGACCAAACGAAATATGATTTCGTGCGAAATTAGCTTGATTTCAAACGAAAATAGCCTCTTTGGAACGAAATTAGTAATTTCGCATGAAATTCTCAAACAAAATCTAATTTTGTATGAAATTAATCAGCACTTTCAAATGAAATTACTTCCAAATTGTAATTTCGTGCGAAATTAGGAACCTATTTCATGCAAAATTATGATGACATCAGCATGTCGGCCACCATTTTGTCAAATTGATCCGGTTTTTGTTCGAATTTTGGTCCAATTCTTTCAAGGATTCAATAAAACTATGTTCCGCGTGTAATGTGTGAAAATTAAGCCATTTTAACCGTAAAATCGCGTTTAATTTTGAAAAGGAGTAGAAGTGATGAAAACAAGCTGAATTGGTATAAACTCTTCTTCCTGAGCTCTGATACCACTTGTTGGATCGTCGTGTGACCCTTACGAGTCCATCAGAAGAGTTTAGCATCAATATCAAAGGTGGAATCAATGATATCAATGTAATACAGCTTGAATTCCTCTAATTATCTTCTTATTAATGATTCCAAAGCTTTTACAGATCGTTTGACAAACTGGCAGCACCTCGGCTCTGAATCAGAAAAGTTAATTTCGTATCAAATGACAAGGCACAACACATGTATATAGGCTGAGTAATTTCGCACGAAATACCTCAAGCGAAATTACATTCAAGCGAAATTAGCCATTCCATGCGAAATTACCATGTAATTTCGTATGGAATTACCAAATGTAATTTCGTGCGAAATTACCTCCAAACCTATTTTAACACATTTATCGTACTACGTGCCCTGATCTAATCATTCTAATACAAGACTCTATAAAGACGAAGTTAACAGACCTTTATGCACCAACAATCATCCTCAAACGGATGGACAAAGCGAAAGGACAATTCAGACAATGGAAGATATGCTTAGAGCTTGTGTAATTGGTTTCGGAGGAAATTGGGATGATCATTTACCATTAATAGAATTTTCTTACAATAACAGCTATCATACCAGTATCAATACTGCACCATTCGAAGCACTTTACGGACGAAAGTGCCGAACCCCAGTCTGTTGGGCATAAATTGGAGAAAAGAAACTATCTGGACCCGAGATAGTACAAGAAACTACAGACAAAATTATTCAAGTCAAGGAACAACTAAAAGAATCACACGATCGACAAAAGAGTTATGATGATAACAGGCGAAAGCCATTGGAGTTTCAAGTAGGAGATAAGGTATTATTAAAAGTTTCTCCTTGGAAAGGAGTGGTAAGATTCATCAAAAGAGGAAAGCTAAGCCCCAGGTATGTTGGATCTTTTGAGATTATTAGAAGAATAGGACTTGTAGCTTATCAGCTACAACTGCCAGAAGAAATGGCAGGAATACATGATGTATTTCATGTATGTAATCTCAAAAAGTGTTTAGCCGATGAAACATTAATGATACCTCTTAAGGATATGGGGGTAAACAAAAAGCTTAAATTTGTAGAAAGGCCTCTACAAATTGAAGAAAGGAAAGTCAAGAATCTCAAACACGAGAGATTAGTTCTAGTCAAAGTAAAATGGGATTCCAAGAGAGGATCAGAGTACACATGGGAGCTTTAATCTGAAATGCAGAGGAAATATCCACACCTGTTCAAGCGGATTTGGATTAACACCAAGAGCATTGAGCTCATATCTAGCTTAAATGAGAATCTATTGGATGCGCAAAAGCAAGCCTTGTTAGAGGCTAATATTCCTCGTGAAGGATTGGGTGGAACTGTTGATCATTTGTCACATGGGAAAGATGGAATTCTTAGATTCAATGGTCGAATCTGGGTTCCAATATTTAGAGGACTTAGAGATCTAATCCTTCAGGAAGTACATAATTCCAAGTATTCTGTTCACCCTGGAGGTGAAAAAATGTATCAAGATCTGAGGAAGAACTATTGGTGGATGGGTATGAAGAAATCGATAGCCACCTATATAGCTAAGTGTCTCACGTGTTCATAAGTTAAAGCTGAACATCAAATGCCGTCAGGACTTCTACAACAACTTGAAATTCCCACATGTAAGTGGGAAATGGTAACTATGGATTTGATTACCAAGGTACCTAAAACCGAACGTGGCAATCATACAATACAGTTCATCGTTGATAGGCTGATGAAGTCAGCACATTTCTTGCCCATAAAGGAGACGTATAGCTCCGATAAGTTGGCTAACTTATATATGGATGAGATAGTGTCCTTGCATGGTGTACCAGTATCTATTGTATCTGATAGAGATACTAGATATACTTCATATTTCTGGAAAAGTTTCTAGCAATCATTAGGCACAAGATTAAACTTCAGTACGACTTACCATCCTCAGACAGATGGACAGAGTGAGCGTACTATCCAAACTTTGGAAGACATGCTTAGGGCATGTGTGATCGACTTGGGTAGTAGTTGGGATGGCCATCTCCCCCTAATAGATTCTCCTACAATAACAGTTCTCATACGAGCATCAAGGTTGCTTCTTTCGAGGCCTTGTATGGGAGAAAATGTCAAACGCCCATTTGTTAGGCTGAAGTTGGGGAAGCCCAACTATCAAGACCAGAGATTGTATTGGAGACCACGGAGAAGATTGTGCAAATCCGTGATCATCTCAAAGCTACCAGGGATAACCAGAAAAGCTATGCTAACAAGAGGCGTAAACCTCTTAAGTTCCAAGTAAGGGACAAAGTATTGTCGAAGGTATCATCCTGGAAAGGTGTGATGCGCTTTGGAAAGAAGGGCAAGTTAAGCCCGAGATATATCGGACCATTCGAGATAATCGAATGTGTCGGATCAGTAGCTTATAAGGTAAGTATACGGAGGAGCTTAGTGGAATTCACAATGTGTTCCACATCAGTAATTTAAAGAAATGTCTAGCCGATGAGTCGCTAGCAATGTCACATCACGATGTGCAGATTGATGAAAACTTGAGGTTTGTTGAGAAACCAATTTTGATCGAGGATCGAAAGGTTAAGAAGCTCCGAAGGAAGTTTATACCAATTGTAAAGGTTAAATGGGACGCCCGTCGGGATCCCAAATATACATGGGAGGTTGAGTCCACTATGCGACAAAAGTACCCCCATCTTTTTGAATAAAATCTCGAGGTTAAGATTTCTTTTAAGGGGGTGAGAATGTAACACCTCGAAAATTCGTGTCCAGTCATGTACTGACATGTGTCCATGCTCTCAATTGTGCCAAATGTTGGACGAGAGGGACTATTTTTGACAATATATGAAAGTATGAATGTGGAGGGACTAAAAGTGTCAACATGCTAATTTATTAGCCTCTGAGTGACCTTTGTGGACCGTATAGCCTTTTGGCTTACGAATCGCAAGACGTTTAAATTTTTGTATTTGATGATCGGTTACGGACCGTAGAGACGTATGCCTTTCGGTCCGCAAGAGAGCTAGAATCTGTGTGCACAGTAGGTCCTTACGGACCGCAAAGGGTTATTCCTTACTGTCCGTAAAGGGTCGCCAGTGACAAATTTTGTTTGGAGCTCAAGCAAACATGCATGGATTCCACCTATTCGAACTTCTGAGCATTCTAGTAGCTCATGACACATTTAAGGACACATGGAATGATCTCACACTGGCCCATAACACCTGTGATGATCTCCTTCTAGCTCCACAAGTATAAATAGTGCCTTGATCTTTCATTTTCACCTGCCCCTCTTCTTTAAATCTTCTCTACTCTCCTCTTGAAGTTCATGAGCTTATAGGGGCTTCCCTCTTAGTTATAATCGTTCTCTTGGACCACTTGTACGTGCTCCATCCTTGTTCTTTCAGTTTATTGGCTTTTACTAAGACAAAAGTCAAGCAAATTGACTTTTGCTTTGACTTTTTGTTTAGACCATTATGGTCCAGCCATTGTTCGAAACAAACATGGCTATGTGATGGTAATTAGGTAGGTGTTAATCCCTCAAAAGGACACCTCCTGATGTCAGGATCTGAGTGTCACACCCCGACCACGTAAAACAACAAAATGTGGCGGAAACGTCGGGGAGTGTTGTAACAGAATAATTGTTTCACAACCATGGATTAAACAATTTCGTTTTATTTAATTAAATGTATTACATTATATTGGAATTAGAAACAAAACATGAACAAATAGACTTTTATTGTTATTAAGTCGCGAAGGCCTCGTCCGTTCCTATGTGAGCATGCATCAATATCATCATCAAATATCATCAACTATGGTACCTGAAACACATGTGAAAATACGTCAGCATAAAAATGTCGGCGAGTACATAGGTTTTATGTGAGTGTCAGATTCATGGCTCGTTTTACATGTTGCAATAGTTATTTAAAAACCTTATTTTGAAAAGTATAGTATTGAGACATAATTAACCAACTCAAATCAAGTTGGATATGATTTATAAAATCTCGTAGCCATGATTCTTAACTCCAAAACATTTTGTTTTATTAAATCAAATCGTAAAACATCTCGTAGAAACTCGTTAATAAGACTCGTATGGTTTATATTATTCAGAAAACATAATTGTGTGACATTGTTTCAAAATCGTTTACCTAAGTGATCTAGATAACGCAACGATATATAATGTATTAAAAGCACTTATATATAGGAAGTACCAGCGGCGTATCCACCATGCTTTTAACACATTACACCCGCCCCGTTACCTAATCACTTCCCTAACCCAATGGCTCAAACAGTTACAAATGGTTCACATAAATCAAATGGTTACAAACGGTTCACATAAATCCAACGATTTCAAATGGTTCACATACATCAAATGGTTACAAATGGTTCCAATACATCCAATGATTTCAAATGGTTCACATACATCCAATGATTTCAAATGGTTCAAAACGTAAAACAATTGTGCTAGCGTGTTAAGTGAACATGCATAGCAAGACATAATGAAATCATGTACTAATAGTGTACTAATGAACATTGCAAGTATATGATATGAAAACATGGAAAGCATGAAAATAACAAGTAGCCACATGTGTTTCACCCCAAAACGTTTGGAAAACAGTAAAAGAGGGGTCTATGTACTCACTTGAGGATGCTTAGAAGTCTTGAATAACAACCAAGCAAAGCTAGAGGGATCACGGAATCAAACGGCACCTAATATAGGTAACTATGTAAATAAACGAACCTAAATCGGAGGATTGGATAAAATGAGGTTTCGTAAACCAAATGAGTGTAGGGACTCATGTAATAGGTTTTAACAAAGCCTACATTCTAAAACAAAACCTAACCTAAGTGCTTACGACCCATTACGACTCGTTAAGGTAGCTTACGCCACTTTAACGCGTCGTTCGCGTAAAACGCGTTCGGACCGCCTAACTAGTCCTATGATAAGTAAAATATGCCTTAACATGTCTAATATTGTTTCCAAATCAGTTTAGATATCAAAAATTATGTTACATATGCTTAAAATGAATTTTGGCGTAAAAAGGACATTTTGGTCATTTACCTAAGGCATATAAACTACCTATCATACAACTAATTAAATGACGTGACCATAAGGTATAACCTCAGAAGGTTATTCCCTATGCAACTATGGTCACCTAATGTGTTTGGTCGGATCCTAAAGATCGACCAAACGGGTCGGGTTCGAAAGTATAAGCGGTTGTTTAGCCGCTTACCTTACGACCCTACATAAGCACTAAACCTAAAGTGATGAGCTAAACATGTTAAAACATGCTTAACGAGGTTTGAAAACAAGTTTGGTATCAAAATAAACGGTTTTGATACCTAAAAGTAGTTTGGTTACAAAATACGCAAGAATACGCATTTTGGCCGAAACTACGACTCACCACTATGCCTAGATAACGTGGTAATCAGTAGGTATAGTCACAAGAGACTAAAACCATCATGATTACGCTCATGTTATGAAGTTCAAATGAGCTTCATGTTGACCATAAACTGGTCAAAGCAGAAAGTCAAACACAGTTTGACTTTCACGCGAAAAAAAACAAAAGAGGACTTACAAAAGGTCCAAGAACGGAAGTTTGACCCGATTATTCTCAGGTATGAAGTGAAAGAACCTCAACTTAGAGAAATATTAGATCAAATGTGAGTTGCAAAAATGAGATGGATGGGGTATTTATAGTTTTTGCACAACCGTTAAGATCGTTCATCGTAAAACGAGCTTCGATCTCATCCGTACACATGTGCCCATGGTTTTGTGAAACCATGGGAGCCCCTAGTTTCATTAAAACCATGTGAAAATGAGGGGAACAGCTGTAAAAAGCTGGAATTTAGATTTTTCATTTTGGTCCCTTCCTAAGATAACTATGGCAGATTGTCAATTTTGGTCCCTGAATGTGCAAAACATGGTTTTTGATGCATTTTTGACACGTTTAAGCCCCGTTAATCCCATTTCAAGGCTCTAAAATGAAGTTAAAGTATAGGGAACATGAAATATGCTCAAAAATATCTCGGATGTCGGTTCGTTTGGTCGTACGGTTGCGTTGTTCGGTTAATTACGACGAAACACGAACGAATGCGAAAAACGATCCAAATTACCCGACGAATGGAATTGTATCATGCCAATCACTAAAATAAAATATTTTAATGATTGCATAAAGTTTTTGGATGTCCAGATGTATTCAGAATGTAAGATATGCGCGAAAATGCATACTTTCGTAGTTTGTCGAAATTAGTCCCTGTAAGCGAATAAACTTGATTTCGCCACACCAAACCCTCCAAAACTTATTTCTAAGTTATGTAAAGGTTATTTAAGGTATGTTAAGCCTATTTCACTATTACGTAGTGTTTGTTGCATTAAACTGGTTATATTTACGCATCAATGCGCGTATAACCTTCCAGAAAGCGATTTAAAGCTTGAAATCGAACAAGAATTGATATGTGCAAAAGATACACATATTTATACAAATCCCAAGTATGAAATAAAATATTTCATTGATTTGGTATTTGTTTGATGGTCGCTGAGGCACAGGTGTCACACTGAGTTTAATTGTTTGTGTTTGTTTTAAAAAATGGAAGATGAAAGTAGATAAATAGATGAATAATTTGCAGCGGAAATGAAGAAAACTTTATAACATAAACAATGTAAGAACAACTTTCATCATGTATACTTTTAATCAAAAGATTGTTTTACATAATGATTCAATATGCATGCATGAACTACTATCTCTCCCTCAGCCTGAGCTCACAAGTGATTGTTCGTACAAAATGCAAGTGAGTGTGTGAGCTAATAGAATAGTACAAACACTGTCTATTTATAGTACAATCCTAACCACTGTGGCATCTTGGCTGACGTCACCTAGACAGTGACAGCTAACAATCTTAATAAACTCTAAACACTGCTTATTACAAAACACTGTTACATTAAACACTGATTAATAAACTGCTGTTGATGTTTTCCGCTGATGGGCTCAACCATTGATGAAGCTTTAGCAGTGCTTTCCACAAAGGTTGATCAAGCCTTTGACTTCCAGCAGTTGTTTGACTTCTTCAATGGATTGGTTTTCAACAGTCTTTATACTTCATCAGAGCTTTGTATATAGCAGATCTTAGAGACTAGAAGATGTTAGATACCTTTACCATATGAGGGAATAGAGTTCAAAACATTGTTATTCAGGATCAGATGTTGCAGAGTAGTTTTGGTTGTGTATCATCTGTTCTTCAGGAAAGATCACATGAGCCAACAATCTCCCCCTAGAACAGATGATGCAAAAACCCTTCATTATTCTCTGATCTTTATTTCCTCATCAACAGTCCCTGATTTTCCCTTTGAATTGAAGTTCAAAGTCCAAGGAATCTGTGTCTTCTTCATCCCTAATCAGCTGAAGGTCCAATAAATCTTATAGGTTACCTACATTCAGACCATTTGCATCATTCCTCAATAGCTTTTCAACATTACCATCAGATCTGAGAAGAGTCAATACGTGGGTGTTAGGATCTGAGTTTGTCCTGGTTGTGTTGTTTAAAAAAATGATTAAATGAAAGAAGATGGATCAGAGAAGAATTGCAGCAGAAATTGAAAGTAAACTTTATAACACAATCAAAGAGAGATAGTTTTGATCAAACGTGTTTTCATTAGTCGAAAGATTGAATCAATTACAAAAGTTCAACTACGCATGCATGAATACTAAACTCCCCCCAGCCTGAGCTCACAGTTGTTCATACAAAATGAGTGTGTGAGAAGAGCTAATAGAACAGTACAGGTACTGTTCTATTTATAGTACAAATCTAACCACTGAGCATCTTGGCTGACGTCACCTAGAAAGTGACATCTAACAGACTAACAACCTCTAAACACTGATACTAAACAGACATTGTTACATTGAAATATTGTTAAGTAAAACACTGATGCTTCTATCCGTTGTTGATGCCCAAGCACTAATGTTGCAAATCAGTGCTTGCTTCTTAGGTTGATCAGGCCTTTGAATCGGCAGTGTTTAGTCTTCATCAGGGCTTTGATAATCAGCAGTTGATAGATCTTCATTAGTCTTTATAACCAACAGTCTTTAGAGGAACAGTTGTTGAGTAGATCAGACTTTAAGATGATCAGCTGATAGAAACATTGCCATTGGATCAACTGTTTGAGAACTAGTTTTGGCTTTTTGTATTATCTGTACTTCAAGGAATGATCACATGGGCCAACAATCTCCCCCTAGAACAGATGATGCCAAAACACTTCTTTATTTTGATCTTTAGTCTCTCATCATTTTTTCCCGAATTTTCCCTTTGAATTGGAGCTCAAAATTCAAGGAATCTTCATCATCTTCATCCCTATGAAGCTGAAGTTCTAAAAGATCTTGGAGGTCAGCTGCACCCAGACCTAGTGCAACCTCCCTTAATATAGGTTCAACTCTACCATTGGACTTGAGCAGAGTCAATACGCGGGTCTTTTTGTCAGACTTCCACTTTAGTATTTTTTTTAGTCCAATTATGTTGTAATATCATTTTAGATGTCAAAACTATGGTCTTATATGTTTAAAACCATTTTATGCGTCGAAAAGGGCATTTTTGGCAATATAAAAGTACATATAATCGACTCATCATATAACTAACCAAACTATGACCGTAAGGTATAATGAAAGAACTAGAGAGGGTACTTACTTGTGTTGAAGAACACTTTCAGAACTCATTTAAGAGACTTCCAATCAGCTTGAAACAAGCTCCAAGATAGAGAGAAAGAAATTTTGAAAGGTGCAAGTTGAAATGAGCAACTTGATAACCTATTTATAGTGATCAAGAGGCCACCAAATCTTGACAAGTGCCCATCTAGCGTTAAGGCAATGCTTAGTGTCCTCCCAGGTGTCCAAAGGAGAAGAAAAGTGGCAGAATTCATGTCACAACCTGACCACGTAATACAACAAACCGTGGCAGAAACGTCGGGGAGTGTCGTAACAGAATCATTGTTTCACAACACATTGTAATTGAAGTTTTGTTTTATTTCGTTAATTAACCCATTATTTTGATGTGAACCAAATAAATACAACAATTGTCTTTCAAGTTTTAAGTCACTAAGGCCCGCGTCCATCCTATGTGTAGCAAGCAATCAACAATCGTCACATAATAGAACCTGAAACATATGTGAAAAACAGTCAGCATAAAAATGCTGGCGAGTACTAGAGTTGTCGAGTATGTACCTTGAAATCAAAAGTGTTTGATATTGCAATATGTTTTATCAACTTTACAAGTTGATATATGTAAAACCAAAACCATTGTAGCCATAAATAGGGCTGTCCAAACTGCTCGACGATCGAAGATCGCTCGACGATCGCTCGAAAATTGCTCAAAAAATGATCGTTCGATTCACGCTCAGTTTGTTAATGAGCCACTCGGATCGGTTCGATTTGAAAACGATCCAAACATGAGCAAGGGTCCGCTCGCTCGTCGATCGATCGGTTTCGCTCGAATTATTTTTTATTAAATAATTAATATAAGCATAAAATAGCCCAACAAAATACAAGGCCCTTTCATATACTTAGCCCATAAAAATAACTAGCCCAATACCCACAACCCATTCCTTCCTTACCCTAAACCTACATCTAAAATCTGATTATACGCAGTCACACAGACACACACTCAGACGCAACATGTCACACCCCGACCACGTAAAACAACAAAACGTGGCGGAAACATCGGGGAGTGTTGTAACAGAATCATTGTTTCATAACACATGGAAATTGAAATATTGTTTTATTGATTAGAAGAGTTACAATGTCTTGACAATCAAAGAAATATAACATAAATAACTAGTCTTGCATCTTTTATTGTCACTAAGGCCCAAGTCCGCCTAAGTGTATCTTGATAAGTCCTATGCATCATATCCTGAAACACATGTGAAAATAGGTACGTCAGCATAAAAATGCCTGTGAGATACATAGGTTTTGTGAAAATAGAATTCATGACTTATGTTTAAGAAAATGTTTAGTCATGAACCTTGTAATTTGCTTTGTCTTGTAAATCATTTGAAAAGTGATAAATAAACCAAATGATATATATGTATAAAAGAATAATACATGGTTAAGTAAATAACCAAGTAAAATGAGTTTGTATTAGATAAGTTGTTTGTAAAACAATGTATTGTGAAAAGTATGTTATTTGTAAAAATGTTATATATCTAAATTGAAATGATTCAAATAACGCTACGATATGTAATACCATACAAGCACTTATATATAGGAAGTACCAGCGGCGTATCCACCATGCTTGTATCATATTACACACGCCTCGTTACTTAAATCACTTACTCAAACCAAACCACCATTTTAAAAATGTTTATGTATAATCAAATGTCAAAATGTGTTGTGTATATCAATGTCAAAATGTTTATGTCTAATGTAAATCATGAATTGTGTATATCAATGTCAAAATATTTATGTCTAATGTAAATCATGAATTATGTATATCAATGTCAAAATGTTTATGTCTAATGTAAATCGTGAATTGTGTATATCAATGTCAAAATGTTTATGTCTAATGTAAATCATGAATTGTGTATATCAATGTCAAAATGTTTATGTCTAATGTAAATCATGAATTATGTATATCAATGTCAAAATGTTTATGTCTAATGTAAATCGTGAATTGTGTATATCAATGTCAAAATGTTTATGTATGGTAAGTGAAATATATCAACCAAACCATATGTAAAATGCACAAAAACAAGGTATTGAAGTAAAACATGGTTTAAATCAAAGTTATGTTTTGTGGAACAAATGCATGCTATACTGATATGAACATCTATGCGGTATTGTGAAAATGCATACATCCAAGCCTTGTGACTGTGGCGATAAACCCCTAAACGAATTTAAAGGTCTATCTTGTTGTTATGTTTATCGAATTCGGTCATTCCTTCCACCCAAAACAAACCTAGGGTTCAGGAACGGGAGTTGTCAATTCCTATGGTACCACTACCTACTAACGAACGGCGTGATCAATGTTAATGAATGTATATTGTCCCATTTGAACAAACCAAATGTCATACCAAAATGTAAGCATGTGATGAATAAAATAATGTACTAAGTATGCACACAATGGGCATACATAGCATAGAATGTAATGTAAAATAATGTACTAAGTACGCACACAATGGGCATACATAGCATAAAATGTAATGTAAAATAATGTACTAAGTACGCACACAATGGGCATACATAGCATGAAATGTAATGTAAAACGATGTACTAAGTATGCGCACAATGGGCATACATAGCAAAACACAATGAAATCATGTACTATAAATGTACTAATGAACATAGCAAGTATATGATGTGAAAGCAGGAAAGCATGAAAATAACAAGTAGGCACATGTGTTTCACCCCAAAATGTTTGGAAAACAGTAAAAGAGGGGTCTATGTACTCACTTGAGATTGCTTAGTAGTCCCCGAGTAACAACCAAACAATGCTAGAGATCACGGATATCAAACGACACCTAATACAGGTAACTATGTTAATAAACCGGACCTATATCGGAGGATTGGATAGAATGAGGGTTCGTAAACCAAACGAGTATGGAGACTCGTGTAATATGGTTTAACAAAGCCTACATACTAAATGAAACCTAATCTAAGTGCTTATGACCCATTACGACCCGTTTAGGTAGCTTATGCTACTTTCACGCGTCGTTCGCGTAAAACGCGTTCGGACCGCTTAACTAGTCCTATGACAAGTAATATATGCCTAAACATGTCTAATATTGTTGCCAAATCAATTTAGATGTCAAAAGTTACGTTACATATGTTCAAAATGAATTTTGGCGTCAAAGGGGTATTTTGGTAATTTACCTAAGGCATATAAACTACCTATCATACAACTAACTAAACATTGTGACCATAAGGTATAACCTCGGAAGGTTATTCCCTATATAATATGGTCACCTAATGTTTTTGGTCGGATCCTAATGATCGACCAAATGGGTCGGGTTCGAAGGTATAAGCGATTTATTAGATCGCTTACCCTTACGACCCTAGACAACGTGGTAATCAGTAGGCATAGTCACAAGGGACTATAACCATCGTGATTACGCTCACGTTGCGAAGTTCAAATGAACTTCGCATTAACCATAAACTGGTCAATGCAGAAAGTCAAACAAAGTTTGACTTTCGGACTCGAAAAGCAATAAAAGAACGAAGGAAAACTTACAAAGGGTCCCCGAAAGCTAATCTTGATCCAAGTAGCTCAGGTATGAAACAATGGTTTCAACTTAGAGCTTCTCAAATCAGATTCTTGTGGGTTTTGAAATGAATGGGGTTGGGTATTTATAGTGTTCGGACCTCCGTTAGGATCGTTTCTTGGAGAAGAGGGAATGATCACACCCTACACTTGTTGGCAAGCTCATGTACATCATATTGGCCCCCCATAAGCAGGAAACAACACTTGGAATTGGATTGGGAGTGCTAAACAGCTGTTAACAGCTGTTAAAATGGCTTTTGCTGATCAGAAGGGGCCTCGAGTGACGCCAAGGGGGCTAGGTGTCACGCTAAGGTCCTTCTGATCAGCAACCAGTTTCCAATTCAGTCCCCGTTGTGTATTAAGGCCATTTCCGACATGTTTAAGGCTCGTTAAGCCATTTTCAATGCCCTAAAATGATGCCTAAACATTGTGGACATGAAACATGCTCAAAAATATCCCGGATGTCGGTTCGTTTGGTCGTACGATCGCGATGTTCGCATAATTACGACGGAATGCGCATAAGCGCGAAAAACGATCCAAATTGCGTGACGAATGGATTTTTCTAATGCCAAACACTAAAATAAAATATTTTAGTGCTTACATAAATTTTTGGATGTCCGGATGTATTCAGAACGTAAGTTATGCGCGAAAGTGCAAACTTGTGCACTTTTTGACGCTTTTAGTCCCTGAATGACCCAAAAGTTTATTTTAGCACACCGAACCCCTCAAAGCCTATTTCTAAGCTATGTAAAGGATATTTATGGTATGTTTAACTTATGGTCATGTTCCGGAATGTCTGTTACAGTTCAAATTGGCATACTTTCGCAGTTTGTCAACTTTAGTCCCTGTAAGCGATTTAACTCGATTTTGCCATACCAAAGCCTTCAAAACCTATTTCTAAGTTATGTAAAGGTTATTTAAGGTATGTTAAGCCTATTTCACTATTCCGGAGTGTTTGTCACATTAAACTGGTTATATTTACGCATCAGTGCGCGTATAACCTCCCAGAAAGCGATTTAAAGCCTGAAATCGAACAAGAATTGATATGTGTAAATGATACACATATTTATACAAATCCCAAGTATGAAATACAATATTTCATTAGTTTGGTATTTGTTTAATGGTTGAAGTGACCCAGGTGTCACACAACACACTCACACTCACGCACACAATGCCCTAGCTCCGGCGATTCCGGTGACTGAAGTACCCAGCCATCATTTCTTCTGCCTCTGCTACAAACAACGGTGCATCGTTCCAGGTATGTCTATATCCAATCTAGGATAAATAACATGGATTATGGTGGTTTTACGCTGGTCCTATGTCTTCTGTTTAAGGATAAATAATATATTAATCATAATGGAAGATGATATATGTTTGATGTTTGTTATTATATTGTTCAACTAATATGTTCGATGTTTGTTCATTATTTTCAACGCTGGTCCCATGTCTTTATTTCTTTATCATGTGTTGATCTAATTAAAGAGATCATTCGTCGATCTAGTTAAAGAGATCCTTTGGTGATCTAGTTGAAGAGACTCTTTGGTAACCTATTTAAAGAGATCATTCGTTGATCTAGTTAAAGAGACTCTATGGTAGTCTAGTCAAGACATCACAGGATTATTTGTTTGATGTTCTTCCCCTACACATTATAAAATGAACTGTGCGGACTATTCAAGGAATTACGTAATTATGGATGCATACATAATTATGGAATTCAGTGCATAGAAACCACAATAAGTTTTGTCTTGTGTAAGAACCTATAGTGATAAGAATAACGAAACGGGAACAATGTAATAAGGGCATGGTGGATACGCCGATGGTACTTCCTATATATAAGTGTTCCTTATTACATTGCAAGCGTGACGTTATTTAAGTTACTAGAAGTTTTGGACCTTGACCAATGTTGTTTTATGTTATACTCTCCGACTCCAATTTTAAGCACACACAAGTTTCCTATAATAGTCTTCATGGGAAACATTCTCTCTATCTGTTGTTCGAAACTCCAACTTCTTGACAAATTCACACGCTTTCCATATTTTACTACAACAAGGATATCATTTTGACAATTACATGTCACTCTTGAGATTCGGTACAATCATACACAAACCTATTGGAATGGAGTTTAAATCTTCGGATCCGAACTCTTCCCTACAAACAACAGACGAGTACGATTAACAAAGTTCGCTGGAAATCCGGACGTGGCTTAGAGGTCTACTCAGGGAACAGAGGATTATTTGAAAGCGGAACATCCACATCTGTTTTCACAAGTTTCCTCTAAAATTAAATTTCGGGACGAAATTTCCTAAAGTAGGGGAGACTGTGACATTTGTGCCATTACGATCAACATACAATTACGAATCCAATGAAATTTTGTGTTTCATTCTTGGGATTCGTACAATTACATGTGACAAGTACACATATTAAATTTCGTATGATTCCGAACTCTCGAGAAGCTTTTCTGGAAGTTATACGCAAACTGTTACGTAAACGTAATCAGTTTAACATGACATACACTCCGGAATAGTGACATAAGCTTAACATACCTTAAATAACCTTTACATAACTTAGATATAAGTTTTGAAGGGTTTGGTATGGCAAAAACAAGTTTATTCGATCACAGGGACTATTTGCGACAAACTGCAAAAGTCTGCCGATTCGTATGGCAATGAACACTCCGGAACAAGATCATAAGCTAAACATACCCTAAATACCCTTAACATAGCTTAGAAATAAGTTTTGAGGGGTTTGGTGTGAGAAAATATGCTTATTTGATCAACAGGGACTAAAAGCGTAAAAACGGCGTAAGTTTGCATTTACGTGCATATCTTGTGTTCTGACCATATCCAGACATCCAAAAAAAAATTTTAATCACTAA
The DNA here is from genome assembly GCA_030545235.1 of Helianthus tuberosus. NCBI lineage: Eukaryota > Viridiplantae > Streptophyta > Magnoliopsida > Asterales > Asteraceae > Helianthus > Helianthus tuberosus. The sequence continues at coordinate 135,331,394 of CM060366.1, read as the reverse complement.
AATATTTTATTTTAGTGATAGGAATGCAAAAATACCGTTTGTCGCGCAATTTGGATCGTTTTCGCGTCCGTTTGAGTTTCGTCGTAATTTACCGAACAACGCGACCGTACGATCAAATGAACGGACATCTGTGATATTTTCAAGTATATTTCAAGTCCCCTATGCTTTAACATCCTTGTAGAGCCTTGTAAATGGGTTAACATGGGTTAAATGCGTCGAAAATGCACTTAGAAGTGTGCAGGGACTTGTTATGCCATTTCTGAAAGTCTGACCTATGCCCTCGCGTCCGGTGACAGCAGAAGGCCTATGTCGTTGCATCCGGCGATGCCCTGATCTGGCCAGAGAGTTGTTTCATCAAAACAGTTGAACTCCCTTGTTTTGTTTAATTGTTTTTATGAATTTAATCCCCAAGTTTGTGTTCTCCAAGCCTTCCAATACATGTGCATCACATATTGCAAATGACATATCATTATTGCATGAGAACTTTATTGACTCAAATGATGCACGAAACACAGTTAGCACAGTTATCAGACAAATCAGAAAAATGCTAACGGAGTTCAGTACATAGACAGATAATGTGTTGAGACACAGAATGAGCCAGAAACTAAGTATTACACTAGTATAGTGTGTAGGAAAGTAAGGATCACAAAACTGCCTTCCTAGAGATAGTTTAAGGGCCGAAAAGTGCCTAAAACTCACCTAAACTGCATAATTCTATAAAAAAAATCAGCAAATTCAGCATTTAAACACACTTATATCATGCAGAAATGTGGTTAAATGGTCCTGGATGTTTTCCTAAGTGTCGGGAATCGAAACTGTCATGAAAGGTAACATAAAGCACACTAAGCTGCATAGTTTAGCACCTTAACGAACCGGTAACCAACCGTACACTACCCGAAACACCAAATTTTCACTAGAAGCACTGTTTTAACATTACCAAGCTAGTTATGGTCCTCGAACATCATAACACACTATATAAATATCTAGTAACTAAACATCTAACTAAATACTTGAATTTCAACTAATAACTAACTACATGGTTAAACCTAGCCTACTACCCCCCCCCCCTCACCTATGTAATCGGCCAACATGGCCCCCACCATAAGATTTTATTTCAATTTAAAATTTAATCATGTTGGTGCTTTATGGACATAGTAACCAAGAGATAAACTCGTAACATGGATTTATAAGATAACCTTAAGATCCATTTCTCATTCATCACCAACACCCCACTTCTTCTCTCCCTCCCTTGCTTGTTCTCGGCCGTAAACAACAACAACAACAACACCACCATCATTCACTCATCTTCATCTAATTTCAAGCATACTCAAGGGTGATAGAAGGTGCATAAGGAAGCTAGGAGCTTTCGGAAGTTCAAGGACCTTCTCTATTTGCTTTTATCCACACTATTTCTTCTCTTGATCATCCCTAGCCTTGAGCTAGTGGTAAGAACACTAATCTCTTCATTTTACATCTTATTAAAGTGGTTAAAATATGATACATAATGCTAATCATAAAGAACACTAAGAATCAAGAGAATGGAACATGAACATAAGCTTAAATCATGAAGAAATCATGTTATTTATGTGTTAATTTACTTGTTGGTTGTTGTTTACTTATGTAAATGATGTAGATCATCATATGATCTTGCTAGATCATGATTAAAAACATAATCTAGCAAGATGAGAGGATGAAAGTGTTAAAGATTGATAGATCATCCTCACAAAAGTCATGAACTTGAGTAATTGTTAAGTAATGAACAAAGTAAGTTTAAAGTCTTGTAAATCTAAAGATTTCAAGAATGATTTTTCAAGAAACCAAATTAAAAATACAATATTTACTTAATCTTGGTTCTTAAATAAACAAACCCCATTTTTGGTGATTAAACAAGTGAAGAAACATGTGTAACAAGAAAAATCCATGAAGAAACATTTTTAGTAAATGTGATCACAAGTTGTAAAGAATCATTTTCTTTAAAAATGAAGCTTTTAAAGAATCAACCACACTTTAAAGGGGTAACAAGACTTACTAAATACACTAGTAAGTTACTACACATTTTTATAAATTTTCAAGTTCATGAAGTGGTAGTTTATGCTTGTTTTTGGCAAAATTGGTAAGTATAGATTGTTTATTGTTGATTGATTGTATTGATTTACAAAAGAAAATGATATGCCTTCAAGGCATGAAAACCTCCATTTTTAGGGGAAACTATGGCAAAAAATTTCTAGAAATTAAACACTTAGAAAAATATTTTTAAACAAATATTTACAAGTATGTTTTAAACCATGGATTTTCACATAAAGTTTGCCATAAATTTTGTTACAAAAATTACAAATATCGGAGGTTGGTTTTTATAAATAAAAGTGACTAAATATGTATTTAGGAAATATATATTTAGAAGTCACCAAGTGTGTGATTATTTGTATATTATGTGTATTAGTTATATTATTATAGGACTTGAAATAATATAACTCATCAAAATACCAAAAGTTACAATCCAAAATATTACCAAAATTCCAAGAATATGAATATACAAAGAATACACAAAATATTGGTGAAACCGAACAAGGGAATATAACTCACAAAAATATTCCGGAAAATTGATTCACAAGTATATTTTTGGTAAATAATATTTTGAGCACCGAGAGAACAAAAATATGATTTTCACAATTATTACAAATTTATATCATATTTTTGACAAAAAGAAAATGTATTATTTTTGGGTGAATGAAAATATATTTTCTTGAAATTAATAGAAGATATATTATCTTGGGAAGAAATATATATATTTTCTCAAACAAACATGAAGTATATTATTTTTGGAAGAAAAATGGAATTACATATATATTTTCTAAGTTAGACTTGAAATATATTATTTTTGAGACTTGCATAAAATTTATAAATATTTTTGCCAAGAGAAAATTATAAATAATTTTTCTAAGTAATATTCCTTAAAATATATATTGATGTATTTTTATTAAAAAATAATATTCCGGAAAAGTTAAGTGTAAGAATACTTAATAAACACAATAAGGAAATATGTATTCTCGTACGCATAAATACTCTCCGAAATACGACACCAATATATGGCAAAAATATACAAGTATAAGAATACGAATACAAATACACCCATCCTTTGGAAGGATATACATGTGTAAACACATAAAAAGTAATAAGTTAAAATATATTGTTTTAACAATTATTCCAAAATTTAATAAATATAATTTAAGTTAAAATATTTATTATTTTAACAAATAATTATATAACTTGGAATAATATTGAAGACACAAAGAGCATAACTCAAAGACACTAATTAATACTAAGACAAGGCACGACCCGCTCGTCTAATAAACCGTAGTACGTTATAGATAGTCGTGTACATCCAAAGGAGCTTTGAGTTACTGTGATCACGAAGAACGCAAGACTGTGAGTTCATGTCCCCCTTTTCTTTTAACTGTTTTCATTTTTATAACTTCGGGGGTGAAGTACATGTTACAAACTGTTTACAAGCGTTATTATTTGGTATGGTTAGCTAAGGAAGGGTACTGCTAGATGATGTGAGTGGTGGGTATAACGCTTAAGACCATTAATCCTCGTTGTAGGACCGAGGGACATGAGTGATAGATCTATTTGGGTGTAGCGAGCCTCGCCCATGCTGGACCAGGGTTTGGCCCATGGGATGACTATGTCTTACAACCGGAAGCCCGGTGCAAAGTCTGCTAGGTTTGAGCCTTCCTGTATCACGTCACACATATTGATGGCCTTGCAAATCATTAATGATCTGTTTTCCTTGTTGCCTTCATACCGGGATTTACAAACATACATACATACTTTCACTGATTCAAAGGTTTATTCGTGCACACAAACAAACACATGAACTCACTCAACTTTTGTTGATGTTTTCAAACCACATGTATTTCAGGGAATTAAAGGTGGATCTAGCGGGCGTTTGGATGTTTCAAGTTATGTGGAGAATAAAAGATGTCATCTGATGTTTAAGGGTTTGGATAATGTGTCTTATCTTAGATGAGACACATCTATCAAAGCCTGGTTTTATTTAATCTCTTTTGTCGAGTCCTTGTGAACTATAAAAACAAGTTGCTTGGTTTGTACTCGAGTTTGAAGTCTATGTTTTAAAACAATGTTGTTATGATTTTAAGCTTAATGAATGGATGATCATCTTTGGTTTTATCATATAGTTGTTGTTATGATTGAATGCAATGAGATTAAGCAAGTCACACATAATCACGCTTCCGCAAAAGTCAGGGTGTGAAAGTTTGGTATCAGAGCTTCGATTGTAGCGAACTAGGATTCTTTCTCGAGTCTAGACTACAATCATTAGGGCTCTCACGAAAAATATTTTCACAACATGTTTTCATTGCATACACAAAACACACAGATCCAGGGAACAAACATTTTTACAAATGGAAAGGCAAGAAACACAATGCATGGATACTTTGGTGGTTTAGTCTGGGAGACTAGGTGGTTTAGTCTGGGAGACTAGGTTGTAGGATCGATTTGGGACCCAAATGAGTCGATCAGAAGAGCTTTACTCAGTTTGAACGGCGGAAACAGACAAACCGAGGTCAATTCAGCAACAATACACTTTAAACTGTTGTTTCTATTGATTGAACGACGTTTACAAGCACGAGAAATACCGGCAGCACTTCGGTACAATATTCTGATTCCCCACGAAAGTGCTATTTTCTGATTCCCCGCGAAATGACAATTTTCTGATTCCCCACGAAATGACAATTTTCTAATTCCCCACGAAAATGTCATGTCTATTTCGTGGGAAATCAACATTCCGTGCCCTAATCTAAACAATTCTATACAAGACTCGATACAAGACGAAGACGAAGACGACAGACGGATGCACCAACAAACTCCCCCTCGGATGTTGACGGAGTCTTCAGTGTCGAGTCTTCGCACTTTCAGTCTTTATCAGCCTTTGGACTTCTTTTCTTTGAAATGTTTGACGCTGTAAGTATCCTTCAATCTTTATCTTCTCTTTTCTCTATCATCAACAAACTCCTCACGAACAATCTCTACTCGGATGTCTTCAGACTCCCCCTTTCAATATACTGGGATCGCAGTCTGGCATGTTGAAATCACACAGTCCTCATGTATCGGAACCTGACTCTCTATCATTCAAATAACCTGCACATTCTCTACCCAAAAATAAATTTTCTGATGATAACTTGTAAAACAATCTCACCATCTAATGAACCTCTTGCATGAATAATACAATCAAAGAATGATTTTACCATGTTAATCATTGATGAACCACTTGAAGATATATCACTTTTATGTTCAAAAACAACACACTCTCCCAAACCATCTGTTCATCATGTTTAGCACTTGGAATTTTGAAAATCAGCTCTCCAACACCAGTTGTCAAAAATCTTTTTGTATTTTACAAAATTTATGCTAAAACAAACTGAAAATCTTTTTGGATTTTTGAATAGAATGAAATGCAATAAAGAAATATTTACATACAATATTTTTGTGAGTTTGTATAAGAGGATCATATCAGTTGTTGAGACAAATCACTAACACCGTTAAGCTTTAAACATTTTAAGTTCTAAACGATTCACTTAGATTGTCAGTATACTGGTCCACTTAAATTCTCACACAAAGTTCAACTGCTTCGAGATACGATATTAATATCTTAAGCACTTAAACTCAATCGCGTGTCCCACCTCAGAATATACTCCCGTATCCAGATCCCAATATTCAGCCTTACAGGTGAGTATACCACAGATGATATCTGTAAGGGGTTATAATGCGAGGGCCGTGAGAGCTCAGGTCGATACTTCAGTATACGCAGAGAGATGACGGCTTCAACTTTTGGTGTGTCCCCTTTAGAGGATCTTTTTTACAACAGCAATGACTATCAATTTTATTGTTTCATCAATTTGCTGAGGGTGGCGCTATGTTTCAAGCAAGCGGAAAGTATTCTCCGGGGACTAGGCCATTGCTTCCGCAAAATCAGAAGTCCCGGGATAATACCCCAGATATCACTGAGCATAAAGACCTAGTATCTCAGAAAGAGGGACATTTCAAACAAGATTTCGGGGGTTACCCATATATCCGAGAGATGTTTCCCCACGATATAAGCAAGTTTGAAATTTAGGTTTATATCTCGTCACAATTTACTAAATGTGTAAAAACCTACTGGCATATCCGCAGTGAGATTGTTTATCACATATTCAACTTTCCATTTCTTTAGCATGTTGTGATAGTCCACTGATGTACTATCATTTCCTCTTTTATACAACAAAACTCATTTTTCATTTTATCATGTTTTTGTATTTTTCAAATTTTCTAATGTTTTTGGATTTTCTGAAAAATTTTACTCCCCCTAAAATGCAAACACATTTTAGGAAATTTGAAAACAAACGAGCTCTTGACCCACTTAGTAAGAACATTTTGAAAAATAAACTATACAATATCGTGACAACTAATATTGAATCACTTCAATTCGCCATCCACTTGGTATAAACAATCAGAACTCCTCCTTTCAACAAACTATTTTCCCATTGATTTCAAAATACTTAAGTTTGTTTTAATCAAAATGATTTTTCCGGAAAATAAGTTTGTTTTTACCACTTGTAGGGGCATGGTTCATCATATTGTCTTTCAACCACTTATATGAAGAATTACATCAAGTTCAAATTAATGACCTTGAGTAATCACTATGTTAGAACAAACCTCTGTACCACTTGCACAATGAACTTATCAAAGTAAATTTCAAGATAAATGCCGATACCTACTCCACACTTACCAACCTGGAAGTTCCGGCATAGTCCTTCACCTGTAAACATTTCATCAATCTTTAAAAAAATTCACAAAAAACAATTTTATGAATGATGCCGATTCCTGATCCACGCTTACCAACTTGGGATCTCCGGCAAGTCAGGTTTTTCATTTAAACAGATTCACCCAAGCCTGACGGTCCTTGGGTGATTTCGAATTCTTGCTCAACAATGGTGGAAAATTTGCATCATCCATTGTTAAACCAGAATTCTCAACTTTTACCTCAACACAAGGCTCTTCTGGTTTTACCATACCAGAATCATTGCCTGAATGTGGCTTGTCGGACTTTGAAGAGTCAGATTCATCGCCAACAACTGGCTCCTTTGTTTCCAGAGAAACAAATTCATCACCAGCAACTTTCTTTTTCTTTACTCTCTTCTCTGTCCTCAAATTTGTATCTGATGAATTCGTTTTGCTTGATTTGTCATTCTTTGGCGAGCAAGACGATTTATCAGAACTTTCATCTATTTTACCAGTTGTATTTGAGGACAAAATCTTCTCAAGATACTCTCTCGCCTTCTTCCTTTTCTTCCTCAGTCTGTCTTTTTGTCCCTAAGAAAGTTTCACTTTCTTTTCTTGAACTTTAGGTTCTTGAACCTTCTGTTCTTTGGGATTGACATTGACTGGTTTCTTCACCTGCTTCTGAAATTCAGCCCTCGCTCTTCTCATTGATCTCATTGAGCAATCTCTAGCAATATGACCAATGATGTTGCAGTTAAAGCATCTCCTTGACTCAAACCTCCAACTCTGGCAGTTAACAGCAATGTGTCCTTGATAGCCGCATCTATAACACACTCTGTTATCGTACCAATCACCATTTTCAGCCCAAACATTCAGATCAAAGCACTGTTTGGCTTGGTGATAATCTTTCCTCCTCTTGTTTGCTGGATTTGGCTTTTGAGCACTGTGGTCCGACCTGCATCACTCATTACCAACAATTTTTGAATTTTCATTTTTTACTTTTTGTAATTTTTGATTGCGATTGGATGATTGATCTGATGAACTTTTATTTTCTTTTTGAACATTTTTCAAAATTTTCTCTTATTGTTTTTGTTCCACTTTCTTCTTCAAAGGTTTTTGCTTAGAGCATTCTCCCTTTTCAGTTGATTGTGGAACAATTTCTTGAAACTTTTCTTTTAATTTCAAAAACAAATTCTTTTTTTTAATTTTTCCGTTTTCATCATCAGATTTTTCATCGCAATCTTCAACTATGACTTTATCATAGTTTGTGACATCGTCACTTATTGGAACTGAATTAACTGGTTTTGGGCAGGGAATAGCTGAAGTATTCACAAAAACCTTCAACTTTTCTTCCCATTCCCTGATTTTACCTTCTAGCTCTTTGATTTTCTTTTGAGCAGATTCAGCTTCTTTTTCAAGTCGAATAATCGTCTGAAGATGAGAATTTATCTTTTTTTGCTTTTCAAGGTTATTCTTGCTAAAAACAGATCTCCCATCTTCAAGAATCTTTATTTGACTTTGAAATTTTTTTTCAATCTTTACTTTTTCATTTTCCAAATTGTGTATCTGATTTTTCAAAACATTTTCTGATTTTTTAAGATTTTTGTTTTCTAATGACAAACTCTCAACCGCCTTCAAGAGTTTGTCATTTTCAGATGTCAACTTCTCACAATTTTTCAGCAAAACAAGAATCTGTTTATCATCAGCTTTTGTCTCAACCTTTAAAGCTGAAATATTTTCAACCTGTTTCTTTTCCTCATGAACACTTTCATCTTTACTCTCTTTTTCAGATGAATGATCAAAGATAGGTGCGTCTTCGGCAACCTCTTTCTTTAACTCTGGTTCAGGATTCACAAATACAGGTTTTTCAGATTCTTCTTTCTCAATCTTGACAGATGAAATTTGTTCAACCTGCTTTTTCTCACTAGGTTTGATTTGTTCTTCAGCTGTTGTTGTTTTTACATCTTTCTCAAATTTGATCTCTTCGTTAACAGTTGCTGCCTTTTGATTCTTCCTTTTTGCATCTTGTTTTTCTTTCAATTTTTCAATTTTATCGGCATAAAATAACTTTCCACTACGTTGATCAAATGGAAGTTGTTGTTTAAGAGTTTCAAGTCTTTGGATTTCTTCTTCATACTTGTCACTCTCTTCATCAGACAAATGATCAAAAACTGAAACTTTTTCAACAAATTCTTTTGCTGAGACTGTATCTCCTTCTTGCTTTATCGGAATATACTGCTGAGATTCATAATTTCACAAAATAGACCTTTTAAACGTTCACAAAATAGACCTTTTAAACGAACTTTTAAACGATGTCAAATGTTCACAAAATAGACCTTTTAAACGAACTGGTTCACCAAGTGAAACACCTGAACTTCTTGATTATAAGCACTATATGACAAAAATCACTTGATCACCTTTAACACTAACACATGGGCCGATTAAAATTGTATTCACATGGGCCGGTTAATGATCTAATGTTTTAACTGTTGATAATGTCCAACAAGCTCAAGTATCCAATGAATATGATTGGGCCGCAATTTTCTTGGATCTAATCTTCAATTAAAGTTGACCGACAATTGTGATCATCACTCGATTCTCATTGGACCAATAAGTTTTCACATGCAAACTCAGATTACCACATTTGATTGGGCCGAACAGTTTTACCAACTTCGAATGCACACTTTGACTTAATCTTGTGAATATATCAAGTGGCCGATAACTAATATTTCAGCTCAAATATGATTGGGCCGATGCAATATCACAAAAGCATTAGATGATTGGACCGAGAATTGTTTTTTAATTCAATAAAATGATTCAGCAGTTCACGTGATTACTCTGTTCAATGACCGACAACAATTATTTCAAACTAACACTTTGGAACGGAATCACGACAATCAAGTTGGAGCGGAATCAGAAAATTTCTGAAGCGGAATCAACACTTTAAAGCCGGAACATACAACTTGGAGCAGAATCAGTCAATATTCTAGAGCGGAATTAAACTGAACTTTGGAGCGGAATTAGAATTTCAAGCTGAACCTGCTTTTCGTGCGGAATCAACAAGTAAATTCAAGCTAAATCAGGTTTCGAGCGGAATCCACAAGTAAATTTGGAGCGGAATCAACTAATATCTCAAGTGGGATGTCGATTAGGAGCGGAATTAGAACAAATTTTCGAGCGGAATCACGTTGATGTCATCATTCTCTCGAACGTTTTCGAGCGGAACCTCAAAAATAACCAGTTTTAGTTCGAATTCGGACTTGAAACTTTCAAGGCTTTGTTAACTATCAATTCCGAACACAGTGTGAAAATTTGAGCCGATTTTAACCGTGAAATGATGTTCAATTTGAAAAAGAAGGTGTAGAAAAACAGAAAACGCAGCTGAATTGTATAGAACTCTTCTTCCTGAGCTCTGATACCACTTGAAGGATCGATTTGGGACCCGAATGAGTCGATCAGAAGAGCTTTACTCAGTTTGAACGGCGGAAACAGACAAACCGAGGTCAATTCAGCAACAATACACTTTAAACTGTTGTTTCTATTGATTGAACGATGTTTACAAGCATGAGAAATACCGGCAGCACTTCGGTACAATATTCTGATTCCCCACGAAAGTGCTATTTTCTGATTCCCCACGAAATGACAATTTTCTGATTCCCCACGAAATGACAATTTTCTAATTCCCCACGAAAATGTCATGTCTATTTCGTGGGAAATCAACATTTCGTGCCCTAATCTAAACAATTCTATACAAGACTCGATACAAGACGAAGACGACAGACGGATGCACCAACATAGGTGGTCTAGTCTAGGAGACTAGGAAGGATAGAAAGGGTTCGTGAGGAATCCCGAGGATACTTGATTTCATGATACATTGACCTTGCTTGCATACTCAATGTTAGTGGTTAATATATGTGCATATGTTGTGGTTGTTATGTTACAGACACCATGTCTTCATCCGAAAGTGGTTTGTCCGACGACCATGACCCCATGGCTATTGTTTCTGACGATGAGATCACCCCAGAGCCAAAGATCTTCACATCCGATACAGAGAGAGACCCGGAGATGATGTCCGATGACGGGGACGATATTTAGCCATTTGTGCTACCTAATTTTGGAGACGACTTACCACTTGCTGATGGTATCCCAGACGAGGGTCCTTTTGTTATTCCCATTCCAGTCCACGATCATCTTATCATCGGTCATCCCTATGGTGAGCATATTGTGGCACCGATCCTCGCTCCCGTTCCTTTAGTGGTCATCCCTCCTGAGGATTGGCCATTTGATGACCTATTTGACGATGACTTTGATCCGTTTATTAATGGTCCTCTCGATGACGCCCATGGTGACGGAGAGCTAGATGAGGACGTTGTTGCTAGTCCACCTCTTGAGATCCCTGTTATTGAGATTTCTTCTGACACTAGTTTGCACTCTATCTCAGATTCCTTTGAGTCTGTGACGTCTTCCGCCTTGCAGGCAGTTAGGTTACGACGTTATGCCACTGATTCTGATGATGATACGGCCATGTCAGCTGTACCATCCCCTCCACACGATCCCGAGCTTGATCTTGAGTTAGATTTCATTCCTTTTGATCAGCCTGACGATGCACCTGCTGATCCTGAGCCCTTGCCTGATCATGACCCTATTCCTTTTGGCTTCCCTGACATTGCACCCCTCAGACCTGATCCAGTTCCTGCACCCGTTGACCCTCCGGTTATTGAGCCATTCATTCCTCCACTTGCACCTGTACCCGCTGATGTTGCTCCTTTTCATCCGGGGAAGTCTGATGTCCATCGTGTTTACCTACCTATCATTTTCTTACAGGACATACCCACACCCCGTCCAGGGGAAGGCACTTCAGGCCAGCAGCCAAGTCATGATCCTCATGTTACAGCAGCTTTTCCACACATACCCCAGTCTGCACCTTCTGCTACTTTTACCACTTCACCACTCGATGAGCCACTTCGTTGGTTCCCACCATACACCATGCCGATTTCAGATCCTTAGCATCCCTCACAGTTTGTTGGTTATACACGGGATGAGCTACTACTCTCACTTCAACTTCAGCTCCAGAGTTTGATGCTCGATTCTCACTGTCGAGCAGCAGATCAGTTATCTGCTACGTCATGTTTATGAGCTTGAGGAGGAGCTTGCGCATGTGCGCAGCTTGCTTTTCTTTCCTCCGCCTCCTCCTCCACCACCATTAGCATAGCCAGTTTTTGGTTTTATGTAGGTAGCTTTGCTTTTGATGAGAGTACCACTATTGAGCTGAGCTTGTGAAGCCTTTTGGAGATCACCTTTTGATTGTATGACTATTGTAGACTGATAGACTTGTTGGACAAGGGTAGTGTGACCCTGTGTTCCTTTTGATACGATACATTTTATGGAACATGTAACAATATTTGTGGTTGATGATTAATGAAAGCTCAATCGTCATGTTCTCATTAAACACGCTGTTGAATTACATGCTTGTGCCATGATTGGGATGTCATATGATTGCTTGCTATGATGATTGCTTATATACCTATATATAAATACACCCCCTAGATCTTATTCGTAAGTAGATGCTTATGTGCTTGTGTCTTTAACAAGACCTGACCTATACAATCTTCTTTATAGAAGATGCCTCCTCAAAGGAACACTCAGTTGCCCACAACAGAGGCATAACTACAAGAACGGATTTCACAGGCAAACGCACAACATGAGGCCCTACACTCTGAACACAGCGGAGGTACCTCAGGAAATAATCCACCTCACGGTAATGTTTAAGTCACCTAAAACACATTACAATACGTTTGGACATTCCATGTGCGTTTGCTAATGCTTTCTGTGAATGATGTTGCTTGTATAGGTTGTACTTACAAGCAGTTCCTTAACTGCAAGCCTCTGAACATTGACGGCACTGGTGGTGCTGTAGCGTTTGTAAGATGGGCTGAGAAAACAGATTCTGTGCTGCGAATGAGCAAGTGTGCGCCAGAGCACCAAGTCACTTACATTTCTGGACTATTCCTCGATGGAGCCCTGTCGTGGTGGAACCTTCAGGTTCAGACTCTAGGTGAGGCTGCAGCGTATGCTATGACGTGGGATGAGATGAAAGAGCTGACGCGCAAGAAGTACTATTCAAGGGCTGAGATTCAGGAGTTGGAAAACGAGTTTTGGAATCTAAAGATGGAAGGTTCTAAGATAGCTGAGTACGTGCAAAGATTCCATGATCTGTATCGTGTTGTCCCTTACATGGTAGAACCAGAGTTCAAGAGAGTTTAACGTTTCATTTGGGGATTGGCACCCCAAATACTGAGCATGGTGACTACTTCGAAGCCTCCAACGATCACTGAAGCCATCGATTTGAGCGTGGCATTGACTGAAGAAGCCGTTAGATTGGGCAAGTTTTCAATCTCTAAGCAAAAGAAGAAGGAGACCCATGTCAAGTCGTCAGTAGAGAACACGAGGAAGTTCTCGAATTTCAAGAAGGGTACCCAAGGAAACAACAGCAGTACTAATAAGCGGAGAGATACTAACCCACCAGCCGAGGTCAGGACTGGTGCTGCTACTGCTGAGAACAAAGGGAAGTGATACATGGGCACCCTGCCTAAGTGTGATGTATGCCAGTTTCATCATGCCGGCTAGTGTAGGTATAGGAAATGTGAATCCTGTGGAAAGAATGGTCATTCGAAGGAAACATGCTGGGCTGGTACTGGTCGTGGGAATGGTGGTCAGAGAGGAAATGGTAATGGCAATGGAAACCGTGGTGGAAACAGTTATGGGAATAGGAACCAAGGTGGAAACAATAATCAGGGAGGTAATGGAAATCGTGTTGGTTCTAGAAATCAAGCTGGTAACGGAAACCGTGGAGCAAACAACAACCAAGGCAGAAATGGAAATGGAAATGGTCGAGGCCGAGGTTGTTTTGGTTGTGGCGATGTAGGGCATTTCAAGCGAGATTGCCCGAAGAACAACCAAGCCCAGGGAAGAGTTTTCAACATTGGAGCTAGGGAAGCTCGTCAAGATCCGAACGTAGTCACTGGTACGTTCCCTATCAACCAACATTTTGCATCTATGCTATTTGATACTGGTGCCGACTATAGCTTCGTGTCCCTAGAGTTTAAGAATATACTTGGGTTAGCTGCCAGTAAGTTAGATATTCCGTATCCGATAGAACTAGCTAATGGGAAGCTAGTAGAGGCAAACAAAGTGATTAGAGGCTGTGTGATAGAGCTTGGAGAGCATGAGTTTACGCTTGATCTTCTACCAGTTGAGTCGGGAAGCTTTGACGTGGTAGTTGGAATGGATTGGTTGTCAAGTAATCGAGCTGAGATCGTATTCCATGAGAAGATTATACGCATCCCGATGACGGATGAAGAGACGATCGTGATCCATGGGGAGAAGCATGATACGCCTCTAAGGATTATCAGTTGCTTGAAGGCATGGAGGTTTATGCAAAAAGGATGTGTTGCCTTCTTAGCTCACGTTGTTGATAAGGAAGCCGAAGAACCGAAGTTGGGAGATATCCCTGTGGTAAGGGAATATCCTGAAGCCTTCCCCCAAGACTTGCCAGGATTACCGCCCCAACGACAAGTCGAATTCCATATTGACTTGGTTCCAGGCGGCGCGCCTGTAGCCAAGGCATCTTATCGACTTGCGCCTTCAGAGATGCAAGAGTTATCGGCGTAGCTTCAGGAGCTATTGGACAAGGGATTTATTAGACCAAGCTTCTCGCCTTGGGGAGCTCCGGTCCTGTTTGTCAAGAAGAAGAATGCAAGTTTTCGTATGTGCATCGACTACCGAGAGCTGAACAAGTTAACCATCAAGAATCGGTATCCTTTGCCGAGGATTGATGATCTATTCAATCAACTTCAAGTTTTGAGTTACTACTCCAAGATCGATCTTCAATCAGGTTATCACCAGCTGCGGATTTAAGAAGAGAGTGTACCAAAGACTGCCTTTAGAACTCGTTATGGACATTATGAGTTTCTAGTGATGCCGTTTGGTTTGACAAACGCGCCAGCAGTATTTATGGATTTGATGAACCGAGTTTGCAAGCCATATCTCTATAAATTCGTGATTGTATTTATCGATGATATTTTGATCTATTCACGGACGAAAGGAAGAGCATGAGCAACACCTTAGAGCCATTTTAGAGCGGCTAAAGAAGGAGAAGCATTACGCAAAGTTTTCAAAGTGCAAGTTCTGGTTGTGTGAGGTACAATTCCTTGGTCACGTGGTGAATGAAGATGGAATTCATGTGGATCCCACCAAGATCGAGGCGATTAAGAATTGAGAAACTCCGAAGACGCCAACCGAGATCCAACAGGTTTTGGGCTTAGCAGGGTATTATCGCAGATTCATTGAGGATTTTTTCTAAAATCGCTCAACCGCTGACCTCCCTTACTCAAAAGGATAAGAAGTATGAATGGGGAGACAAACAAGAGGAAGCTTTTCAGCTGCTCAAGAATAAGCTTTGCGATGCACCTATTTTATCCCTACCCGAAGGCACCGATGACTTTGTGGTATACTGTGACGCCTCGCATCAGGGATCGGGCTGTGTGCTAATGCAGCGACAAAAGGTTATCGCATATGCTTCGCGCCAATTGAAGGTCCATGAGAAGAACTACACCACGCATGATTTGGAGTTAGGCGTAGTGGTGTTTGCTTTGAAGATTTGGCGGCATTACCTTTATGGTACCCGATGCACGATCTTTACAGATCACAAGAGGCTACAACACATATTCGATCAGAAAGAGCTTAATATGAGACAGCGACGTGGGTTGAGTTGTTAAATGATTATGATTACGTAATCAAATATCATCCAAGAAAGGCGAATGTGGTGGCAGACGCCTTAAGTCGGAAAGAGAGGATTAAGCCCATAAGGGTTAGGGCTTTGGAGATAATTATACAGACAGACCTCTCATTGCTCATTCGTGCTGCACAAAGAGAAGCTATTAAGAAAGAGAACCTTAAGGCTGAATATCTCCATGGGATGAAGAACAAGCTGGTACCCAACAAGGAAGGAACCTTGTGTTTTATGGGACGAATTTGGGTTCCGTTTTTTGGTGGTCTTAGAGATGTTATTTTTTATGAAGCTCATAAATCGAGGTACTCGATCCATCCAGGATCAGACAAGATGTACCAAGATTTGAAGGATTATTACTGGTGGCCAAGACTTAAGGGTGATGTGGCTACCTATGTTGGAAAGTGTCTAACTTGTGCCAAGGTAAAGGCCGAGTATCAAAAGCCTTTAGGTCTTCTACAGCAACCTGAGATACCATGTGGAAGTGGGAACATATCTCAATGGATTTCATAATGAAGTTGCCCAAGACTCCTAGAGGTCATGACATGATTTGGGTAATCGTGGACCGTTTGACAAAGTCTGCGCACTTCTTACCGATCAGAGAGAAGGATAACACTGGTAAGCTAGCTGAGCTATACCTAAGGGAGATAGTAGCACGTCATGGAGTGCCTATCTCGATTATATCTAACAGAGACGGAAGATTTGTGTCAAGGATTTGGCAATCCTTCCAAGAAGCTTTTGGTTCTCAGTTGAATCTGAGTACTGCTTTTCATCCACAGACGGATGGTCAGAGCGAAAGAACGATTCAAACGCTAGAAGATATGCTACGTGCTTGCGTAATGGACTTGGGTGGTAGTTGGGACACTCACCTACCGTTGGTAGATGTGACACTTGTGTCACTACAACCATCATACAAATACCAAACCAATGAAATATCGTATTTCATACTTGGGATTTGTATAAATATGTGTAGCATTTGCACATATCAGTTCTTGTTCGATTTCGAGCTCTAAATCGCTTTCTGGAAAGTTATACGCGAACTGATGCGTAAACATAATTAGTTTAATGCGAAAAACACTCCAGAATAGTGACATAGGCTTAATATACCTTAAATAACCTTTACATAACTTAGAAATAAGTTTTGGAAGGTTTGGTGTGTCGAAATCAAGTTTATTCGCTTACAGGGACTAATTTTGACAAACTGAGAAACTATGTAGAATCGTACTGTAACGAACATTCCGGAACTTGATCATAAGTTAAATATGCCCTAAATATCCTTTACATATCTTAGAAATAGGCTTTGAGGTGTTTGGTGCGCAAAAATAAACTTACTTGATCAACAGGGACTAAAAGCGTCAAAAAGTGCATAAGTTTGCATTTTCATGCATAAATTACGTTCCGAATATATCCGGACATCCAAAAATTTATGTAATCATTAAAATATTTTATTTTAGTGATTGGCATGATAAAATTCCATTCGTCGCGTAATTTGGATCGTTTTTCGCGTCCGTTCGTGTTTCGTCGTAATTAACCGAACAACGCAACCGTACGACCAAACGAACCGACATCCGACATATTTTTGAGCATATTTTAAGTTCCCTATACTTTAACTTCATTTTAGAGCCTTGAAATGAGGTTAACGGGGCTTAAATGTGTCAAAAATGCATCGAAAACCAAGATTTACAACTTAAGGGACCTAAACTGCAAATCTGCCAAACATGGGCTCAGGAGGGACGCGTAAGACTCACTTGATTCTTACGCGAGGTGCGAGAGACCCCCAGATTTGCAGAATCTTGTTTCTAGCTTGATCCAGCTGTTCCCATGTGTTGCAAATGGTTTTAAACAGTCTATGGGCTTGTTTAGAGGTGCCCATGGTATTCTAAAATAAGGGGTACACTTGGAAGGCCAAGATCGAAGCTCGTTTATCGATGAATGATCATAACGGTGACCCGAAAACTATATATACCCCCATGATTTTCATTTGCAACTCACACTTTGATCTGAATTCACTCTAAGTTGGGGTTCAAAACCTCATACCTGAGTATTTTTAGATCAAAACTCCATTGCTTGGACCCTTTGTAAGTATTCTTTCGTTCTTTTATGCGTTTTTAAGCACGAAAGTCAAACAGAGTTTCACTTTCTACTTTGACCGGTCAATGGTCAACACGAAGTTCGTTTGAACTTCGTAACATGAGCGTAATCACCATGGTTATAGTCTCTAGTGACTATACCTACTGATTACCACGTTATTTAGGCTTAGTGACGAGTCATAGTTTCGGTCAAAATACGCGTTTATGCGTATTTTGCAACCAAACTATTCCTAGGTATCAAGACCCTTTGTTTTGATACGAAACTTGTTTTCAAACATTGTTAAACATGTTTTGACATGTTTAACTCGTCACTTTTAGATTTGTGCTTATATAGGGTCGTAAGATAAGCGGTCTAAACAACCGTTTAGACTTTCGAACCCGACCCGTTTGGTCGATCAATAGGATCCGACGAAGCATGTTTAGTGACCATAGTTGTATAGGGAATAAACTTCCGAGGTTATACCTTATGGTCACTTAGGTTTAATTAGTTGTATGATAGGTAGTTTATATGCCTTAGGTAAATGAGCAAAATGCCCTTTTCATGCATAATTGGTATTTAAGCATATGAAACCCAAACTTTTGTCACTTAACTGATTATGCAACATATTTAAATATGTTTAGGCATATAATACTTGTCATAGGACTAGTTAGGCGTTCTAAACGCGTTTTACGCGAACGACGCGTTAAAGTAGCGTAAGCTACCTAAACGGGTCGTAACGGGTCGTAAGCACTTAGGTTAGGTTTCGATTTAGTATGTAGGCTTTGTTAAACCATATCATATGAGTTCCAACACTCATTTGGTTTACGAAACCTCATCCTATCCGATCTTCCAATTTAGGTCTGGTTTATTAATGTAGTTACCTATACTAGGTGCCGATTGATTTCCGTGATCCCTCTAGCTTTGCTTGGTTGTTATTCAAGACATCTAAGCATCCTCAAGTGAGTACATAGTCCCCTCTTTTACTGTTTTCAAATGTTTTGGGGTGAAACATGTGTGCTTAATTGTTATTTTCATGATTTCAAAGTATAAATTGATTATACATGCTAGTATTTATCTTTTGACAAACTGAATGATTATCTATGGTTTAAACACTAATTTTTCAAAGATTATAAAATTAATTGTTGGGTTGTACTTATTTTATACATTCACCAAACCGATTGGTAGTATGATATAGCGCTTTAAGACTAGACACCCCATTCCTGTTGTATAGAATGTCAGAAACCAAAATTTATCCAAATAGAGATTGCCTTTGTGGTATTTCTATAGTCTCTAAGGTGTAGTTTGATACACAAAGGTTTGAATGAATTCTAAATCACATTTTCTTTTGTATATTTTAATATACTTCCAAAGTACAGTTTGATATGCTCCCATATGTGATATTGTTTACCAAAGTATAATTTGATATACTATGTACAAGACCAACATATATTTTGTTATTTACTAAAGCATAGTTGATATGTTATTTTCAAAACCAAAGCATAATTTGATATGTTATTTACAAAACCAAAGTATAAAATGATATACTACCGATATTTTCATTCTTAAACCAAAGTATATTTATAATGTACTACCGAAAACTATTATTTTAACAACTAAAGTATATTTGATATACTACCTGTTTAACTATTTTGGAACTAAAATATATTTTAATATATTACTTATCCGACTTTCTTAAAACCAAGGTATATTTTTATATATACTATAAACCTTTTTATCAAAACATTGTTTTACAAACAACGCATTTTATACAAACTCATTTTACTTGGTTATTTAATTGTCTATGCATTATTCTGTTATATCATCTGATTTCTTATCAATTTTTGTATGATTTATAAAAGAAAATATTTCAAGGTTCATGACTATTTTTGTTAAACACTTTTCTGTAAACTTACAAGTCATGAATCCTATTCAAATAAAACCTATGTATCTCACAGGCATTTTGTAGGACCGGGATTCGTTCAGAAGAGCTCTCGATCAATACGAAAGGCGGAATCAGACGTATTGATGTTATAACAGCTAGATTTGCACGTAGAAACACTTTAAATGTCGATTGTATTTATTTGACAAAGTTACACGAGCTGGTGACACTTCGGCAGAGCTTCACTACCGGAATTCTAAAAGTTCTAAATGAAGACCCAAGACCACATATATATAGAAGATGCCAGACCACACGAACTGGTCCAGGTCGCACGAACTGGCCAGACCCCATGAACTTGGTCACCTCGTGCGAGGTGGCCTAGCCACTTCGTGAGGGGTGGCTGGTTCAGGTCTGTTTCTCGTTTCTCTCGTACAACGTGTCCTGGTCTATCTATTCTAGTTACATGACTCGATACAAGAAGAATTCAACAGACATATGCACTAACAAACTCCCCCTTGGATGATGACGAGTCTTCAGTGTATTGAGTCTTCAGTCTTGATCGGTCTTCTCGCTCTTTCCAAAGTATCTTTTTCTGTAAGCATCCTTCAATCTTTATCTTTCAGTCTCTCTTGATCAGATCTTTCGATTCTTTAAATTCTTCAGCATTAGCAGCTTCTATCTCGAACGCTATTCCAAGATCTGAATCTAGCTCTAACGTCTTCAGACTCCCCCTTTCGATAAGCTGGGATCGCAGTCTGGAATTCCCTATCTGCAGGCTTTGGATCGGAAACCTGGCTCTAATCTGCATACGCTTATGCGAAAAATCCTCAGGAGTCGAAACCTAGCTCTTTCAAAGCTTTTTACCTGCACATACTCTACCCAAAACATAAGGTTTTTTATTTATAACAATTTTAGAAACTACTTGAAACATTCTCAAATCAACATGATCTCTCATTTATGATCTCTGCTTAACCACTTGTATTCGTAACACTCAAATTTTGATTTCAAATTAATGAACCATTTAATTATTTCAAAATCATTTCTCATTTCAAATAAACTCTCCCAACCCTGTTGTCGTTCATCATGTTTAGCACTTGGAATTTTGAAAATCAGCTTTCCAAACATCAGTTGTCGAAAATAAGATGAAATAAAATCTTTTTGAATTTTCAAAATTTTATGCTAAAACATACTGAAAATCTTTTTGGATTTTGGGAAATAAACTATATACAGACATCTTTTTGTGAGTTTGTGTAAGAGGATCATATCAGTTTATGTCAAATCACTAGTACCGTTGAGCTTTAAACACTTTAAGATCTAAACGATTCACTTAGATTGTCAGTATACTGATCCACTTAAATTTTCACACAAAGTTCAATTGTTTCGAGATACGGATTAGTGTTTAAGGACTTAAACTTATTCACGTGTCCCACCTCACAATATACTCCCGTATCCAGACTCCTATATTCAGTCTTACAGGTGAATGTACACTAATGATATCTGTAAATGGGTAATGCGAGGCCATGAGAGCTCAGGTTAGAACTTCCGTTCAGACAAAGAGATGATGGCTCGACTTTTAGGTATGTCCCGTTTGGGGATCTTTTCTTCAACAGCACATGATTAGCATTTTTCAATGTTTCATCATTTTTTATGCTGATGGTGGGCTTTATGATTAAAGCAGTGCAGAGTATTATACGAGGACTAGGCTATTGCTCCCGCAAAATCAGAAGTCCCGGTATAATACCCCAGATATCATCACGTACAAAGACCTAGTATGTCAGAAATAGAAAGCCCTTCAAATAAGATTCCAGGGGTTACCTATATATCCGAGAGATGTTCCCCACGAGGATAAGTAGTGTATTTGAAATTTAGGTTTATATCTCGAAAACAATCTACTAAGAGTGTAAAAACCTACTGGCATATCATCAGTGAGACCGTTTATCACATTTTAACTTTCCAATTCTTTAGCGTACTGTGATTGTCTACTGATGTACTATCATTTCCTCCTTTTCACAACAAAACTCATTTTTTATTTTTCGATGTTTTGGGATTTTTTATTTTATCATGTTTTTTATTTTTTCAAATTTTCAAAATTTTTAAATTTTTACTCCCCCTAAAATCAAAAATATGTTTCAATTTTTTATTTTCTGGGAAAATTTTGAACCTAAAAACAATAAACTATACAAATAAAATGACAAACTGATGTGAATTGCTTCAATTCTCCATTCTCTTGGCTTAGACAACCAGAACTCCCCCTGACAACAAACTATTTTCCCATAAAGATTTCAAAACACTTAAGTTTGTTTTAATCAAAATGGTTTTTCCGGAAAATTAGTTTGTTTGTCATTTCACAAACATGGGGTTTCATCACATTATTTTCAAATTACCACTTGTAAGTTTACTTTTCCTTTTCTTTAACCACTTGTATGAAAGTTAAATCAAGTTCAACTTAATGACCTTGATTAACCACTTGTATGAAAGTTAAATCAAGTTCAACTTAATGACCTTGATTAACCACTTGTAGGTTCTTATCAACAATACTACTTGTAAGTCGAAATATCACAATTGTGAATTTCTCAAGAAAGATGCCGATTCCTACTCCCCAATTACCAACCTGGGAGTTTCGACAAGTCAGGATTTCAAACAAAGAATGCTGACACCCAAGCCTGCCCAACTTTGGGTGTTCCCGGTTCAATTTCACTCGGTCTTTGAACATTCCTTTTTGATTCATAGAATTCTTTTACCCCTTTGGCCCTTCCATCAACCATCTTACCAAAGATATGTTTCACTTTGCCATTAAACGCTTTTTCGACATCAAATTCTTTCTTTTCAGAATAGAATTGATTCGAAATCTCTACTTTTCCAACTTTTTGTTTGAAATTTTCAGTCCACAAGGGTGGAAAGTTTGCGTCATCCATTGGCGGAACTGAATTTTCTCTTTTTAGTTCAACTGGTGGCTCCTCTGAATTTGACGAGTCAGATTCATCGCCAGAAAGTGGCTGCTTTGCTTCCGAAGAAACAAATTCATCGCCAGATTTAACCTCTGATTTCTTAACAACCCACGTTTGATTGTTAAGATTCACATTTATTTTGTAAAAACGTCTTGAACTCTCACCAACTTCAAATGTAGAATTTTTAAACACTTTGAATTTGTCCGTTGGTGGTTCATTTTCATCAACAATTTTTTCTTTAAGTTTAGAAAGAACTTCCTATTTTATGTTGGTTGCCATTAGACAGTTCCAGGCGATGTGACCAACTTTTTTGCATTTATAGCAAGTTCGTGTTTCCTTTTTGGTTCCAAACACAGTCTTCTCAAACTTTTGTTTTTGAGCAAGAAACTCCTTGTTAGACTGTTTCCAGAAAGCTTTTTCCTTTTCTTCTTCTGAAGGAGCACCTGAATCAAATACAGTTTTTGATTTAGAATTTTTAATATTTTGATTATTTTCAATATCAAAACCCAACCCCTTCTTTTTGAAATTGCTTTTATGATTCGGTTTCTTTTGATGACCTGGACCGAAACCTTTCTTCTTGTTTAAATGTTGTTGAACTCTAGAAGTATATTTAGGTTTTGAAAATACCATTTTATCTTTTATTTCTGAAAACTTTATTTTTATCAATTTAAAAACTGTTTTAATATTTTCAATTTTCACATTTTTAATTGGAAATTCCTCATCAGAATATAATTTGTCTGAATCATTCAAAGTATATGCCACTTAGATTGGTTCATCATTCAAACTATTTTCTGTTTTCGGAATCTATTTATTATGACTACTCTTGACCGATGAACTCGAACTGTTGACTGATGAACTCGACATCTCAGATTCAGACTTTGACTCTGCTCCTCATCCTTATCCAACACCTGATCAACCACTTTCTTTATTAACTCAGACTCATGATCAGTGTCAGACGATGTGAATGTGATGTCAATGTTGTCTGGTAACTCATCAGTTGTTTCAGACTTTAACTTTATATTGACTGCCTTTTTGACTTGTTCCGAATTTGGTTTTCTGGGAGAATAACCTTCCCAGACCGGAGGCGGACACTTGTTATAATTTGCACTTTGTTTCTTACCAGTATCCGTATCTTCCGACTTCTTATCTTGAAAGACTTCAAAACCTACTACTATCGGATAGATTCTATCAATCAAGTAATCAGAACTTGAGTAACTCATTAGCAATCGTCTGATTCTTTCATTCTCAATCTTTTCAGTCTCTAATTCTTGCTTCAACTTTGCACACTCATCAATATAGTGATTGATGGCCTTCTGCTTAGACATCACCATTTCATTCATCATTGTCAAAGCATCTTCCCTTTCTGAGTTTGTCTTTTCCAACTGATTAACCGTTCTGTTCAACACATCATACGATTCTTTTACGTACTTACATCGAACAACAATTTTTCTTTCATCTTGTCTAGCTCACTAAACTTCTTATCTTTCTCTTCACAATGTTTGCATGGTTCCAAACATTTTAGACAAGGTTTTGTGACCTCTACAATCTTTTCAATCTCAACAATCTTCTCAACAACTTTAACTTCTTCACTCTGTTCATATTTCTCTTCCACCTGAACAACATTCTCACATTTTACTTCTTTCTTTTCTTTTGCTGCTCGTTTCTCCTTTAGTTTCTCCAATTTATCTGCAAAATAAAATTTGAAACTTTCAGGAGATAAATGAGTTTTACCAATGTTTATTTGATTAATTTGTTCATCATCATCGCTGCTATCAATTGATGATTGATCAAAGACTGGTGTCTTTTCTGAACTATCTTCTGAAGAGACAGACTCTCCATCTTGACTTTTCTCATCATTTGCAAACACATCCATCCATTCTTTCATCAACGCTGGCTCTTGAATGATCTGTGCAACAAATGCTCTAAACTTTGAGTTACTTTCAGCCGGAATATATTTATCCCATCTAAGTCCCTCTGGCAATCTTTCATCTTCTTGATCTGGAGGCATAGTAATACAAGCTTTCTTCTTTCCATCTTCAATCGGAATAGTATGGGATGATGACGATTGTTGAGCTACCTGATGATATATTGTTTTCCGATAATATTCATTGTTCCCGAAAGGATTCTGAGCTCCACCTGCTTCTCGGTTGGTACATTCCCTCTTGAAATGTCCTTTTTCCCTGCACCAAAAACAAGTAACTTTAGACTTATCAAAACCTAAAGTAGAAACATTAGCATCACGTAAGTCATCTCTTCCGGTAATCTGCTTAAATTTCTCAGCTCTCCTCAACACCCTCGCTAAACACCACTTAATATCCATTAGCTCCATTTCCTCAGCATCAATCTGATCGTAATCCTCATTTGTTAACATAGGATTTCCGATCCTTCTCGCAACCAAACTCTCATATGATTCTAACACGGTAACTAGTAATGCCATATGACCTTTAGCGACTTCTTCAGAGATATTCTGACCGTTCTGAAGATGCAACGTGATGTTGCATTGTAGCACATGACTATTACCATTGTTTGAGCTTTGAGATTGATAATTTGAAATTGAAACATTAGGATTAACACTCGGATATGAAGAAAATCCACTGTTGTTGATTGAACTTTGATTGAGTGATCCGGATGAGTTTTCTGCGCTGAAAGCGGTCTGGATCTTTGGACTAGCTTCAACATTTTGAACATTACCTTTGAAATACATCTTGATATCTTGTTGACCACTTGAATTGTTCATTCTAGCGATCTTTTGTTGTTCAAGATCTTGTCCTTCAAGTTTTTCAATGAATTGAGCAATTGACAATCTATCATACTCTCCGGTATTCTTCAAAATCATAAGATATGTACCCCATTCATTTTGAGGTAAAGCATCGGCTAATTTTTCAACCCATTCCTCTCGATCTTTATTGATATCCAAACGGGTCATTGAACGCACTAAATGACAATATCTCTCAATAAGAGTCTTTGTAGTTTCACCCGGCAAACTTGAAAACAATTCAAATTCTTCTTTAATAATGACTTTTTATTCTTGATCATCTCCGTACTTCCTTCAAATTTTGTACGAAGTGCTTCCCAAATCGAACGTGCACTACCATCATGTTGAAGTAATACGAAAATGTCTTCTTTCACAACTTGTTGTAATAAACTGATCATCATTTTTTCTGCCTTGTACATGTCTCTCTCTTTTTCCGAAAATTCAGAAATAATCTTTATAACTCCCATATCAGAACGAGGTCGAACATACTTAGTTTCAATACAAACCCAAGACATTATATGATTTGCTTGAACCCAATTCTTGAACCGTTCTTGCCACCTATAATATTCTTCAATGCTCATCAACTTAGGAGGTTTCTGTAACGTTCCCGTTTCATTCTCCATGTTTACGTTCTGAGCAACTGAACTTGCAGTAGCTGAGGTAGTACTGAACGTGTTATAGAATTCGTTTTCCATGTTTCGGTATCGAAAGTTCACAATAACAAGATCTTCAAACGATCTGACGTTTTGAAACGAACTGGAAGCCACAAACAGTCTGACAAGATCAAACGATCTGAGTTGAAACTGTGCGATCCGAATCAACCCGTGCGATCTGATCAAACCAAATGACCTGGTTCAAAGCCAAACGACCTGGAATTTATCACACACCCCGTACGACCTGGTTTTTCAAACCGTGCGACCTGGAGACACTTTCAAACGACCTGGAATCTTTTCACACGACTTGAATTCAGGTCGTGCGACCTGGAGCCCAATTTCAAACGAACTGGAATCTTTTTACATGATCTGGGTGTTTCTCAAACGGTTTGGGCAGATTTTCATACGATTTGGACAGTTTCACCATGTTTGAAGACTTAGTTTATCAAAATTTCAAGTTTTTGACAATTTTGGATCAGTTTTAGTTTGATTTACGGTCTGCAACTTTGTACGATTGTTCAAAATGATGTTTTACACATAATATCAAGAATTCAGTCCATTTTATCTGTGAAATCGTTGAAATTTTGAGAAAAATGTGTAGAAAAGAAGGTGTTTTTGAAGAAATCAAGTTGAAATGGTAAGAACTCTTCCTCCTGAGCTCTGATACCACTTGTAGGACCGGGATTCAATCAAACGAGTCGTTCAGAAGAGCTCTCGATCAATACGAAAGGCGGAATCAGACGTATTGATGTTATAACAACTAGATTTGCACGTAGAAACACTTTAAATGTCGATTGTATTGATTTGACAAAGTTACACGAGCTAGTGACACTTCGGCAGAGCTTCACTACCGGAATTCCAAAAGTTCTAAATGAAGACCCAAGACCACATATATATAGAAGATGCCAGACCCCACGAACCAGACCACACGAACTGGTCCAGGTCGCACGAACTGGCCAGACCCCATGAACTTGGTCACCTCGTGTGAGGTGGCCTAGCCACTTCGTGAGGGGTGGCTGGTTCAGGTCTGTTTCCTGTTTCTCTCGTACAACGTGTGCTGGTCTATCTATTCTAGTTACACGACTCGATACAAGACGAAGTCAACAGACATATGCACTAACACATTTTTATGCTGACGTACCTATTTTTACATATGTTTCAGGTGCTGTTATGTGATGATTGTTGATGCATGCTATACATATGATGGACTCGTGCCTTAACGACTTTAAAACTTTAAAGACAATATTTGTATTTATCTGATTTGTAATAAAACAATGAGTTCAATAATTCAATAAAACGAAACTATTTAATCCATGGTTGTGAAACAATGATTCTGTTACGACACTCCCTGATGTTTCTTCCACGATTTGTTGTTTTACGTGGTTGGGGTGTGACAGTAGAGTTCTCCTATAACAACAGCTACCACACAAGCATTCAAGCTGCATCGTTCGAGGCTCTCTACTGACACAAGTTTCGATCACCGTTATGCTGGGCAGATGCAGGTGATAGACAACTGCTTGGTCCCGAA
The DNA here is from genome assembly GCA_030545235.1 of Helianthus tuberosus. Taxonomy (NCBI): domain Eukaryota; kingdom Viridiplantae; phylum Streptophyta; class Magnoliopsida; order Asterales; family Asteraceae; genus Helianthus; species Helianthus tuberosus. The sequence goes on along the minus strand of CM060366.1, from coordinate 135,303,993 downwards.
TTGGTCCAAGAGATGACTGATAAGATCATGCAGATCCGAGAACGCATCAAGGCGGCTCGTGATCGACAGAAGAGTTATGCGGACCAGAGACGTAAACCTTTGGAATTTGAAGTGGGTGATATTGTTTTGTTGAAAGTATCACCTTGGAAAGGTGTGGCACACTTTGGGAAGCGCAGTAAGTTAAACCCACGATTTATCGGACCGATCAGAATCCTGGAAAGGATTGGTTCTGTAGCATACAAGTTGGAGCTACCAGCAGAACTTAATGGCGTTCATGATACATTTCATGTATCTAACCTGAAGAAAAGTCCAACACAAAAAACAGTGGTTATCCCTACTGACGAAGTTCACATTGACGACACACTCCACTTTACCGAAGAACCCGTTGAGGTTACTGACTGGAAAGTTAACAAGACTCAGAGGAGTAGTGTTAAACTCGTCAAGGTTCGATGGAACGCGCGTCACGGCCCAGAGTTTACTTGGGAGTGTGAAGACCGCATGAAAGCTAAATACCCGCATTTGTTCCCCAACTCCCCTGCTGCTAGTAGTAAAGCTTAAAATTTCGGGACGAAATTTTCTTAACAGGGGGAGAATATGACAACTGTCAAAATTCCAGGTATCCGTACAACTATTAAACCATGATTAGTGCTTAATGACTGTGCTGAATTTCGATTAATGACTAGAAACTGCTTTCTGATTATTGCATTATACATACATGTGCATCACATATTGCAAATGACATATCATTATCGCATGAGAACTTTATTGACTCAAATGATGCACGAAATACAGTTAGCACAGTTATCAGACAAATCAGAAAAATGCTGACGGATTTCAGTACATAGACAGACAATGTGTTGAGACATAGAATGAGCCAGAAACCAAGTATTACACTAGTATAGTGTGTAGGAAAGTAAGGATCACAAAACTGCCTTCCTAGAGATAGTTTAAGTGCCGGAAAGTGCCTAAAACCCACCTAAACTGCATAATTCTGCAGAAAATCAGCAAATTCAGCATTTAAACACACTTATATCATGCAGAAATGTGGTTAAATGGTCCTGAATGCTTTCCTAAGTGTCGGGAATTGAAACTGTCACGAAAGGTAACATAAAGCACACTAAACTGCATAGTTTAGCATCTTAACGAACCAGTAACCAACCGAACAATCGGACACTACCCGAAACACCAAATTTTCACTAGAAGCACTGTTTTAACATTACCAAGCTAGTTATGGTCCCCGAACATCATAACACACTATATAAATATCTAGTAACTAAACATCTAACTAAATACTTGAATTTCAACTAATAACTAACTACATAGTTAAACCTAGCCTACTACCCCCCCCCCCCACCTATGTAATCGGCCAACATGGCCCCCACCATAAGATTTTATTTCAATTTAAAATTTGATCATGTTGGTGCTTTATGGACATAGTAACCAAGAGATAAACTCATAACATGGATTTATAAGATAACCTTAAGCTCCATTTCTCATTCATCACCAACACCCCACTTCTTCTCTCCCTCCCTTGCTTGTTCTCGGCCGTAAACAACAACAACACCACCACCATCATTCACTCGTCTTCATCTAATTTCAAGCATACTCAAGGGTGATAGAAGGTTCATAAGGAAGCTTGGAGCTTTCAGAAGTTCAAGGACCTTCTCTATTTGCTTTTATCCACACTATTTCTTCTCTTGATCATCCCTAGCCTTGAGCTAGTGGTAAGAACACTAATCTCTTCATTTTACATCGTATTAAAGTGGTTAAAAGATGATACATAATGTTAATCATAAAGAACACTAAGAATCAAGAGAATGGAACATGAACATAAGCTTAAATCATGAAGAAATCATGTTGTTTATGTGTTGATTTACTTGTCGGTTGTTGTTTATATATGTAAAGGATGTAGATCATCATATGATCTTGCTAGATCATGATTAAAAACATAATCTAGGAAGATGAGAGGATGAAAGTGTTAAAGATTAATAGATCATCCTCACAAAAGTCATGAACTTGAATGAATAAATTGTTTTCTTGTTAAGTGATGAACAAAGTAAGTTTAAAGTCTTGTAAATCTAAAGATTTCAAGAATGATTTTTCAAGAAACCAAGTTAAAAATACAAGATTTACTTAATCTTGGTTCTTAAATAAACAAACCTCATTTTTGGTGATTAAACAAGTGAAGAAACATATGTATAACAAGAAAAATCCATGAAGAAACATTTTTAGTAAATGTGATCACAAGTTGTAAAGAACCATTTTCTTTAAAAATGAAGTTTTTAAAGAATCAACCACACTTTAAAGGGGTAACAAGACTTACTAAATACACTAGTAAGTTACTACACATTTTTATAAATTTTCAAGTTCATGAAGTGTTAGTTTATGCTTGTTTTTGGCAAAATTGGTAAGTATAGATTGTTTATTGTTGATTGTTGATTGATTGTATTGATTTACAAAAATATTTTTAGGGGAAACCTCCATTTTTAGGGGAAACTATGGCAAAAAAATTTCTAGAAATTAAACACTTAGAAAAATATTTTTAAACAAATATTTACAAGTATGTTTTAAACCATGGATTTTCACATAAAGTTTGCCATAAATTTTGTTACAAAAATTACAAATATTGGAGGTTGGTTTTTATAAATAAAAGTGACTAAATATGTATTTAGGAAATATATATTTAGAAGTCACCAAGTGTGTGATTATTTGTATATTATGTGTATTATTTATATTATTTTAGGACTTGAAATAATATAACTCATCAAAATACCAAAAGTTACAATCCAAAATATTACCAAAATTCCAAGAATATGAAAATACAAAGAATACACAAAATATTGGTGAAACCGAACAAAGGAATATAACTCACAAAAATATTCCGGAAAATTGATTCACAAGTATATTTTTGGTAAATAATATTTTGGGCACCGAGAGAACAAAAATATGATTTTCACAATTATTACAAATTTATATCATATTTTTGACAAAAAGAAAATATATTATTTTTGGGTGAATGAAAATATATTTTCTTGAAATTAATAGCAGATATATTATCTTTCGAAGAAATATATATATTTTCTCAAACAAACATGAAGTATATATTTTTGGATGAAAAATGTAATTACATATATATTTTCTAAGTTAGACTTGAAAATATATTATTTTTTAGACTTACATGAAATTTATAAATATTTTTGCCAAGGGAAAATTATAAATATTTTTTCTAAGCAATATTCCTTAAAATATGTATTTTGGAAATATATATTGATGTATTTTTATTAAAAATAATATTCCGGAAAAGTTAAGTGTAAGAATACTTAATAAACACAATAAGGAAATAGTATTCTCGTACGCATAAATACACTCCGGAATACGACACCAATATATGGCAAAAATATACAAGTATTAGAATACGAATACAAATACACCTATCCTTGGGAAGGATATATATGTGTAAACACATAAAAAGTAACAAGTTAAAATATATTGTTTTAACAATTATTCCAAAATTTAATAAATATAATTTAAGTTAAAATATTTATTATTTTAACAAATAATTATATAACTTGGAATAATATTAAAGACACAAAGAGCGTAACTCAAAGACACTAATTAATACTAAGACAAGGCACGACCCGCTCGTCTAATAAACTGTAGTACGTTGTAAGTAGTCGTGTACATCCAAAGGAGCTTTGAGTTACCGTGATCACGAAGAACGCAAGACTGTGAGTTCATGTCCCCCTTTTCTTTTAACTGTTTTCAGTTATAACTTCGGGGGTGAAGTACATGTTACAAACTGTTTACAAACGTTATTATTTGGTATGGTTAGCTAAGGAACGGTACTGCTAGATCATGTGAGTGGTGGGTATAACGCTTAAGACCATTAATCCTCGTTGTAGGACCGAGGGACATGAGTGATAGATCTATTTGGGTGTAGTGAGCCCCGCCCATGTTAGACCAGGGTTTGGCCCATGGGATGACTATGTCTTACAGCCGGAAGCCCGGTGCAAAGTCTGCTAGGTTTGAGCCTTCCTGCATCACGTCACACATATTGATGGCCTTGTACGAACACTCTAGTCTTAGACAGAAAACTCGAGGTACAGGCACCCACCCTTCCGGATTGCATGTGTTCACATTATAAAGACCCAAACTTTGACGAGATTTTGAAAACACCAAAGGCTTAAAATCCTAAAACAAATCATCTAAGGATAGATGATATCTTGTGATGTTTTTGAAAAAAATTTGACTCGAGAGAATGAATTGTGTTTTGTTTTTGTTAATCACCTAAGGATCGGTGATTGGGATTGTATTAAGAATCTAAACGCAAATTCACTTGCGTTAGGGTCCTAGGAAGGTTATGGACTAGGTCAAGAGCATTACTAATAACCTAATTCCCTATAACCATGAGCTCTGATACCAACTCTTCTATCACACCCCGACCGCGTAATACAACAAACCGCTATGGAAACGTCGGGGAGTGTCGTAACAGAATCATTGTTTCACAACACATAGTAATTGAAGTTTTGTTTTATTTCGTTAATTGACTCATTATTTTGATATGAACCAAATAAATACAACAATTGTCTTTCAAGTTTTAAGTCACTAAGGCCCGTGTCCATCCTATGTGTAGCAAGCAATCAACAATCGTCACATAATAGAACCTGAAACATATGTGAAAAACAGTCAGCATAAAAATGCCGGTGAGTACATAGGTTTTGTATGTCAAATTCATGGCTTGAATTCATATTGCAATACCTCGACCAACTACTAGAGTTATCGAGTATGTACCTTGAAATCAAAAGTGTTTGATATTTCAATGTGTTTTATCAACTTTACAAGTTGATATATGTAAAACCAAAACCATTGTAGCCATGAATCTTGACTGAAAACATTTGTCTTTGTAAAACCAAGTAGTAAGTCATTTTTTTAAGTAAACATTGTACGGTTTATATCTTTAAGTAAACCTTGTTGTGTGTCATCATTTGAAAACATTTGTCCAAGTGATCTAGATAATGCTACGACATGTAATATGATAAAAGCACTTATATATAGGAAGTACCAGCAGCGTATCCACCACGCTTTTATCACATTACACCCGTCCCGTTATCTAATCACTTACCATAAACCAATCATCCAAAATCGTTCAACTCGTTCAAATCGTTCAAATCGTTCAAATCGTTCAACCGTTCAAATCGTTTAATCGTTCAAATCGTTCAATCGTTCAAATCGTTCCAATCGTTTAAATCGTTCGTGTTTTAATTGTGAAAATGAAAACTAACTTTTGGTCGTTCTTTAAAGAATACATTCAAACTTGTGTTCTGACTTGATATACCACCCATGGGGTATCTTTAATAGGCCCTGAAAGACCTCTTTAACATTGACTAACAAACCACCAAAGGGTTTGTTAAAATAGCAGGTTCTGTCGTTACCCACATTACCCACCAAAGGAATAGTCCGATAACGGGATTTGTCAGATCCTATGGTACCATAACATACAACTGGTCGGATTAATCATAGTTAATGAATGCCATTCGAATGTCTTTCGACTAACGCCCCAACAAGTTCGTTCACATTATTGAAATCATCGTGTTTTATATAAACCATAGCATTTGTTTATGAAAGCTCGAAAAGCATTTAGCACATATGAGTCACACCAAAACAACTGAAAGCATAAAAGAGGGGAGTTGTGTACTCACTTGAGATTGCAAGTATCCTTGATTAAGTGTCCTAACAAAGCTCGGGAAATCAAGGAATCAAGTGGCACCTAGTATCGGATCACTATGTTAATAATCGAGGCCTAAATTGGGAGATCAGAAAGAATGAGGTCTTGTAAACCGAATGAGTGTTAGAACTCATATGATGTGGTTTAACAAAGCCTACATTCTGATTTGAAATCTATCCTAAGTGCTTATGACCCGTTAAGGTAGTTTACGCTACTTTAACGCGTCATTTGCGCAAATGCACGTTCGGATGGCCTAACTAGTCCTATGATAAGTATTATATGCCTAAACATGTTTAATTATGTTGCATAATCAGTTTAAGTGTCAAAATTTGGTTACATATGCTTAAATTGAGATTATACGTAAAAAGGGCATTTTGGTCATTTTCCTAAGGCATATTAACTACCTATCATACAACTAATTAAACTAAGTGACCATAAGGTATAACCTCGGAAGGTTATTCCCTATACAACTATGGTCACATAATATGTTTGGTTGGATCCTAATGATCGACCAAACGGGTCGGGTGCGAAAGTCTAAGCGGTTGTCGAGACCGCTTGACTTACGACCCTAAAAAAGCACTAAACTAGAAGTGACGAGTTAAACATGTTAAAACATATTTAGCTAAGTTAGAAATCTGATTTGATATCAAAACAAAGTGTTTTGATACCCGAAAATAGTTTCGTCGCAAAATGCACATAATCGTGCATTTTGACCGAAACTTTAACTCGTCACTTCGACTAATCAACGTGGTAATCAGTAGGTATAATCGCAGGAGATTATAACCATTGTGATTACGACCACGTTGCAAAGTTCAATTGAACTTTGACTTGACCAATTCATGGTCAAAACCGAAAGCTAAACGGTAGTCAAACTGTTTGACTTTCAGCTTGTAATTGCTGAAATAAATGAACTAGCCATGAAAGAACACTTACAAAATGTTCTAAGGCTAGAAAAAAACTAGAAAACTCAGATGGGAGGCATCCACAAGCGGTAGCAACTCCAACTTTGAGTTATGAGATAAGAAAATGGAAATGAGCAATGAATTTGGCTGAACTTAGAGGTATTTATAATTGTTGTGAAGCTCCAAGATGATGCCACATGTATTGTGTGATGCCCAAGGCATTATCTTGTAACACCTCGCAAAATCATGTCCAATAAAATGGTGACACGTGTCATAAACCCTGATCATGTTAAAATATAACTTTAAAGGACTAAAGTTGCCAAATAGTGAAAAGAAGTAAATAGAAGGACCAAAAGCATCAACATGCCAAACTTGTGCCTTTGAATTACCTCATATTATGTTCGTATTAGTGATTGAATAAATTGTCGGACACAAGAAGCCGTTTGTGCTTAAAAATCAAAAGTTACAAAACACAGGGGTTAAAAGTGTCAACATGTTAATTCTTACCTCTGAGTGACCTTTTAACGTTCCCGAAGCCTTGTAATATATTAAAATACCCTCATATATATTAGATAATGATTTATTAAAGTTTCAGTTCAATCTTGTGATGTAAATTGAAATTTCCAAGAAAAAGGGGTCAAAGTGTAAATATGGTAATTCTTCAATCGAGAGACTTTTTCAATACATCAAAAACCAGTTAATGCATGTTTCCACTCCCAAGATCATCTCAGACCTGATTATGTGGACCCATCATGCTAGAAAAGTCAGTTATTCGAGTTTAGAAAGTGCAGGGACTAAACATGCAAACAAACAAAACAACTTTAAAAATGGTTGCCTCGCGTGGCGCGCCAGGATCAGCCTTACCTGGCACGTGGCGCGACGGAGGAGGTTTTTCAGCAGAACTGGCAGGTGCCCAGCATGCAACCTGCAATCTTGTGAAGATCTTCTGTAATCCCTAAATCGAAAACAGCAACATGTTAACAGTTTTGGGAAACCACTAGGACACTTGGGAGCATCATAATTCACCTGGGGACACTTGTAATCATCTTGATTCACTCAATTCTCCTATATAAAGGCCCTGATTTCTCACTTGTTCTTGCACACTTCAAAAATCAGATTTCAAACTCTCAAGCTGAGTTCTCTGGAGCATCCTAAGCACTAAGGAAGCTCTATTAGTTCAAATCTTCTTGCTAAGGACCTTTGTAAATGTTCTTAGCTTCTGTAGTTAAGCTTTTATTAGTTTAATGACCGAAAGTCAAAGATATCGTAATTACGCTTTGACTTTGTGATTAATCACTAATGGTCTAGCGATTATTCGAATTGAAAGTGGCTATCTGTTAGTAATTATGTAGGTATTAAACCCTTAAAAGGGCACCTCCTAATTATCACATTTACTTGGTCAATTGTCGGGTCAAAGTACTTAACAGAAAAGTCAAACGAGTCAGTTTTTACAAAAAAATTCATAATTGATAATGTAGAAGCTATAAAATACATTTTTGTCACTAAAATAACTTGGTGAATAATATAAGAACATGTTTAGGCATGTTCAACCTGACAATTCTGAGTTTAGGCTCGGTTCGCAACCGAAAGTCGCAAAAGGAGACTTTTGTGTTGACTTTCAGTTCTGACCCCATTTAGCTTAGTTTAGTTATGCCTTAGGATTCCTTTGTGACCATATTATATGATAGTATAACCCTCTGAGGTTATACTACATGATCCCATAGAAATCAGAGTTATTTGCATGATTCTGTTAATATGCTTAAAATTGACTAATATGTCCTTATGTTATTAAAACAAGATTTTTGAAAATGTGATACGACAAAAAGCTTTATTACTGATATATAAGTATGTCACAAAAGTTTGACATCAGTTTATGGTCTCAAATAAAAGTTATGAAAGATATCGTAAAACAAAACTTTTTGTTAATTAAAATGGCATTTTCAGCATAAATCATATTTAAACCCAATTTTTGACACCAAACTTGTTACCTACTATTTTAATATAATTTTTAGGGAATTTTAGAATTTTTGGTCAAATTTTATACTGACCATAACATAGAGTTCTTGCATGAACTCGGTAATTGACGATAATGCCCTTTTCATCAATAAAATGAGTTTTACACGTCATTTACATATCAAACCTTTTCCTACTGAGGTTATATATTAAATAAAATATTTTGAGCATTCAAGACTGATAAAAATCTTAGATTTCCTTAAACATCTCAAGTGTCGTCAAATGTCGACTTTTATGCGAATTAGGCGCGTAGTGTGGTTTAAAACCATATTTAGCACCTAAGACTTGTTACCTACTGATTTTAAAAATAAATTTTAATACTTTAATAGTACGTATAAGTTTTGAAATCAGATTTCCAAATTTTACCTTAAAAGCATATGTGAAATGACCAAAATGCCCCTACGGTGCATAGTTTGGCCATAAATGATTAAACACACATATGTATGATATCTAACTGATGTAACTCGATAAAATAAATATTTTTACTGAATATTTTAGACCAGAACCTCAGTTTGCTATTAAACCTCCTTTATAAACTTTAAAATGACCAAATTACCCTTTCAGGACTTAAATTGGTTTTAAATTCGTTTGGACATAATTGTTGATATCCTACTGATACCATATCATATTTAAAGCATATTAACTTGTGAGACTTGTACATGACTCATCCTGTTACCCGTTATGCATATACGCATTCAGTACGGCTTATGTAACTAGTTTGCATAAGTTAGCCGAAACGGGTCAAACTTTATCATTTTTACTTCAAAATCCAGAATGTATTTAGTTTACCCATTATAAACAAGTCTTCATACTTGTCGGGTCTAAATCACATTCCAATCCGGTCACCGCTTAATCTAGCGTTTCGTACCGTAAACCTTTCTTTAAAACTAACCAGTCTAAGTTACAACTTAAATACGACCCGTTAGGAATCTAATAAGTTAATAAAACCTTCGTTCCAGATTGAGAGCCCCGGTAGAAGTACTTGCACTTGCTGATTAGAATATACGACTGAGTATAATTTACATTTAGCTCAGGTAAATACTTTTAACTTATTTTCCCTTATACGGGCTTGGGATACGGTAAATTATTACCGCTTGGTCGGGTGTAGAAACCTTTTAATCGAATATGGTTAAATTGTATAATCCCGTTTTAATCAGTGTTGCTTGATAACAAATAACATTGGGGGTTAACGACCGTGTCCTGGATATCCTTGGCTCATTCAAAAAGCGTGAATGGCCACGACTTAAGCTCGGGGTGTAGGCATACACCTGTCTGTTGCGTATGTAAAAGATATACTCACTCGTGAGGAAACTTCTTGTGAGTTTATATTTGTGGTGTGTCGATTAATCTTGTTCGGTTTTTATACCGCCCTAAATGTTGGACAAACATGTAAATATGATACAAGATTGTTATTAATATAATTGTCCCAAGTTATAAAATGTTTGTGCCTTGTGCATTTAAACCAAATTTTCATAAATGTTTTCAAAAGAGTCGGTTAATTGTATTTACCAGTGTAAACTGGTGTATTTTATCAAAAAGTCTAAGTGACAGGTACCGTACGTAAATGGCTGGGAGCTCGGAGCGTTAATAAAGAATCTTGCAAGTTCTGAACATCTAAAGTCTGTTGAACAATATTTATATTTATGTTTTAAGATCCGCCTGTGGATCCACTTACAACCATGTGTATAATATTTATTTATAGTTTGAATTTCGGTTTGTAATAATATTTTCATCCAAGACTTCCGCTGTATATTAAACTATATACATTTGACTATGACGATATCAACTACGTCACGATACTCCCCGCCGGGCCCACCGGTAATATGTGGAAATATCGAGGTGTAAAAGCTTGGTATCAGAGCCAACATTGAGTGAATTAAACACTAGCCTTTTGTGTTTAATCTCAATGACACAGTTGCACATTCCTTGACTTCCGAGTCTAGGCAAACGACTTAGGATTAATCCTGATCTTAAATTGTTTTTGTTGTGTCTGTTTTTGTTTTGATAGGATTATTTCAAGCATGCCGCCAAGAGTAAGAGGACGTGGAGGACGAGGCAAGGCACCTATAGTAGCTAGGAATGATCACGAAGCCGGGCCATCTCACCGGCGCACACCATAGGCAACACTCAGCTCCAGCTGTAACACATGTGCCTCCACGGCCATCAAAAAAATACCGAACCAATGAAATATTATATTTCATACTTGGGATTTGTAAAAATATGTGTATCATTTGCACATATCAATTTTTGTTCAATTCCAAACTCTAAATCGCTTTCTGGAAGGTTATACGCGCACCGATGCGTAAATATAACCAGTTTAATGCAAAAAACACTCCAGAATAGTGACATAGGCTTAACATACCTTAAATAACCTTTACATAACTTAGAAATAAGTTTTGAAGGCTTTGGTATGGCAAAAACAAGTTAATTCGCTTACAGGGACTAAACTTGACAAACTGCGAAAGTATGCCAATTTGAACTGTAATAGACATTCCGGAACATGACCATAAGTTAAACACACCTTAAATATCCTCTACATAGCTTAGAAATAGGATTTGAGGGGTCAGGTGTGCTAAAATAAACTTTTGGGTCATTCAGGGACTAAAAGTGTCAAAAAGTGCACAAGTTTGCACTTTCGCGCATAACTCACGTCCTGAATACATCCGGACATCCAAAAATTTATGTAAGCACAAAAATACTTTATTTTAGTGTTTGGCTTGAGAGAAATCCATTCGTCGCGTCATTTGGATCGTTTTTCGCGCTTGTGCGCATTCCGTCGTAATTAAGCGAACATCGCGATCGTACGACCAAACGAACCAACATCCGAGATATTTTTGAGCATGTTTTGAGTTCCCTATACTTTAACTTCATTTTAGAGCCTTGAAATGAGGTTAACGGGGTTCAAACGCATCGAAAATAGCTTAAACGGGCTGCAGGGACCAAATCTGACATTCTACCAAAATAGGTGCTTGCGCACCGCAACAAATATTTGTTACGGTGCGCAAGGGGTCTGCAGACCAGATGCAGTGTATTTAACAGCCTGTTTGCAGCTGTTTTGCACTCCTAATCTCAATGCCACATGTTGATTTCCTATGGTGAGTGGCAAATGAGCTACCATAAGGTTCCGACAAGTGTACGGCTTTGATCGTGCCCCCTTTTCCAAGAAACGATCTTAACGGTTCTCCGAATACTATAAATACCCAACCCCCTTCACTTCTAAACTCACAAGAATCTGATCCAAATGACTCTAAGTTGGAACCATTGTTTCATACCTGAGTTATTTGGATCTAGATTAGCATTCGGGGACCCTTCGTAAGTATTCTTTCGTTCTTTTATTGCTTTTCGAGTCCGAAAGTCAAACTTTGTTTGACTTTCAGCGTTGACCAGTTTATGGTCAATGCGAAGTTCGTTTGAACTTCGCAACGTGAGTGTAATCACGTTGGTTATAGTCCCTTGGGACTATGCCTACTGATTACCACGTTGTCTAGGGTCGTATGGTAAGCGATCTGATAAATCGCTTATACCTTCGAACCCGACCCAGTTTGGTCGATCATTAGGATCCGACCAAATACATTAGGTGACCATAGTGTATAGGGAATAACCTTCCGAGGTTATACCTTATGGTCACGACGTTTAAGTAGTTGTATGATAGGTAGTTTATATGCCTTAGGTAAATTACCAGAATACCTTTTTCATGTATAATTGGTAATTAAGCATATGTAATCTAAACTTTTGTCACATAACTGATTATGAAACATGTGTAGGCATATAACACTTGTCATAGGACTAGTTAGGCGGTCCGAACGCGTTTCACGCGAACGACGCGTTAAAGTAGCATAAGCTATCTAAACGGGTCGTAATGGGTCGTAAACACTTATGTTAGGTTTCATTTAGTATGTAGGCTTTGTTAAACCATATTACACGAGTCTCCATACTCGTTTGGTTTACAAACCCGCATTCTATCCGATCTTCCGATTTAGGTCCGGTTTCTTAACATAGTTACCTATATTAGGTGTCGTTTGATTCCGTGATCTCTAGCATTGCTTGGTGGTTATCTTAGGACTTCTGAGCAATCTCAAGTGAGTACATAGACCCCTCTTTTACTGTTTTCCAAACGTTTTGGGGTGGAACACATGTGCCTACTTGTTACTTTCATGCTTTCCATGTTTTCACATCATATACTTGCTATGTTCATTAGTACATTTATAGTACATGTTTTACATTTACATTTTATGCTATGTATGTCCATTGCGTGCATACTTAGTACATCGTTTTCATCACATGCTTACATTTTGTTATGACATTTGGGTTGTTTACAATGGAACAATACATTCATTAACATTAGCTACGCCGTTCGTTAGTAGGTAGTGGTACCATAGGAATTGACAACTCCCGTTCCGGACATCCTGGGTATGGGGATGAAAGGAATGACCGAATTCGATATACATAATTTAGATAAACCTTTAAGTGGTTTAAGGGTTTATCGCCGCAGTCTCAAGGCTTGGATGTATGCATTTTCACAACACCGCATAGATGTTCGTATCAGTATAGCATGCATTTCCACAAAACATAGCTTTGATTTAAACCAAGTTTTACTTCAATACTATGTTCTTGTGCATATGGTTTAGTTGATGCATTTTCACTAGCCATACATGTCATTTTGGTTACACATTACATGGTTTACATTTGACACATAAACACTTTTGACATTGGTTATACATTACATGATTTACATCTTGACATAAACATTTTAACATATTATTTCAATACATTTGGAAGTTGATTTAAACATAGACATCTTACATTGTTGGTTTGGTTTGAGTAAGTGATTAAGTAACGAGGCGTGTGTAATATGATACAAGCATGGTGGATACGCCGCTGGTACTTCCTATATATAAGTGTTTGTATGGTATTACATATCGTAGCGTTATTTGAATCATTTCAGTTTATGACATATAACATTTTATACAAATAACATACTTTTCACAATACATTGTTTTACAAACAACTTAATTTATACAAACTCATTTTACATGGTTATTCATTTAATCATGTATTATTCTCTTATTTATACGTATCATCTGAACTTATTGTTTTTCAAATGATTTACAAAGACAAAGCAAATTACAAGGCTCATGACTAAACATTTTCTTAAACAGAAGTCATGAATCTTATTTTCACAAAACCTATGTACTCGCTGGCATTTTTATGCTGACGTACCTATTTTCACATGTGTTTCAGGAAATGAAGCATAGGATTGATCAAGATACACTTAGGCGGACATGGGCCTTAGTGACAATAAAAGATGCAAGACTAGTTATTTATGTTATGTTTCTTTGATTGTCAAGACATTGTAACTCGTGTATTTAATAAAACAATATTTAAATTTCCATGTGTTATGAAACAATGATTCTGTTACAACACTCCCCGATGTTTCCGCCATGTTTTGTTGTTTTACGTGGTCGGGGTGTGACACCAGCCCACACGAAGACTGGAGGACCTACTTGGAGCCCGTGAGACGCTCTGTCTCACTTAGCTCCTCACCATCTTATCATCATTCATTTGGGCCGCAGCAGGAGGATGAGCCCAACAACTCTCATCATTCTTACATTCCCCTGCAGCGATCGGGTTCACACCATTCCTTTCAGAACCCAACACCTTATTTTCAGAACCGGTTCAACACGATGAACCAAATCGAAGAACCAGAGGGTCAAAACCCTTTAGGACCAGCTGACCACTTTCCTGAGTACCAGGATATGGAGATGGACGAGGATCCAGATCCTGAAATGCCGCCTTCTGGGACGCCGACGCATCCCATTGAGATTTCGAGTGGATCATCTTTTCATGGCTCGCCATACAGGGGCCCTGATATCTGGGCTGAAAGATGGGTTTCATACAAGTGGGAGTATAATCCCCCTCACCGCAACTCACCACCACACCAGCAGGTCCCTTCTAAGGACCCACACTTCCAGGCGGTCACGCCGCCACCACCACCAGCGCCGGAGCAGCCACCACCTCCCGAACCATCGAGGCGGAGAAGAACTGCACGGATGTCCGTGCGTGGGGGTTTTCACTTCAGCACCCCCAACACTCCAGCAACAGCAACTACCCGCCGCTTTATGAAGACCCGCAAATGGGTGGGCCGTAAAATGCAGTTTCTGAAGTCGACTCTGCACCAGTCGCACCAGCACCACCAATGGGTTATGAAAACCCAATACCATCTTACCCAGGTGCAGCTGGGTACAACCCGTTTGAGCAGCCAGCTTATTCGGGTTATAACTATAACAATGCACCTGCAGTTGACCCATACATTGAAGCGACAAACTACAATGCTCTCTACACGGGACCCTTTCTACATACGTCCCAACTGGGTACCCTGCATATAGGTATCAATACCCACCACCTCCTCAACCACAACAGTAGCAGCCGCCTCAACCTCAAATCCAACAACCCCCGCAGCAGCAAGAAATACTCCAGAGGTTGCATGAGGTGGAACAAAGGGTAGACGAAGAGCGTAGAAGTCACCGCGGTCTTCTAACGGGTTTGGCAAACCTCATTAAAGGGAAGAAGAAGAAGAGGGATTATTATAAATCCTTATTTACTGTTTTGTAATTTCATTTTCAATTAAGTCCCTCCGTGGACATTTTATTTATGTAATTAGTCCCTGTGTGGACTTGTCTTCTTATATTAGTCCCTGCGTGAACAAGTTATTTGTTAAAGACCCGTTTAGGGCATTATTGTAAATTTTAGGACTTATTATGAAGTTTCCTTTCTTTGAAATTACAATTGGCATTAAATATATATATATATGTATATATATATATATATACCAAAATATCAATTCAATTTATAATTGATCTGCCATTAAATCTCAAAAGAAAATCTTGAAGGTATAACCTAACCTATATGTCATTTTAGACATGGCCATGATGGTAAATCCTTTTTAAGATAATAAATTCTTGTTAACACCTGAGAACGTGTTAGCACTCTTGACAAAATGTGGTTTGAGAAAATCACACTAGTCATCCTTATATTGGATTCTTCCATTTTTCTATCTAGCCTAATGAACTAGAAATCATGGCTTATATCATCAATGAGATGATCTTATTATAAACATCCATTAGTGATAAAGTGCCTACGGGCTACACTTATTGTCCAATAAGACAAAAGACAGTTGTAGTCTATGACTCCCTGTCAAGAAAAGATTATGAACTCTATTCGAACCTTAATGCCTCGATCCTATAAGATCATGGCTCGTAAATTCAAAATTGTCCTTGTGACAAGGCCTTTTGTGCCATTTTAATATCCTTAATAATTTGTAACTGGGATTAATTATAACGAAAAGTTTAAAATAAAATTTGATTATTAAATTAACCAAATATGGTTTAAATTTACCATGGTTAATGAATCATCGAAAATGATGATTCCATAATAAACTTCTGAACAAAATATTGTCAATTGTTTTATAGCAATCAAGCTTCAGCATGTCTGAATCAGATGAGGTCAATAGTCATCCACGGGAGAGAAATGATAACACCAGAATAAATGTAGTTGGTGCAGACCTACAAGCAATGATAGATAATGTTGTCACTATAGCCATTGACAGACAGCTCAAGGAACCAAGTAATACTCTCACAAAGACTCAATCTGTGGCTCATAGTAAGCCCCCTTCCAAAACACACGAATCGAAGAAAGACGACTCTCAGCACTCGTCTAATCAGAAAAGTCAGCCATCTAAGAGAATAGTATTCGATCAAGAACCGCATCCAAAGACTTGTTCTTACAAATACTCCGTCTCTTGTAAGCCAAGGGATTTTCAGGTGAAAAAGGTGCCATAGACTGTATGACATGGCTTGATGAGATGGATACTGTAGTGGATATCAGTGGATGTGCAGATCAGGATATTGTGAAGTTTGTTTCACAGTCGTTTAAAGGAGAAGCATTGGCTTGGTGGAGATCGTTGTTTCAAGCCACAGGGAAAATCCCACTTTATAACTTGTCTTGGGAACAATTTGTGGCACTGATCAAGGAAAACTTCTGTCCTCGGGATGAGGTAGAAAAGATTGAAACAGACTTCTTGACTCTGGTCATGAAGAATTTGGATTGTCAGACGTATGTGACGAGTTTCAACACCATGTCTCGACTGGTTCCCTATTTAGTTACCCCTGAACCTAAGCACATAGCACGCTTCATCGGAAGCCTGGCTCCAGAAATCAAAGGAAATGTTAAAGCATCCAGGCCTACCACTTATAGGTCCATGGTGGACTTGTCCTTATCCCTCACTTTAGATGCAATCAGGAATAAGTCTGTTAAGACTCCTGATGAGGGAAAGAGGAAAAGAGAAGAGGAGAGTTCTCATCATTCTGACAAGAAGAAAAAGGGGAATTTCGAGCATAAGAAAGGCTCCGAGTTCAAGAAAAACTCGAGTTAGTCAGATAACAGACCCAAATGCAGGAACTGTAGAAAACGTCATTCTGGAAAGTGTACGATCGACCCACATGCTAAACTTTGTGGGATTTGCAAGACCAAGGGTCACAAGACTTTAGAATGCAAGGAGTTAAAGAACACAACTTGTTACAACTGTAACGAGAAAGGGCATATCAAGACCAACTGCCCAAAACTTGCAAAGAAGCCTGAAGAGGCCAAAAAGACAAACGCACGAGTCTTCCAGATGAACGCCCAGGAGGCAGTACAGAATGATAATGTTATAATAGGTACTTTCCTCATCAATGATGTTTATGCTAGAGTTTTGTTTGATTCTGGCGCAGATAAGTCATTTGTAGACAATAAGTTTTGTAAACTGTTAAATCTGCCTGTTAAAACTCTAGACATAAAATATGAGGTAGAATTGGCCGATGGTACTTTAGAGACTGCTTCAACGATCTTAGATGTATGTTTCATATCCATTAGGAACCACTCTTTTCCGTTGTCTTTATTACCAATGAAACTGGCAGGATTTGATATATTTATTGGCATAGATTGGTTATCTTTTAACCAAGCTCAAATTGCATGTGATAAGAAACAAGTGGTTATCAAAACTCCTTATGGTGAGTCACTTACAATTCAAGGAGATACACAGTATGGATTGCCTAAACAAGTATCTATGCTTAAGGCATCAAAGTGTTTGAAGAAAGGTTGTGTCATTTACATGGCACAGGTGACCATAGATGAGCCAAAGCCCAAGATCGAAGATATCCCTGTTATTTCTGAATACCCGGATATTTTTCCTGAAGAGTTACCTGGTTTACCTCCAGACAAACAAGTGGAATTCAGGATCGATATCATTCCAGGAGCAGCCCCTGTAGCACGAGCTCCATATCGGTTAGCACCGACCGAGATGAAAGAATTAAGAACACAGTTGGATGATTTGTTGGAGAAAGGTTTTATTCAGCCTAGCTCATCTCCTTGGGGAGTGCCCATTCTATTTGTGAAAAAGAAAGATGGCTCAATGCGTCTATGCAATGATTATCGTGAGCTGAACAAAGTTACAATCAAGAATAGATATCCATTACCTAGGATCGATGATTTGTTCGATCAACTGCAAGGGGCAAGTTACTTTTCAAAGATCGATCTGAGGTCAGGATACCATCAGTTGAAGGTTAGAACCGAAGATGTACACAAGACTGCATTTAGAACAAGATATGGCCATTATGAGTTCTTAGTGATGCCTTTCGGGCTCACTAATGCACCTGCAGCATTCATGGATCTCATGAATCGCGTTTGCAAGCCGTATCTAGACAAGTTTGTCATTGTTTTCATCGATGACATTCTTATTTATTCAAAGAGTCAAACCGATCATGAAAAACATCTCTGGTGCATCCTTAAACTTCTGCAACAAGAGAAGCTCTACGTGAAGTTCTCTAAATGTGAATTTTGGCTTCGAGAAGTTCAATTTCTTGGACATATGGTAAGTGAGCGTGGTATCCAGGTGGATCCCGCTAAGATTGAAGCGATTATGAATTGGCAAGCGCCTAAGACGCCCACTGAGATTCGCAGCTTCTTAGGTTTGGCAGGTTACTACAGACGTTTCATTGAAAACTTTTCTAGGATTGCTGCACCTTTAACTTCGTTAACTCGCAAGAATATAAAGTTTGATTCGGGATCCAAACAAC
Organism: Helianthus tuberosus; assembly: GCA_030545235.1. Lineage (NCBI taxonomy): Eukaryota > Viridiplantae > Streptophyta > Magnoliopsida > Asterales > Asteraceae > Helianthus > Helianthus tuberosus. The sequence continues at coordinate 135,285,241 of CM060366.1, read as the reverse complement.
AAGAATCTTTTGAGATTCTCAAGCAGAAATTAAGCAATGCTACTATGTTGACATTGCCAGAAGGGATAGAAGAGTTTATTGTCTATTGCAACGCATCGCACACAGGTGTGGGATGTGTGCTTATGCAGAGAGGCAAGGTTATTGCCTATGCTTCACGTCAATTAAAAGTGCACGAAAAGAATTACATCACCCATGATTTGAAGTTGGGTGCCGTTGTATTTGCACTAAAACTTTAGAGGCATTATCTTTATGGAACCAAGTGTGTGATCTATTCAGATCACAAGAGCCTTCAACATTTATTTAACCAGAAAGATCTCAATATGAGGCAACGTCGTTGGATGGAAACATTGAATGACTATGATTGTGAAATTTGCTATCCCCCGGGAAAAGCGAATGTTGTTGCTGACGCACTTAGCATGTAAGAAAGGATCAAACCAATAAGGATCAATGCCAAAAGCATTGAATTAAGGAACAACTTGAATGAAAAGCTGTTAGCTGCCCAAAAGGAAGCTATTCGGGAACCTAACTTTCCGAATGAGAAGTTAGGCGTAACTGCTGATCAATTGTCATGTGGCAAGGATGGAATCCTTAGATTAAATGGTCGAATCTGGGTTCCAATCCATGGAGGACTTAGAGATGTGATCCTCCAAGAAGCCCATAGTTCTAAATATTCGGTACATCTGGGCAGTGATAAGATGTACCCGGATCTGAAGGCAAATTATTGGTGGATAGGTTTGAAGAAATCTATAGCCACTTATGTTGCTAAATGTCTGACGTTTGCACAGGTTAAAGCCGAGCATCAAAAGTCGTCAGGTTTACTACAACAGCCTGAACTTCCCACTTGGAAATGGGAAATGGTAACTATGGATTTTATCACCAAGTTACCAAAGACGAAACGTGGAAATGATACAATTTGGGTTATAGTCGACAGACTGACGACGTCAACTCATTTTATACCCATAAAGGAGACGCATAGCTCCGATAAACTAGCCCAGTTATATGTGGATGAGATTGTATCTCTCCATGGAGTGCCAGTATCTATTATCTCTGATAGGGATACAAGATACACATCTCATTTTTGGAAAAGCTTTCAGCAATCTTTAGTCACTCGTTTAAATTTCAGTACTGCTTATCATCCTCAGACGGATGGGCAAAGTGAGCGTACGATTCAAACCTTGGAAGATATGTTGCGTGCTTGTGTTATTGACTTGAGTGGAAGTTGGGATGACCAACTTCCTTTGATTGAATTTTCATATAACAATAGTTATCATTCGAGCATCCAAGCCGCGCCTTTTGAGGCCTTATATGGGAGAAAGTGCAGAACGCCAGTTTGTTGGGCGAAAGTTGGAGAAACCCAACTATCAGGACCTGAGATAGTCCTCGAAACGACGGATAAGATTGTTCCAATCCGTGATCGTTTAAAAGCTTCCATGGATAGGCAGAAGAGTTACGCTGATAAGAGGCGCAAACCTCTAAAGTTTGAAGTAGGTGACAAAGTGCTACTCAAGGTGTCGCCGTGGAAAGGGGTGATGCGTTTTGGCAAAAAGGGCAAGCTGAGCCCAAGATATATCGGACCATTCGAGATTATCGAATGTGTCAGAAGCGTGGCATATAAGCTAAATCTACCTGAAGAGCTTAGTGGAATTCATAATGTATTCCACATTTGCAACTTAAAGAAATGTCTAGCCGATGAGTTGCTAGTGTCACACCCCGACCATGTAGAACATACAAAACATGGCGGAAATGTCGGGGAGTGTTGTAACAGAATTAATTGTTTCAAATCCATGGAAATTGAAGTTTCGTTTTATTGATTAAAAGTGTTACAATGTCTTAACAAACAAGGAAATACAACATAATTAACTAGTCTTGCATCTTTAGCCCAAGTCTGCCTATGTGTATCTTGATCATCTTATGCAACAGCTCCTGAAAAACACATGTGAAAATAGGTACGTCAGCATAAAAATGCCTGTGAGATACATAGGTTTTGTGAAAATAGGTTTCATGACTTATGTTTGAGAAAATGTTTAGTCATGAACCTTGTAATTTGCTTTGTTTTGTAAATCATTTGAAAAACGATAAAATCAGATGATATGTATAAATAAGAGAATAATGTATGGTTAAATGAATAACCATTGTAAAATGAGTTTGTATAAGATAAGTTGTTTGTAAATCAATGTCTTGTGAAAAGTATGTTATTTGTATAAAATGTTATATGTCTCAAATTGAAATGATTCAAATAACGCTACAATATGTGATATCATACAAACACTTATATATAGGAAGTACCAGCGGCGTATCCACCATGCTTGTATCATATTACATACGCCTCGTTACTTAAATCACTTACTCAAACCAAACCACCAAGATGTAATGTTTAACAATTGTAGGAATGTGTATGTATAGTCAAATGTCTATTGTCAAATGTAAATCATGTCAACAGATACACATGGTTCACACGGTTCAACAGTTACAAACGGTTCATATAATCAAATGGTTACGATGGTTTACATAGTCAAATGGTTACAACGGTTCAAAATGTAGTATAAGGTGTCCATATGCTGGATGAGCATGTGCAACAGAAATGTAATGTAAAACAATGTACTAAGTATGCACACAATGGACATACATAGCATGAAATGTAATGTAGAACGATGTACTAAGTACGCACACAATGGGCATACATAGCATGTAATGTAAAACGATGTACTAAGTACGCACACAATGGGCATACATAGCATGTAATGTAAAACGATGTACTAAGTACGCACACAATGGGCATACATAGCATGTAATGTAAAACGATGTACTAAGTACGCACACAATGGGCATACATAGCATGTAATGTAATGAAATCATGTACTATAATGTACTAACGAACATAGTAGGTATATGATGTGAAAACATGGAAAGCATGAAAGTAACAAGTAGGCACATGTGTTTCACCCCAAAACAGTTTGAAAACAGTAAAAGAGGGGTCTATGTACTCACTTGAGAATGCTCAGTAGTCCTTGAGTGACAACCAAACAATGCTAGAGATCACGGATATCAAACGGCACCTAATATAGGTAACTATGTTAATAAACCGGACCTAAATCGGAAGATCGGATAGAATGAGGGTTCATAAACCAAACGAGTGTGGAGACTCGTATAATATGGTTTAACAAAAACTACATACTAAATGAAACCTTACATAAGTGCTTACGACCCATTACGACTCGTTTAGGTAGCTTATGCTACTTTAACGCGTCGTTCGCGTGAAACGCGTTCGGACCGCCTAACTAGTCCTATGACAAGTGTTATATGCCTAAACATGTTATATAATCAGTTATGTGACAAAAGTTTAGGTTACATATGCTTAATTACCAATTATACATGAACAGGGTATTCTGGTAATTTACCTAAGGCATATAAACTACCTATCATACAACTACTCAAAACGATGTGACCATAGGGTATAACCTCGGAAGGTTATTCCCTATCTACTATGGTCACCTAAAGTATTTGGTCGGATCCTAATGATCGACCAAATGGGTCGGGTTCGAAGGTATAAGCGATTTATCAGATCGCTTACCCTACGACCCTAGACAACGTGGTAATCAGTAGGCATAGTCCCAAGGGACTATAACCAACGTGATTACACTCACGTTGCGAAGTTCAAACGAACTTCGCATCGACCATAAACTGGTCAACGCAGAAAGTCAAACAAAGTTTGACTTTCAGACTCGAAAAGCAATAAAAGAACGAAAGAATACTTACGAAGGGTCCCCGAATGCTAATCCCGATCCATGTAGCTCAGGTATGAAACAAAGGTTTCAACTTAGAGCTCCTCAAATCAGAATTCCTGTGGGTTTTGCAATGGGGGTGGATGGGTATTTATAGTTTTCGGTTCACCGTTAGGATCGTTTCTTGGAAAAGGGGGCACGATCTAAGCCGTACACTTACACCCATGGTATTGTAATACCATGGGCACATCAAACCAGCCCATAGATTCAAGGAATACCATGTGCAAGTGTGGAAATGACCAGATCCAATGTTTCTGCAATTCTGCTGATCTGCAGACTGCTTGCGCACCGTAACAATTAATTGTTGCGGTGCGCAAGGAACTAATTTGGCAGAATGTCAGATTTGGTCCCTGCAGCCCGTTTAAGCTATTTTCGATGCGTTTGAACCCCGTTAACCTCATTTCAAAGCTCTAAAATGAAGTTAAAGTATAGGGAACTTAAAACATGCTCAAAAATATCTCGGATGTCGGTTCGTTTGGTCGTACGATCGCGATGTTCGGTTAATTACGACGGAATGCGCATAAGCGCGAAAAACGATCCAAATGACGCGACGAATGGATTTTTCTTATGCCAAACAATAAAACAAAATGTTTTAGTGCTTACAAAAATTTTTGGATGTCCGGATGTATTCAGAACGTAAGTTATGCGCGAAAATGCAAACTTGTGCACTTTTTGACGCTTTTAGTCCCTGAATGACCCAAAAGTTTAATTTGGCACACCGAACCCCTCAAAGCCTATTTCTAAGCTATGTAAAGGATATTTAGGGTGTGTTTTAACTTATGGTAATGTTCCGGAATGTTCGTTCCAGTACGAATCATCATACTTTCGTGGTTTGTCAAGTTTAGTCCCTTTAAGCGAATTAACTTGTTTTCGGCATACCAAACCTTCCAAAACTTATTTCTAAGTTATGTAAAGGTTATTTAAGGTATGTTAAGACTATGTCACTATTCCAGAGTGTTTGTTGCATTAAACTGGTTATATTTACGCATTAGTGCGCGTATAACCTTCCAGAAAGCGATTTAGAGCTTGAAATCGAATAAGAGTTGATATGTGTAAAAGATACACATATTTATACAAGTCCAAAGTATGAAACACAATATTTCATTGATTTGGTATTTTTTTGCTGGTCGCAGTGACACAGGTGTCACAGTCTCCCCTACTTTAGGAAATTTCGTCCCGAAATTTATTCGTAGGAGTCTATTTGTGACTTTGTGTCAAAAACCACCAGAGATATGTAAGGCACAATCCTGTCATTTCCTTAACGGAAATTCTTCAAAAACGTAAAATGTACTTACAAAGTCATTTTCAACGGGTGCTTCATCAGAAATGGAAATGAAAAGGAGAAACAAACGGATATTCATTTCCTCAACGGATAATCTTTAGAAACGAAAATGAACAAACAGAGTCATTTTCAACGGTTGCTTCCTCAGGTACGGAAATGAAGGATTTAACAACGGATATTCATTTCCTCAACGGATAATCTTCAGAAACGAAAATGAACTAACGGAGTCATTTTCAACGGTTGCTTCCTCAGGTACGGAAATGAAGGATTTAACAACGGATATTCATTTCCTCAACGGATAATCTTCAGAAACGAAAATGAACAAACGGAGTCATTTTCAACGGTTGTTTCCTCAGAAACGGAAATGAAGGATTAAACAATTGGATATTCATTTCCTCAACGGATAATCTTCAGAAACGAAAATGAACTAACGGAGTCATTTTCAACGGTTGCTTCCTCAGGTACGGAAATGAAGGATTTAACAACGGATATTCATTTCCTCAACGGATAATCTTCAGAAACGAAAATGAACAAACGGAGTCATTTTCAACGGTTATTTCCTCAGAAACGGAAATGAAGGATTAAACAATCGGATATTCATTTCCCTCGACGGATACTCTTCAGAACGAAAATGAACAAACGGAGGCATTTTCCTCAACGGGTATTCTTCAGAATTGCAAATGAAGGATAAACGGATATTCATTTCCTCAACGGATATTCTTCAGAAGTGAAAAATGAATAGCTAGTTCATTTTTCCTCAACGGATGCTTCATCATGTAACACCTGTGCCTCCACGGCCATCAAACAAATACCAAACCAATGAAATATTATATTTCATACTTGGGATTTGTAAAAATATGTGTATCATTTGCACATATCAATTCTTGTTCAATTTCAAACTCTAAATCGCTTTCTGGAAGGTTATACGCGCACCGATGCGTAAATATAACCAGTTTAATGCAACAAACACTCCGGAATAGTGACATAGGCTTAAAATACCTTAAATAACCTTTACATAACTTAGAAATAAGTTTTGAAGGCTTTGGTATGGCAAAATCAAGTTAAATCGCTTACAGGGACTAAAGTTGACAAACTGCGAAAGTATGCCAATTTGAACTGTAACAGACATTCCGGAACATGACCATAAGTTAAACATACCATAAATATCCTTTACATAGCTTAGAAATAAGCTTTAATGTGTTCGGTGTGCTAAAATAAACTTTTGGGTCATTCAGGGACTAAAAGTGTCAAAAAGTGCACAAGTTTGCATTTTCGCGCATAACTTACGTTCTGAATACATCCGGACATCCAAAAATTTATGTAAGCATGACTACATTATATTTTAGTGTTCGCCTTAAGAAAAATCCATGCGTCGCGTCATTTGGATCGTTTTTCGCGCTTATGCGCATTCCGTCGTAATTAAGCGAACATCGCGTTCGTACGGCCAAACGAACCATCATCCGGCATATTTTTGAGCATGTTTTGAGTTCCCTATACTTTAACTTCATTTTAGAGCCTTGAAATGAGGTTAACGGGGTTCAAACGCATCGAAAAAGGCCTTAAAACACAACAGGGACCAAAACTGCCAATTTGGAAACATTTCTGAAACAGAGGGGCAGTGGCGTAGCGCGAGCCCTAAGGGCCTATGAAGTCACGCTACGCGACTGCCTATGCTGGACAGAAAACATGCAGAAAACTCAGTTTTTCGCTTTCGGGACCAGATTCGACGTATTAACAGCTGTTAACAGCTGTTCTCCACTCCTTAATCCCTTGCCACATGTTGATACCCTATGGTGAGTGGCCAACTTAGTCACCGTAACATCTCGACAAGTGTACGGGTGAGATCTAGGCACGGTTTCCATGAAACGATCCTAACGGTTCGGGTATTCCTATAAATACCCATCCACCCCAACCTCATTTCTTACAAGAATTCTGATTTGAGAGCTCTAAGTTGAAACCATTGTTTCATACCTGAGTTCTTGGATCGGGATTAGCATTCGGGGACCCTTCGTAAGTATTCTTTCGTTCTTTTATTGCTTTTCGATTCTTTCGAGTCTGAAAGTCAAACTTTGTTTGACTTTCTACATTGACCAGTTATGGTCAATGCGAAGTTCGTTTGAACTTCGCAACGTGAGTGTAATCACGTTGGTCATAGTCCCTTGGGACTATGCCCACTGATTACCACGTTGTCTAGGGTCGTAGGGTAGGCGATCTAATAAATCGCCTATACCTTCGAGCCCGACCCAGTTTGGTCGATCATTAGGATCCGACCAAATACATTAGGTGACCCTAGTATAGGGTATAACCTTCCGAGGTTATACCCTATGGTCACATCGTTTAAGTAGTTGTATGATAGGTAGTTTATATGCCTTAGGTAAATTACCAGAATACCCTTTTCATGTATAATTGGTAATTAAGCATATGTAACCTAAACTTTTGTCACATAACTGATTATGTAACATGTTTAGGCATATAACACTTGTCATAGGACTAGTTAGACGGTCTGAACGCGTTTCACGCGCACGACGCTTTAAAGTAGCATAAGTTACCTTAATGAGTCGCGATGGGTCGAAAGCACTTAGGTTAGTCTCATTGTAGTATGTAGGCCTTGTTAAACCATATCATATGAGTTCCAATACTCATTTGGTTTGCCAAGCCTCATCCTATCCGATCTCCCGATTTAAGTCCGGTTTATTTATATAGTTTTAGATTGCCGACTGATTCCGTGCTCCCTCAAGCTTTGTTTGGTTGTTGTTCAAGACCTCTAAGCATTCTCAGGCGAGTACATTATTCCCCTCTTTTACTGTTTTCAACTGTTTTGGGGTGACTCATATGTGCTAAATGCTTTATCAATGATTTCAATAACAATTACAATGTGGTTTCAAGAACGATTACAATGGTTTCAAAAACAAGTACAATGTAGTATCAAGAACGATAACAATAGTTTCAAGAACGATAACAATGATTTCAAAAACAATTACAATGATTTCAAGAACGATTTCAATAAGGTGAACGAACTTGTTGGTTGTAGTTACATAACCAATGACATTCATTAGCAATGATCGAGCCGACCAGTATTAGGTTATGGTACCATAGGATCTGACAAATCCCGTTATTTTCTATACCCATGGTTATGTGTGGGTATTTTGGGTAACGACTGAATCTGTAATTATTAATTTACCCTTTGGTAAGGGTTTATTAAGAACGAGAACGAGAGCGAGTTGGAACGATGAACGAGTCATGAAGGTTTGAATGTTATTAGAGAATCGACCATTAAGTAGTTTCACAATTAAAACAAGAACGATTTGAACAATTAAAACAAGAACGATTTGAACGATTAAAACAAGATGGTTTAACGATTGGGTAAACATTTGGACATGATTTACATTTGATCATGCATTTCCACGAAACATAGTATTGATTTAAACCAAGTTTTACTTCAATACTTCGTTTTGTGCGTTCCTCCTATGGTTTAGTTGATGCATTTCACTAGCCATACATATCATTTTGGTTACACATTACATGGTTTACATTTGACACAAACACTTTTGACATTGATTATACATGACATGATTTACATCTTAACATAAACATTTTGTTATGTTATTCAATACATTTGACAATTTGTTTAAACATGGACATCTTGCATTGGTGGTTTGTTTGGGTAAGTGATTTGAGTAACGGTGCGTGTGTAATATGATACAAGCATGGTGGATACGCCGCTGGTACTTCCTATATATAAGTGTTTGTATGGTATTACATATTGTAGCGTTATTTGAATCATTTCAGTTTGAGACATAGGACATTTTATACAAGTAACATACTTTTCACAAGACATTGATTTACAAACAACTTATCTTACACAAACTCATTTTACATGGTTATTCATTTAATCATGCATTATTCTCTTATTTATACTTATCATCCGAACTTATTATTTTTCAAATGATTTACAAAGACAAAGCAAATTACAAGGTTCATGACTAAACATTTTCTTAAACAGAAGTCATGAATCTTATTTTCACAAAACCTATGTACTCGCCAGCATTTCTTTGCTGACCTCATTTTCACATATGTTTCAGGTATTGTTGGATGATATCGATTGATAAGATGCATGCTCACATAGGACTGGACAAGGCCTTAGTGACTCAATAACAATGATAGACTTTGTTTAAATAGTGTATTTAGATTTCAAGACGATGTAATTATTCAATGTTTAATAAAACGAAACACTTTTGATATCCATGGTTATGAAACATTAATTCTGTTGCAACACGCCCCGATGTTTCCGCCGCGATTTGTTGTTTTACGCGGTCGGGGTGTGACAGAAAAGATGGTATCAGAGCCAATGGTTATAGGGAATTAGGTTATTAGTAATTAGTAATGCTTTGACCTAGTCTATAACCTTCTTAGGACCCTAACACGAGTTTACTTGCGTTTAGTCATAAAACAATACCGTCACCTATCCTTAGGTGACGACCACAACAAGAACGTAAATTTCAAAACCGCTTTGAAAACTAATCATCTGTTCTAGGATGATTAATTTCTAGGTTTTGAACCATCTATTGTAAGGTTTTGAACCCTCTGTTATATGGTTTTGAACCCCTTTGAATTTTCAAAATCTCGTCAAGGTTTTGGGTTTTAAATAATGTGAACACGTGCAAACTGGAAGGGTGAATGCCTGTATTCTGGGTTTTCTGTCTAGGCAAGCACTTCGTATACATCTTATCAGACGCGAGACCAGTTGTGCTTACCTGGGAATTCTTGGGATGAGTGTTCACTTATAGGCGAGCATGTCTTCGCGATACATTATTTTTAACCTATTTACTTTGACTAATCACCAAGGCCGTTTGTTGCTTTGTAGTAACAAACAAATGATCGCAATCTTCATACGTTATCATTCTGTTTTGATTGTCCAATAATCTTTCACCTGTTTCTCCCTATGCCTTTCTTTTTCTTCAAGAATGTCTCTTCATCACGATGATGCCCAGATATCTGAGCAAGCAGCCAAAATTCGCTCAGCGAATAGGCGAAGTAGTCCTGAAGACTGTTGAATTAGCTACTGCCATGTATCATCTCCAGGATGAAGCCACTCAAGAGTCACCAAGGCAGGCAGGACCTAGTCAGGCGACAACACCATCAGCCAATAAACCAATCGAGGAATCAAAGACCATGGATGAACGATCCCCTAAGAAGTCAAAGAAGCGAAAGGCTTCTCAGAACTTCGCCATGATCGCTCACAATGGTAAAGCAGTCCCCAACCAACCAGCTCAACCCCCTGCTAGGTGTGTATGGCTTTTCCTATGATACCTACATCAAGGAACTATGTACCTTACAAACTACTCTTGTGATTTCTCTCTTTCAAATGATTGCTCATGATTCCCTCGAAAATTTTAAGTACTCGTTTCACTCTAAGAAACAAAGTACAGAAAATTAAGTGACATTATGAGTAATCGTGCTTTTCGCACATCTGTGCCTTTAAATCCTTGGTTAGATAACTAAGGGTATTTTCAAATCTCATACCCATTACGTTTTGATTTTTCAACATACACAGTACCAGTATTTCAAAACAATCTTCATGATCTCAAAACATTTCATATCGTTTGAAAACAATTTTTTTTCTAGATGCATTGTCTATGTTATTTCAAAAACATTGACCATGTTATCAAAACCAACCTTCCTAATTTCAAAATATTTCATATAGTCTGAAGACAATATTAACACAATACATTTTATTATCAAGTGCATGATTTCGAAAAGCATCATTCATGTCTTTCAAAAACCTTATACATAATTTCAAAATTCATCTCGCATGATTTTAAAACATTTTTGTAAATATATCTATCTAATACACCTACTTTATGATTTCAAAAGTATTATATATAAGGTTTCAAAAACGTTAAACACATTTTTCTTAAAAGAACCCCATGCATAGTTTTCAAAAATATTTTCCTCATACATTGACTTAACCTTCAAAATTCTGCTTCATATGTCGCCTTGACATATCAAGCATCTCAACTTCATAAGCATTTTACATCATGTTTTGACCTAAGCACATCCAGTGCAAGGTTTCAAAACATCTTCAACTTCAAAAATTCATATGGGATCTTTTTATCTTCACAATTAGATCCTTGTGGATGATTATCATTCAAATCAGAGTCCTTAATTGGATTCCTTATGTACCTTAATTCGAACATTTCGGTTCCTAATAATCGAAATCGAATTTTCTTTTTGAATCTTTCTATCTTTATAGTTGGATTCTTGATAACGTTTAAAGTACCAAATGAAATCCACGGAATGGATTCCTAGTGTGCTTTAAATGTATGTACGCAATTTACAAGACAAATTAACGAACAATTTTGTGGTTATGTGATATGTGTTTATGTGTTCTCCTCTATGATTTTGTGTGATCCGATTTTCAAATCCTCATAGAATCTTTCATGTTTTCATATGAGGGATTCATAGTAGGATATTCAAAAGGTACTACCTTAAATCCTTATGGGCTTCTACCTGGTAGTTAAGACCCTTGGGTTATATAGTACCATTCCAGGATTCGATGATAGACCCTTGTGTGGTCTAGTCTAAAAGATTGATTCACAATTTGGTTAAAGAACGACATCTAGTGATGTAGCTGAACAGACTCCTTGATAGTCTATTTAGATCATTTATTGATTTAATTAAAAGGACTCTATGGCGGTCTAGTTACACGCATCACAGGATTGTTCATTTGGTTTTACCCTACACATTATAAAATAGACTGTGTAAAACTGTGCAAGGAATTGTCTAATTATGGACGCGTACATAATTATGAAATTTAGTGCACAGAAACCCAGTAAGGTTTACTATGTGTAAGAACCGATAGTAACAACAATAATAAAATGATAACAATGTAATGGAGGCACGGTGGACGCACCAATGATGCTTCATATACTTATATATAAGTATCCCTCTTACATTGCAAGCATGATGTTATTAAAGTTACTAGAAGTTCATAACCCTAACCAATGTTGTTCGGTCTTTTCAACTTCATGTTTTAAACTCTCACAAGTTTCCTCTAAATAAATTTCGGGACGAAATTTCCTAAAGTAGGGGAGACTGTAACACCTGTGCCTCCACGGCCATCAAACAAATACCAAACCAATGAAATATTATATTTCATACTTGGGATTTGTAAAAATATGTGTATCATTTGCACATATCAATTCTTGTTCAATTTCAAACTCTAAATCGCTTTCTGGAAGGTTATACGCGCACCGATGCGTAAATATAACCAGTTTAATGCAACAAACACTCCGGAATAGTGACATAGGCTTAAAATACCTTAAATAACCTTTACATAACTTAGAAATAAGTTTTGAAGGCTTTGGTATGGCAAAATCAAGTTAAATCGCTTACAGGGACTAAAGTTGACAAACTGCGAAAGTATGCCAATTTGAACTGTAACAGACATTCCGGAACATGACCATAAGTTAAACATACCATAAATATCCTTTACATAGCTTAGAAATAAGCTTTAAGGTGTTCGGTGTGCTAAAATAAACTTTTGGGTCATTCAGGGACTAAAAGTGTCAAAAAGTGCACAAGTTTGCATTTTCGCGCATAACTTACGTTCTGAATACATCCGGACATCCAAAAATTTATGTAAGCATGACTACATTATATTTTAGTGTTCTCCTTAAGAAAAATCCATGCGTCGCGTCATTTGGATCGTTTTTCGCGCTTATGCGCATTCCGTCGTAATTAAGCGAACATCGCGTTCGTACGGCCAAACGAACCATCATCCGGCATATTTTTGAGCATGTTTTGAGTTCCCTATACTTTAACTTCATTTTAGAGCCTTGAAATGAGGTTAACGGGGTTCAAACGCATCGAAAAAGGCCTTAAAACACAACAGGGACCAAAACTGCCAATTTGGAAACATTTCTGAAACAGAGGGGCAGTGGCGTAGCGCGAGCCCTAAGGGCCTATGCAGTCGCGCTACGCGACTGCCTATGCTGGACAGAAAACATGCAGAAAACTCAGTTTTTCGCTTTCGGGACCAGATTCGACGTATTAACAGCTGTTAACAGCTGTTCTCCACTCCTTAATCCCTTGCCACATGTTGATACCCTATGGTGAGTGGCCAACTTAGTCACCATAACATCTCGACAAGTGTACGGGTGAGATCTAGGCACGGTTTCCATGAAACGATCCTAACGGTTCGGGTATTCCTATAAATACCCATCCACCCCAACCTCATTTCTTACAAGAATTCTGATTTGAGAGCTCTAAGTTGAAACCATTGTTTCATACCTGAGTTCTTGGATCGGGATTAGCATTCGGGGACCCTTCGTAAGTATTCTTTCGTTCTTTTATTGCTTTTCGAGTCTTTCGAGTCTGAAAGTCAAACTTTGTTTGACTTTCTACATTGACCAGTTATGGTCAATGCGAAGTTCGTTTGAACTTCGCAACGTGAGTGTAATCACGTTGGTCATAGTCCCTTGGGACTATGCCCACTGATTACCACGTTGTCTAGGGTCGTAGGGTAGGCGATCTAATAAATCGCCTATACCTTCGAGCCCGACCCAGTTTGGTCGATCATTAGGATCCGACCAAATACATTAGGTGACCCTAGTATAGGGCATAACCTTCCGAGGTTATACCCTATGGTCACATCGTTTAAGTAGTTGTATGATAGGTAGTTTATATGCCTTAGGTAAATTACCAGAATACCCTTTTCATGTATAATTGGTAATTAAGCATATGTAACCTAAACTTTTGTCACATAACTGATTATGTAACATGTTTAGGCATATAACACTTGTCATAGGACTAGTGAGACGGTCCGAACGCGTTTCACGCGCACGACGCTTTAAAGTAGCATAAGTTACCTTAATGAGTCGCGATGGGTCGAAAGCACTTAGGTTAGTCTCATTGTAGTATGTAGGCCTTGTTAAACCATATCATATGAGTTCCAATACTCATTTGGTTTGCCAAGCCTCATCCTATCCGATCTCCCGATTTAAGTCCGGTTTATTTATATAGTTTTAGATTGCCGACTGATTCCGTGCTCCCTCAAGCTTTGTTTGGTTGTTGTTCAAGACCTCTAAGCATTCTCAGGCGAGTACATTATTCCCCTCTTTTACTGTTTTCAACTGTTTTGGGGTGACTCATATGTGCTAAATGCTTTATCAATGATTTCTATAACAATTACAATGTGGTTTCAAGAACGATTACAATGGTTTCAAAAACAAGTACAATGTAGTATCAAGAACGATAACAATAGTTTCAAGAACGATAACAATGATTTCAAAAACAATTACAATGATTTCAAGAATGATTTCAATAAGGTGAACGAACTTGTTGGTTGTAGTTACATAACCAATGACATTCATTAGCAATGATCGAGCCGACCAGTATTAGGTTATGGTACCATAGGATCTGACAAATCCCGTTATTTTCTATACCCATGGTTATGTGTGGGTATTTTGGGTAACGACTGAATCTGTAATTATTAATTTACCCTTTGGTAAGGGTTTATTAAGAACGAGAACGAGAGCGAGTTGGAACGATGAACGAGTCATGAAGGTTTGAATGTTATTAGAGAATCGACCATTAAGCAGTTTCACAATTAAAACAAGAACGATTTGAACAATTAAAACAAGAACGATTTGAACGATTAAAACAAGATGGTTTAACGATTGGGTAAACATTTGGACATGATTTACATTTGATCATGCATTTCCACGAAACATAGTATTGATTTAAACCAAGTTTTACTTCAATACTTCGTTTTGTGCGTTCCTCCTATGGTTTAGTTGATGCATTCAACTAGCCATACATATCATTTTGGTTACACATTACATGGTTTACATTTGACACAAACACTTTTGACATTGATTATACATGACATGATTTACATCTTAACATAAACATTTTGTTATGTTATTCAATACATTTGACAATTTGTTTAAACATGGACATCTTGCATTGGTGGTTTGTTTGGGTAAGTGATTTGAGTAACGGTGCGTGTGTAATATGATACAAGCATGGTGGATACGCCGCTGGTACTTCCTATATATAAGTGTTTGTATGGTATTACATATTGTAGCGTTATTTGAATCATTTCAGTTTGAGACATAGGACATTTTATACAAGTAACATACTTTTCACAAGACATTGATTTACAAACAACTTATCTTACACAAACTCATTTTACATGGTTATTCATTTAATCATGCATTATTCTCTTATTTATACTTATCATCCGAACTTATTATTTTTCAAATGATTTACAAAGACAAAGCAAATTACAAGGTTCATGACTAAACATTTTCTTAAACAGAAGTCATGAATCTTATTTTCACAAAACCTATGTACTCGCCAGCATTTCTTTGCTGACCTCGTTTTCACATATGTTTCAGGTATTGTTGGATGATATCGATTGATAAGATGCATGCTCACATAGTGTCACACCCCCAAAATCCACATGCGGAGTACCACCGCTTGGAGGCGTGACCGACCAGGATCTTAGCCACTAATTATTTTGAACGGATTAGTTATTGTTATGAACATTAGCATAATTAGTGACCTAATTTAAATTTTTCAAAACATAGTTTAAGTTCACAGCGGAAGGGAAAAGAATACATATCATAATTTAAACCCGCAAGTTGTTCATACGAAACTTACGAACCACGCACTCCATCCGATTGCAACGTCCGTCCAGAGCTGTATCGAGCAACCTGCAAAGCATGCAGTGGAGTGTCAACATAACGTTGGCGAGTTCACGTGTTTGTAGTTTTCCCGTTTTTAATTCCAAAAACTTGTTTTAACCAGTTAATTTATCCGTTTATACATGCGATGGGGAGCTACCCCATAAGTAAGCGACTAAACTGTTTTTACAATACCGAATACTATTCATCCGTACGTTTCCGTAGAGTGCCCCGTTTGTCAATGTTCTATCATCATTGACGGTTGCCAGAGTACATTAGTTCACGACCGATCCCATACCTTGGCACGGTGTGAGGTTGGTGAGACCTAAATAGCGCTATCAACTAATAACCCGTTCGCCTGGCCCCGGCGACTAATCGGTATTAAGAAGTGAGGACTTGAGTGATAGAGTTTTGTTTAGTGTTGCTTGTTGCATCCAGTATAAACAGTAATTAACTAAAAGTTCCCAGTAACAAGGGAAGAAAAGTAAGTTTGTATCCCTCATAAGGGGATAGCGTTGTTACCCGTATCCCACACAAGGAGATGGAAATACCGTATCCCGCACAAGGAGATAGTAAGCAATCCCAAACCAGGAAAAGTGTTTTGTTCCGTTTCCCAATCCACCGGGAACGCATGCTTTAAGTAAAGAGTAGTGAACTCACCTTTGCTCTGCTCGGTAATTAATTTACTCGTGTTACGTTGGTCAACCATACCCTATTATGGTTATGAAATATTTATTAGGTTCGTATGCAAGTAATGTCACGTATAACTACACGTATCTAACACATAGCATGCACAACATATAATTACCCAATAAGTCATTGGGGCCCGTCTAAGTTCTTTAACAGCAACAGTTAACAGTTAACGCGTAGCCCACCTAAACAGTAACAAGCATGTACAGTTAATACACTTGGGCCCAATAACTAACAGCCCAGTCGAGACCAGGTGGTCTCGACTCGAGAACACACAGTTGCGAGTCGCAACCGGAGGTTGCGGCTTGTCATGGTCTGGTTACGAGTCGCAACCAGAGGTCTCGAGTTGTCATGATCTGGTTACGAGTCGCAACCGGAGGTTTCGAGTTGTCATGATCTGATTACGAGTCGCAACCGGAGGTTTCGACTTGTCATGATCTGGTTGCGAGTCGCAACCGGGGGTTTCGAGTCGCAACCTCGGATACGTGCACAAGAATCCTTCTAGAACCTCTGATGTACTA
This sequence comes from Helianthus tuberosus, assembly GCA_030545235.1. Taxonomy (NCBI): domain Eukaryota; kingdom Viridiplantae; phylum Streptophyta; class Magnoliopsida; order Asterales; family Asteraceae; genus Helianthus; species Helianthus tuberosus. Next base: position 135,268,275 of record CM060366.1, on the reverse strand, counting down.
ACCAATGAGATTTCATAACATGTACTGTCCAATCAGATTTTATTAACATGTTCCATAACCATACACTCCTAAATTCAGATCAAACCAACATATATTCAAATATTCAAAACATCTCCAAACAGTTTATTATTTAGGGTTTTCACCATTTTATCCAACAGATTCATCCTAACATCTATCATATGATCCTTGTTATCATTAATCTAATTATCACATAGATATGAACCTTTTACAAGGATACCAACACAGAAACAGTCATCATTCATTCATATGCTAATAAATCCTCAACTTTCGTACAGAACCCCAAATCAAACATATGTACAGGTCTTATAAACAAATAGTTTATACTAAAGATTCTATACGAAATGGCCATGTGATGGTAGTCATACTTAATTAGTCAAACATTTTATTCTATTCTTGGACTCATACACAAAATAGCTTATAGTCATCATCCTATTACATGTTCCTATATCTTATGCAGATTATGAAAGATAACACATATTACATCATTTCCTTTATCCAAAATAGTTTATTATTTCCATTCAGCGACCAAAGCAAGCAACCGGCCAATATCATCAGTTACATATCTCCATAACAATTAACTTTATTCATTCTTTCAAACAACTTCCAAACAAATTTTGAAAACAACTTTCGAATCTCCTGTTCATTTGTAACAACAGTTAATGATTATATGCTCAAAACCTTACAAGTTATTAATCACAAACATACCATTACTTCACAATCAAATAGCAACTCTAACCGATGTGCAGCTCTATTCAAAACAGCTAAACACACATGTATCTAACAAAAAGAAGACATCAAGATGTAAGGTAATCGCATACGAACCGGAGGGTTAAGGACATGATGCTATGTGCGACCCGAGACTAAATCAGACGAGACCCGAAGCTTCCAGACCGCGGCTGACCTGAGGCGCCACCAGAACCCGCTTCTTCAAATCTGGCGAACCCGAACTGAAACTGAGCGAGACTCGTAAATGAAGGTTTGTCGGAACCAAAGCGCCGCCGTCGCCGCCGCGGCTCCGCCGCCGATGGCGGAATCGTCGCCGCAAACTACAGTTGTTGGCTTCCTCTCTCTCTCTCCTCAAACAGTGTCTCTCTCTCCTCTGTTCCCGTTTTATCGCCGGGAACGTTCACTGCCACGAAAAGGAGGGGTGCGGCTGAGATGTTTCCAAAATGGGATTAAGGTTTGGTTTTTGACGTGTGAGAGGGTGGAGGGTCTCAAGGGTGTGCAGGTGTTCTGATGACGGTGAGCGGCCGGAGAAGACAGCCGGAATCGGATCTCCAGTCGCCGGAGATGGAGGGTTTAAAGGAGTGTGTGGCTGATCTTTGCTAGGGTTTTCGGTTACCAAGATGAGAGGGTGAGGTATAAGGTTATTTAAATAGTGTAGGGTTTTAGGTTTAGGGAGTGGGCTTGGGCCTGGCCCAAATGCGTGAACCTGTTAAACGATTAGGAGTCTTGCTCAACCAACTGGCCCGATTTTTATTATCATTATAACGGTAATCCCAATTATTTTAGTAAATAATAATCACTAAAAAAAATGATAATAGTAATAGTAATAAAATATTAATAATAATAACAGGCTCGTCTCACGACGATCGAGGTCAAGGGTTCAAGTTGTCACATTCTCCCCATGTTACAGGAATTTCGTCCTCGAAATTTAACCAACAGTCATACACTACGCTCTATATGCATACATAGACTCCATCACCATAGGTAGATATAAGCAGTTTCACGAAAGTCTACAGATCGAACATGCAAGCCACATAGCACACACAGTCATATAGTATAAGATTCACAGAGTTTGCACGTATCTCACAGAGTATAGGATTTCACAAAATTAGTTATCGCATCCAAGAAACGTACAGGAAGACCCGAAGTGTCACATTATCCCCAAGTTCAAGAAATTTCGTCCCGAAATTTAGAGTGCAGCCACTGACAGGCTAGTGTGTTTAAACGTTTTTGTGGGGTGTCACATCATCCCCTTGTTGGTTTGAAATTTCTTCTTGAAATTTAGCGGTAGCCTCAGTGCTGGAAGTAATGTTTGTAAACAACTGGGGATACATGCGCATCATTTGGTTTTCCCGTTCCCAGGTAAGCCCTGGGCCACAGCGCGAGACCCAACGAACTCGGGCTGTTGGCATATCATACCACGCTTGAGAGTTTTGATTTCTTGATCCTTGATCTCAACTGGTTTTCAACGAAGCGTAGTTTGTTGCTGATCACGAGTTCCTATAAAGGACGACGAATGTTTCATCTGACAGACACTTCTTCAGATTAGACACATGTAAGGCGTTGCGTACCGCGCTCAGCTCTTCAGGCAGGTTTAGTCAGTATGCTACCTTACCGATCCCTTCGGAAATTTCGAACGGTCCAACATATCACGGATTAAGCTCGTCCCGTTAGCCACAACGTACCACACCCTTCTAGGGTGAAACTTTAAGTAGAATCCAGTCTCCGACTAGGAATTCTAGAGGTTTCCTACGCTTATCCGCGTAGTCTTTCTGACGGGCTAGAACTGCCGCCATACGTTGTCAGTTCTGGGCGATCCTACCCATTGTGTCAGGGGCAAGTTCTGGGCCGGTGATTTGGCTTCCGCCCAACACAGAGGTGACCGGCATCTGCGTTAGTGCAGTGCCTCAAATGGTGTTGCCTGAATGCTAATGTGGTAGCAGTTGTTGGAAGAGAATTCTACAGAAGGGAAGTGTCACTAGTATCCAAGGGTCGATAACACATGCTCTTAGCATGCCTTTGAGTGTTTGGATGGTGCGTTTGGCCCAGTCATCAGTTTGCGGGCGATAGGCGGTGCTCATGCCTAACAGCGAGCCCAAAAGTCTTTCGTGCACAGCCTTGCGAAGAATCGGATGCAAAACGTGGGTTACGATCAGGTAAAAGAGAAGTTGGCATCTCGTGCCTAGTATCTACTTCTATCAAGTAGATGGTTGCAAGTTCGGAAACTTGTCCGTTTCTTTGGTCGCGTGTTGTTGCCAGCAGACATGTTATCGATGCCCCGGATATGATAGCATAAGATAGAAGCACCTCGTAGGTTATCTTCCAATTGCTGGAGTTGCGGATCGTTTGAGGATCTCTCGGATTCTAGGTGATGCCCTTCTTGAGTTCAAATCGTGAGAGGTTGCGTATACGGTCGAGAAGTGCGGGCTTTGTGGCGTTAAAAAGTCGTGTACTGAAAACTTAGCGCAAGGCGGTTTTGCGTCGTAGAAGTTCCAAGGTAAAGTGTAGGAGTCGTTTGGATTCCCCACTCACTTTCAGAATAGGTTCGGGCGTCGCCGAAAGAAACAAGTGTCGAATACTGACAGGATGGAATAAATTCGAGTGTCGTGACTAGGTGTTAATCGTATCGAGTTCGAAGAACAGTGCTTGCGATACCCGTTACCCCCGGGGTATCCTTGGCTCGTTGCCCCAACGAGTAACATTCGTAGGAAGCATTTCGTCCAAACGGAGATTTGCGCAAAGCAGAGTAGGATAAAGATCATGGAATCCGTGAAACATAACACGAGTAGCGAGACAATGCAAGAAGAGTAGTCAAAATTGATGCGTTTAATTTGAGACAAAACATAAAAGGCTTGGTGGTCGGCAATAACGATTTATCTGGAGTCGATGAGGTAACTGGTCGTACCTAAGCCGTGGGCGATTTGGATAAAGAACGTCGTTTTGCCGGTAAGAGGTGTTATGTCAGTATGAATGGCACAACAAGAACCAATGATAGAGAAGGACGGTCGTCGTTTGGGTCGGGGGGGGGGTTACTAAAACGTCTAACAAGATGTTCTGAGCTGATCCGTATGCGAAAAACAAGTTTGTGATCTCCCAAACCGGTAAGTAACCAAATTTGAATAGATTACCGAAGTCGCGAGGACGAGTCCGAAGTAGTGCTTGTGTCGTCGAAAGACTTCCATGTAAGGTAATAAAAATATGTCTGAAAGGATACGTTTGGATCACACGTCACGATTTTTAAGATTCAAGAAGTTTATTGACTAGCAGCCGAGCTTGCTGAATTTCCCCAAATTAGAGGGAAATCTGGTCAGGGTCTCAGTAGGGGGGGGGGGGTTTCGACGTGAAACTGTGAAAACAGGTTTTCAGGAAAGTACGATTGAAGTAACACATTGTTGAATTAAAAAGTTTGCCGACTAAAGGTCGAGTTTGTTGAATTCATCAAACTGAAGAGAGATCTGGTCAAGGTCTCTAAACGGAGAAACGTGGATGTCATGACAAAGTAACGATAGGAGCGGGGATACCATCTGAGCAATAAACGCGGATTCGTACGATTGTTAGTGAGAGGATTCATTGAATCAGAGAAGTCGTCAGACAATAACAGTTCTGACAAATGGAGGATAGGGTAAGCATCAAGGTCGTCGTACTCGTCGGTGGGTTGACTGGCTCGTGTCTTCGTCTAGCCATGCTTCCAAATACGCCGGTTTGTAAGAAAATTATCAATTCCTTGGGTTTTGGGGCGTGCTAAGGCATAAGGTTGTACTTGAATAGGGGTTAACCATGTAACGAGGGATTAGGGAGAAATAACTATGTGGTCAATGGAAAGGTGAGACGATTGCTGGCACTACAATAAGAAGCATACACCACGCATGCTTTTCGTGTTTGAGACGTGCAAACGGAAACCCAAAAGGTGTAGACTTACTAGAATGCTTCAAGAATCTAGGTGATCAGTCGTATGAGGGAACAAGTCTCACTACTTAAGTCGAGAAAAGAAATACGCAAGTAAAAAGGATGCGAATGACGTCGTCGTTCTTTCTAATATTTCACGATATAGGGGTGGCTTCCCTTCGTCGGTTCGTTCTCGTAACTTCCCTATGTGGTTCGTAGCAGGCCTTTCCTGAGCATGTCTATCGAGTAAACGTCCTTCGTGTCGATTCGCAATCCAGGGATGATATCAGGAAATACGTGGACGAAGGCTCGGAATAATTGGTTCCTTCCCTTAGTGTATCGTGGTTTCGAACCAGGTTTAGGAGGACTCGCTCATGTTTAACACGTAACACTAGCTCTAGCCTTCGTATAATCCACTGTGTTAAATACTAAATCTACGCATACATACTAACACATATATGATAATTATATACATACACACATGCGTATTCACACACATAAGTTATGCACAAGTAAATGCTGTTAGTCTACCATTACCAGGTGAGCATCTGAGGTTGACGAACCTTGCAATCCGGAGTGTGGTGTCGTTGTGGTTTTCATTAAAGAACGGTTATAGTCTGGTTTTTCATATAAAACATTTTTCATCTTAAAAATATTTTATATCTTAAACCTAGTTCACTATAACCAATGGCTCTGATACCAATCTGTCACACCCCCAAAATCCACATGCGGAGTACCACCGCTTGGAGGCGTGACCGACCAGGATCTTAGCCACTAATTATTTTGAACGGATTAGTTATTGTTATGAACATTAGCATAATTAGTGACCTAATTTAAATTTTTCAAAACATAGTTTAAGTTCACAGCGGAAGGGAAAAGAATACATATCATAATTTAAACCCGCAAGTTGTTCATACGAAACTTACGAACCACGCACTCCATCCGATTGCAACGTCCGTCCAGAGCTGTATCGAGCAACCTGCAAAGCATGCAGTGGAGTGTCAACATAACGTTGGCGAGTTCACGTGTTTGTAGTTTTCCCGTTTTTAATTCCAAAAACTTGTTTTAACCAGTTAATTTATCCGTTTATACATGCGATGGGGAGCTACCCCATAAGTAAGCGACTAAACTGTTTTTACAATACCGAATACTATTCATCCGTACGTTTCCGTAGAGTGCCCCGTTTGTCAATGTTCTATCATCATTGACGGTTGCCAGAGTACATTAGTTCACGACCGATCCCATACCTTGGCACGGTGTGAGGTTGGTGAGACCTAAATAGCGCTATCAACTAATAACCCGTTCGCCTGGCCCCGGCGACTAATCGGTATTAAGAAGTGAGGACTTGAGTGATAGAGTTTTGTTTAGTGTTGCTTGTTGCATCCAGTATAAACAGTAATTAACTAAAAGTTCCCAGTAACAAGGGAAGAAAAGTAAGTTTGTATCCCTCATAAGGGGATAGCGTTGTTACCCGTATCCCACACAAGGAGATGGAAATACCGTATCCCGCACAAGGAGATAGTAAGCAATCCCAAACCAGGAAAAGTGTTTTGTTCCGTTTCCCAATCCACCGGGAACGCATGCTTTAAGTAAAGAGTAGTGAACTCACCTTTGCTCTGCTCGGTAATTAATTTACTCGTGTTACGTTGGTCAACCATACCCTATTATGGTTATGAAATATTTATTAGGTTCGTATGCAAGTAATGTCACGTATAACTACACGTATCTAACACATAGCATGCACAACATATAATTACCCAATAAGTCATTGGGGCCCGTCTAAGTTCTTTAACAGCAACAGTTAACAGTTAACGCGTAGCCCACCTAAACAGTAACAAGCATGTACAGTTAATACACTTGGGCCCAATAACTAACAGCCCAGTCGAGACCAGGTGGTCTCGACTCGAGAACACACAGTTGCGAGTCGCAACCGGAGGTTGCGGCTTGTCATGGTCTGGTTACGAGTCGCAACCAGAGGTCTCGAGTTGTCATGATCTGGTTACGAGTCGCAACCGGAGGTTTCGAGTTGTCATGATCTGATTACGAGTCGCAACCGGAGGTTTCGACTTGTCATGATCTGGTTGCGAGTCGCAACCGGGGGTGTGACAACTCGAAATTTAGAACCTTTCGTTGTATGCTTAAACGTGTGACTAGTTAAACTTATGTGATTTAATGGACGATAAGTGAACCTTTATATGATTTTTTGTGTTATTCGTGTGTATGCTTATGTGTATGTAGGCGATGTATGTATATAGGAACCGAGATAACACGAACCCGACTCGAGACCATGTGGTCTCGAGTGAACTAGTATAACATACGGGCCGGTTGGGCCGCACACACATACGCACCTAGCCTAACCGAAAGCCCATTAGGGTGTGTCATTTGGAGCGGGTATATATACTAGATAGATAGTCATGTTGTCATTTTTGGACAATCCACTCATACTCTCCAACACACACTCTCCACTCTCTCACACAAAAACCCTAAACACTAAACATCACCTCTCTTCTCCTTCATCTCGGATCCAACCAACCGACCACCAAAGGGATTCTCGGGTTTTGCTTATTCACACCAAACAAAGCTTCACCTTTCACCACCTCACAACCGGTTAGTGTTATGGTGTTTGTTAGTGAAATTATGATATTTGTTGTTGTTTGATAATGGTATGAATGATAGAACTTAACTAGTGTAGTGTATGTTTGATGATATTTGTGAACCGGATGTGTATGGTGTTTCGAGTTGATAATGATGTAGGATTTTCGGTTGATGATGATGATTTGATACCATGTTTACTTGTTAAGATTGTTGTTGTTCATCTAGGATGCATATGCTTGATTTCGGATATGTGGCATAATGAACTCATGATGTTTTGTGTTTAAATGTAGTCTAAAGCACTAGTTGTTGATGTTCATATAAATCGGATTGTGTATTCTTGTGATTAAGAACCGAAAGTTTGCCAACTAGGGCGATTGTTGATAAGTTGTTCATGATTCTTGTTAGACTTAGGTTCATATGAATGAAGATGAGTTACTTGAACATTTGAATGATGATGAACAGGATGAATGTATGAAGAACATGGTTGAATATCATAAGAACATGGTTGAATATTTGAATCCTGATTTGTTTGATTCATTTTAGGAAATTTCTAGACAAATAAACATGTTTAAGGAATTTGGTTGGTTAGTACAAACTGTTACCTGAAATCAGAATAGTACACTGTTCCGAATCAGTAGATGTCCACTCGAAACCAGCAGTTGCGACTCGAAACCAAGCACAACGAGTCGAAACCTCCCGGTTGCGACACAGATTGCGAGTCGCAAACACCCGGTTGCGACTCGAAACCACATCGGATCAGCACACCAAACCTTGTGACTCGAAACCACGGTTGCGAGTCCAGTTGCGACTCGTAACCAAAACAGCATGGACCGAAACCATGGTTGCGACTCCGGTTGCGAGTCGCAAACGCCTAGTTGCGACTCGGGATCATATACGGGTACACACTGTTGGACTTGTTTAATTATGGGCTTAATTGATTGGGCCGGACGCTTGGGCCTAGTGTACAGACCTGATATGTTACTGTTAAATGTGAATGTCGATGAACTGCCATGATTAAACGTGTAACCCATACGTGCACTACTTGAATACGAACCTGATTGTATGATACAACTATGATAGGACGTGAGTAGCCTCAACGTTGCTTGTTTGACTTTTCCGTGTTTTCTACCGAGCAAACCAAGGTGAGTTCACACCCTTTACAAAGCATGGGATTCCCAGGGGTCGGGAATTGGGGTTAAGGAACTGGGTTCCTCGTCCTCCTTGGGTAGGACAGCAAAGGTTCAGGAATGTAATTCCTCGTCCTCACGGACAGATATCTCGTACTAGACCAAAACTCTATCACGAAGTCCCTCATTTTTATATCGACTTAATCGCCGGGCCAATGGCGAGCGGGTCATTAGTTAGATAGCGCTATTTAGGTCTGACAAACCTCACACCGTGCCGCAGAGGACGGGCGTGAACTAATGGATCTGGGGCACGTCAATGATGATAGACATTGACAGTTTCAGGGCACTTAAACATGACTACAGTCAGCAGTCGATATGGTAACGAGTCTAGTGTATACATGGGGTAGCCCCCACGGCCGAAATGCCAGATAACTACACGGGGTAGCCCCCACGGCAGGATTGCCAGAGTAACCGGGAACAAACAAGTCACGTTTTTAACTATGGGGTAACCCCCACGGCAGGATGCCAGCTAAAGGAAACTGTTTTCAAAACAACTTAAAACGAACACCCAACCGTGAACTCACTCAACTAGTTGTTGACTCGTTACTACATGCTTTGCAGGTCCATAGGTTCTTAAGCTGGAGCTTGCATGGAGGAGGGTCGTTGTGGGACATGGACGACCGTGTGCCATGTTAAACTATGAAACAATTAAACTTATGTTTTGTTTTAAGACTTATGCTTCCGCTTGCAACTTAACTATGTGTTTGTTTGGGCACCAATTGTATTGGTTAAACTTTTATATCTTTTAACTCGTATGTTCAATATGATTGGTGGCTGGATCCTGGTCAGTCACGCCTCCAAGCGGTAGTACTCCGCGGGTGGATTTTGGGGGTGTGACAGATTGGTATCAGAGCCATTGGTTATAGAGAACTTGGTTTTAATAAGGGGAAAACGTTTTTGTTAAAACCAGACTATAACCTGTACAGTGCTCAACGATCCACAACGATGCTTCACTCCGCATGCAAGGCTCGACATTCTAGGTGATATGGTCTGTGTATGTATTGCCTACTTGTTAGTTACATAGTACATTGCTCATGGTATGCTTGGTTAGTATAACTATTGTTGCTTGAACACGTGTGCACTTGCTCGCTTCTGACATCGTACTTTCGCGAACCCCTCTCACTCACGTTCTTCTTGATGTGAAGATCATGTCTGGACGCGTTAACATGACACAAGCCCAGTTGACGGCTCTGATCAACGAACGAGTTGCCGCAGCACTCGCAGCTGCACACGCAGGAGGTATATCCTGCAGTCCGAACTTATTCTAGGATCTTTAGGATCCTACTCTCGTGAACCAACCTTTGTGTTAAACTCTGTCTTTTCTTTCACCTACGATAGGTCAGCACGTTCAGCCACCCGTGTGCACTTTTAAGACTTTCATGGACTGCCGACCAACTACTTTTAGCGGCACTGAAGGAGCAGTAGGTCTCCTACACTGGTTTGAGAAGCTAGAATCTGTCTTCGAAATGTGTGAATGCCCTGAGGCGCGCAGGGTGAAGTATGCTACTGGTACTCTCGAGGGTTTAGCCCTCACATGGTGGAACGCTCAGGTTCAGATGCTAGGGTTGGTTGCTGCCAACGCCACCCCATGGGAAACTTTCAAGGAAATGATCAAAGAAGAATACTGCAGCCGCGATGAGATTCACAAACTTGAGGTGGAGTTCTTCAACCTCAAGATGACGGGGTCTGAGATTGAAGCTTATGTGAAAAGGTCGAACGAACTGGCAATTTTGTGCCCTACTATGGTGGATCCTCCCATCAAACGCATTGAACTGTTTCTTCAGGGCTTAGTGCCGGAAATCCAAAGTCATGTGACTTCAGCGAACCTCGCCACCTACCAGCAAACCGTTCAGTTGGCTCACCGTCTAACGGATCAGGCGGTGGAGCAGAACAAGTTACCAAAACGCATAGGTGCTGCAACTACTACTGGTACCTCGAGTGACAACAAACGAAAGTGGGATGGAACTTCAAGTAAGGGTTCGACTTCTGTTCAGTCCCAGTCTCAGCAGAGAAAGACTGAGGACTACAAGAGCCCTAATCAGCAATCGTCTGGTGGTGGATACAAAGGAAATCATCCCAAATGCAATCGCTGCAGCCTGCACCACAGCGGACCATGCACCAGGGGCAACTGTCATAGGTGCAACAAGCCTGGTCACGCTGCAAAGGATTGTAGGAGCTTATACCCCGCCAACCAGAATCGTCAGCAAGCTCAGCAGAACCAGCGCCAGCAACAGCAACAGGGTGATAACAAAGGGTGCTTTCAATGTGGAGCTGAGGGCCACTTTAAGAGAGATTGTCCCCAGCTGAACAGGAACCAGAACAACAACAACAACAACAACAATAACAACAATCAGGGGAATGGTAACAACGGGAACAACAACAACAATGGCGCCAGGGGGCGAATGTTTGTGATCGGCCAAGGTGAAGCAAGGAACGACCCCAATGTTGTGGCGGGTAAGTTCCTTCTCGACGACTTTTATGTTTCAGTTTTATTTGATTCGGGTGCCGATACTAGCTACGTGTCACTAGAAGTTAGTCGAATGCTTAAGCGTATTCCAACACCTTTGAACAACAAGCACACCGTAGAGCTAGCAAATGGTAAGAGTTTAGAAGCCACACACGTAGTCAAGGGTTGTAAACTCATTCTCGCTGACCAGACCTTCTCTATCGACCTCATTCCTATTGTCTTGGGTAGTTTCGACGTTGTCATTGGGATAGATTGGTTATCCCAACACCGAGCAGAGATTCTTTGCAACGAGAAGGTTGTCCGTATTCCAGGTCCCGGTGGTGAACCTCTCATGATTCATGGTGACAAGAGGAGCGCTGTTGAGAACGTCATTTCTCTCCTTAAGGCCCAAAAGTACTTGCGAAAGGGCCACACTGCTATTTTGGCTCTTATTACTGACACCACGGAGAAAGAGAAGAAGATAGAAGATTTTCCCGTTGTACGCGATTATCCTGAGGTATTTCCTGAGGAATTACCTGGTCTTCCGCCTCATCGCCAAGTCGAGTTTCAGATCGAATTAGCTCCTGGAGCCGCGCCTATAGCTCGTGCACCTTATCGTTTGGCTCCATCAGAGTTGAAAGAACTCTCCACGCAACTACAAGAGCTCCTGGATAAGGGTTTTATTCGTCCTAGCTCGTCGCCCTGGGGAGCTCCAGTGTTATTTGTGAAGAAGAAAGACGGTACTTTCAGAATGTGCATCGACTACCGAGAACTCAACAAGGTGACGGTAAAGAATCGTTATCCTCTACCGCGTATCGACGACTTGTTCGACCAGCTGCAAGGGTCGAGCTACTATTCGAAGATTGATTTGAGATCGGGTTATCACCAACTGAGAGTCCGGGAAGAGGACGTCTCCAAAACAGCTTTCAGAACTCGATACGGGCACTATGAGTTTTTGGTCATGCCTTTTGGGATGACAAACGCACCTGCGGTTTTCATGGACTTGATGAACCGAGTGTGCAAGCCTTACTTGGACAAGTTTGTTATAGTCTTCATCGACGACATCCTGATCTACTCTAAGAGTCGGGAAGAACATGAGCAGCATCTGCGACTTATTCTGGAACTCCTTCGAGCAGAACAGCTTTATGCAAAGTTCTCGAAATGCGACTTCTGGCTTCGAGAAGTCCATTTCCTAGGCCACGTGGTGAACAAGGATGGGATTCATGTTGATCCATCCAAGGTAGACTCAATTAAGAACTGGCCTGCGCCTCGTACACCAAAGGAAATTCGCCAATTCTTGGGTTTGGCAGGATACTACCGGAGATTCATAAAGGATTTTTCTAAGATTGCACAGCCCCTCACCTCACTAACGCAGAAGGGCGTTGTTTATCGCTGGGGAAACGCACAGGAGTTGGCATTTCAGCACCTAAAGGACAGACTTTGTAGCGCACCTATCCTTTCCTTGCCGGAAGGCACAGACGACTTTGTGGTATATTGCGACGCATCAATTCGAGGTCTTGGTTGCGTGTTGATGCAACGAGATAAAGTTATAGCTTACGCCTCACGCCAACTCAAGGTTCATGAAAAGAACTACACGACGCACGATTTAGAGCTGGGGGCTGTTGTTTTTGCACTTAAGTTATGGCGGCATTACCTGTATGGTACCAAGTGCGCCATCTACACCGACCACAGGAGCCTCGAGCACATCTTCAAGCAGAAGGAACTGAATATGCGGCAACGACGATGGGTCGAGTTGCTAAGTGACTACGAGTGCGCAATCAGATATCACCCGGGCAAAGCCAATGTTGTGGCTGACGCCCTCAGTCGGAAGGACACTACGCCTAAGCGCGTACGAGCCTTACAACTCACGATCCATTCTAGCCTACCTTCCCAGATACGAGCAGCTCAGATAGAAGCACTGAAACCAGAAAACGTCAGGGCTGAAGCCCTACGCGGATCGAGGCAACGATTAGAACAGAAGGAAGACGGTGCTTATTACGTAACTGGACGCGTTTGGGTCCCACTTTATGGCAACCTACGAGAGCTTGTGATGGATGAAGCACACAAGTCTCGCTACTCAGTACACCCTGGATCAGATAAGATGTATCATGACATCAAAACTACGTACTGGTGGCCTAGCATGAAGGCCCACATAGCGACCTACGTCAGCAAGTGTTTGACTTGTGCAAGGGTCAAGTCGGAATACCAGAAACCATCAGGCCTGCTCCAACAACCAGAGATACCTCAATGGAAATGGGAGCAAATTTCCATGGATTTTGTTACTGGCCTACCTAGATCCCAGCGCGGGAACGACACTATTTGGGTGATCGTGGATCGACTCACAAAATCTGCACACTTCCTGGCCATCAAGGAAACGGATAAGTTCTCCACTCTTGCGGAAATATACATCAAGGAAATTGTTTCGAGGCACGGGGTGCCCACCTCTATCATCTCGGATCGGGATGCACGATTTACTTCAGAGCTGTGGCAAGCCATGCACAAATCCTTTGGCTCACGACTGGACATGAGCACAGCGTACCATCCTCAGACGGACGGGCAGTCCGAGCGCACCATTCAAACCTTAGAAGACATGCTCCGTGCATGTGTAATCGACTTTGGCAACCGCTGGGAAAAGCATCTGCCACTTGTGGAATTCTCGTACAATAACAGCTACCACACCAGTATTGGAGCTGCTCCGTTTGAGGCATTGTACGGACGTAAATGCCGGTCTCCTCTTTGCTGGGCAGAGGTGGGAGATAGTCAGATCACTGGTCCAGAATATGTGGTAGATACAACCGAGCAGATCGCTCAGATACGAAAACGCATGACGGCCGCTCGCGAACGTCAGAAAGTTTACGCCGACATGGGCAGGAAACCACTCGAGCTCCAGGTTGGGGAGCGGGTACTACTCAAAGTTTCACCCTGGAAGGGTGTGGTTCGTTTTGGTAAACGCGGTAAACTTAACCCACGATACGTTGGACCTTTCGAGGTCATGGAGAAAATAGGCAGGGTGGCCTACAGACTTAACCTACCAGCGGAACTCGGTGCAGTTCACAACGTTTTTCATGTGTCGAATCTGAAGAAGTGTCCGTCAGATGAGACCCACGTAGTTCCTTTGAAGGAACTCACGATCGACGAGCAGTTACGATTCGTCGAGGAACCAGTCGAGATCACGGACCGGGATGTTAAGGTCCTCAAGAGCACTAGGATACCTCTCGTTCGAGTTCGTTGGAACTCACGTCGCGGCCCAGAGTTCACCTGGGAGCGCGAAGATCAGATGAAACAAAAGTATCCCCAACTGTTCGCAAACAGTACACCCACTACTGAGGCCGAAGCTACGGAATTTCGGGACGAAATTCCAGATTAACGGGGGGTGGATGTGACACCCCAGGAAAACCAGGGAAACCATACAACTTAACTAGCTTCCTCAGTGAGTGCTTACCAAATTTCGGGACGAAATTTCTTTCAACTTGGGGATGATGTGACAACTCGAAATTTAGAACCTTTCGTTGTATGCTTAAACGTGTGACTAGTTAAACTTATGTGATTTAATGGACGATAAGTGAACCTTTATATGATTTTTTGTGTTATTCGTGTGTATGCTTATGTGTATGTAGGCGATGTATGTATATAGGAACCGAGATAACACGAACCCGACTCGAGACCATGTGGTCTCGAGTGAACTAGTATAACATACGGGCCGGTTGGGCCGCACACACATACGCACCTAGCCTAACCGAAAGCCCATTAGGGTGTGTCATTTGGAGCGGGTATATATACTAGATAGATAGTCATGTTGTCATTTTTGGACAATCCACTCATACTCTCCAACACACACTCTCCACTCTCTCACACAAAAACCCTAAACACTAAACATCACCTCTCTTCTCCTTCATCTCGGATCCAACCAACCGACCACCAAAGGGATTCTCGGGTTTTGCTTATTCACACCAAACAAAGCTTCACCTTTCACCACCTCACAACCGGTTAGTGTTATGGTGTTTGTTAGTGAAATTATGATATTTGTTGTTGTTTGATAATGGTATGAATGATAGAACTTAACTAGTGTAGTGTATGTTTGATGATATTTGTGAACCGGATGTGTATGGTGTTTCGAGTTGATAATGATGTAGGATTTTCGGTTGATGATGATGATTTGATACCATGTTTACTTGTTAAGATTGTTGTTGTTCATCTAGGATGCATATGCTTGATTTCGGATATGTGGCATAATGAACTCATGATGTTTTGTGTTTAAATGTAGTCTAAAGCACTAGTTGTTGATGTTCATATAAATCGGATTGTGTATTCTTGTGATTAAGAACCGAAAGTTTGCCAACTAGGGAGATTGTTGATAAGTTGTTCATGATTCTTGTTAGACTTAGGTTCATATGAATGAAGATGAGTTACTTGAACATTTGAATGATGATGAACAGGATGAATGTATGAAGAACATGGTTGAATATCATAAGAACATGGTTGAATATTTGAATCCTGATTTGTTTGATTCATTTTAGGAAATTTCTAGACAAATAAACATGTTTAAGGAATTTGGTTGGTTAGTACAAACTGTTACCTGAAATCAGAATAGTACACTGTTCCGAATCAGTAGATGTCCACTCGAAACCAGCAGTTGCGACTCGAAACCAAGCACAACGAGTCGAAACCTCCCGGTTGCGACACAGATTGCGAGTCGCAAACACCCGGTTGCGACTCGAAACCACATCGGATCAGCACACCAAACCTTGTGACTCGAAACCACGGTTGCGAGTCCAGTTGCGACTCGTAACCAAAACAGCATGGACCGAAACCATGGTTGCGACTCCGGTTGCGAGTCGCAAATGCCTAGTTGCGACTCGGGATCATATACGGGTACACACTGTTGGACTTGTTTAATTATGGGCTTAATTGATTGGGCCGGACGCTTGGGCCTAGTGTACAGACCTGATATGTTACTGTTAAATGTGAATGTCGATGAACTGCCATGATTAAACGTGTAACCCATACGTGCACTACTTGAATACGAACCTGATTGTATAATACAACTATGATAGGACGTGAGTAGCCTCAACGTTGCTTGTTTGACTTTTCCGTGTTTTCTACCGAGCAAACCAAGGTGAGTTCACACCCTTTACAAAGCATGGGATTCCCAGGGGTCGGGAATTGGGGTTAAGGAACTGGGTTCCTCGTCCTCCTTGGGTAGGACAGCAAAGGTTCAGGAATGTAATTCCTCGTCCTCACGGACAGATATCTCGTACTAGACCAAAACTCTATCACGAAGTCCCTCATTTTTATATCGATTTAATCGCCGGGCCAATGGCGAGCGGGTCATTAGTTAGATAGCGCTATTTAGGTCTGACAAACCTCACACCGTGCCGCAGAGGACGGGCGTGAACTAATGGATCTGGGGCACGTCAATGATGATAGACATTGACAGTTTCAGGGCACTTAAACATGACTACAGTCAGCAGTCGATATGGTAACGAGTCTAGTGTATACATGGGGTAGCCCCCACGGCCGAAATGCCAGATAACTACACGGGGTAGCCCCCACGGCAGGATTGCCAGAGTAACCGGGAACAAACAAGTCACGTTTTTAACTATGGGGTAACCCCCACGGCAGGATGCCAGCTAAAGGAAACTGTTTTCAAAACAACTTAAAACGAACACCCAACCGTGAACTCACTCAACTAGTTGTTGACTCGTTACTACATGCTTTGCAGGTCCATAGGTTCTTAAGCTGGAGCTTGCATGGAGGAGGGTCGTTGTGGGACATGGACGACCGTGTGCCATGTTAAACTATGAAACAATTAAACTTATGTTTTGTTTTAAGACTTATGCTTCCGCTTGCAACTTAACTATGTGTTTGTTTGGGCACCAATTGTATTGGTTAAACTTTTATATCTTTTAACTCGTATGTTCAATATGATTGGTGGCTGGATCCTGGTCAGTCACGCCTCCAAGCGGTAGTACTCCGCGGGTGGATTTTGGGGGTGTGACAGGGGGTTTCGAGTCGCAACCTCGGATACGTGCACAAGAATCCTTCTAGAACCTCTGATGTACTAACCAATGAGATTTCATAACATGTACTGTCCAATCAGATTTTATTAACATGTTCCATAACCATACACTCCTAAATTCAGATCAAACCAACATATATTCAAATATTCAAAACATCTCCAAACAGTTTATTATTTAGGGTTTTCACCATTTTATCCAACAGATTCATCCTAACATCTATCATATGATCCTTGTTATCATTAATCTAATTATCACATAGATATGAACCTTTTACAAGGATACCAACACAGAAACAGTCATCATTCATTCATATGCTAATAAATCCTCAACTTTCGTACAGAACCCCAAATCAAACATATGTACAGGTCTTATAAACAAATAGTTTATACTAAAGATTCTATACGAAATGGCCATGTGATGGTAGTCATACTTAATTAGTCAAACATTTTATTCTATTCTTGGACTCATACACAAAATAGCTTATAGTCATCATCCTATTACATGTTCCTATATCTTATGCAGATTATGAAAGATAACACATATTACATCATTTCCTTTATCCAAAATAGTTTATTATTTCCATTCAGCGACCAAAGCAAGCAACCGGCCAATATCATCAGTTACATATCTCCATAACAATTAACTTTATTCATTCTTTCAAACAACTTCCAAACAAATTTTGAAAACAACTTTCGAATCTCCTGTTCATTTGTAACAACAGTTAATGATTATATGCTCAAAACCTTACAAGTTATTAATCACAAACATACCATTACTTCACAATCAAATAGCAACTCTAACCGATGTGCAGCTCTATTCAAAACAGCTAAACACACATGTATCTAACAAAAAGAAGACATCAAGATGTAAGGTAATCGCATACGAACCGGAGGGTTAAGGACATGATGCTATGTGTGACCCGAGACTAAATCAGACGAGACCCGAAGCTTCCAGACCGCGGCTGACCTGAGGCGCCACCAGAACCCGCCTCTTCAAATCTGGCGAACCCGAACTGAAACTGAGCGAGACTCGTAAATGAAGGTTTGTCGGAACCAAAGCGCCGCCGTCGCCGCCGCGGCTCCGCCGCCGATGGCGGAATCGTCGCCGCAAACTACAGTTGTTGGCTTCCTCTCTCTCTCTCCTCAAACAGTGTCTCTCTCTCCTCTGTTCCCGTTTTATCGCCGGGAACGTTCACTGCCACGAAAAGGAGGGGTGCGGCTGAGATGTTTCCAAAATGGGATTAAGGTTTGGTTTTTGACGTGTGAGAGGGTGGAGGGTCTCAAGGGTGTGCAGGTGTTCTGATGACGGTGAGCGGCCGGAGAAGACAGCCGAAATCGGATCTCCAGTCGCCGGAGATGGAGGGTTTAAAGGAGTGTGTGGCTGATCTTTGCTAGGGTTTTCGGTTACCAAGATGAGAGGGTGAGGTATAAGGTTATTTAAATAGTGTAGGGTTTTAGGTTTAGGGAGTGGGCTTGGGCCTGGCCCAAATGCGTGAACCTGTTAAACGATTAGGAGTCTTGCTCAACCAACTGGCCCGATTTTTATTATCATTATAACGGTAATCCCAATTATTTTAGTAAATAATAATCACTAAAAAAAATGATAATAGTAATAGTAATAAAATATTAATAATAATAACAGGCTCGTCTCACGACGATCGAGGTCAAGGGTTCAAGTTGTCACACATAGGACTGGACAAGGCCTTAGTGACTCAATAACAATGATAGACTATGTTTAAATAGTGTATTTAGATTTCAAGACGATGTAATTATTCAATGTTTAATAAAACGAAACACTTTTGATATCCATGGTTATGAAACATTAATTCTGTTGCAACACGCCCCGATGTTTCCGCCGCGATTTGTTGTTTTACGCGGTCGGGGTGTGACACATCAGAATTGGAAATGAATAGGGTTAACTCTAGATACATGATAGAACTTGCTGTGATTTCTGTGCACTAAATCCCATAATTATGTATGCATCCATAATTACGTAATTCCTTGCACAGTCCGCACAGTTCGTTTTGGTAATGTTGTGAGGAAGGATATCAAACTTGTGATGACGGTGACTAGACTACCATAGGGTCCTTTTAATTAGATCAACAGAGGATCTTCTTAATTAGGCCACCAAGGAGTCCTTTCAATTATATCATCCAGTTTAACTAGACCACTCAAAGGGTCTAATTATGAAGCAGTACTTTATAATCCAAGGGACTTATCTACAACATATAAGTCCATTAAGGATTTTAGATAGTGCCTTTTGGGTATCCTATTATGAATCTCTTGTACGAGGATATGTAAGATTCTACGAGGATTTGGATAACATAATCTGGATCATACGACACATAAAAGGGAACACATAAGCACATAACCACATAATTGTTTAATTGTTATTATCTTGTTATTGATTGCTATTATCTTGGCGCCTCGTGCTTCGTTTCTCTTGGAAGAAACGGGTACTTTAGGATTTTCGTGGAAAACGCAAGAGATCATACAATGGAAGAAATTTGGGGGTAGTCTGTTCTTCAAGGAATACAGTTCCTTGGTTGTCGGTATTGTAAGAGATATGTTGGTTTATACATACGACCACATAATTACATTGCAATGTAAATAAAAGACTTATTTATAAACAATGATAACAACTGTTTCATGGACCTTGACAACAAAAGAAAATAATACATAAGACGTGATTATTTCTAAACGATGTTGTCTTCTGGTTGGTCAGATGCTCATCCCTGCGCTGGATTTGCATTAGCAAGCCTTGGGCAATTCCTACGAAAATGGCCCATCACGCCACAGTTGTAGCAAGACCCCGGTGGAAAACGAGCTTGAGCAGGATTGTTGTTAACTTGATTTGGTGCAGCTGTTGTTGGGCAAACCCTCGCTGTATGACCTATAAGTCCGCAAACTTGGCATGTGCGGCACTTCACACCAGCATGATGATGTAGGCCACATTGGTTGCACAAGGGTGCAGTTCCGTTGTAGGGTTTCCTGGCAGGGGGTTGAGCTGGTTGGTTGGGGACGGCTTGATCATTGTGAGTAACCATGGCGAAGTTCTGAGAAGCCTTTCGCTTCTTTGACTTCTTAGGGGATTCAGTCTATTCATCCATGGTCTTTGATTCCTTGATTGGGTTCGATTCCTCGACCGGTTTCTTGTCACCCTTTCGGAAAAGCTTACGTTTCCTGATCTGAGATTCAGTCAAGGTTGCAGCTAGCTCAATGGTCTGCCTAACTGTAGTAGGGTTGCTACCAGTCACAATGTCTTGTATTGAGTCAGGGAGGCCATCAATGTACTTTTCGATTGCCTTATCCAACGGCGTGACCATGTTTGGGTATAACAGACTTAACTCCTCATAACGGTCCGTGTAGGCTCGATGCTCACCGCTATCTTGCTTCAAATTGTCGAATTCCTTTTCCAAGGCCCTGATCTCATGACGAGGACAAAACTCCTTCATCATGAGAGCTCTAAGTTCGGCCCAAGTCTGGGCTAAGGCAACCTCAGCACCACGGTCTCTCATAACTCCGTTCCACCACGTAAGAGCTCTCTTCTGGAACACACTCGAAGCAAACTCGACCTTGCGATTGTCAGGACACTGCACGTGGCGGAAAGTATTCTCAATGCTCTCGAACCATTGAAGAAGCCCAGTCGCTCCCTCAGAACCACTAAACTTGAGTGGTTTCGCCGAGTTAAAACTCTTGAAATTGCATGGACCATTGTTGTTGTTGTTGGCTTGATTCCATTGAGCAAAGAGGTTTGGGAATTGAGCAGCCATTTGCTGCGCAATGATTTCTGCCAATTCGGCAGTCGCTATCTGGCTTTCGCTTCGAGGAGGAATTCTAAAAGAGGAAACATGAAAGGAAACGAGTGAGAGGTTTAGACGAAAAGAATGAGATGAAACAAATCTGATGAAAGCAAGGATAGTGGTCATTTGTTTGTTACCACCAGGTAAACAAACGACACACAGTGACTAATCAAAGTAAATGAGTCAAAAATAATGTATCGCGAAGACATGCTCGCCTATAAGTGAACACTCATCCCAAGAATTCCCAGGTAAGCACAACTGGTCTCGCGTCTGATGAGATGTATACGAAGTGCTTGCCTAGACAGAAAAAACAGAATACAGGCATTCACCCTTCCAGTTTGCACGTGTTCACATTATTTAAAACCCAACACCTTGACGAGATTTTGAAAACTCAAAGGGGTTCAAAACCATATAACAGAGGGTTCAAAACCTTACAATAGAGGGTTCAAAACCTAGTAATCAATCATCCTAGAACAGATGATTAGTTTTCGAAGCGGTTGTGAAATTTATGTTCTTGTTGTGGTAGTCGCCTAAGGATAGGTGACGGTATTGTTTTATGACTAAACGCAAGTAAACTCGCGTTAGGGTCCTAAGAAGGTTATAGACTAGGTCAAAGCATTACTAATAACCTAATTCCCTATAACCATTGGCTCTGATACCATCTTTTCTGTCACACCCCGACCACGTAGAACATACAAAACGTGGCGGAAATGTCGGGGAGTGTTGTAACAGAATTAATTGTTTCAAATCCATGGAAATTGAAGTTTCGTTTTATTGATTAAAAGTGTTACAATGTCTTAACAAACAAGGAAATACAACATAATTAACTAGTCTTGCATCTTTTATTGTCACTAAAGCCCAAGTCTGCCTATGTGTATCTTGATCATCTTATGCAACAGCTCCTGAAAAACACATGTGAAAATAGGTACGTCAGCATAAAAATGCCTGTGAGATACATAGGTTTTGTGAAAATAGGTTTCATAACTTATGTTTGAGAAAATGTTTAGTCATGAACCTTGTAATTTGCTTTGTTTTGTAAATCATTTGAAAAACGATAAGATCAGATGATTTGTATAAATAAGAGAATAATGTATGGTTAAATGAATAACCATTGTAAAATGAGTTTGTATAAGATAAGTTGTTTGTAAATCAATGTCTTGTGAAAAGTATGTTATTTGTATAAAATGTTATATGTCTCAAATTGAAATGATTCAAATAACGCTACAATATGTGATATCATACAAACACTTATATATAGGAAGTACCAGCGGCGTATCCACCATGCTTGTATCATATTACATACGCCTCGTTACTTAAATCACTTACTCAAACCAAACCACCAAGATGTAATGTTTAACAATTGTAGGAATGTGTATGTATAGTCAAATGTCTATTGTCAAATGTAAATCATGTCAACAGATACACATGGTTCACACGGTTCAACAGTTACAAACGGTTCATATAATCAAATGGTTACGACGGTTTACATAGTCAAATGGTTACAACGGTTCAAAATGTAGTATAAGGTGTTCATATGCTGGATGAGCATGTGCAACAGAAATGTAATGTAAAACAATGTACTAAGTATGCACACAATTGACATACATAGCATGAAATGTAATGTAGAACGATGTACTAAGTACGCACACAATGGGCATACATAGCATGTAATGTAAAACGATGTACTAAGTACGCACACAATGGGCATACATAGCATGTAATGTAAAACGATGTACTAAGTACGCACACAATGGGCATACATAGCATGTAATGTAATGAAATCATGTACTATAATGTACTAACGAACATAGTAGGTATATGATGTGAAAACATGGAAAGCATGAAAGTAACAAGTAGGCACATGTGTTTCACCCCAAAACAGTTTGAAAACAGTAAAAGAGGGGTCTATGTACTCACTTGAGAATGCTCAGTAGTCCTTGAGTGACAACCAAACAATGCTAGAGATCACGGATATCAAACGGCACCTAATATAGGTAACTATGTTAATAAACCGGACCTAAATGGGAAGATCGGATAGAATGAGGGTTCGTAAACCAAACGAGTGTGGAGACTCATATAATATGGTTTAACAAAGCCTACATACTAAATGAAACCTTACATAAGTGCTTACGACCCATTACGACTCGTTTAGGTAGCTTATGCTACTTTAACGCGTCGTTCGCGTGAAACGCGTTCGGACCGCCTAACTAGTCCTATGACAAGTGTTATATGCCTAAACATGTTATATAATCAGTTATGTGACAAAATTTTAGGTTACATATGCTTAATTACCAATTATACATGAACAGGGTATTCTGGTAATTTACCTAAGGCATATAAACTACCTATCATACAACTGCTCAAAACGATGTGACCATAGGGTATAACCTCGGAAGGTTATTCCCTATCTACTATGGTCACCTAAAGTATTTGGTCGGATCCTAATGATCGACCAAATGGGTCGGGTTCGAAGGTATAAGCGATTTATCAGATCGCTTACCCTACGACCCTAGACAACGTGGTAATCAGTAGGCATAGTCCCAAGGGACTATAACCAACGTGATTACACTCACGTTGCGAAGTTCAAACGAACTTCGCATCGACCATAAACTGGTCAACGTAGAAAGTCAAACAAAGTTTGACTTTCAGACTCGAAAAGACTCGTAAAGCAATAAAAGAACGAAAGAATACTTACGAAGGGTCCCCGAATGCTAATCCAGATCCAAGTAGCTCAGGTATGAAACAAAGGTTTCAACTTAGAGCTCCTCAAATCAGAATTCTTGTGGGTTTTTCAATGGGGGTGGATGGGTATTTATAGTTTTCGGTTCACCGTTAGGATCGTTTCTTGGAAAAGGGGGCACGATCTAAGCCGTACACTTGCACCCATGGTATTGTAATACCATGGGCACATCAAACCAGCCCATAGATTCAAGGAATACCATGTGCAAGTGTGGAAATGACCAGATCCAATGTTTCTGCAATTCTGCTGATCTACAGACTGCTTGCGCACCGTAACAATTAATTGTTGGGGTGCGCAAGGACCTAATTTGGCAGAATGTCAGATTTGGTCCCTACAGCCCGTTTAAGCTATTTTCGATGCGTTTGAACCCCGTTAACCTCATTTCAAAGCTCTAAAATGAAGTTAAAGTATAGGGAACTCAAAACATGCTCAAAAATATCTCGGATGCCGGTTCGTTTGGTCGTACGATCGCGATGTTCGGTTAATTACGACGGAATGCGCATAAGCGCGAAAAACGATCCAAATGACGTGACGAATGGATTTTTCTTATGCCAAACACTAAAACAAAATGTTTTAGTGCTTACATAAATTTTTGGATGTCCGGATGTATTCAGAACGTAAGTTATGCGCGAAAATGCAAACTTGTGCACTTTTTGACGCTTTTAGTCCCTGAATGACCCAAAAGTTTAATTTGGCACACCGAACCCCTCAAAGCCTATTTCTAAGCTATGTAAAGGATATTTAGGGTGTGTTTTAACTTATGGTCATGTTCCGGAATGTTCGTTCCAGTACGAATCGTCATACTTTCACGGTTTGTCAAGTTTAGTCCCTGTAAGCGAATTAACTTGTTTTCGGCATTCCAAACCTTCCAAAACTTATTTCTAAGTTATGTAAAGGTTATTTAAGGTATGTTAAGACTATGTCACTATTCTGGAGTGTTTGTTGCATTAAACTGGTTATATTTACGCATTAGTGCGCGTATAACCTTCCAGAAAGCGATTTAGAGCTTGAAATCGAATAAGAGTTGATATGTGCAAAAGATACACATATTTATACAAGTCCAAAGTATGAAACACAATATTTCATTTATTTGGTATTTGTTTGCTGGTCGCAGTGACACAGGTGTCACAGCTAGCAATGTCACATAAGGACGTGCAAATTGACGAAAGCTTAAAGTTTATTGAAAAACCATTGTCGATCGAGGATCGACAGGTTAAGAAGCTTCGAAGAAAGAATGTGCCAATCGTCAAAGTAAAATGGGATGCCCGTAGAGGCCCAGAATATACATGGGAAGTTGAATCCACGATGAAACAAAAATACCCTCATTTATTTTAGTAAATCTTGAGGACGAGATTTCTTTTAAGGGGGTGAGGATGTAACACCTCACAAAATCATGTCCAATACAGTGGTGACACGTGTCATAAACCCTGATCATGTTAAAAGATAACTTTAAAGGACTAATGTTGCCAAACAGTGAAAAGAAGTAAATAGAAGGACCAAAAGCATCAACATGCCAAACTTGTGCCTCTGAATAACCTCATATGATGTTCGTATTAGTGATTGAATAAATTGTCGGACACAAGAAGCCGTTTGTGCTTAAAAATCAAAAGTTACAAAACACAGGGGTTAAAAGTGTCAACATGTTAATTCTTACCTCTGAGTGACCTTTTAACGTTCCCGAAGCCTTGTAATATATTAAAATACCCTCATATATATCAGATAATGATTTATTAACATTTCGGTTCAATCTTGTGATGTAAATTGAAATTTCCAAGAAAAAGGGGTCAAAGTGTAAATATGGTAATTCTTCAATCGAGAGACTTTTTCAATACATCCAAAACCTATTAATGCATGTTTCCACTCCCAAGATCATTTTAGACTTGATTATGTGGACCCATCATGCTAGAAAAGTCAGTTATTCAAGTATAGAAAGTGCCGGGACTAAACATGCAAGCAAACAAAACAACTTTAAAAATGGTTGCCTCGCGTGGCGCCCCATGATCAGCCTTACCTGACGCGTGGCACGACGAAGGAGGTTTTTCAGTAGAACTGGCAGGTGCCCAGCATGCAACCTGCAATCTTGTGAAGATCTTCTGCAATCCCTGAATCGAAAACAGCAGCATGTTAATAGTTTTGGGAAACCACTAGAACACTTGGGAGCATCCGAATTCACCTGGGGACACTTGTAATCATCTTGATTCACTCAATTCCCCTATATAAAGGCCCTCATTTCCCACTTGTTCTTGCACACTTCAAAAATCAGAATTCAAACTCTCAAGCTGAGTTCTCTGGAGCATCCTAAGCATTAAGGAAGCTCTATTAGTTCAAATCTTCTTGCTAAGGACCTTTGTAAGTGTTCTTAGCTTCTGTAGTTAAGCTTTTATTAGTTTAATGACCGAAAGTCAAAGATATCGTAATTACGCTTTGACTTTGTGATTAATCACTAACGGTCCAACCATTATTCGAATTGAAAGTGGCTATCTGTTGGTAATTATGTAGGTATTAAACCCTTAAAAGGGCACCTCCTAGTTATAACATTTACTTGGTTAATTGTCGGGTCAAAGTACTTAACAGAAAAGTCAAACGAGTCAGTTTTTACAAAATAATTCATAACTGATAATGTAGAAGCTATAAAATACATTTTTGTCACTAAAATAACTTGTTGAATAATATAAGAACGTGTTTAGGCATGTTCAACCCGACAATTCTGAGTTTAGGCTCGGTTCGCAACCGAAAGTCACAAAAGTAGACTTTTGCGTTGACTTTCAGTTATGACCCGATTTAGCTTAGTTTAGTTATGCCTTAGGATTCTTTTGTGACCATATTATATGTTAGTATAACCCTCTGAGGTTATACTACATGATCCCATAGAAATCAGAGTTATTTGCATGATTCCGTTAATATGCTTAAAATTGACTAATATGCCCTTATGTTATTAAAACGAGATTTTTGAAAATGTGAAAGGAAAAAAAGCTTTATTACTGATATATAAGTATGTCACAAAAGTTTGACATCAGTTTATGGTCTCAAATAAAAGTTATGCAAGATATCGTAAAACAAAACTTTTAGTTAATTAAAATGGCATTTTTAGCATAAATCATATTTCAACCCAATTTTTGACACCAAACTTGTTGCCTACTGTTTTAATATAATTTTTAGGGAATTTTAGAATTTTTGGTCAAATTTTATACTGAACATAACATAGAGTTCTTGCATGAACTCGGTAATTGACGATAATGCCCTTTTCATCAATAAAATGAGTTTTACACGTCATTTACATATCAAACCTTTTCCTACTGAGGTTATATATTAAATAAAATATTTTGAGCATTCAAGACTGATAAAAATCTTAGATTTCCTTAAACATCTCAAGTATCGTCAAATATCGACTTTTATGCGAATTAGGCGGGTAGTGTGGTTTAAAACCATATTTAGCACCTAAGACTTGTTACCTACTGATTTTAAAAATAAATTTTAATACTTTAATAGTAAGTATAAGTTTTGAAATCAGATTTCCAAATTTGACCTTAAAAGCATATGTGAAATGACCAAAATGCCCCTACGGTGCATAGTTTGGCCATAAATGATTAAACACACATATGTATGATATCTAACTGATGTAACTCGATAAAATAAATATTTTTACTGAATATTTTAGACCAGAACCTCAGTTTGCTATTAAACCTCCTTTATAGACTTTAAAATGACCAAATTACCCTTTCAGGACTTAAATTGGTTTTAAATTCGTTTGGGCATAATTGTTGATATCCTACTGATACCATATCATATTTAAAGCATATTAACTTGTGAGACTTGTACATGACTCATCCTGTACCCGTTATCCATATACGCGTTTGGTACGGCTTATGTAACTAGTTTGCATAAGTTAGCCGAAATGGGTCAAACTTTATCATTTTTACTTCAAAATCCAGAATGTATTTAGTTTACCCATTATAAACAAGTCTTCATACTTGTTGGGTCTAAATCACATTCCAATCCGGTCACCGCTTAATCTAGCGTTTCGTACCGTAAACCTTTCTTTAAAACTAACCAGTCTAAGTTACAACTTAAATACGACCCATTAGGAATCTAATAAGTTAATAAAACCTTCGTTCCAGATTGAGAGCCCCGGTAGAAGTACTTGCACTTGCTGATTAGAATATACGACTGAGTATAATTTACATTTAGCTCAGATAAATACTTTTAACTTATTTTCCCTTATACGGGCTTGGGATACGGTAAATTATTACCGCTTGGTCGGGTGTAGAAACCTTTTAATCGAATATGGTTAAATTGTATAATCCCGTTTTAATCAGTGTTGCTTGATAACAAATAACATTGGGGGTTAACGACCGTGTCCTGGATATCCTTGGCTCATTCAAAAAGCGTGAATGGCCACGACTTAAGCTCGGGGTGTAGGCATACACCTGTCTGTTGCGTATGTAAAAGATATACTCACTAGTGAGGAAACTTCTTGTGAGTTTATATTTGTGGTGTGTCGATTAATCTTGTTCGGTTTTTATACCGCCCTAAATGTTGGACAAACATGTAAATCTGATACAAGATTGTTATTAATATAATTGTCCCAAGTTATAAATTATTTGTGCCTTGTGCATTTAAACCAAATTTTCAAAAATGTTTTCAAAAGAGTCGGTTAATTGTATTTACCAGTGTAAACTGACGTATTTTTTCAAAAAGACTAAGTGACAGGTACCGTACGTAAATGGTTGGGAGCTCAGAGCGTTAATAAAGAATCTTGCAAGTTCTGAACGTCTAAAGTCTGTTGAACAATATTTATATTTCTATTTTAAGATCCGCCTGTGGATCCACTTACAACCGTTTGTATAATATTTATTTATACTTTGAATTTCGGTTTGTAATAATATTTTCATCCAAGACTTCCGTTGTGCATTAAACTGTATACATTTGACTATGGCGATATCAACTACGTCACGATACTCCCCGCCGGGCCCACCGGTAATATGTGGAAATATCGGGGTGTGACATATCTCTACCGTACAAGTGTTAGGACAAGATTGGAAGGCTTGGAGAACACTAAACTTGGTGATTAAGTTCATAAAAACAATTAAACAAAACAAGGGAGTTCAGCTGTTTTGTTGAAACAACTTTCTGCCCAGATCAGGGCGTCGCCGGACGCGACGGCATAGGCCTTCTGCTGTCGCCGGACGCGAGGGCATAGGTCAGACTTTCAGAAATGGCAGAATTGGTCCCTGAACACTTCTAAGTGCATTTTCGATATTTTCAAGGCTCTACAAGGATGTTAAAGAATAGGGGACTTGAAATATACTTGAAAATATCACGGATGTCAGTTCGTTTGGTCGTACGGTCGCATTGTTCGGTAAATTACGACGAAACTCGAACGGACGCGAAAACGATCAAAAATTGCGCGACGAACGGTATTTTTGCATTCCTATCACTAAAATAAAATATTTTAGTGATTAAAAAATTTTTTGGATGTCCGGATATGGTCAGAACGCAAGATATGCACGTAAATGCATACTTACGCCGTTTTTTACGCATTTAGTCCCTGTTGATCAAATAAGCATATTTTCTCACACCGAACCCCTCAAAACTTATTTCTAAGCTATATTAAGGGTATTTAGGGTATGTTTAGATTATGATCTTGTTCCGGAGTGTTCGTTGCCATACGAATCGGCAGACTTTTGCAGTTTGTCGCAAATAGTCCATGTAATCGAATAAACTTGTTTTTGCCATACCAAACCCTTCAAAACTTATTTCTATGTTATGTAAAGGTTATTTAAGGTATGTTAAGCTTATGTCACTATTCCAGAGTGTATGTCGCGTTAAACTGATTACGTTTACGTAACAGTTTGCGTATAACTTCTAGAAAAGCTTCTTGAGAGTTCGGAATCATACGAAATTTAATATGTGTACTTGTCACATGTAATTGTACAAATCCCAAGAATGAAACACAAAATTTCATTGGATTCATAATTGTATGTTGATCGTAATGGCACAAATGTCATAGTTCGCGACTTGAGGGCCAAGAAATGCAGCTGAATGGCTAGCTGCAAATTCTACTAAACTGGGTGGTCCTTATGGACTGTATGGAGTTTTGGATTACGGTACGTAAGCCTTGTGAAAGACAAAAGTTATACATTTTGGCAGTTTCAACCCCTGGACTTGTATTATCGCATTTTGTCATTTTTAACCCCTTTTAACCTAATATTTAGGTTATATAAAGGTGTTAAGGCATGTGTAACTTGGATTTTTGTTCCGGAAATGTTACGAAGATCATTTCTCTTGATTATTCGATTACGCATTTCGTAAATAAAATACAAGATTTTATTGAATACGAAAATGATTGGAATTGTACAATGATTGAAAATGTGCAAATGTCACAATGATCGAGCTGGATTGGTAGAGAGTTTTGGAGCATACGCGATTGATTAAACAGCTAAGTCCTTTCTGATTTACCTTTGTCTTTTGTTTCTTAATTATTTTTAGTATTTTTGAGTTGATTTTCCATCCTACATTGAGGGCAATGTAGAGTTTAAGTGTGGGGATGGGAAACTATCGTTTGAGTCTGTTTAGTGTTAGTTTGAGTCATAAGATTTGAAAAATACAGAAAAAATAAAAAATTTAAAAATCCAAAAAAAGATTGAAAAATCAGAAAATGTCTCTATCTTAGATGTTTGCAAATAAATACGGAAAATGATAGAAAAATCAGATATGTTCAGGTTTCAAATAATAATAATCTAAGTTAAGTAGTTGAATTTGTATCTTGCTTGGGATGTGTGAGTAGGCCCGATCCGGATTCTAGGTTCCTTTGATATATACCTAATTATTAGTTTGCTAGTGGGTTCTCATCTAGGAAAAGTAGGAAACCAAAACCGCCGATAATAGTGTAAGGATTGTCGTTATAAGATAAAATTATTAGAATTTTTTTCAAAGAAAAAGAATATAATAATTGAGCTAGATTTATATAAAAACGAGGCCTATGTAATCTTCGTTGTGGATGGTGACTCTGACTTAGACTACCTCTAGGTTAACTTAAGAAAAATGCGAAAAAAATTACCAACGCTCACGTTGTCGCTCTCGGGGATGGTGACTCTGGTTGAGACAGCCTCTAGGTTAGGTATGCAAAATCTAGTGCTCAAAAGAAAAGAAAAAAAAGAAAGAAAAGTTTAATGTTAAATTCTTTTGATTTTGGTATAAAACAGTTAGGAAAGGTTCAATTGATCTGTTCTTTTAGTTTCATAAGCTTGAAGTGGGATTAGGTGGAACTGCGGCTTTTAGTGTGAGACCCTAGGTAGATTGATTATATCTGAACTTAAATTGCATGATAAGGGCTTGGAACCGGGTTTGGGTTTAAGTGGACACATATACTTGTAATCGCGGTTAACACGAGTTTTAATTTTAATAAGTAATCTAGATCTTTGAACTCAAATATTTTTTTATTATGATTCCGTTTGCATAAGCCTTTTTCAGGGAAGAAAAAGAGATAAGTGTGGGGATATTTGATGTATCGTGAAATACATTAATTATCTTGTACAGTTTGTTTGGTTTTTAGGTAGATTTAGTGTCGTTTTAATTAGAATATTCGTACATTTGAGTTGTTTATGTTTCGCATGTATTGGATGGATATAGTAGCTGAAAAAGAGGAAGAAAATGAGCTAAAACCAAGTGTCGGGACGTAAACAAGTGATCAAAGGTTGAAAGAATAAAAAAAAATGTGGGTTTTATACC
This sequence comes from Helianthus tuberosus, assembly GCA_030545235.1. Classification (NCBI taxonomy): domain Eukaryota; kingdom Viridiplantae; phylum Streptophyta; class Magnoliopsida; order Asterales; family Asteraceae; genus Helianthus; species Helianthus tuberosus. The sequence continues at coordinate 135,237,122 of CM060366.1, read as the reverse complement.
TATCGCGTGTCGCAACAAGCTTGGGTAATATTGTCTCGTGCTGCAAAAGAGGTCCAGTGACTTGTTGGCTCATTTGGGTGCCCCATGGGCGGCGGTAGTATGGGCTAGGCCCACCGCGGCCCGCCAAAGACTCATAGCTCAGGGAAAATAATTAAATTAGGTTTTTGGCCTTTTAATCAAGTATATATGTTGGTTATTACCATAACAAAAACCCTAATGGATCCTAATCGGCTGGGAACACTTCTGGACGAATTCAGAAGGGAGTTTTGCAAGGATTGAAGTTCTTGAATCATTGCAAGGAACACTTCTGGACGAATTCAGAAGGGAGTTTTACGGGTTTTGCTTATCGGTTTATCTTGTTTTCTAGTTTCTTGTTCATTATGTCAATGAATTCAGAATTTAAACCTTGTTTTATTGTTTTTAAGACTATGTTGCTTGGCTAATTTCTTAAACTACTTAGGTTGTGATGAACTTTTGATAAAGTATGGATTTTTATTAGACGTTAATGTGTTTTATGGATTATTCCTGAAAAGTACGAAACTTTGGATTCTTGATTTAATGTTTATGCGTATTTAATCTTGTTTGAAACTGTTACATGTTTCACTTGCGTTTTTGTGGATGTCTTCCATGTATGAATGCTAGTTAGGCCATAGACGGTGTGTTAGTGACTAGTTTACGGTTAATTCTGTAGGATTTCTGTAGGAACTGTGATTAAGGTTTTGAATAGGGTTTAATATTCTACTAATCTTTATAACCGTAAGGTGAGAGATTGTCGGATTGTCTTTATTGTTAGATTGCTAAGGTTTGGTAATTAGTAAGAATATCACCTAGTTTACCTTTCAGTATTTGCTTTTCGAGTTAAATCAGATTTCTTAGTTGCCTTAGACTTTCCACTGTAAGGTAGTTAGTCAAATTGGGGCACTTTTCTAGATAATTTGATAACCGTAGGGGATTCTAATAAATCGGTAGTCTTAACAGCCTTTTAGAGTTCCATAGGTGTCTTCTCGAGAAGGGTCGGGGGTCATGTTCGGTTTCTCTTAGGGTTTAGCACTTAAAGATCCCGGTTCCATAACATGTTAGCATCTGATAGAAACCATACGATATCAATTGGGATTCGAACCTAGGTAGTTATTCGTCATCACTGATCTTAAATCTCGTTTAAGTTGTATCTTAGTTTATTTACTTTATTTAATTTTATTTTACTTTACATTTAGGATTTTTAGAATACCCCCCCCCCCCCTCAAAATATAAAATCAATTTAGTCGTGTCAGTCGGTCAAGTCTATAGAGTCTAGTTTACGTAATTAGAGAGTCTTGTGGGTTCGATACTCGGACTTACATAAGTTATACTACATTGACCGGTACACTTGCCAGTTGTGTGGTCTAGGTTAGAGAGTTAGTTTTATAAATTTAAAACATAGCGTATCTAATTTATGGTTTAATTTAGTTAATTTATTTAGACCATTTTAAGCACATCAATTAGTTTAGTAGCTTCTAAACTTAAGCTACCAGAAAAGCTGAGTGAAATCCATAATGTATTCCATACTTTAATCTGAAAAAGTGCTTAGCTGATAAAGCACTTGTCATGTCTCATCATGACGTTCAAATTGATGAGAGCTTAAGGTTTATTAAAAAACCTTTGTCCATTAAGGACCATGAAATTAAAAAGCTCCATAGGAAAAAGGTTTCCCTCATCAAAGTGAAATCGGATTCCCGTCGTGGCCTAGAATACACTTGAGAGGTTGAAATCCGAAATGAAACGGAAATGCCCGTATTTGATGAATAAATCTCGACGAGATTTCCTTTAAGGGGATGAGGATGTAACACCCGGAAATTTTCGTCCAATTATGAGACGACACGTGTCGAATCCTCTAACTAATCCCGACTACGTGGAGGGAGGAACTTCCAATTATTCCCAACTATGTGGAATGAGGAAGGACCCACACTGTACGTTCACTGAAACGTGTACCGTATCTCCGACTGATCCCGAATCTGGGAAGGAGAGGGACTATTATTGTGTGTTAGCTAAAACACGTCCTGAATTCTCTGAATAATCCCATTTATGTGGAAGGAGAGGACAAAACTGCCCAAATGGGAATTTATCAAAGTCCAAGGACTAAAATATAAAAATCTCAAAATATTGCTTCTGGAGGTCCCTTACTGTCACACCCCGACCACGTGAGACAACGAAACGTGGCGGAAAACGTCGGGGAGTGTTGTAACAGAATCATTGTTTCATAACACATGGATATTGAAATATTGTTTTATTGAATTAAATAGTTACAATGTCTTGACAATCAGAGAAACATAACATAAATAACTAGTCTTGCATCTTTTATTGTCGCTAAGGCCCAAGTACGCCTAAGTGTATCTTGATAAATCCTATGCATCATATCCTGAAACACATGTGAAAATAGGTACGTCAGCATAAAAATGCCTGTGAGATACATAGGTTTATGAAAATAGGATTCATGACTTATTGTTTAAGAAAATGTTTAGTCATGAACCTTGTAATTTGATTTGTCTTGTAAATCATTTGAAAAACGATAAGATCAGATGATATGTATAAATAAGAGAATAATGTATGGTTAAATGAATAACTATGTAAAAATGAGTTTGTATAAGATAAGTTGTTTGTAAAAGAATGTCTTGTGAAAAGTATGTTATTTGTATAAAATGTTATATATCTTAAATTGAAATGATTCAAATAACGCTATGATATGTAATACCATACAAACACTTATATATAGGAAGTACCAGCGGCGTATCCACCATGCTTGTATCATATTACACACGCACCGTTACTCAAATCACTTACCCAAACAGACCACCAATGTAAGATGTCTATGTTTAAACCAATTGCCAAACGTATTGAATAATATGTCAAAAATGTTTATGTCAATATGTAAATCATGTAATGTGTAACCAATGTCAATAATGTTTATGTGTCAAATGTAAATCATGTAATGTGTAATCAATGTCAATAATGTTCATGTGTCAAATGTAAATCATGTAATGTGTAACCAAAATGATCTGTATGGCTAGTGAAATGTATCAACTAAACCATATGCACAAAAACAAAGTATTGAAGTAAAACATGGTTTAAATCAAAGCTATGTTTTGTGGAAATGCATGCTATACTGATACGAACATCTATGCGGTGTTGTGAAAATGCATACATCCAAGCCTTGAGACTGTGGCGATAAACCCTTAAACAATTTAAAGGTTTATCTAAATTATGTATATCGAATTCGGTCATTCCTTCCAATCCACACCAAACCCAGGATTTCAGGAACGGGAGTTGTCAATTCCTATGGTACCACTACCTACTAACGAACGGCGTGATCAATGTTAATGAATGTATTGTTCCATGTTAAACAAACCAAATGTCATAACAAAATGTAAGCATGTGATGAAAACAACTGTACTAAGTATGCAACAAATGAACATACATAGCATGTGATATGATGTGAAACGATGTACTAAGTATGAACTAAATGGACATACATAGCATAAAATGTAATGTAAAACGATGTACTAAGTATGAACTAAATGGACATACATAGCATGAAATGTAATGTAAAACGATGTACTAAGTACGCACACAATGGCCATACGTAGCATGAAATGTAATGAAATCATGTACTATAATGTACTAACATGCATAGCAGGTATATGATGTGAAAACATGGAAAGCATGAAAGTAACAAGTAGGCACATGTGTTTCACCCCAAAACAGTTTGGAAAACAGTAAAAGAGGGGTCTATGTACTCACTTGAGATTGCTCAAAAGTCCTAGGATAACCACCAAGCAATGCTAGAGATCACGGAATCAAACGGCACCTAATATAGGTAACTATGTTAATAAACCGGACCTAAATCGGAGGATTTAGATAGAATGAGGGTTCGTAAGCCAAACGAGTATAGAGACTCGTGTCATATGGTTTAACAAAGCCTACATACTAAATGAAAACTAACATAAGTGCTTACGACCCATTACGACCCGTTTAGGTAGCTTATGCTACTTTAACGCGTCGTTCGCGTGAAACGCGTTCGGACCGCCTAACTAGTCCTATGACAAGTGTTATATGCCTAAACATGTTACATAATCAGTTATGTGACAAAAGTTTAGGTTACATATGCTTAATTACCAATTATACATGAAAAGGGTATTCTGGTAATTTACCTAAGGCATATAAACTACCTATCATACAACTACTTAAACGAAGCGACCATAAGGTATAACCCCGGAAGGTTATTCCCTATATAATATGGTCACCTAATGTGTTTGGTCGGATCCTAATGATCGACCAAATGGGTCGGGTTCGAAGGTATAAGCGATTTATTAGATCGCTTACCCTACGACCCTAGACAACGTGGAAATCAGTAGGCATAGTCCCAAGGGACTATAACCAACGTGATTATACTCATGTTGCGAAGTTCAAACAAACTTCGCATTGACCATAAACTGGTCAACGCAGAAAGTCAAACAAAGTTTGACTTTCAGACTCTAAAAGACTCGAAAAGCAATAAAAGAACGAAAGAATACTTACGAAGGGTCCCCGAATGCTAATCTCGATTCAAGAATCTCAGGTATGAAACAATGGTTTCAACTTAGAGTTTCTCAAATCAAAATTCTAGTGAGTTTAGCAATGGATGGCATGGGGTATTTATAGTATTCGGGTAACCGTTAAGATCGTTTCATGGAAACCGTGCTCGAATCTCATGCGTACACTTGTTGGAATGTTATGGTAGGTAAATTTGCCACCCACCATAAGGAATTGACACTTGGAAATGGGATTGGGGGTGCAAAACAGCTGCAAACAGGCTGTTAAACATTGAATCTGGTCCAGAAGGGGGCTCGCGTGACGCTAAGGCCCCTCGCGTCACGCCTAGCCCCTGTTGTGTATTCAGCCCATTTCCGGCACTTCTAAGGCCCGTCAAGCCAACTTTAAGGCCCTAAAATGATGCCTAAACATTGTGGACATGAAACATGCTCAAAAATATGCCGGGTGTTGGTTCGTTTGGCTGTACGATCGCGATGTTCGCTTAATTACGACGGAATGCGCATAAGCGCGAAAAACGATCCAAATTGCGCGACGAATGGATTTCTCTCATGCCAAACACTAAAATAAAATATTTTAGTGCTTACATAAATTTTTTGATGTCCGGATGTATTCAGAACGTGAGTTATGCGCGAAAGTGCAAACTTGTGCACTTTTTGACACTTTTAGTCCCTGAATGACCCAAAAGTTTATTTTAGCACACCTAACCCCTCAAAGACTATTTCTAAGCTATTTAAAGGATATTTATGGTATGTTTAACTTATGGTCATGTTCCGGAATGTCTGTTACAGTTCAAATTGGCATACTTTCGCAGTTTGTCAAATTTAGTCCCTGTAAGCGAATTAACTTGATTTTGCCATACCAAAGCCTTCAAAACTTATTTCTAAGTTATGTAAAGGTTATTTAAGGTATGTTAAGCCTATGTCACTATTCCAGAGTGTTTGTTGCATTAAACTGGTTATATTTATGCATTGGTGCGCGTATAACCCTCCAGAAAGCGATTTAGAGTTTGGAATTGAACAAAAATTGATATGTGCAAATGATACACATATTTTTACAAATCCCAAGTATGAAATATAATATTTCATTGGTTCGGTATTTGTTTGATGGCCGTGGCGGCACAGGTGTTACAGTCTCCCCTACTTTAGGAAATTTCGTCCCGAAATTTTATCTAGAGGAAACTTGTGTGAATTTGAAAACATGAAGTTGAAAAGATCGAACAACATTGGTTAGGGTTCTGAACTTCTAGTAACTTTAATAACATCATGCTTGCAATGTAAGAGGGATACTTATATACAAGTATATGAAGCGTCATTGGTGCGTCCACCGTACCTCCATTACATCGTTCTCATTTCGTTATTGTTGTCACCATCGGTTCTTACACATAATAAATCTTACTGTGGTTACCGTGCACTGAATCTCATAATTATGTACGCGTCCATAATTAGACAATTCCTTGCATAGTTCACACAGTCTATTTTATAATGTGTAGAGGAAAACCAAATGAACAAACCTGTGATGAGTGTGACTAGACCGCCATAGAGTCCTTTTAATTAAATCATTAAATGATCTAAATAGACTATCAAGGAGTCTGTTCAGCTATATCACTAGATGTCATTCTTTAACCAGATTGTGAATCAATCTTTTTGACTAGATCACTTAAGGGTCTCTTATGAATCATGGAATAGTACTATATAATCCAAGGGTCTTAACTATTACATAGAAGCACATTCAGGATTTAAGGTAGTACCTTTTTGAATATCCTACTACGAATCCCTCATATGGAGATATGAAAGATCCTGCGAGGATTTGGATAACAAATATCCAGAGTATAACAAATACACAAAATGCATAAAAGAAAACACAAGATGCATAAACACATAGTCATATAACCACAAAGATTGTTTACTTGTTAATTTGTTTTGTTGACAGAGCACATGCATTTAAAGTACAATAGGAATCCATCTCGTGGATTTCATTTGGCACTTTAAACAATTACAAGAATCTAACTATAAAGATAGAAAGATTTCTAAAAGAGAAATTCGATTTCGATTATAAGGAACCGAAATGTTCGAATTCAGGTACATAAGGAATCCAATTAAGGACTCTGATTTGAATGATGATCATCCACAAGGGTCTAAATGTGAAGATAAAAAGATCCCGTATGGATTTTAGAAGTTGAAGATGTTTTGAAACCTTGCACTGGACGTGCTTATGTCAAAACATGAAGTAAAAATGCTTATGAAGTTGAGATGCTTGATATGTCAAGGCGACATATGAAGCAGAATTTGAAAGTTAAGTTAATGTATGAGGAAAATATTTTTGAAACTATGCATGGGGTTCTTTTAAGAAAAAAAAATGTGTTTAACGTTTTTGAAACCTTATATATAATACTTTTGAAATCATAAAGTAGGTGTATTAGGTAGGTATATTTATAAAAATGTTTTAAAAATCATGCGAGATGAATTTTGAAATTATGTATAAGGTTTTTGAAAATATGAATGATGCTTTTCGAAATCATGCACTTGATAAGAAAATGTATTGTATTAATATTGTTTTAAGGCTATATGAGACATTTTGAAATCATGAAGGTTGGTTTTGATAACATGGCCAATGTTTTTGAAATAACATAGACATTGCATTTAGAAAAATTGTTTTCAAACTATATGAAATGTTTTGAGATCATGAAGATTGTTTTTGAAATACTTGTACTATATATGTTGAAAAAAAAAACAAAACGTAATGGGTATGAGATTTGGAAATACCCTTAGTTATTTAACCAAGGATTCAAAAGCACAGATGTGCAGAAGCATGATTACTCATAATGTCACTTTATTTTCTGTACTTTGTTTCTTAGAGTGAAACGAGTACTTAAAATTTTCGAAGGAATCATGAGCGATCATTTGAAAGAGAGAATCACAAGAGTAGTTTGTAAGGAACATAGTTCCTTAATGTAGGTATTATAGGGAAATGCCATAAACACATGTAATTATACTTGTATATTAGAATTGCGAACAACAACTTTTATTTATGAACAAGACATATTGTTTCACAATACACGAAAACAAAGGCATAAGACAGCACATCCTTTTTTCAGCCAAATGCTCATCCAAGGGTTGGATTTGCATTAGCAAGCCTTGGGCATTTGTTCCTGTAATGGCTCGTATTGCCACAGTTGTAGCATGATCCAGGCGGAAAGCGAGCTTGAGCAGGATTGGCTTGTGGTCGGTTTAGACCACTTTGGTTTGGGGTAAATCGACAAACATTTTCCAGGTGACCGAGTCGCCCGCACGATGCACACCAACGACACTGTAGGTGAGCTAGGTGGTGTGCATTACATTTGTCGCATATTGGGGCTGTTCCCTTGTATTGCTTCTTAACAGGTTGTGCTGCCACCCGGATGGATCCTGCTTGATTTGGTACTGCTGCAGTTGGACAAAACCATGCCGTATGACCTATAGGTCCACAAATTTGGCATTTGCGGCACTTCACGCTAGCCTGATGATGAAGGCTACATTGGTTGCACAAGGGTGCAGTTCCGTTGTATGGCTTCCTAGCAGGGGGTTGAGCAGGTTGGTTGGGGATGGCTCGACCATTGTGAGCGACCACGGCGAAGTTCTGAGAAGCCTTCCGCTTCTTTGACTTCTTAGGGAATCGTTCATCCATGGTCTTTGATTCCTCGGTTGGTTTCTTGGCTGGTAGTGCTGGCTTGACTTCTGCTTCCTTTGGTGACTCTTGAGTGGCTTCATTGTTGAGACGAGACATGGCAATTCCTAATTCCACAGTCTTCAGAATCACTTCGCCTATTCGCTGGGCAAATTTGGCTGTTTGCCCGGACATTTGACCGTTGCTGAGAGGAAGAGACATTCTAGAAGAAAATGAAAGACATAGGAAGAAACAAGTGAAACGTCATCGGATAAACAATACTGAATGGTAACGAATGAAAATTGTGATCATTTGTTTGTTACCTAAAGCAAACAAATGAGATGGTGACAAATCAAAGTAAATGGGTCAAAAATAATGTATCGCGAAGACATGCTCGCCTATAAGTGAACACTCATCCCAAGAATTCCCAGGTAAGCACAACTGGTCTCGCGTCTGATTAGATGTATACGAAGTGCTTGCCTAGACAGAAAACCCAGAATACAGGCATTCACCCTTCCAGTTTGCACGTGTTCACATTATTTAAAACCCAAAACCTTGACGAGATTTTGAAAATTCAAAGGGGTTCAAAACCATATAACAGAGAGTTCAAAACCTTACAATAGAGGGTTCAAAACCTAGTAATCAATCATCCTAGAACAGATGATTAGTTTTCAAAGCGGTTTGGGAATTTATGTTCTCGTTGAGGTCGTCGCCTAAGGATAGAGATGTACAAAAAAACTGATTACGCAATCGAAACCGGAAAAAAAACCGGAACCGGATATTGTAAAAACCGGTTTTTTTTTAACCGGTTCGGTTATAACCGGTTAGGCCGGTTATAAATCGGTTACAAGGTTTCTGGACCGGTTCGGTTATAAAATCGATTTTTAAAAAAACCGGTTATTTATTCGAATAATAAAAAAACCGGTTAATAAAACCGGTTAACCGGTAACGGATACATAAAAACCGGTTAAAAAAACCGGTTAAACCCCAATGAAGGAGAAGTTTACGAGGACGAGGTCGAAGCCGAATTGACAACCCCAATGACCGACGAAGAAGCCGAATTAGATGAATTCCTACGCAATAGTTCGGGTTCGGGTTCGGCCGAAGAAGATTAAACGAGGGTTCGGGTCTCAATATTGTAGTTCCACTAAAAAAATATATATATATTAGTGGACCTTCTTGCGGATTAATATTTTAAGTTTATGTAAAACCGTTTATCGTTTGTTACGTTTATCGTTTGTATTTTCATTATTATGTAAAACCGTTTGTTGCGAGACTTAATGAATGTTTTAACTTTTTATACTTTCATTGTTTTATCTAAGAAATTGAATTTAAAAAAAAACAAAAAAAAAGGTTAGAAACTGCAAAAAACAGCAGCCACACAGCAACAAACAACAAAAAATAACATTCTGTGAACAAATTCTGCAGACCGGTTTTTTTACCGGTTTTTTTTTCGGTTTCTGTTAATCGGTTTTTATAACCGGTTATTGATTAATAAAAAAACCGGTTTTTTTTTCAACCGGTTAGGACCGGTTACAATATTCTACCTTTAAAACCGGTTAAAAACCGTAACCGGTTTTTGAAAAACCATTTTTTTTTTTTGGGCCAAAAAAACCGGTCCGGTTAAAAACCGGTTTCGGTTACTAAAAAAACCGGTTTGTACACCTCTACCTAAGGATAGGTGACGGTATCGTCTTATGACTAAACGCAAGTAAACTCGCGTTAGGGTCCTAAGAAGGTTATAGACTAGGTCAAAGTATTACTAATAACCTAATTCCCTATAACCATGGGCTCTGATACCAACTTTTCTGTCACACCCCGACCACGTGAGACAACGAAACGTGGCGGAAAACGTCGGGGAGTGTTGTAACAGAATCATTGTTTCATAACACATGGATATTGAAATATTGTTTTATTGAATTAAATAGTTACAATGTCTTGACAATCAGAGAAACATAACATAAATAACTAGTCTTGCATCTTTTATTGTCGCTAAGGCCCAAGTACGCCTAAGTGTATCTTGATAAATCCTATGCATCATATCCTGAAACACATGTGAAAATAGGTACGTCAGCATAAAAATGCCTGTGAGATACATAGGTTTATGAAAATAGGATTCATGACTTATTGTTTAAGAAAATGTTTAGTCATGAACCTTGTAATTTGATTTGTCTTGTAAATCATTTGAAAAACGATAAGATCAGATGATATGTATAAATAAGAGAATAATGTATGGTTAAATGAATAACTATGTAAAAATGAGTTTGTATAAGATAAGTTGTCTGTAAAAGAATGTCTTGTGAAAAGTATGTTATTTGTATAAAATGTTATATATCTTAAATTGAAATGATTCAAATAACGCTATGATATGTAATACCATACAAACACTTATATATAGGAAGTACCAGCGGCGTATCCACCATGCTTGTATCATATTACACACGCACCGTTACTCAAATCACTTACCCAAACAGACCACCAATGTAAGATGTCTATGTTTAAACCAATTGCCAAACGTATTGAATAATATGTCAAAAATGTTTATGTCAATATGTAAATCATGTAATGTGTAACCAATGTCAATAATGTTTATGTGTCAAATGTAAATCATGTAATGTGTAATCAATGTCAATAATGTTCATGTGTCAAATGTAAATCATGTAATGTGTAACCAAAATGATCTGTATGGCTAGTGAAATGTATCAACTAAACCATATGCACAAAAACAAAGTATTGAAGTAAAACATGGTTTAAATCAAAGCTATGTTTTGTGGAAATGCATGCTATACTGATACGAACATCTATGCGGTGTTGTGAAAATGCATACATCCAAGCCTTGAGACTGTGGCGATAAACCCTTAAACAATTTAAAGGTTTATCTAAATTATGTATATCGAATTCGGTCATTCCTTCCAATCCACACCAAACCCAGGATTTCAGGAACGGGAGTTGCAAATTCCTATGGTACCACTACCTACTAACGAACGGCGTGATCAATGTTAATGAATGTATTGTTCCATGTTAAACAAACCAAATGTCATAACAAAATGTAAGCATGTGATGAAAACAACTGTACTAAGTATGCAACAAATGAACATACATAGCATGTGATATGATGTGAAACGATGTACTAAGTATGAACTAAATGGACATACATAGCATAAAATGTAATGTAAAACGATGTACTAAGTATGAACTAAATGGACATACATAGCATGAAATGTAATGTAAAACGATGTACTAAGTACGCACACAATGGCCATACGTAGCATGAAATGTAATGAAATCATGTACTATAATGTACTAACGAACATAGCAGGTATATGATGTGAAAACATGGAAAGCATGAAAGTAACAAGTAGGCACATGTGTTTCACCCCAAAACAGTTTGGAAAACAGTAAAAGAGGGGTCTATGTACTCACTTGAGATTGCTCAGAAGTCCTAGGATAACCACCAAGCAATGCTAGAGATCACGGAATCAAACAGCACCTAATATAGGTAACTATGTTAATAAACCGGACCTAAATCGGAGGATTTAGATAGAATGAGGGTTCGTAAACCAAACCAGTATAGAGACTCGTGTCATATGGTTTAACAAAGCCTACATACTAAATGAAACCTAACATAAGTGCTTACGACCCATTACGACCCGTTTAGGTAGCTTATGCTACTTTAACGCGTCGTTCGCGTGAAACGTGTTCGGACCGCCTAACTAGTCCTATGACAAGTGTTATATGCCTAAACATGTTACATAATCAGTTATGTGACAAAAGTTTAGGTTACATATGCTTAATTACCAATTATACATGAAAAGGGTATTCTGGTAATTTACCTAAGGCATATAAACTACCTATCATACAACTACTTAAACGAAGCGACCATAAGGTATAACCTCGGAAGGTTATTCCCTATATACTATGGTCACCTAATGTTTTTGGTCGGATCCTAATGATCGACCAAATGGGTCGGGTTCAAAGGTATAAGCGATTTATTAGATCGCTTACCCTACGACCCTAGACAACGTGGAAATCAGTAGGCATAGTCCCAAGGGACTATAACCAACGTGATTATACTCACGTTGCGAAGTTCAAACGAACTTCGCATTCACCATAAACTGGTCAACGCAGAAAGTCAAACAAAGTTTGACTTTCAGACTCTAAAAGACTCGAAAAGCAATAAAAGAACGAAAGAATACTTACGAAGGGTCCCCGAATGCTAATCTCGATTCAAGAATCTCAGGTATGAAACAATGGTTTCAACTTAGAGTTTCTCAAATCAAAATTCTAGTGAGTTTAGAAATGGATGGCATGGGGTATTTATAGTATTCGGGTAACCGTTAAGATCGTTTCATGGAAACCGTGCTAGAATCTCATGCGTACACTTGTTGGAATGTTATGGTAGGTAAATTTGCCACCCACCATAAGGAATTGACACTTGGAAATGGGATTGGGGGTGCAAAACAGCTGCAAACAGGCTGTTAAACATTGAATCTGGTCCAGAAGGGGGCTCGCGTGACGCTAAGGCCCCTCGCGTCACGCCTAGCCCCTGTTTTGGCAGATTTTGCAGAAATGGTCACTGCTGTGTATTCAGCCCATTTCCGGCACTTCTAAGGCCCGTCAAGCCAACTTTAAGGCCCTAAAATGATGCCTAAACATTGTGGACATGAAACATGCTCAAAAATATGCCGGGTGTTGGTTCGTTTGGCCGTACGATCGCGATGTTCGCTTAATTACGACGGAATGCGCATAAGCGCGAAAAACGATCCAAATTGCGCGACGAATGGATTTTTCTCGTGCCAAACACTAAAATAAAATATTTTAGTGCTTACATAAATTTTTTGATGTCCGGATGTATTCAGAACGTGAGTTATGCGCGAAAGTGCAAACTTGTGCACTTTTTGACACTTTTAGTCCCTAAATGACCCAAAAGTTTATTTTAGCACACCTAACCCCTCAAAGCCTATTTCTAAGCTATTTAAAGGATATTTATGGTATGTTTAACTTATGGTCATGTTCTGGAATGTCTGTTACAGTTCAAATTGGTATACTTTCGCAGTTTGTCAAATTTAGTCCCTGTAAGCGAATTAACTTGATTTTGCCATACCAAAGCCTTCAAAACTTATTTCTAAGTTATGTAAAGGTTATTTAAGGTATGTTAAGCCTATGTCACTATTCCAGAGTGTTTGTTGCATTAAACTGGTTATATTTATGCATTGGTGCGCGTATAACCCTCCAGAAAGCGATTTAGAGTTTGGAATTGAACAAAAATTGATATGTGCAAATGATACACATATTTTTACAAATCCCAAGTATGAAATATAATATTTCATTGGTTCGGTATTTGTTTGATGGCCGTGGCGGCACAGGTGTTACACTTACGAACCGCAAGGCTTAACCTTTACGGTCCACAAGGGAGTTCAAATTCCTCTGTGCGCCTGAGGTCCTTAAGGACCGTAAGGCATCACTCTTACGATCTGTAAGAGTGTGCCAGTGACAGTTTAATGGCAGATGGCTGCCTTGGCTGCCACCTAGCTTCATTTTGCCACCATCTCTTCTCCATCTTCCAAGTGTTATGACACTAAACAGTACCTAAAGAATCTAGTGGACACTTGGCATGATTTAGATGTCCTTGAATTCAGATAAATAGGTGGTGAAGTTGTGTATTCAACTCACCTTCTCAAATCTCACTCTAAACACTTCTTTGGAGCAATCCCTGAGTTTGGAGCTGCTCTAAAGTGGTCTTTAGTGTTCCTTCTTTCGAGTAAGTCTTCTTCTTTGACTTATTTCATTATTTTAGGCTAGTAATCAACTAAATGTCAAATAGTTTGACTTTCTGTTTGACTTTTAGTTTTGACTAATATGGTTAAGTCAAAGTTCAATCCGAACTTTCCTACATGATTGTAATAATGATGGTATGATCCCTCTATGAACGTACCCTCGGATCATCACGTTTACTAGTTGAATTAACGGGTCAAGCATGTTACTCAAGAAGTAAAAAATGTAACAATTTGCATAAATTGCATAAACGAATTTCTAAACTTATAGCTCATATGTTTTGACACTTAAATAGAATATATAACTTATATAAACATAGGGTGGGGATAGTGTACATTAATTCAGAAGTGTGAGAAGTGTATTATAACACTATATATAACACTATATAACACCATATAAACACCGTATAACACTATGTAACACCATATAACACCATATAACACTATGTAACACTATATAACACAATATAACAATATATAACACTATACATCTATCATAGACATGCTATCAGACAAAATATAGTGTTATATTTGTTATATAGTGTTATATAGTGTTACATAGTGTTATATGGTGTTATATGGTGTTACATAGTGTTATACGGTGTTTATATGGTGTTATATAGTGTTATATATAGTGTTATAATACACTTCTCACACTTCTGGATTAATGTACAGGATCCTCTACCTATAAACATATATTAGCATGCTTAACTCGTCTAATTCACTTTAGAGCCTCATTCTATGTCAAAAGTTAAGTAGTTTGACTTTTGCTTTGACTTTTGATTCAGGCCCATTCGGTCAACATTAGAAATTTTTTAAAACTTATATTATGACCATATTAATATACAGTATAACCCTTTGAAGTTATGCCTCTTGGTCATGTTATTTGGTAGGTTAAATGACAAGTCTAGTATTTATATTTTAGAAAGGACGACTATGCCCTTTTTCATTAGGCTAAAGAAATAATTTTCAAACCAAAGTAGCTAACATTATGACTTTTAAACAGAATGTATTATAAAATGTGTTTTGACACCTTGGACTTGTCATAAGACTCATCTAACCTTCCGAACCCGCTTTTACGCGCATAACTAGTTATACGAACCTAGTTCGTATAATTTAGGCGTAACGGGTCTAATCACTTCAATTTCACTTCAAAATATAATTTTTGGTTAATTGACCTTTATCCAAAGAGTCATTGCACTCGGATAGGCATAAACCTCATTTATTCCAGTCTACGCTTAATCTAACGAATCTTTTTTTAAGTAACGGGCCATGTCTAAAGGAACTAACCTGTGACATGTATACATTCTGATGTAGCGTGTGTTACGATAACGAAGAGCAAAACACGTTGATTCTGTGAATACCCGTGTTGATCTTCCCCAACCCCCAAAATTCAACCCAAAGGGCATAGAATTTGAAGTGAAATTTGAGTAAATTCGAAATTCAAGTCTGACCATCCAAATTACAAGAGAAAGACATAAATAGAGACATAAATTCGAAATGGGCCTCAAAAATACCATGGGCCAAACACAAGCCCAAAAACAAAATGCCCAAAACACTTCAAAAAACATAAAAACGTAAATAACTAATAGAAATAAGCGTTTTTTTGGCCCAGAAGAAGATCCAAACCACCGTAGGCCATTTTCAGCAAGATGGAGCTCATTCTCACGTTCGTTTCGCCTGGTCGCACGCCCAAAACGGACCCCCGTAGCCCAAGTTAGAGCCATTTTAGTGAGGCCCCTTTTGTTACACGATCTTGGGCATCCAGATACAAGATGGCCCGCTCCTCCACACTTGTACCCGTATCACATTCTAACATATAATTAATTATGTTCATTCCGAACTATAGAACCCCCCAGATAATCGGACTTGGGTCCATAATACTTAGACTTGTGGCTTTTGCAAAAATAAAACTGTTATCAGTTGGAAACTAGCAAAAGGTAAATACTCTTAACTTATTTTGTTTTAAAACTTGGAGTATGGTGAATAGGCCACTTGGAGCGGGTATTATATAAATGAGCCCTGTGATTGCTTATAAATATAAGAACTCTGTTTAATCCATTTTACTTGATAACTGAAACAATTGGGGGTTATTGGTATCGTGTCCGGGCGTCCCAACTCATGAACTATTACGGCCATACGGAATAACATGCAGGGATAGGCATACCGACTGTAAGACACGTTCATTCAACTTTGGTGTGTACCCTTAATCATTATAGCACTGAAAATGATCGGCTCTGATCTCTGGTTCCCATTCTATGACAAGTATGTACATCTGGTGACAAGATAAAATCCCAAAAAATATTAAATGATTACCTACGGGTTTTCTCTATGTATAAAACTCTTTTTGAAAAACTGTTTTCAAAACGAGTCAGTTAATTGTATTTACCAGCGAAAGCTGACGTGCTTTCAAAAGATTGAACCGTGGGTACCGAACTTATAATAAGCTGGGAATCCGGGTCGGCTAGAATGAAGGATATGGAATTTGCAACTCCTCAGCTTAAGGCCTATGATGTCTAAAGCTCTTTTTATTAGATCCCGCTTGTGGGCTTGTACTCGAACACTTGTATAACTTTTATATATATTCAAGCTTTTATTAAATGAATATATTTTTACTCATTACTTCCGCTGCATTATTAAATTGTGATATTGTTCTCCAATCGTCACGCTTAAACCCTATCCATCCGGGCCCACCGGAAATCGGGGTGTGACAAGTATGCTTACCCATTACGATGAATCGTTGTGCTTACCTTGATCGCGGTATGTCATGTAATGGGACCCATGGGTATGATAGTATAATATTACCTTAAACGAAACGTATCACAAGGTTGAAAATTGAAAGTTGAGCATTAGGTTTAAGAGGACAAACATATTGGCAATTGTATGGACTAGTCTGATTAAGTATGTGCTGAAAAGTGTTCCTTAGTCAGTCTGAGAAGATTTGATCCCGTAGCAATTTCTTTCAATTTTATTTCTTTGTGTGAATTTATGTGTGTTTGTGTGTTTTCAAAAGGTTGCTTAGTTGGTCGGATTGTTGATTTTAAGAAAGATGGTTTCTGTCAGGTAAAAGAGGATAAGGCCCAATCCATTTCGGATAATGCGCATTGATTTCGGATAATTAATGTTCGGACAAGCACTGTTCCGAATTGGGCCTGAGTTGGACCAGGCCCATTGATTCATGGCCCAAATCGAAACAGTATATAATGGTATTTTACTGTTTTGGAACCTCAATTCGAACATCTGAATTTCTAATCTTTCCGAATTCTCTCTCATCTCATCATTTCGGACTAATTCGAATGTTCAAGGTATTGTAGGTTTCCTATGCATTTCGGATGGATTTCGAATCAACCTTATGCATTTTGGATGCATTTCAGATAATGTTTAAGCATTTCAGATCAAGATCTTCATAATTCGGATGCATTTCGGATAATACATGTATT
This sequence comes from Helianthus tuberosus, assembly GCA_030545235.1. Classification (NCBI taxonomy): domain Eukaryota; kingdom Viridiplantae; phylum Streptophyta; class Magnoliopsida; order Asterales; family Asteraceae; genus Helianthus; species Helianthus tuberosus. The sequence continues at coordinate 135,219,700 of CM060366.1, read as the reverse complement.
TCGGATAATCAATATGATTTATCCGAAATCTGAAATGATTTATTTGAAATGTCAGACTGTTTCGGAAAAATTTGACAAGGGTTATTAAATTGAACCTTTGGTTTTTCGAAACAGTGAATTTGACCCCTTTGACCATCCGAATTGATCTGTTGACCATTTTTGAATTGACATGTTGATATGTTGACTTGTTGACCTGTTGATTTGTTGAATATGTTAACTAGTTGACTTGTTGACTAAGTTAACTAAATTTTGACAATTAATCTAACTTGGTTAGCTTTTGTGCAGAAAATGGCAGATCAACGCAAGCTGATCTATATACAATAAAACAAGTAATTTTTTTCTCTTCCTTACCCTTTCTTAATCATACCCTTGACTAAAAGCTGAATTGTGAAACCTAAAATCACTGTGCTAAGATAACCAAAGCATCATTTGCATAATATGTGTTATTGTAACTATACTTGTAAAAGTCAAAGTGAAACTCGATATAACATTTTCAAAATCAGCATCTAAAATATATTTGTTGGCTTCAAAACATAAAAAAATCTAGTTATAGAACATGATTTTACAACTTTTGATGCTCGAAAGACAACTCACTTTAGCATACTTATGCAAAATTGGCCAATTCATACACCAAGACAAATTTTGTAATGTATATAAAATTCTCATATTCCAATGGATTATTTTGAAATCTGGAATCACGCCAATTCATATTCTCATAGACTCATAGTCGTAGCCAATGATGGCTTTAAGAAACCCTATATATATATATATATATATATATATACATATATATATATATATGTATATATATATATATAGGTAGGGGCTCATGCGAGAACTCCATTTATTGTGAGAACCGCGAGAACCAATGTGAACACAACCTAAAATAGCTAAAAAACCTAAAAAAACCTAACCCCCACCCCCCCCCCCCCCCAAAAAAAAAAAACCTAAACCCCCCCCCCCCCCCACCCCCAAGCTAAATGCTAAAAACTAAAACCCCCAAAAAACCTAAAAAAATCTAAAAAAAATCTAAAAAAATCAAAAAAAAATCTAAATTTTTTTTTAATATTTTTTATGCTCAAATCGCTACTTTTAGTGGCCAAAAAAAATTTATTTTTTATTTTTTGTTTTTTTGGCTTCGAAAAGTAGCGATTTTTATATAAAAATTATTAAAAAAATTGTGTGATTTTTAGCTATTTTTAGGCATTTTTGGTTGTGTTCACATTGGTTCTCGCAATAAGAGGTGGTTCTCGCATGATCTTCTCCCTATATATATATATATATAGGGTAAGGTTCATGCGAGAACCACCTTTATTGCGAGAACTGCGAAAACCAATGTGAACACAACAAAAAATAACCTAAAAAAAAAACCTAACCCCCCCCCCACCCAAAAACCTAAACCCCCACCCCACCCCACCCCCAAGCTAAAATGTTTAAAACTAAACCTCCAAAAAAAACCTAAAAAATAAAAAAAAAAATAAAAAAAAACACACAAAAAAAATTATATTTTTTACATTAAAATCGCTACTTTTAGTAGCCAAAAAAACTTTTTTATGCTACTAAAAGTAGCGACTTTTTGTATAAAAAATATTAAAAAAAAATTGTGTGTTTTTTAGGTATTTTTGGTTGTGTTCAAATTGGTTCTCGCAATAAATGGTGGTTCCTAACGGATCCTTGTCCTATATCTATACTACTTTAATAAGCATATAGGAAGGACAGAAATGGTCATTTGCCACTTTACAACCATTTGAAGCCCATTGTACAACGTTTTAAGCACAAAGGTGTTGAAAAATCCTTCAACATACGCGGAGCAGCTCATACAAACTAACCGGATCTCTTTGACCCGTTTTACCCAAATTGATCCAATATATACCTTCTTTCACTCAATCTAAACCCTAATATTCATTTCATTCACATCCACCCCCATCCTTCTTCTTCTCTCTCTCTCTCACTAGACGCGGTTCTAGGGTTTCAAAACCAGGCGCTCCAAGATCAAGATCTAGGGTTTCTCTGTGATGAATCTCTTTACATCCGACACCAGATTGACTTCCTCATTATCATCACCACCATTTCTAGGGTTTCTTTACCAGTCACTTCAAGATATACGCTTCCTCAGCGATGAATCTCTCTAGATCCAACACCAGATCGACTGGTTTAACCGCTCGGTATCTTTCTTTTTACAGTATCTTTTTTTTGTTATTTGAATTGGATATGTGTAATATTTCAGATCTGCCGTTGAGTTGTTCGTGTTAGGGTGCACCGGAATAACCCGATGTGGTATGTGTTCTGTAGTTTAGTTTTTTTTCTTTAAAGAAGTTTGTATTTTTAATTTGAAGTTGATTATTGTGTTTATCTTGCAAGTATCATCTGGAATTTGAATCGGATCTGTGTAATATTTCAGACCTGCCGTTGACTTGTTCGTGTTAGGGTGCACCGGAATAACCAGATGTGGTATGTGTTCTGTAGTTTAGTTTTTTTTTTTCTTTAAAGAAGTTTGTATCTTTAATTTGAAGTTGATTATTGTGTTTATCTTGCAAGTATCATCTGGAGTCGATCTCTACACAATTTCAACAAGGTATTGTTTGAGCCGTAGCTTTTTTATTCTGCGAAATGTTTGTTTGTTTACTACTGGATAACCAGATGTGGTATGTGTTCTTTAGTTTAGGTTTTTTTGAAGCCCATTGTACAACCTTTAAAGCACAAAGGTGTTGAAAAATCCTTCAACAACACGCGGACCAGCTCATATAAACTAACCGGATGCATTTGACCCGTTTTAATCAAATGGATCCAATATATACTTTCTTTCACTAAATCTAAACCCTAATTTCATTTCATTCACATCTGCCCCCATGCTCATATAAACTAACTGGTATGTTTGTAGCTGATTATGTTTGTTACAGATCTGGTATGTTTGTAGCTGATTTACATGCTTATGTTACTGATTATGTTTGTTACAGATCAGGTATGTTTGTAGCTGATTATGTTTGTTATAGATCTAATGTTACTGATAAGATTCAGTTTTGCTTTTACAGTTGCCGGTGGGTGGTAAAGGAGTTGTGTACTTCGGATTTTGTGTTCTTAATCTGTCTGAACTGAAAGTGTTTGAGGCTGTGATGCAAAAGCTGAGCTTGTGTTCTTAATCTGTCTGAACTGAAAGTGTCGAGTCTCTGATGCATAAGCTGAGCTTGTGTTCTTAATATGTCTGAACTGAAAGTGTTGAGGCTATGATGCATAAGCGGAGCCTGTGAGGTTACATATTTGTTTCTTGTGCTTAAAACACTTGTACATCATGCTTTAAAGGTTGTTTAAGTTTAGTGGCAAATTACTCTTGTTGTGTACTCCGGATTTTGTGTTCTTAATCTGTCTGAACTGAAAGTGTTGAGTCTATGATGCATAAGCTGAGCTTGTGTTCTTAATCTGTCTTAACTGAAAGTGTTTGAGGCTGTGATGCAAAAGCTGAGCTTGTGTTCTTAATCTGTCTGAACTGAAAGTGTTTGAGGCTATGATGCAAAAGCTGAGCTTGTGTTCTTAATCTGTCTGAACTGAAAGTGTTGAGTCTATAATGCATAACTTAAGCTGAGCTTGTGTTCTTAATATGTCTGAACTGAAAGTGTTGAGGCTATGATGCATAAGCTGAGCCTGTGAGGTTACATATGTGTTTCTTATGCTTAAAACACTTGTACATCATGCTTTAAAGGTTGTTTAAGTTTAGTGGCAAATTACTCTTGTACATCATGCTTTAAAGCGAGGTTACATAACACAATAGACTGTGATGATGATTGTATTTTGAGGGTACATAGAAGATCCGAGTAGCATCTTGGCGGGGCAATATCCAGGTTGCATAGTTCTCACTCTGCAACCGTGTGTTGCAGCCATGGCTTTACCCGTAGTTGTGTTCATCTCTCAATTACATGTCTGAGTCTTCCATATGTTTTGAAAGAAAGTATATATTGGATCCATTTGATTAAAACGGGTCAAATGCATCCGGTTAGTTTATATGAGCTGGTCCGCGTGTTGTTGAAGGATTTTTCAACACCTTTGTGCTTTAAAGGTTGTACAATGGGCTTCAAATGGTTGTAAAGTGGCAAATGACCATTTCTGTCCTTCCTATATGCTTATTAAAGTAGTATAGAGTATAGAGTATAGATATAGATATAGATATAGATAGATAGATAATGTGCTTAAAATGATTTTAGCCTTTATGTTTGTTACAGATCTGGTATGTTTGTAGCTGATTTACATGCTTATGTTACTGAACGTTTTAGTATCTAAGTTGAGTGCTTGTATAGTTGTGATGAATTGTGATGAATGTAGTTGAATTTATAGACTTCCAAGCATGCTTCCTTTCTTACAAATCCGAACAGTGTTTGCTTTTACAGCTGTATTTGAACAGTCATCGTCAGTAAAAAAAATCAAAAAGGATAGCAGTAAAATATTTTGGATTCTGAAAGGTTGTCAACTGTTCAAAGACTTTTTGTGAAAAGTCTTTGAAAGGTTGTCAACTGTTCAACTGTAAAATCAGGAGTTAGGTTTCTGAAAAAGGTTTCGAAAGTCTTTCTGACAGGTTACTGTTCAATTTTTTTGTCATAAAAAAATACTAAATCAATTTTTACTTTAAATTCAAAAAGTTTATTAAAAAGAGTTATAATTTGATGCAAGTGCAGAGCTGTTTAGAGTTTTAACCTGATTCATTACTTTAAATCAATTGTTACTTTAAATTCAAAAAGTTTATTAAAAAGAGTTATAATTTGATGCAAGTGCAAAGCTGTTTAGAGTTTTAACCTGATTCATTACTTTAAATCAATTGTTACTTTAAATTCAAAAAGTTTATTAAAAAGAGTTATAATGTGATGCAAAAGCTGAGCTTGTGTTCTTAATCTGTCTGAACTGCAAGTGTTGAGTCTATGATGCATAAGCTGAGCTTGTGTTCTTAATCTGTCTGAACTGAAAGTGTTTGAGGTTGTGATGCAAAAGCTGAGCTTGTGTTCTTAATATGTCTGAACTGAAAGTGTTGAGGCTATGATGCATAAGCTGAGCCTGTGAGGTTACATATGTGTTTCTTGTGCTTAAAACACTTGTACATCATGCTTTAAAGGTTGTTTAAGTTTAGTGGCAAATTACTCTTGTACATCATGCTTTAAAGCGAGGTTACATAACACAATAGACTGTGATGATGATTGTATTTTGAGGGTACATAGAAGATCCGAGTAGCATCTTGGCGGGGCAATATCCAGGTTGCATAGTTCTCACTCTGCAACCGTGTGTTGCAGCCATGGCTTTACCCGTAGTTGTGTTCATCTCTCAATTACATGTCTGAGTCTTCCAGATGTTTTGATAAGCAAATGCGCAGGTGGTGTATCGAAATCAATCAGCTATAGTTTGATGTTTATTGTGATATTTTGCTTACACAACATATATTGAACCGATTTGGAGTTGCTAGGGTTTCAGTATGAAAGCAAAACAGAGAACAAATAGAGTATTTAGTCCGAGTGAAAGAAAGTATATATCCGGAGGGTTCTTCATGTTTGTTTTGCTTTGAAAAAACAGAGTGTGTTTATTGGTCATTTGAATGTGTTTGATTCGATGATAATCAGTTATTTGGGTATTTTGGGTACTTCATGTTTGTTTTGCTTGTGAAAAAACAGAGGGTTCTTCATGTTGTGTACTCCAGATTTTGTGTACTCCGGATTCATTTGACAAAGGAGTTGTGTACTCCAGATTTTGTGTTCTTAATCTGTCTGAACTGAAAGTGTTTGAGGCTGTGATGCAAAAGCTGAGCTTGTGTTCTTAATCTGTAGCATTCATACAGGAAACACTTGTACATCATGCTTTAAAGGTTGTTTAAGTTTAGTGGCAAATTACTCTTGTACATCATGCTTTAAAGCGAGGTTACATAACACAATAGACTGTGATGATGATTGTATTTTGAGGGTACATAGAAGATCCGAGTAGCATCTTGGTGGGGCAATATCCAGGTTGCATAGTTCTCACTCTGCAGATGTTTTGATAAGCAAATGAGCAGGTTATGATGCATAATATGTCTGAACTGAAAGTGTTGAGGCTATGATGCATAAGCTGAGCCTGTGAGGTTATGATGCATAATATGTCTGAACTGAAAGTGTTGAGGCTATGATGCATAAGCTGAGCCTGTGAGGTTATGATGCATAATATGTCTGAACTGAAGTCAAGTTGGGTCCAAGGTGAATGCTGGAGTACTTTAGAAGTCAAGTTGGGTCCAAGGCTTGGAAGAAGGTGGGAGTTGTGGCTTTCGCTACGATATGGAGACTTTGGATGAGTAGAAGCGAGAAAGAATTTAATGGCAACAACATTCCGATCGCTAAAGTGTACCAGTTTTGTTTTGATAGTCATTATGTATGATTTCAGAAGCTTTGACCATGTTGATATGTGTATTTCAATTTGTTGTATTTATGAACACAGATTATATTAAGAAAAAAAGAAAGTTATTTTTGTATTGTGTAATCATCATCTTCTTAGAGTTTTGGCGTGGTTTGATTTCATTCTTTGATGCGCAATGGAAAGAATCTTACTTTCACTTATACTTGTAGCATTCATACACGAAAACTGACCCGACCTGAGACCAACCCAAAATTCATACAAAGTGGTTTAGTTATATTCTTTTGACTAAATGAATATTTTTTAGTTATACTTGTAGCATTCATACACGAAAACTTACTTTCACTTATACTTATATTCTTTTGACTAAATGAATATTTTTTTTTCATGGGTTACATTTTATTTTTCATGGGTTACATTTTAATTTTGTTACATCCCTGTTTGATTTGTTAACCCGTCCTATTCATTTCCACCTTTGATTTATATTTTAACTTTCAGGCTGTAATGAAGGTTCAACCAGAACTAAACGGAAAACTGACAGGTGTCGCCTTTAGACAAAACGTATATTAAATGTAAACTTTTAATACATACAATACAGAGACAAAACGTCATACCAACTTCGTAGACTTGACAGAACTTACAGACTCGATAACAAAAGACCGTAACATACAATACAGAGACACGCAATTGTGGATCTTTGCTGACGGGTGCACTTCGGAATGTAGCAGATATGAATGAATATAACCCCAGTGGTAGATATGTAATTAGCGAGCTCTGGAATTTCAAGGAAAATCCAAGAGCTACACTGGGGTTATATTCATTCATATCAATCACTTCCTGGTGTGCACCGCACCATCTTCTAGGAGGTTGTCAAGTGTTCTCGCCTTCGTAGTTGGTGTTTTGCGTATCTTTACATCCGCAGCCATTCTGTACAAACAAACCTGAACAAAGCAAAACAAATCAACCCTATGTTTTTTCACAAGCAAAACAAACATGAAGTACCCAAAATACCCAAATAACTGATTATCATAGAATCAAACACATTCAAATGACTAATAAACACACTCTGTTTTTTCAAAGCAAAACAAACATGAAGAACCCTCTGTTAAGCAAAACAAACATGAAGTACCCAAAATACCCAAATAACTGATTATCATCGAATCAAACACATTCAAATGACCAATAAACACACTCTGTTTTTTCAAAGCAAAACAAACATGAAGAACCCTCTGCTTTTTCACAAGAAAAACAAACATGAAGTACCCAAAATACCCAAATACTAACTGATTATCATCGAATCAAACACATTCAAATGACCAATAAACACACTCTGTTTTTTCAAAGCAAAACAAACATGAAGAACCCTCTGTTTTTTCACAAGCAAAACAAACATGAAGTACCCAAAATACCCAAATACTAACTGATTATCATCGAATCAAACACATTCAAATGACCAATAAACACACTCTGTTTTTTCAAAGCAAAACAAACATGAAGAACCCTCTGTTTTTTCACAAGCAAAACAAACATGAAGTACCCAAAATACCCAAATACTAACTGATTATCATCGAATCTAACACATTCAAATGACCAATAAACACACTCTGTTTTTTCAAAGCAAAACAAACATGAAGAACCCTCTGTTTTTTCACAAGCAAAACAAACATTAAGAACCCAAAATACCCAAATACCCAAATAACATGATGAAACCCTCTGTTTTTCATCGAATCAAACCATAAATCAAAATGAGGAACACATCCAAATCATCGAATCAAACCAAAAATACCCAAATAACACATTCAAATCATCGAATCAAACCAAAAATCAATGAGGAACACATCAATCCGAAACTGATCCGATCAGTTCTTTTTAAACAGTTCTCAAACAACCAAGTATCATAGTTTCAATAAACAACCTACATCTGTACTCTAATCAGCCAAATGATCACATGAGATCTGAAACTATAGAATCAAACAAAACCAAACCTCTGTTTTGAAGATGAACCTAATGAAGATGATGAAGATGAAGATGATCTGTTCGATGAAGATGAATGAGTGCTCGATTCGATGAAGATGATGAAGATGATCTGTTGGATGTCGATGAAGATGATGATGATGATAATCGCCGGTGTTGGGTGTTGGGAGTTGGGAGATTATGTTGAGAAGTGTGATGAATATGATTTTTTAGTGTAGATATTAAGGGTTAGGTTAAGTTTTTTAATATATTGTATTTCAATAGTTATCTAAGTTTTTTAATATGATGGTATAGGGATTATTCCCAATCTAAGTTTTTTATTATTTAGCCGAGAACCTTATGGCATAGATAGACTAGATCGCTTCTACGAATAAGAAAACTAATAGACGTACTATACAATATATCACGACAGGATTAACAAACTAACAAGAAACAAGTTCCGCATTGTAAATTGTCGCCACCACAAGTCCTGCATTGTATCAAGAGAATATCAATAAACTAAAAAAAACGAGTATCGTATTGCAAAGTTTCACCCTTAAAATTACTAACAAGTGTTGTGTTTTCCGTTGTATCGCGAATTTGGTTTTGGTTATGGCTCAAAACCGAACCGCCCCATACATAACCCTAAACTCACTAACCTAAGTGATATGTTTCCCGTCGTATCGCGCGGGTAAACGACTAGTATATATATATATATATATATATATAGGGGAAGGTTCATTGGGGAACACTAAAAAAGTGGGGAACAGCGGGGAACAGGCTCAAACGAACTCCGATTGGACTCATTCCAGCGGCGTTGGAACCGGCTCGTCGAATCCTAACTAAGATCTCTTAACCCTAAACCCTAAATCCTAACTCCTAAACTCTAAACCCTAAAGCTAAAAAATAAGGCTAAAACCTAAGCTAAACCGTAAAATCTAAACTATCAACCCTAAAAGCTAAACCCTAAAGGCTAAACCTATAGCTAAACCCTAAACCCTAAAGCTAAACTCTAAACCCTAAAGTTAAACCCTAAAGCTAAACCCTAAAGCTAAACCCTAAGGCTAAACCCTAAGGCTAAACCCTAAAGCTAAACCCTAAAAGCCAAACCCTAATATATTTAGGGTTTAGGGGTTATGATTTAGGGTTTAGGGGTTATGATTTAGGGTTTAGGGTTAAGAGATCCTAGTTAGGGTTCGACGAGACGGTTCCAACGCCGCTGGAATAAGTCCAATCGGAGTTCGTTTGAGTCGGTTCCCCGCTGTTCCCCACTTTTTTAGTGTTCCCTAATGAACCTCACACTATATATATATAGAAACGGGTTCAGGAGAGAACGGTGAAAAGTGTGAGAACGGTGAGAACGGATCCTGGCCCAACACGTAGCAGGGGGACCTAATTGTTATGCGGGGGTACGATTGTCCTTTTATACGTTCCCTCCTTATTCGCGTTATAAATCTCTTTCAAATTAAAACTCCAAAGATTTATTATTAGTTGTTACCTCCTTTGCAAGCTTTCTCAGATCTATGGCGTTTAATGTGGATTCTGTTCGACAAAGTAAAATTCGTTGGCGTTTTCTATTTTTCGTTCAAGCAAATCATGCAACAGATATGGCGTTTTGTTCTTCTATCATTGTTCTATGGCATTTTTTTTGTATTATTATTTTTTTATAATGTGTTGTATGATTTTCAATAGCGTTATTCAATGATGCAATTTAATCGCGTTTTAATTGGTATTTAAACAATTATTAAGAACTGCAATTGGAGTTTTCTATTTTAATTTTAATTGTCGTTTACGTTCTAGTATATTTCTTATGTTTTTACGATCATTGGCGTTTTACATCTATTTGATTAGTTTTGAATTTTATTTAGTTGTTTTTGTGAACATTAGTTATTCCTATTTTGTTAATTTGTGTAAACATTAGTTTTGTTAATTATGACGTTTTACATCTCATGGCTTTTTTATCATGTCGTTTTTAAATTATGTGTTTATTATGTCTTGTTTATTATTCAATTAATGGTGTTTTAATATATAATGTTATTACGAGTCATCACTGTGTTTTTCTGATTTTTCGGTTCCTCACTGTGTTTTCTCAGTTGAAGTTTCTTCCTCGAGTCAAAGGCTTTGCACCAAAATTGGATTACCATTAATTATTCCTGACGTCAGTGAAGAATTAAAGCCCACAAAGGACATGGTATTCTCAATCCTCGATGATTGTTATTCAATGTATGTTAAGTATGCCAAGGAGTGTGGGTTTTCAGTCAGGAAAGGGACTACAAAGAAAAACTCTAAAGGTGTCTTACATATTAAGTATTACTTGTGTACGAGATCTGGGTTATACAAGGACAAGAAGGTTGATACGTTGAACCCCAATCAAAAGGAGCGAGTAGTGCGATCCAACTTTTCAAAGAGGACTTATTGCGGTGCACTGTTATGTGTACTTTATGAGGCTGGATTATGGAAGGTGTATAAGTTTGTAGAAGAGCACAATCATGAACTTGTTGAACGTCTCGATAAGCATTTTCTTCTAACTGAACGACACCTCACTCAGCTCCAGAAGCATGTTATACACAGCATGTCTAAGCTGAATTTGGGTCCCGTCAAGGCGTTTAATGTTATGAAGACTTGTTTTAGCGGTTTTGAAGATGTGGGTGCAAGTAAAGTTGAATTTAAGAACTATAAGAGGCAAATTAACTTGTTTATAGGGGAAATATGACGCCGATATGGTTGTGAGACATTTGAATGAAAAAAAAATATTCCCAGTCTAATTTCTCGTATGATTACATCACGGACGAAGAGAATCGTTTGAAGGAGCTTTTTTGGTTTGACGATCAAGCCAAACGTAATTACCACGTGTTTGGTGATGTGATTTCGTTTGACGCCACGTATCGTTCCAACAAGTAATATTTTATAATTCAACTTCTTCTGTTTTTGGCGTTTTATTAGTTTACATGCAATGGCGTTTTATTATTTTACATGCAATGGCGTTTTATTAGTTTACATGCAATGGCGTTTTATTTTTTTACATGCAATGGCGTTTTATTAGTTTACATGCAATGGCGTTTTATTATTGTTTTCTGTTCTCATGGCGTTTTCATATGCAGATACTCTATGGTGTTTGTACCGTTCACTGGTATAGACAGTCATCACTGCAATGTTACCTTTGGTGCAGCATTATTGGCGTCGGAAACTGCTGATACGTATATTTGGTTGTTGAGAGTTTTCCTAAAAGCTGTTGGTTCTCAACCAAAAGTTGTTGTCACTAACCAAGATCCAGCAATGAAGAAGGCTATTTCTGTTGTATTTGTTGACACGAGGCATCGGTTATGCATGTGGCATGTGATGCACAAACTTTCTCCGAAGGTTGTTATGCTTTTTTTACCTTTGGCGTTCTAGGATACACTGCATTTTAAAATTCATGGCGTTTTTTACCTTGTTAGTGTTTTTTTAGTTAAGTTTTGTCTTTTGTGTTTTTTTATGCATGGTGTTTTCGTGTTATATATAGGTTGATGTTAGGCTATGCAATTCCACCAATTTTAAAGAACGTATTTGTGGTGTTGTGTGGACGGATATTCTCACACCTGAAGAGTTTGAATCAGAATGGGAAACGGTTATCGCAGAGTTCAATTTAGAAGATAATGACTGGCTATCTGATATTTTTGCACTTAGGGAATCTTGGATCCCTGCATACTATAGAATGGAGGAGATGTCTGGTCTTATGCGAACGACATCCAGGTCGGAGAGTGAGAATCATTTTTTTGGTCAAGTGTGCAATTCGAAAGCTACTCTTGTTGAGTTCATGACGCATTACAAGACTGCAATAGAAGCACAGCGTCACACACATCGGAAAAATGATCATGAATCTCGATACAAAAGACCCCAGTTGAAGAGTAGTTGCAAATTGTTGGAAGGGCAAGCTGTTGACATATACACAAAAAGTATTTTTTGTGATGTTCAAGCTGAGCTTATTGGAGTTGCGGATTGCATAAATCAACATTACGAAGATCAGCATTATGGGTTTGTTAAGTTTTATGTAAATGACTTCCAACAGCCTTGTACATCCTTATTTGAGGTAAATAATGGCGTTTTGGTTTTTATGGCGTTTTCTGTTAATGGCGATTTATCGCATGCAATGTGTTTTTTTACTTTTTTAGACAAAAATTCTATGCATGGCGTTTTAGAGATATTATTTTTGGCGTTTTTCAGGTAATGTTCCATAAGTCTGCTTGCACATGCAGTTGCTCATGCAGGTGTTTTGAACAGTTTGGTTTGCTATGTAGACATATATTCTATGTTTTGAGAATTATGGACATTAGGGAATTTCCAAAACAATACATTCTGAATAGATGGCGCAAAGAGGCTTCCCCAAACTGCTCTCCTGAATACTCAATTAGTCGTGAATATATGACTGAGCTTGATCCTGATGTGCAAAGTATGATGCGAGATATTATTTTTTCAACCGAATATACTTTGAACCGTTTATCTGGTAATAAAGAGGAGCTATCCTTATACAAGGATCATGTTCAATCTTATATGAAGAAGGTTCAAGATATGCATATTGTTGCTCCTCCCGCTAGTTCTAGGGTTAGATTTTCCGAGATAACTGGTCAATATAAAAACGACAAGAATCCGATAAGAGTCCCTGTTGGGTATAAATCCAAAGGTTCTGGTTCTCGGAAGCAACTGAAATCTAAAGAGGAGATAGCAATCGACAAAAAGAAATCAAAGTTGAAACCCGAGGCCAAGGAAAGACAGTGTCAGACTGCAAAGGCTACGGGCACTACGCATCGACATGCAAATAGGCCACTACGCATCGACATGCAAATAGGCTGTAATTAAAAGAAGATCGACAAGGTCTTCGAGAGCCAGTGAAGAGTATTTTGGCGTTTTGTATTTTTCATTCTTACAGAACACACACAGATGGTCTTCAAGAGCCAGTGTAGAGTAGTTTGGCGTTTTGTATATTTCAATCCTATAGAACACAGACAGATCTCAGTTTGGCGTTTTACATCATTTTTATACATCTTTTTTTTTGCATCTTTTTTTTTTCTACCTATTTGTTCATAACATGCTACTTCGAAGTTACATAACAAACAATATAAGATCGGACAAGGAAATCAAACGCCAAAAAAAAAAAACAATAACGCCACTAAATAAAACTACCATAAACTTCTAATTTTGGTCGTGCTAAACTCAATAATGTTTGCTGAACGAAATGGATAACATTGTTAATCCTCAGTCAAGAAAGATGTGTAACAATGTTATCCATCCCGTTTAGCTAAAGTTTATTGAAAACAAAAACTGAATCCCCATGAAATGGCGGTTTTGAAGTTTTGTGGTTTTTGTATGTTTTGGCGTTTATATCAAAGAAACATGGATTAGAATCTTTGATATTTTGGTTTTTTTTTTGGCGTTTAAAAGATGAATGGTATAGAGGAAAATATAGGTTTTGGGGTTTTTGGTGTGGATTTTAGTAGTTCTGAGAGTTTGTTTATATAGTAAGTTTTTGGCGCGGTTTTTATTACAATAAATGCTAGTAATTAAGTTCCGTCGTTTCAGTACTGGTTGTTCAGCTTTATCGGTTAAAAACAAAGTTTGGCGTTTTATATCTATGGCGTTATATTATGATGAAGTGTGCTATGTGTGTTAAGGCGGGATTTTAATACCGTGAGTTTGGCGTTTTATGTTAAGCCAAATGACCCTTCTACCCTTAATGAAGCGCGCCAGATTAATAAAATTGATGTTATTTACGAAAACGCCACCGCGCAATCTAGTCCGTGGATTGTTTTGATCGGACGACCCATAAGCGTTCTCACCGTTCTCACACTTTTGAGCGTTTTCTCTAAATCTCGACCCTATATATATATATGGTTGGGTTCATTTCAGAACTCTAAATAATTGCAGAACTTTCAGAACTTCAAATAAACAATCATTTTATATGTATTTTTTTTTGTATTTAGGATCTTTTTATCATCTATTATATGTATTTTAATGATTACATACATGTTAAAAGCAGTTTACAAATGTTTAATAGCCAAATTATATATATTTGTAATAACTAATTACACATATGTAAAAAATTAGTTTACATATGTGTAATTACTAATTTACATATAAAAAATGATAAAATTACTCTTAACATGTATGTAATTATAAAAATACAGATAATAAATGATAAAATTATCCTAAACATAAAAATATATAAATAAAAAGATTGTTCATTAAGAGTTCTGGGAGTTCTGTAAATATTTATGGTTCTGAAATGATCATTACCATATATATATATATATAGGAGAAGGAGCCGTTAGGAACCACCCTTTATTGCGAGAACCAGTGTGAACATAAACAATAATACCTAAAAAAATCTAAAAAACACCCAAAAAACACCCAAAAAAACTTTTTTTTTTACTATTTTTTTTTGAAAAATCGCTATATTTGTTTATAAAAAAATTTCAAAAAAAAAAAATTCGAGTAACAGTTATCCATGCACATGTGCATTTGTATCATTTCTTTGACAAATTCCGTATTTCATTACAAATATTAGACAATTGCATTTTCATTTACACTACTACGTGTAATACACTACTTTTTACGTTAACAATATTAGAAATGCACATGTGCATCTATATGTATCAACATGAAATAAGGTGTGTAGGTACACTACTTTTTCTTCCATCTATCATTCCATCCATAATACACAAGCATGCACATGTGCATTTTTTGTCATTTCTTAGAAAAATTCCGTAATTAATTACAAATATTAAACAATTGCACTTTCATTTACACTACCATATGTAATACACTACTTTTTACATTACAAATATTAGAAATGCACATGTGCATCTATATGTATCAACATAAAATAAAGTGTTTTGGTACACTACTTTGAATACACTTTCCCTTTCATTTATCATACCATCCATAATACACTACCTTTACCTTCTATCATCCATAATACAATACCATTACCTCCTACCATCCATAATACAATACCAATACCAATATTTTCACTTTATTACATGTATATCAACACCATTTATACCATCCAATCAACATATTACATCATAAATTGACAACTAACCAAAAAACATGTATATGAGCCTACTTCTCCATTCAAAATCACAAACTTTTTGTACCAAAACACGTTATATCATTGTTATACATAATGATACACATATGCATTTTGAATATTGGTAATGTAAAAAGTAGTGTATTATGGATGGTATTGTAAATTAAAGTGCAATTGTCTATTACTGATAACGTATTACGGAATTTGTCGAAGTAATGATGCATATGCACATGTGCATCGATAACTGTTACTCGAAAAAAAAAGTTTTTTTTTTTTTTTTGCTAACTATATATAGCGATTTTAAAAAAATATATATTAAAAAAAAAATTTGAGTGCTTTTTTATTTTTTTTAGATTTTTTTTTATGTTCACATTGGTTCTCGCGGTTCTCGCAATAAGGGTGGTTCTCAAATGAACCTTACCCTATATATATATATAGGGGACCGCTAAAATGAAAACCAACTCCAGTTGTAAGAACCGCGAGAACAAGTTCCTAACCATTAGATCAAGAAGATGGATGAATAAGATTAAAAGTAACTAAAATGAAAATTAAATACATTTTGTTTTATTATGTCTTTAATATTTTAATCCAAAAGGGTAGTTTAGTAAAATTACTCTTTTTGTCTTTTTGTCTTTATTATTTTTTTATTACTTTTTTGTTTTATTAAATTACTTTTTGTTTTTTAAAAATAATTTTTTTATTAAAAGCATTTTCAAATTCAAAATTTTTTAACAAGACAAAATTTTTTACACGCCGGGCTTTTTCAAGCGTTGTTTTTTTGACGCGCCGTTTTTACGCCGGGCTTTTTCAAGCGTCGTTTTTTTAACGCGCCGTTTTTTCAAGCGTCGTTTTTTTAACACGCCGTTTTTTAACGCGCCGTTTTTTTCACTTTTTATGTTTTACGTTAAAACTTTTTACGTTTTACGTTAAAATTTCCACGTTTTACATTTTACGTAAAACTTTTTACATTTTACGTTATACGTTTTACGTAAAACTTTTTACGTTTTACGTTTTACGGCTTACGTAAAACTTTTTACGTCTTACGTTTAACGTTTTTACGTTTTAAATTAAAAAGTTTACGTTTTAGGTTAAAAAGTTTACGGTTTAACTTTTTTTTTACAAAAACTTTTTTAAGCAAAAACGAACGCACCCAGAAATCGCAAACTCTGGAGGTGTCTCAGATATATTGTTATCATCATCCACTAGGGGTGGAAAAATAAAAAACCAACAACATCAAAACAAAGTGTATCTAAAAAAAACGGGGTTTGGCTCAGATTATCCGATAATCAAAAGGCTGCAAAAGTGGGGTTGCATGTTCAAAAAAACCTTCCCTCCGTCGTCCTTGTCACGCCATCGTCATCAAAATCTACGTTTTTTTTTCCATCATCGCCGCCCAATCAAACGGATCAAAACCCACAGAATCAAGAATACAAATCAAAAACAGAAATCAAGAACACAATTCAAACCCCCAAACATACCAAAAATACCCATCGGAATCAAGAACACAACTCAACCCCCAATCGGGTACCATCGGCGCCACGGGGCACCATCGGCACCACCGGGCACCGTCGGCACCACTGAGCACCATCTGGACCGCTTTCAATCGGTCACCTGTAAAACAAGCAAACCCACAAAATCAAGCAAACCACCCCAAAGGCCCAAAGCTTCCAACAAGCCCAACCATCTTCCAGTGTTCCCTGGCCCATGTGGGTTCTCAATGGAATTCTTAAACAAAATCACCGCAAAATGAAACCCTCCACATATTTACAAAACAGAAAAACCTTCATCACTGTAAAACCTGATCGGACACCTAAATAAAAAAACATGTATACCCAAATTTTTGTATAAAGAAAATAATTACAATCTACATTTCAATGTTTTCGCCAAAAGGTATGTAAGAAGTCATATGTGTTACCTTTCGAGTAGATCAGAGACGATTCCGGTGAACGTCCACCATGGTTTCTGATGGTGATGGTTTCAAACATACTCACCTTCAACCCAAACACCACTCACACACACAAACCCACTGTCTTTTGAACTGCCATCGCTTAAACCCCCTCTACCCCTACCTCACTTGAACCCCCTTCACCCCAAACACCAGTCACAAACACCACCGCCACCGTCCTCTTTCTCTCTCCTCGGACTCTCTCTCACTCCTCAGACTCTCTCTCTCTCTCTCTCTCTACAACGTTTCTTCCTCTTTCTCTGAAAATCCGGCCGTATGTGCGTCGGAACCCCCAAAAACGAAGGGTTTTCATGGTGGTGAACGAGTGTGATAGAGAGAGAAACAGGGGTGTGAGAGAGAGAAACAGGGATGAACGAGTGTAGGAGAGAGAGAAACAGTAGTGGGCAACGGTTTCATCCTCACCATCAATCATCATCATCATCGTCTTCGTTGATTAACAGTGGTGGTCGCCGGCAAGGAGAACCAGAAGGGGAGGTTTCTTTTGAATTTAGGTAGTGATGTGGTTTAAGAGGAGAGAGGAGATAGAGTTTTAAAGACGTGGAGAGAGACACTTCTGACAATTATAAATGAGGAGAGAGGTAGGGGAAATGACATTTGGTGTTAAATGACCAAAATAACCTTTTGAGTGGTAAAATCTGATTGGTTGAAAGCGGTTCTCGCAGTTCTTACAACTGGATGTGGTTTCTATTTTAGCGGCTCCCTATATATATATATATATATATATATATATATATATATATATATATAGGGGACCGCTAAAATGAGAACCACCTCCAGTTGTAAGAACCGTAAGAACTACACCGTACGGGGCGAGGTGGACCAATTTTTTTTTTTCATAAACGTAGATGCGTGTATTATAAGCACATTTGTAAAAAAAATTCAAAAAAAAAATGTTGTGTGTGTAGTTTTGAGCACCACAAGTTTGTGTTTACGGGTACCGTAATAAAATTTACGGTACCGTAATAAAATTTACGGTACCAGTAAATTTTATTACGGTACCCGTAAACACAAACTTGTGGTGCTCAAAACTACACACACGACATTTTTTTTAATTTTTTTTTACAAATGTGTTTATAATACAAGCATCTACGTTTATGAAAAAAAATTTGGTCCAACTCGCCCCGTATCAAAAAGTTCTCACGGTTCTTACAACTGGAGGTGGTTCTTATTTTAGCAGAATTTTATATATATATATATATATATATATATATATATATATATATATATAGGGAGCCGCTAAAATGAAAACCACCCCCAGTTGTAAGAACCATGAGAACCACTCTCCACCAATCATATTCTGCCAACCAAAAGGGTAGTTTGGTCATTTACCCCAAATGTCTAATCTCTCACTCTCTCTCCACATTTAAAATGTCAGATATTTCTCTCTCCCTACCTTTTAAAAAGTCAGATCTTTGTCTCTCTCTAAAACCCATCCCTGATGAAGAAATTCTTCATCAGAGTATAGGGCGCCCCTCCTTTTCCGGCGAACACCTCCTACTCCGGCGATCCCCTTCCTACTCCGACCACCCCCTCCTTCTTCGGCGGCCCCTCGTTTCTCCAGCGACCCCCTCCTTCTACATCGGTGCCGTTTACCGGCGAATACCGGCGCTCCGGCGTCACTTTTTACCCGTTAGCCACACCTCCCTGGTGGTTGCGGCATGGTTATTAGTGGCGGAGAAAGAAGCTGAAGAGAGATCAGGGACGAACTGAGCTTCTACGGTAGTTATGCCAAACGTGTCGGAACCGGTGCTCCAGTTTATCTCGTTGCTATGCTTGAATACCTTGCTACTGAAGTAAGTTTTGTGTAGTTATTACTGTTTTTATAGATGTTGTAGTTTCAATTTTGTAATTTGAAGTTTAGGGTTTCGTTGATAGAATTAAGGGTTTCAAAATTAACTTGAAATTTGTAAATTAGGGTTTTAAAATCCACTGTTTTGGATTGAAGTTTGTTCATTTCAACAATTTGAAATTTGCTGTTAAACTTAACAACTTTTGGGACAGATTTCGATGATTTTCGGTGTAACTATTGTTCATTTCAAACAGTTTATAAGTTTTCGATTATGATTTCATTGAAGTTCGATCTGTTTGAACAAATCTGAAAATACATTTGCTTATAATATTATGAAAACTTGCTAAAAAGGTCATTTTTTTGATATTCTATATCATATCCCGAAACAATAATACATCGAAATTTTTAAAAAAATAGAAAAGTATACATAAAAACTGAACTTGTAAATGATGAAAACGGTGAATCGAGTGTCAAAATTTGAGTTGTTTCTTCATATGTTCAGATCTGAATCTGACCATTGAATGAACTTGGATTGTTTCGGTCGAATTTCGGACTATTTTCAGTTGATTTTCGACAAGTTTCGGTGAGATCAGATCAGTTTCGGTAGATTTTCGGTTTGTTTCGGATCGATTTTTGAACATTCCTGTAAGCAAGATTCTTAAATCGGATCAGTTTCGATAGATTTTCGTTTTGTTTTGGATTAAAAATCTGCATTGGAGTGATTGGACTATAGTTGTCACGTTTCAGTATGCTTTTTTTTCTTCTTCCTGCATTGGAGTGATTGGATATTTAAGTTCCTCAAGAATGTTTTTCAAATTTATCTCGTTACGATCTGCAGGGATGTGTGAAAAGGGTTCAGGCTGATGAAACTGAGCCAAACCCCGTTTTTTGAATAATCCACTCATTGTTTTGATTTTTGTTTGTTGGGTTTTTATTTTTTTTCCCAAGTCGATGATGATAGCAGTCTATCTGAGACACCTACCGAGTTGCGATTTCTGGGTGCGTTCGTTTTGTGTAAAAAAGTTTTTGTAAAAAAAAAGTTAAAACCGTAAACTTTTTAACGTAAAACGTAATTTTTTTAATGTAGAACTTAAACTTTTTAACGTAAACCGTAAACTTTTTAACGTAGAACGTAAACTTTTTAACGTAAAACCTAAAACGTAAAACGTACATTTTTTAACGTAAAACGTAAACTTTTTAACGTAAAATGTAAAACGTAAACTTTTTAACGTAAAACGTAAACTTTGTAACGTAAAACGCAAACTTTTTAACGTAACACGTAACACGTAAAACGTAAAACGTAAAAACGTAAAAACGTAAAACGTAAAAACTTAAAACTTAAAACTTAAAACGTAAAACGTAAAACGTAAAAAGTTTAACTTAAACGTAAAAAGAAAAAAGTTTAACGTAAAACGTAAAACGTAACACGTAAAACGTAACACGTAACACGTAAAAGTTAAAACGTAAAACTTAAAACGTAAAACGTAAAATGTAAAACGTAAAAAGTTTAACATAAAACGTAAAAAGTAAAAAGGTTAACGTAAAACGTAAACTTTTTAACGTAAAACGTAAACTTTGTAACGTAAAACGCAAACTTTTTAACGTAAAACGTAACACATAAAACGCAAAACGCAAAACGTAAAAGGTAAAACGTAAAACGTAAAACGTAAAACGTAAAACGTAAAACGTAAAAACGTAAAAACGTAAAACGTAAAACTTACAACGTAAAAAGTAAAAAGTTTAACGTAAAACGTAAAAAGTTAAACGTAAAACGTAAACTTTTTAACGTAAAACGTAAAACTTTTTCTACGTAAGTAGAAAATCGTAAAAACCGTGTGATAAAGCGGCGCCTAAACAAGGGGCGTGAATGCGGCGCATAAAAACGCCACGAAAAAAAAAACAGGACGTAAAAAACCCCGCGTTAAAACGGGACGTAAAAAACGGCGCGTTAAAAAAACGACGCTTGAAAAAGCCGAGCGTAAAAACGGCTTGCAAAAACGACCCGTTAAAAAACGATGCGTGAAAAAACCGGGCGTAAAAACGGCGTGCAAAAACCGGCGTGCAAAAAAATTTGTCTTGTTAAAAAATTTTGAATTTAAAAATGCTTTTAATAAAAAAATTCTTTTTAAAAAATAAAAAGTAATATAATAAAACAAAAAAGTAATAAAAATAATAAAGATAAAAAGACAAAAAAGAGTCATTTTACTAAACTACCATTTTGGATTAAAATATTAAAGACATAATAAGACAAAATGTATTTAATATTAATTTTAGTTACTTTTAATCTCATCCATCCATATTGTTGATCTAGTGGTTAGGAACTGGTTCTCACGGTTTTAAAAGTGGAGGTGTTTTTCATTTTAGCGCTCCTATATATATATATATATATATATATGGTTCTCACGGTTTTAAAAGTGGAGGTGTTTTAAAAGTGGAGGTGTTTTTCATTTTAGCGCTCCTATATATATATATATATATATATGGTTCTCACGGTTTTAAAAGTGGAGGTGTTTTTCATTTTAGCGCTCCTATATATATATATAGTGGAGAGTTCAAATGAGAAGAAATTCTTTATAAGAAGAAAAAAGAAGAAATTTCAACCAATAGAAATGTTTAATTAGACTTCATTTAATATTTGTACTTAATGTAACTATAAGGGTATATTGGTAAACTTACATACATCATTAATTGGTAGTTTCATCTTTAATAACTAATTATATTAAATTTGTAACTTATTTTTAAGATATATATTTTTCTCAAAAAATAAAAATAAAAATTCATTTATAGTGTAGGATAAATACGAGGCGTGTAGGATAAATTACGAGTTGTGTAGGATAAATTTCAATATGTGTAGGATAAATTTCGAAATGTGTAGGATAACTTTTGATGTGTGTAGGCAAATTTTTTTAGTGTGGAGGATGATAGTCTTAATGACTAATTAATTAGTCAAACATAATAATAAATGAGATGAGAAAAAACTATTTAGTGTTTTACCAATGTACCCTTTTATTCTTTTTATTCTTAATAAAATTTTCTTCTCAAATGAATCTTCCCCTATATATATATATATATATATAATTGGAGGGCTTATTAAAGTGGAGACCCAAAGCCCTAGCTTTAGAATAATTTAGTCAAACATAATAATAAATGAGATGAGAAAAAACTATTTAGTGTTTTACCATTGTACCCTTTTGTTCTTTTTATTCTTAATAAAATTTTCTTCTCAAATAAACCTTCCCCTATATATATATATATATATATATATATATATATATAATTGGAGGGCTTATTAAAGTGGAGACCCAAAGCCCTAGCTTTAGAATAATTGGGCATGGGCCGGCCCTGTATATAGAGATGGTTACAAGGATATGGTGGGATAAGTAAAAGCACTAATAATAACAATTAAAAAGATGAGGATAATGAGTCTAAAATATTACGTCCTAAAAAATATCACATATTCATGTTCCAGCTAACCTTGCATCAGATTTTTGAGGCCACAGAGATAAATTCAGTGGTTTATAAAATTTCGGATAAAAATAGACTATTGATGTTAGGGTGAAGTCTGACCACAAATATCAATTTAGAAAGAGACACGAACAATTATTGTCAAAAGCAGGAGTTAAGGACTTATCGAAACTTTCAAATTTAGAATACGTTCAATATACAACTTTTTTGTGTATCTATTGAATCCATCTTTTTTCCATGTATATTGTCTTGTTACATGTTAAGCGTGATCAAATATCAATGACGCTTAAGTCAACGCAATCCAACTAATTATTTTTATAAATAGATCTATCTAACGTTAATATTTTCTTCTACCAGAGTGCTGAATTGTCGTCTTAATATAGTTGTAGGGGATCAATTTATATACCACTAGTTTTTTTTTTGAAAGGTGAACTTCATTAACAGAGAACCGACCCAAACCTGGCCGGCACAAAAACACTACAAAGATTACATATACACAGCTTTACACCAGTTCTCCCAAGAACAAGCCTTCTGATTCGACCTAGACAAAAACCACATAAAACCTAACACCTTAATGTCATTTAAAATTTTCTCTATCTTGACGGGGATCGACTCAAAAACTAGAGCATTCCTCGCCTTCCAGATGCACCAACACCCAGTCAAAATCAACCCTTGGACAATGACCCTCTTGCTATTCGGAATACTATGATCATTATGGAGCTCTAGGAGATCCCGGAACCAAAAGGCAAAAAAAACTGGGGAATTTACACCAAGTAGAAACCTGCTGCTAAACGGACGTAGCGACCATACAACTTGTGAAGAGGTGATCGGCAGATTCAACACCAAAATCACACAGAGGGCACAACTCGTTTTCGATACCGATCTTCCTAGAACGGAGGGCGGATCTCGTCGGGATCCTTTCCTACTCGCAACGCCAAGCGAAAATGTTGACTCTAAGGGGAACCCACCTACACCATTCCATAACGAAACAGCTGCTCGGAATGGGCCCAGACCCAATAAAGTTACGAACACCCTTAGCCGAGAAATCCCCACACTCTCCACCTATCCAAAGCCACCTGTCTTCGGTCGTAGAGATACTTACATCCGACAAAAGAGCTCTAAGCTGAAGAACATCTTGAGATACAGAAGCCGGCACCTGGGACTTCCACTCCCACAGCAGAACCCGATCATTCCCGGATCCTTGAACACGATCGAGAACCGAACATTTTTTATTAACTTCAAGCTTGAAGAGGTCAGGGAACTTACATTTAAGAGGCTCATTAGAAATCCAGGGATCGAGCCAGAATGCAATGCTATCCCCTTTGCCAACGACACCTTTGAAGCAATTCCAGATCGGGGTATCGTCCATCACCGTCTTTGTTATTACCTTGACAATGTTACTCCAGGCCCCATTGAGGATTTTTTTGAATTGGAAACATTCCCACCCCACCCGACTTGAATGCAAAGACTCAATAATCCTGCACCACAAACTACTATTTTCAGTCTTGTATCTCCAACCCCATTTGATTAAAAGGGCCACGTTAAAATCCTGTAATTTGCTGAGGCCAAGACCTCCCTTGGATTTCGGCAACGACACCCGATCCCATGCAACCCAGTGCATTTTCTTTTCTTCGGACGAACCACCCCACAAGAACCTTTTCATCATCTTCTCCAAATCGACAATAACCTTTTTCGGAGCTTTATAAATAGAGAAATGGTACAAAGGGAGACTTTCAAGAACCGATATAATCAGCGTAACACGCCCACCTATGGAAAGAAACCGGGATTTCCAAACCGCAAGACGACTTTGAAACACTTCATAAACTGGAAGCCAATTGCTTATGCGGTTCATGTTAGCCCCCACCAACATGCCGAGATATTTAAACGGAGAAGCGTCCGGCTTACACCCGACCTTAGAAGCAACATCTTTAACCTCCTTCCAACTCACACCGATGCCATAGAGATTAGACTTAACGATATTGATTTTTAACCCGGAACTGATGTGGAAACAACGAAGGACTCTAAGCATATTTCTGATCTCCACTGAAGACCATTCACCAAATAAAATGGCATCATCCGCGAATAGAAGGTGAGTAATCACCGGCCCGCCACAAGGAGTAGAAATTCCTTTCAAAGACCCTGCTTCCTTGGCTTTTGAGATCATACACGAGAGAGCCTCCATGACCGATAAGAATAAGAAAGGGGATAGGGGATCCCCTTGTCTCAACCCCTTCTCGCAACTGAACTGGAAGGTAGGAGAACTGTTAACCAGGACGGAGGACCTAGTCGAATGCAGGATACCTTGAATCCAGTTGCGCCACCGAGGAGGAAAGCCCATTTGAAGGAGGATACAGTCCACAAACTTCCAATTAACATTGTCAAAAGCCTTTTCAAAATCAATCTTGAAAAACGCTGATTTCTGCTTCTTTTTCTTGAATTTGGAGTTCTTTCTCTCGTGGGGAGATCTCACCACGTTGAAATCGCCGCACAACACCCACAATCTGTTAGAACCTGATAAAATCGCCGCTAAGCGGGTTGAATAAATGTAATTTTTATATATTAAATTAAAACATTTATTCTTTAAAAATCTCATTTACTACACGTGTTGAACAAATGTAATTTTATATAATAAAAAAATTATATCTCTAAGAACCCCATGTATTGTACTGAATAAATGTAATTTTAAATACCAAATAATAAAAAAATATCTCTAACAATCCTGTGTATTACACGGGTTGAATAAATGTAATTGTATAAACTAAATAATAAAAAAAGTTATATCTTTATAAAACCCGTGTATTGTACGGTTTGAATAAATCTAATTATATATACTAAATAATAAAAAAAATTATATCTTTAAAAACACTATGTATTACACTGGTTAAATAAATATAATTTTGTAACCTTGTGTATTACACCTGTTGGATAAATGTAATTTTATAAACTAAATAATAAAAAGTTATATCTTTATAAACCTCGTGTATTATACGGGTTGAATAATCTAATTATATATACTAAATAATAAAAAAAGTTATATCTTTAAAAACACTGTTTATTACACGGGCTAATTAAATGTAATTTTATATAGTAAATAATATGCTATTGGATTCGGTTAAAAAATCATAAACTTGGTTCAGTTTAAATCAAATCATAAACTTGGTTAAGTTTAATTCGAATTGATTAGAACCATAATTTGAAAAATCAAAAACAGAATTATATTATTCGCTTATCTTCCTATTTAGTGTTTTTTAAAGTCTGGTCTAATGTCTAATAAGTTATTTTGTATATTTTGTTTGTACTTTAAATTTTTTGATATGAACGTGTTATTGTTTTTTTTTCAAGTTTAAGATTATTGTTTTGTGCTATTATTTAAAAAAGAGTAAATTATGATTTTGGCCCCTGTGGTTATATCAGTTTTACTCTTTTAGCCCAAAAAGGAATCTTTTAACATCTGAGCCCCTAACGTATTTTTTCTAACCATTTTGGACCCCAACGTCTTTTATTCTAACCTTTTTGGCCCCTAAAAGTAAATGGATGGAGTTAGTGTTAGGGGCCAAAATGGTTAGAAAAAAAGACGTTGGGGGCTCAGTTGTTAAAAGATTTCTTTTTAGGCTAAAAAGGTAAAAGTGATATAACCACAGAGGCCAAAATCGTAATTTACTCTTTAAAAAATATCTTAAATTTATAATTTAATTTTGAAGTTAATATTTTATTAGAAAAAATAGAATGATTCTATCCGACATTAAAAGTAAGATAAGATTTAATATTAATTGATTATTTATTATTTGATTCATTGATATAAGATAAGTATGAAAAGGCAGGAAGTTAAAACGTAGACGCCTTCAATGAATGACACGTGTCAGTTATTGATTTCTTTTATTATATAGTACTAGCGGTAAGACCCGTGTGCAAACACGGGTGGTTTTTAGAAAACCATGCATAACACATTTTAATAGAAAGTATAGATAGGTATATAGATATTGTAATTTTTAGTTTAGTTTTTCTTTTGATTAAATAATATTAAATGAGTCATTAGTTATTCTCAAAAATCTTGCATGTTGATGCATTTGAACTCTGATTTACAACTAACAAATAATCAACGTAACAAGTATTCAAAAGTAGCGAGAACTACTATTTTCCTTGTAATTTGTGTAAACACAGGTGGTTTGTAGAAATTTTACATACCACATTTTATTAAACAACAAATCACTATACAACTTTAAAAGTAGTTAATTCAGTTACAACCAACTTTTTATAATCATCGTTGGTTTTACTCATCGATTTCAGAAAAATCGGTGATTACAAAGGTTTCGGATATGCCGCCTTTTCTGTTAGTCACTCGATCATCGTGCTACTCATCATCAGTTTACACATCAAAAACTTATAGCAATAGATAAACTTCAACCGAACTATCAAAACCATGTGTACCACAAATAAATCCAGTGATCCCTTGCACCAATTTGAACTAAAAACTTCAAAAGCTGATGCTGCAAATTCAGAAAATATACAAATAATCACTAAGAAGTTTAAAGATAAATGATAAACAAAAAAGTAAAAATTATAATAGATAATAAACTCGGATAACACATGTATTCAGTTTCATTTTTGTTAAAATGATGATTAAGTTATAAATTTTTTGGTAATTAAGATAGACACCACCACATTTGTCACATGTATTCAGTGATAATAAAGTCGGATAACATATGTATTCAGTTTCATTTTTATTTTAGACTTAGCAATTAATATGATACCGCCAATTCTTTTTATGATTGATGCAAAAGGGGGATTAGGACAATTCATTTACATACATACCATGTACACGTCCATCAGTGCGTCGGCCGGGAGCGTGTGGGCTGCTAAGTCATTCAGGGATGCCGACACTCGATCAAGCATTCAAACATTCTACTTGTCATAAACTCGCGTCCTGTTCTCAGCCCGACACTGATCTGCTTGCTTCTCATGGAACCGCTTTCGGCTGCAAATCACAAGTCATTTAAGACCTGAATGTGAGTTTCAAACATCTCAAAGCCAAGCAATCACAACTACCTAGCTATTTTTATTTTAAATTTATTTTATGATCTTATCATATCAAGATATATATACCTTCTAAAGCGTTTAACATATATAAAATTTTAACCTACTTAATAAATCGATCGAATATGTAATGAATCGTTCGAAAAAAATAATATCACATTAAAATGCTAATTATTGAAAATGCTCTTGTGAGAATTGAACCATTTTCACCAAATCTATCCAACTATCCACCTCCAAACTCCACCTGAACCTTGTGTTTGGACAGTTGAAGCAAGCCAAATTGTTGAAACTACTGTCAGGATCAAGCCATTAGGTTGGCCTGGTTCAGGATCGAGCCAGTGACGTGGAGAGAGAACATCCTTACCATCCTTTGAGCCACATTCAACAAGTATGTTCTTCCTTCTGGAGATGGTATCGCTGTAAACAAACATTATAAAACAGATAAGATCGATAGAAATTGAATCAGTCATATTAGTAGTTATGAAATAATTTCAGGCCATAAGACTTCCAAGCCTCTCACATTGTCGTTGTAAAACAGCTAGCCATCGACGAGCTCCAAAGGTCAGATCTATTTCGGGATTTTGCAAAATTGGTGACAGATATTTAGTCTATTGAGATCAAACACACTGAATTACCAGAAAAGAATTTGAATTTAGTAAACAAAATATGAATTACTGCCTTTTTTTCTATTTCAACAGTTACAAAAATATTATACATTCAACCTTCAGGTATATGTTGTTTGTTCGTCTGCAGCTAGATTCCATATCCATTTGTCTTTCCGGTCAACCAAAACCAGCTCCGCATTCACATCCGCTTCACATATTATAATTATAAAGCTAGCAACCATCTTGATGTTCATCTCAGAAAGCTACGAAAACATATGACAAGTTAACCAATTACATATAAAAATTATGAATTTATTCATTTAACGCAATCATGATAAATGAAACATGTCAACTTACTGCTTTCGAAGCTTCCTTAGAAGTCGAGAATGAAACAAAACCTGATCCTTTGCTAGCTCCATTAGGTTCTCACATGACCTGTTCATAAAAAGAATTCAAAATAAAATAAATTCACAGTTCAAGAGCTTACTTTATGTACAAATCTCGACTTCATCTTGGCTGAACTCTTGTAACGCCATTTGACCACTGTTTGATTAAAGTCAAACCACTGTTTGACCAAAGTCTGTTTGACCAAAGTCAAACAACTGTTTGCAAAAATATGATTCTTAGTGGTTCAAAAGTCTGTTTGACCTAAGTCAAACTACTATTTGCAAAAAAAAAAAAAAGAACCTATGTTTTCTCCACAAAACACTGTTTTAACCCAACAGTGGTTTCAAACATCTGTTTTCATCCATCTGTTGACCAAAGTCAACAGATGTATCAACCACTGTTTTATTTTCTAACATCTGTTCACAACAAACAGAGGTTTCAAAACATAAAACAGACCTTTGCCAAATACATGTTTCACAACAAACAGAGGTTTATGTATGGTGTTTGAATTAAAACCAGATAAAAAGGACTCTTCATATAAAGATGAAGAGTCCTTCTTCAGAGCCTAAATTCAACATACGACGAAAAGTATTAGATTATTTTACGATATCGAATTAAAACATGAAAAACTTGATCGTAATGATGCGAAACAAATGTTGAAAACTTCAATGGAGATGAACATACCATTGAATCTGATGATCTGCAGTTATGTTAGGGTTTGGAAGTTGTGAAGATGAAGATGATAGCACCTGAGAGAAACCTTTGTTACTTGAAATCGACAACCCTGATGTGGATTTGAAGCTCTAACTTCTGTAAAAACTAAGATTCAAACTCAATCAGTGCATCAAACGTTCCTAAACACAATCAAATACGAACACACAACAAACAAAAGCAAAATCACAACCTCTAACAACCGTAACCCTAGAAATTATCTCGTATCATGAACCGTTAACTGACCAGAAATTATCCAGTATCATGACCAATTTCTAAATCATAAAACCTCATAAAATAAACCACAAAAATAGTCAGATTAGAAAATTATACGTAGAAATAAGCATATTCTTCAACATCAACTGATTTGAGTCACCAGAACGGTAAACCGAGTATCTTACCGGAATCATAGCTGTAGACAATGATAAGCAGATAAACGTATTTGAGTCACCGGTGATTTCTATTGGAAACCCTAGCCTTCGCCCCTGCTAAATTAACTTAGAAAAAAAGCGTCTATGATTAATACGATTCGAATAAGAAAACAACGAAATCAAAAGGAAAATTACATACCTTTCATCAGGCTAAGCAACAAAAATATCATTTCAAAGTCTAAATTCATTCATTTATCCACAATATCAAACTATCAGACTATCTTCTAACAGTCAATTCAAACTCCATAAATCCCTATTTCCACAATTCTAAACGTATTGACAACTTTAACAAACTCCTAACATTCATTATTCACACAATCCATAACTCAAAATCACTGAAAACAACAATTCAGATTGAAAATGTAAATGTAAATGAAAATTTCACAATGTCTTACGAATCAAACTATCATCAAATCAACAATCTATCATCCAAACAAAAATCTATCATTATACGTTCTCATCTTCCTTAGGACGCCTCTCTTCCTCCTTCTGCTTGTTCTTCAGCTCCTTCTTTCGAGCACTTCGTCAAAACAAAACGAATCAAACTTCACAATCTCTTAAACATGTAACCGTAAATCATTGCAGTCAAATTGAAAATGTAATTGTAAATGAAAACTTAAATACCTCCTGATATTGTTGGCTCAATGGAGGCTTTCCAGTTGCCATTTCAATAACGGTGCATCCAACACTCCATATATTAGCAGAGCTAAAAAAAGAAAGCAACTCAATTCATCGTAATAGAGCAGTTAAATGTATACTGGGTACCCTTCATTGACTTACCCTTCATATTATATTGGCATGATATGTATTAACTTCAGGTTAAATGTATACTACGTGCAAGTCATGTTGCTTTCTTATGAACAAAAAGAACAGATCCATTGAAAATGCTAAGATATAAAATTTAGAAAGAAAGACAGCATATAAGAAATAATAATAATATATTGGCATGATATGTATTAATTCACTTACAAGCTGTGGCCAGTCTGAAGTATGACTTCAGGATCCACCTCCGATTCACCTCCACTCCCAGAAACGGATTCACCTCCGATTCACCTACATTTTCGACCTAAAAACCGATTCACCTCCGATTCACCTCCACTCCCAGAATCTGCTCCATTTTCGACCTAACTTTAAACTTATTGTCGTTGAAGTAAGAAAAATACAAAATCAGCTATTGTTTTGTGATGATATACATGAATTCAGTGATTGAATGAGTGGGTTTGATGTTTGGTAACACATCATTAAGAGCTTGTTTATGGCTACTAATAAACTATGTAGACTGCTTTTAATCCATATTAATACGTCTGGTTAGGCCAAATGAAGAACTCAGCCGGAGGCGGCATTAGCGCCATTAGACCCGTTGTTTGCGGTGCAACACCATGCCCAGACTGAAGATGATGAAACAAACTTTGATGGTGATACACCGGCGCTGAGTTTGAGTTTTGATGATCATATGACAAGGCATGACAATGCATCTTGTTATCAAGTTTCTGAGCCATTTCCTCTTCTTTAAATCCAAGAAACCCTGCAAATAGCATTCAGCGCATAGTGAGTACACACTGGGTTGGCTATTAAAAACATGATATTGATATCGAAATGGCATTGCTAACTGCATTTGCAATGCAAAGAGACTTCCTTAGCTGCATAATAAACTGGCCTGCATATGTTCCAGTAATGGTTGAACTTTGGCCAGAAGCTAGCAGTGCAATAGAATAAAGAGTAGAACTGGACTTCCCCAAGACATTCTGTGTAGCAAAATCTGGAGAAAAGTAAGAAGATTGAAAATGTAAATGTAAATGAAAACTTCATAATGTCTTACGAATGAAACTATCATCAAATAAACAATCTATCATCGAAACAACAATCTATCATTATACATTCTCCTTTTCCTTACGACGCCTCTCTTCCTCCTTCTGCTTGTTCTTCAGCTCCTTCTTTCGAGCACTTCATCAAAACAAAACGAATCAAACTTCACAATCTCTTAAACATGTAACCACAAATCATTGCAGTCAAATTGAAATGTAAATGTAAATGAAAACTCAAATACCTCCTGATATTGCTGGCTCCATGGAGGCTTTCCAGTTGCCATTTCAATAACGGTGCATCCAACACTCCATACATTAGCAGAGCTAAAAAAAGAAAGCAACCCAATTCATCGTAATAGAGCAGTTAAATGTATACTGGGTACCCTTCATTGAATTACCCTTCATAATATATTGGCATGATATGTATTAACTTCAGGTTAAATGTATACTGCGTGCAAGTCATGTTGCTTTCTTATGAACAAAAAGAACAGATCCATTGAAAATGCTAAGATATAAAATTCAGAAAGAAAGACAGCATATAAGAAATAATAATAATATATTGGCATGATATGTATTAATTCACTTACAAGCTGTGGCCAGTCTGAAGTATAACTTCAGGATTCACCTCCGATTCACTTCCACTCCCAGAAACCGATTCACCTACATTTTTGACCTAAAAACCGATTCACCTCCACTCCCAGAATCTGCTCCATTTTCGACCTAACTTTAAACTTATTGTTGTTGAAGTAAGAAAAAGAAAGGGGAAAGTGACGTCTGGTAGCATCGAATTGAACCAATCGAAAGTCAGATCGAGGAGGTGCTTTGGATTTGAAAGTATACGGTTTGAATCGAAGGTTAGATCGAAGGTCAGAAGAATCTGCGAGTTTTGAAAGTATACGGTTTGAAGATTGGATGTGGAGGTGCTCTGGATTTGAGAGAGGGATTGAATTTTGAATGTGGAGCCAGAATCATGAATATTATATATGTATACGGTTTGAATTTTGAATCTGGAGCTAGAATTTTAAATATGGGCAGTGGTTTTGATGGCAGATGTTTGAATTTATAACATAGATTGAATTTTAAATATGGCAGTGGTTTGATGGCAGACGTTTGAAATTTAAAGTGATTTTATATTAAGATTTATGATGCAGTAATGACATAAGAAAAGCTGAGGTGGCAGCCACTATGGCTATGGCTGCCACCTCAGCTTTTCTTATGTCATCGGGATTTCTCCTTTTATAGAAAGTATAGATAGATTTATATTTATATACCATTAATTATTATATACCATTTATTAGTAACTTTTGTACACATTAGGGTGTTATACCAAATGCTTTGGGTGGTTTTCAAAAAAAAAAAAACATTGAATATTTACTTTTAACCTAAAATTTTCAATTTCTTGTAATTTTAACTTCACAAAATTATTGATATTTTTACTTTAAACTAAAAAAATTTCCTCTTTTTTTATTTAACATCATAACTTTTTTACTTTCAACTTTGTTCACCTACATTTTTCATCTTTCACAAATTTTTGTTTTACGTGTCATACAAAATTTTGCGAGTTAACACGTCACAAAGTGTGTATGGTTCACGTTTTTACGCTTATTTTTAAATTTTACGAGTTAACACGGCGCAACGTGTGTGTGTGGTTTAACGTTTTTATGTTTATTTTTTTTCATTTAACATGTTCGTCACTACGCGTGGGGTCCTAGATCGACATAGTTATATTTTATATGTTATATGTTTCGTTCTTATTTCTTCGCATTAACACCCCACAACTTTAGTGTTGGTGGTCACTAGTAGCGGTGTGGCATTGATGTTATTTGGCATAGTTTTAGGCCCCCGCCGCAATGCGGGGTGCTTAATTCTAGTTATAGATAATTACGACCCGACGGTTGTAAATTCTAGTTCCTTACAATTCTAGTTCCACCATTGAAGTCTCACGTTAACAGAAAGAGAATTTTCAGCACTGATTAACGAACATAAAAAGCTTTATGTGTTATCAACGGGAAAATCCAAAAAAAGAAAGAAAGAAAATAACTCTTTTTAATGGTCGTTAGCGGTCATCGATGGATAAAAGTTACAAAAAGATATAGAAAACTTAAAAGGATAATTCCATAGGAAAAACAGGATTATGAAAAAACTCAATTTTAATGAGAAAACAAAGTAAAAAATACACTGAAGGCCGTTGGAAAAGTCCTTGCGGTCCACACGGACTTTTATATCACACATGTGTAATATATGATAACACGTTGCAGACCTCAATGACTTTTCTATGTGGTCTGTAAGGACATTTTTTATATTACACATGTGTAATATATGATACATTATACGCATGTGTAATAGTGCGTTTTTTTGCCAAAATTTTTATTTTGTACGGTGTATATAAACATTATATGAAGAAATAAAAATTTTGGAAAAAAACGTACTACTACACATGTGTAATATAACATGTATAAAACATTCGTAATACATCATTTTTTATATTACACGTATGTAATATATGATATATTATACGCATGTGTAATAGTGAGTTCTTTTGCCCAAAATTTTTATTTTTTACGGTGAATATAAACATTATACGAAAAAATAAAAATTTTGAAAAAAAACGTACTATTACACATATGTAATATATAAAACATTTGTAATACTTATTTTAAACTATATTAAATTTTGTAAAAGGAAATTACCTTTTTAAACTTTGTTTTTGCTTTTTTAATTTTAAGCTCTATTTAGAAAAACGGTTCTACAAATGTTTATATAGAAAAAAAATTGAATAAAAAACAAATTGTTTGAATAGATTCTCTATTTTCACGATCTTTCGAGCTCATTTCCCGTTCCTTTTTACCTGTTAATGATTTATATTATTTAGAACCTTAAGGCTGATGGGTGTGGAGGAGGGTAGTCCTTTGGAGATGATTCACCATATAAGAAGCCACGTCATCAGGCGTGGGGATGATCCACAAGGGATAGGCCAAGGGTGTGGTGATGTGCCCCTTCATATATACATATGTATGTATGTATGTATGTATGTATGTATGTATGTATGTATGTATGTATGTATGTATGTATGTGTTGGATAACAAAGTGAAGGACGTCGCCTTCGTCTCCCAGCCAACGAAACCGACAGGACGGAGCTGAGGGGGCGGTGTGGACGATTTTTTCAAAGATTTAAGAAAACAACAATTATAAAAAGATGGTATTAAAAATTATGTTAAAAAGATAAAGTTTTAAAAAGCGAATGATTTTAGTAAACAAACTTTTTAAAAAACGAACCAATTTCGAACAAATAAACAATCCAAAAAATGAAGGATTTTAAAAAGGATAAAGAATTCAAAATAAAACTTTAAAAATAAAACTTTCGCTTTAAAAATAAAAGTAATGCCTTACAAAAATGGTTCTAAAAAGAACGTTTTAAAAATAAACGGTTTTAAAAATGAACGATTTTAAAAAATGAACTTTATAACTTATATATAGAACTTTATAACTTACCTAAACAACCCCTAAGCTATAAAAAGACCATAATACCCTTAGACTTAACTAGAAAAAATACATGGTTAGTGTGAGGGATCAAAACTATTATAAAATGCAATCTTAAGATCTGATATGTTAAAAGATTTATTTTATACTGAAACGGTTAAATTGGCTAAAACACAGGGATCAAAATAGTAATTTACTCTTTTAAAAAAAGAAGCACTATTACACATGTGTAATATAATAGGTATTACACGGGTCAGGATCTAGAGAAAACGGTGAAAAGTCTGAGAACGGTGAGAACGGTTATGGATCGTCGGATAAAATAATCTATGGACTAGATAGCGCGGTGGCGTTTTCGTAAATAACATCACTTTTATTAAGTGAACGCGCTTCATTAAGGGTAAAAAAGTATTTTGACTTCTCTATACAAAACGCCAAACTCATGAATAAAACGCCATTAAATTCCCGCCTTAACCTACATAGCACACATCATCCTAATCTAAACGCCATTAGATATAAAACGCCAAACTTTGTTTTTAACCGATAAAGCTGAACAAACTGTAACTGAAACGACGAAACTTAATTACTAGCATTTATTATAATAAAATCGCGCCTAAAATACGCGCAAAAAACTTCCTATATAAACAACCTCTCAGCCCTTCTAATAACCACACCAAACCCAAAACGTCATATTTTCCTATATACCATTCATCTTAGAAACGCCAAAAAACCCAAATATCAAAGATTCCAATCGACGTTTCTTTGAGATACACTATTTTCTCAGTAAACTTTCACTCAATGTGATGGGCAAAATCCTTATGCGGGGATATCATCCATCTAATTGAGCAAAATCTTATTGAGTCTATACTCAATATAAACGCCAAAACATACAAAAACCACAAAATTGCAAAAGCCTCATTTCTTGTAGATTCAGTTTTGTTCTCAATAAAGTTTAGCTGAACGGGGTGGACAACATTGTTAGACATCTTTCTTAACTATGGATTAACAATGTTGTCCATCTCGTTCAACAAAACATTATTGAGTTTAGCATGACCAAAGTTAGAGATTTAAGGTAGTTTTATCTAGTGGCGGGTTTTTTTTTTTTTTTTTGCTTTTTATTTGCTTATCCGATCTTATATTTTTTGTTATGTAACTTCGAAGTAATATGTTATGAACAAATAGGTAGAAAAAAAAAAGATGGAAAAAAATGATATATAAGATATGTAAAACGCCAAACTGAAATTTGTGTGTGTTCTGTAAGAATGAAAAATACAAAACGCCAAACTACTCTTCACTGGCTCTCGAATACCTTGTTGATCTTCTTTTAATTACGGTCTGTTTGCATGTCGATGCGTACTGTCCATAGCCTTTGCAGTTCTGACACTGTCTTTCTTTGGCCCCGGGTTTCGACTTTGATTTCTTTTTCTCGATTGTTATCTCCTGTTTAGATTTCAAGCACTTCCGAGATCCAGAACCTTTGGATTTACACCCAACAGGAACTCTTATCGGATTCTTGTCATTTTTATATTGACCGGTTATTGTCACATCCCGACCACATAGGAAGAAACAAGTGAAACGTCATCGGATAAACAATACAGAATGGCAATGCATAAGAATTTGCGATCATTTGTTTGTTACCTAAGGCAAACAAATGAGATGGTGACTAATCAAAGTGAACGGATCATATTAATGTATCATTGAAGACATGCTCGCCTATAAGTGAACACTCACCCCAAGAGTTCCCAGGTAAGAGTGACTGGTCCGATACTGCGGATTTGTACGAACACTCTAGCCTTCGACAGAAAACTTAGGGTACATGCATTCACTCTTCCAGTTTGCACGTGTTCACATTATACGACCCAAACTTTGACGAGATTTTTGAAAATTCAAAGGGGTTCAAAACCATATAACAGAGGGTTAAAAACCTTACAATAAAGGGTTCAAAACCTAGTAATCCATCATCCTAGAACAGATGATTAGTTTTCAAAGCGGTTTTGAAATTTATGTTCTTGTTGTGGTTCTCGCCTAAGGATAGGTGGCAATATTGTTTTATGACTAAACGTAAGTAAACTCACGTTAGGGTCCTAGAAAGGTTATAGACTAGGTCAAAGCATTACTAATAACCTAATTTCCTATAACCATGAGCTCTGATACCAACTTTTCTGTCACACCCCGACCACGTAGGACAACAAAACGTGGCGGAAACGTCGGGGAGTGTTGTAACAGAATCATTGTTTCATAACACATGGAAATTTAAATATTGTTTTATTGATTAAAAGAGTTACAATGTCTTGACAATCAAAGAAACATAACATAAATAACTAGTCTTGCATCTTTTATTGTCACTAAGGCCCAAGTCCGCCTATGTGTATCTTGATAAGTCCTATGCATCATATCCTGAAAACACATGTGAAAATAGGTACGTCAGCATAAAAATGCCTGTGAGATACATAGGTTTTGTGAAAACAGAATTCATGACTTATGTTTGAGAAAATGTTTAGTCATGAACCTTGTAATTTGCTTTGTCTTGTAAATCATTTGAAAAACGATAAGATCAGATGATATGTATAAATAAGAGAATAATGTATGGTTAAATGAATAACCATGTAAAATGAGTTTGTAAAAAAAGTAAGTTGTTTGTAAATTAATGTCTTGTGAAAAGTATGTTATTTGTATAAAATGTTATATGTCTCAAATTGAAATGGTTCAAATAACGCTAAGATATGTAATACCATACAATCACTTATATATAGGAAGTACCAGCGGTGTATCCACCATGCTTGTATCATATTACACACGCCTCGTTACTCGAATCACTTACCCAAACAAACCACCAATGTAAGATGTCTATGTTTAAGCCAATTGCCAAACGTATTGAATAATATGTCAAAATGTTTATTGCCAAGATGTAAGTCATGTAATGTATAACCAATGTCAATAATGTTTATGTGTCAAATGTAAATCATGTAATGTGTAACCAATGTCAATAATGTTTATGTGTCAAATGTAAATCATGTAATGTGTAACCAAAATGATATGTATGGCTAGTGAAATATATCAACTAAACCATATGCACAAAAACAAAGTATTGAAGTAAAACAAGGTTTAAATCAAAGCTATGTTTTGTGGAAATGCATGCTATACTGATTGATACAAATATCTATGCGGTATTGTGAGAATGCATACATCCAAGCCTTGAGACTGTGGCGATAAACCCTTAAACAAATTAAAGGTCTATCTTGTTGTAAATGTTTATCGAATTCGGTCATTCCTTTCATCCCCACCTACCCAGGATGTCCGGAACGGGAGTTGTCAATTCCTATGGTACCACTACCTACTAACGAACGACGTGATCGGTGTTAATGAATGTATATTGATCCATCAAAACAAACCAAATATCATATCAAAATGTAAGCATGTGATGAAAACAACTGTACTAAGTATGCAACAATAGACATACATAGCATGTGACCTGAAACGACTGTACTAAATATACTCAAAATGGGCATATATAGCATGAAATGTAATGTAAAACAATGTACTAAGTATGCACACAATGGGCACACATAGCATAAAATGTAATGTAAAACAATGAAATCATGTACTATAAATGTACTAATGAACATAGCAAGTATATGATGTGAAAGCAGGAAAGCATGAAAGTAACAAGTAGGCACATGTGTTCCACCCCAAAATGTTTGGAAAACAGTAAAAGAGGGGTCTATGTACTCACTTGAGATTGCTCAGAAGTCCTAAGATAACCACCAAGCAATGCTAGAGATCACGGAATCAAACGGCACCTAATATAGGTAACTATGTTAATATACCGGACCTAAATCGGAAGATCGGATAGAATGCGGGTTCGTAAACCAAATGAGTATGGAGACTCGTGTAATATGGTTTAATAAAGCCTACATACTAAATGAAACCTAACATAAGTGCTTACGACCCATTACGACCCGTTTAGGTAGCTTATGCTACTTTAACGCGTCGCTCGCGTGAAACGCGTTCGGAACGCCTAACTAGTCCTATGACAAGTAAAATATGCCTTAACATGTCTAATATGGTTGTCAAATCAGTTTAGATGTCAAAAGTTATGTTACATATGTTTAAAATGAATTTTGGCATCAAAGGGGTATTTTGGTAATTTACCTAAGGCATATAAACTACCTATCATACAACTACTTAAACGAAGCGACCATAAGGTATAACCTCGGAAGGTTATTCCCTATATACTATGGTCACCTAATGTGTTTGGTCAGATCCTAATGATCGACCAAATGGGTCGGGTTCGAAGGTATAAGCGATTTATTAGATCGCTTACCCTTACGACCCTAGACAACGTGGTAATCATTAGGCATAGTCACAAGGGACTATTGCCATCGTGATTACAATCACGTTGCGAAGTTCAAACGAACTTCGCATTGACCATAAACTGGTCAATGCAGAAAGTCAAACAAAGTTTGACTTTCAGACTCGAAAAGCAATAAAAGAACGAAGGAACACTTACGAAGGGTCCCCGAATGCTAATCTAGATCAAAATAGCTCAGGTATGAAACAAAGGTTTCAACTTAGAGCACATAAGATCAGATTCTTGTGAGGAAAAGTGAAGGGTGGAGGTGGGTATTTATAGTTTTTGGTTCACCGTTAGGATCATTTCTTGGAAAAGGGGGCACGATCTAAGCCGTACACTTGTTGGAAAGTTGTGGTAACTCATTTGCCATCCACCATAAGAGTTTGACACTTGGCACTTGGCCTTTGGAGAGTGTTAAGGGCTGTTAACAGCTGTAAAAAAAGTTTTGCTGCATCTGGCCCCTACTTACGGACCTAGTTTGGCAGATTTACAGTTTCAGTCCCTGCAACCTCAAAACTTGGTTTTCGATGCGTTTTTTTGACACGTTTAAGCCCCGTTAACTCCATTTCAAAGTTCTAAAATGAAGTTGAAGTATAGGGAACTTAAAATGTGTTCAAAAATATCTCGGGTGTCGGTTCGTTTAGCCGTACGGTTACGTTGTTCGGTTAATTACGAAGGAATGCGCATAAGCGTGAAAAATGATCCAAATGTCGTGACGAATGGATTTTTCTCATGCCAAACACTAAAATAAAATGTTTTAGTGCTTACATAAATTTTTGGATGTCCGGATGTATTCAGAACGTAAGTTATGCGCGAAAGTGCAAACTTGTGCACTTTTTGGCACTTTTAGTCCCTGAATGACCCAAAAGTTTATTTTAGCGTACCGAACACCTCAAAGCCTATTTCTAAGCTATGTAGAGGATATTTATGGTATGTTTAACTTATGGTCATGTTCCGGAATGTTCGTTATAGTTCAAATTGGCATACTTTCGCAGTTTGTCAACTTTAGTCCCTGTAAGCGATTTAACATGATTTTTGCCATACCAAAGCCTTCGAAACTTATTTCTAAGTTATGTAAAGGTTATTTAAGGTATGTTAAGCCTATTTCACTATTCCAGAGTGTTCGTTGCATTAAACTGCTTATATTTACGCATCGGTGCGCGTATAACCTTCCAGAAAGCGATTTAGAGTTTGGAATCGAACAAGAATTGATATGTGCAAATGATGCACATATTTATACAAATACCAAGTATGAAATAAAATATTTCATTGGTTCAGTATTTGTTTGATGGCCGTGAAGGCACAGGTGTCACAGTCTCCCCTACTTTAGGAAATTTCGTCCCGAAATTTATTTAGAGGAAACTTGTGAGAGCTTGAAAACATGAAGTTGAAAAGATCGAACAACATTGGTTAGGGTTCTGAACTTCTAGTAACTTTAATAACATTATGCTTGCAATGTAAGAGGGACACTTATATACAAGTATATGAAGCGCCATTGGTGCGTCCACCGTACCTCCATTACATCGTTCTCATTTTGTTATTGTTGTCATTATCGGTTCTTACACATAATAAATCTTACTGTGGTTACCGTGCACTGAATCTCATAATTATGTACGCGTCCATAATTAGACAATTCCTTGCATAGTTCACACAGTCTATTTTATAATGTGTAGGGGAAAACCAAATGAACAAACCTGTGATGAGTGTGACTAGACCACCATAGGGTCCCTTTTATTAAATCAATAAATGATTTTAATAGACAACCAAGGAGTCTTTTCAGCTTATATCATCACATGTCATTCTTAACCAGATTTTTGAATCAATCTTATTGACTAGACCACTAAAAGGGTCTCTTATGAATCATGGAGTGGTACTATATAATCCAAGGGTCTTAACTATTACATAGAAGCCCATTAAGGAATTAAGGTAGTACCTTTTTGAATATCCTACTACGAATCCCTCATATGAAGATATGAAAAATTCTACGAGGATTTGGATAACGAATATCCAGAGTATACAAAAACACAAAATGCATAAGAGAAAACACAAGATGCATAAACACATAGTCATATAACCACAAAGATTGTTTATCTAGATCTTTAATTTGTTAATTAGTTTTGCTAACAGAGTGCATGTATTTAAAGCACACTAGGAATCCATCTCGTGGATTTCATTTGGTACTTTAAACATTATCAAGAATCTAACTATAAAGATAGAAAGATTTTTAAAAGAAAAATTCGATTTCGATTATAAGGAACCGAAATGTTCGAATTTAGGTACATAAGGAATCCAATCAAGGACTCTGATTTGAATGATAATCATCCACAAGGGTCTAAATGTGAAGATAAAAAGATCCCATATGGATTTTAGAAGTTGAAGATGTTTTGAAACCTGTTTTGAAACCTTGCATTGGACGTGCTTAAATCAAAACATGAAGTAAAATGCTTATGAAGTTGAGATGCTAGCTATGTCAAGGCGACATATGAAGCGGAATTTGAAGGCTAAGTCAATGTATGAGGAAAATATTTTTGAAAACTATGCATGGGGTTCTTAAAAAAAATGTGTTCAATGTTTTTGAAACCTTATATATAATACATTTGAAATCATAAAGTAGGTGTACTAGGTAAGTATATTTATAAAAGTGTTTTAAAATTATGCGAGATGAATTCTGAAATTATGTATAAGGTCTTTGGGAAACATGAATGATGCTTTTGAAATCATGCACTTAATAAGAAAATATATTGTATTAATATTGTTCTCAGGCTATATGAGACATTTTGAAATTATGAAGGTTGTTTTTGAAAACATAGCCAATGTTTTTGAAATAACATAGACAATGTATTTTAAAAAAAAAATATGTTTTCAAACTATATGAAATGTTTTGAGATCATGAAGATTGTTTTTGAAATACTTGTACTGTGTATGTTGAAAAATCAAAACGTAATGGGTATGAGTTTTGAAAATACCCTTAGTTATCTAACCAAGGATTCAAAGGTACTGATGTGCAGAAGCATGATTACTCATAATGTCACTTTATTTTCTGTACTTTGTTTCTTAGAGTGAAACGAGTACTTAAAATTTTCGAGGGAATCATGAGCGATCATTTGAAAGAGAGAATCACAAGAGTAGTTTGTAAGGAACATAGTTCCTTAATACAGGTATTATAGGGAAATGCCATAAACACATGTGATTATACTTGTATATCAGAATTGCGAACAACAACTTTTATTTATGAACGAGACATATTGTTTCACAATACACGAAAACAAAAGAAACCAAGGCATAAGACAGCAACATCCTTTGTTCAGCCGAATGCTCATCCAAGGGTTGGATTTGCATTAGCAAGCTTTGGGCATTTGTTCCTGAAATGGCTTGTCTCGCCACAGTTGTAGCACGATCCAGGCGGAAAGCGAGCTTGAGCAGGATTGGCTTGTGGTTGGTTTGGACCACTTTGGTTTGGGGTAAATCGACAAGCATTTGCCAGGTGACCGAGTCGCCCACATGATGCACACAAACGACACTGTAGGTGAGCTAAGTGGTGTGCATTACATTTGTCGCATATTGGTGCTGTTCCCTTGTATTGCTTCTTAACAGGTGGTGTTGCCACCCGGACGGGTCTTGTTTGATTTAGTACTGCTGTAGTTGGGCAAACCCTTGCCGTATGACCTATAAGTCCACAAATTTGGCATTTGCGGCACTTCACGCTAGCCTGATGATGAAGGCTACATTGGTTGCACAAGGGTGCAGTTCCGTTGTATGGCTTCCTAGCAGGGGGTTGAGCTGGTTGGTTGGGGACGGCTTTACCATTGTGAGCGACCATGGCGAAGTTCTGAGAAGCCTTTCGCTTTTTTGACTTCTTAGGGGATCGTTCATCCATGGTCTTTGATTCCTTGATTGGTTTCTTGGCTGGTGGTGCCGTCACTTGGCTAGGTCTTGCCTGTTTTGGTGCAACCGCTGCGGGATTCTTTGAAGCTTTACGTTTCTTTGGTTTTGGTGAAGGCTTGGCTTCCGTCTCCTTTGGTGATTCTTGAGTGGCTTCATTCTGGAGACGATACATGGCAGTAGCTAATTCGACAGTCTTCAGGACTACTTCGCCTATTCGCTGGGCAAATTTGGCAGTCTGCTCGGATATCTGGGCGTCATCGTAATGGAGAGACATTTAGAAGAAAATGAAAGACATAGGAAGAAACAAGTGAAACGTCATCGGATAAACAATACAGAATGACAATGCATAAGAATTTGCGATCATTTGTTTGTTACCTAAGGCAAACAAATGAGATGGTGACTAATCAAAGTGAACGGATCATATTAATGTATCATTGAAGACATGCTCGCCTATAAGTGAACACTCACCCCAAGAGTTCCCAGGTAAGAGTGACTGGTCCGATACTGCGGATTTGTACGAACACTCTAGCCTTCGACAGAAAACTTAGGGTACATGCATTCACTCTTCCAGTTTGCACGTGTTCACATTATACGACCCAAACTTTGACGAGATTTTTGAAAATTCAAAGGGGTTCAAAACCATATAACAGAGGGTTCAAAACCTTACAATAGAGGGTTCAAAACCTAGTAATCCATCATCCAAGAACAGATGATTAGTTTTCAAAGCGGTTTTGAAATTTATGTTCTTGTTGTGGTTGTCGCCTAAGGATAGGTGGCAGTATTGTTTTATGACTAAACGTAAGTAAACTCACGTTAGGGTCCTAGAAAGGTTATAGACTAGGTCAAAGCATTACTAATAACCTAATTTCCTATAACCATGAGCTCTGATACCAACTTTTCTGTCACACCCCGACCACGTAGGACAACTAAACGTGGCGGAAACGTCGGGGAGTGTTGTAACAGAATCATTGTTTCATAACACATGGAAATTTAAATATTGTTTTATTGATTAAAAGAGTTACAATGTCTTGACAATCAAAGAAACATAACATAAATAACTAGTCTTGCATCTTTTATTGTCACTACGGCCCAAGTCCGCCTATGTGTATCTTGATAAGTCCTATGCATCATATCCTGAAAACACATGTGAAAATAGGTACGTCAGCATAAAAATGCTTGTGAGATACATAGGTTTTGTGAAAACAGAATTCATGACTTATGTTTGAGAAAATGTTTAGTCATGAACCTTGTAATTTGCTTTGTCTTGTAAATCATTTGAAAAACGATAAGATCAGATGATATGTATAAATAAGAGAATAATGTATGGTTAAATGAATAACCATGTAAAATGAGTTTGTAAAAAAAGTAAGTTGTTTGTAAATTAATGTCTTGTGAAAAGTATGTTATTTGTATAAAATGTTATATGTCTCAAATTGAAATGGTTCAAATAACGCTACGATATGTAATACCATACAATCACTTATATATAGGAAGTACCAGCGGCGTATCCACCATGCTTGTATCATATT
Organism: Helianthus tuberosus; assembly: GCA_030545235.1. NCBI lineage: Eukaryota > Viridiplantae > Streptophyta > Magnoliopsida > Asterales > Asteraceae > Helianthus > Helianthus tuberosus. Next base: position 135,174,889 of record CM060366.1, on the reverse strand, counting down.
ACACACGCCTCGTTACTCGAATCACTTACCCAAACAAACCACCAATGTAAGATGTCTATGTTTAAGCCAATTGCCAAACGTATTGAATAATATGTCAAAATGTTTATTGCCAAGATGTAAGTCATGTAATGTATAACCAATGTCAATAATGTTTATGTGTCAAATGTAAATCATGTAATATGTAACCAATGTCAATAATGTTTATGTGTCAAATGTAAATCATGTAATCTGTAACCAAAATGATATGTATGGCTAGTGAAATATATCAACTAAACCATATGCACAAAAACAAAGTATTGAAGTAAAACAAGGTTTAAATCAAAGCTATGTTTTGTGGAAATGCATGCTATACTGATACAAATATCTATGCGGTATTGTGAGAATGCATACATCCAAGCCTTGAGACTGTGGCGATAAACCCTAAACAAATTAAAGGTCTATCTTGTTGTAAATGTATATCGAATTCGGTCATTCCTTTCATCCCCACCTACCCAGGATGTCCGGAACGGGAGTTGTCAATTCCTATGGTACCACTACCTACTAACGAACGACGTGATCGGTGTTAATGAATGTATATTGATCCATCAAAACAAACCAAATATCATATCAAAATGTAAGCATGTGATGAAAACAACTGTACTAAGTATGCAACAATAGACATACATAGCATGTGACCTGAAACGACTGTTCTAAATATACTCAAAATGGGCATATATAGCATGAAATGTAATGTAAAACAATGTACTAAGTATGCACACAATGGGCACACATAGCATAAAATGTAATGTAAAACAATGAAATCATGTACTATAAATGTACTAATGAACATAGCAAGTATATGATGTGAAAGCAGGAAAGCATGAAAGTAACAAGTAGGCACATGTGTTCCACCCCAAAATGTTTGGAAAACAGTAAAAGAGGGGTCTATGTACTCACTTGAGATTGCTCAGAAGTCCTAAGATAACCACCAAGCAATGCTAGAGATCACGGAATCAAACGGCACCTAATATAGGTAACTATGTTAATATACCGGACCTAAATCGGAAGATCGGATAGAATGCGGGTTCGTAAACCAAACGAGTATGGAGACTCGTGTAATATGGTTTAACAAAGCCTGCATACTAAATGAAACCTAACATAAGTGCTTACGACCCATTACGACCCGTTTAGGTAGCTTATGCTACTTTAACGCGTCGCTCGCGTGAAACGCGTTCGGAACGCCTAACTAGTCCTATGACAAGTAAAATATGCCTTAACATGTCTAATATGGTTGTCAAATCAGTTTAGATGTCAAAAGTTATGTTACATATGTTTAAAATGAATTTTGGCATCAAAGGGGTATTTTGGTAATTTACCTAAGGCATATAAACTACCTATCATACAACTACTTAAACGAAGCGACCATAAGGTATAACCTCGGAAGGTTATTCCCTATATACTATGGTCACCTAATGTGTTTGGTCAGATCCTAATGATCGACCAAATGGGTCGGGTTCGAAGGTATAAGCGATTTATTAGATCGCTTACCCTTACGACCCTAGACAACGTGGTAATCATTAGGCATAGTCACAAGGGACTATAGCCATCGTGATTACAATCACGTTGCGAAGTTCAAACGAACTTCGCATTGACCATAAACTGGTCAATGCAGAAAGTCAAACAAAGTTTGACTTTCAGACTCGAAAAGCAATAAAAGAACGAAGGAACACTTACGAAGGGTCCCCGAATGCTAATCTAGATCAAAATAGCTCAGGTATGAAACAAAGGTTTCAACTTAGAGCACATAAGATCAGATTCTTGTGAGGAAAAGTGAAGGGTGGAGGTGGGTATTTATAGTTTTTGGTTCACCGTTAGGATCATTTCTTGGAAAAGGGGGCACGATCTAAGCCGTACACTTGTTGGAAAGTTGTGGTAACTCATTTGCCATCCACCATAAGAGTTTGACACTTGGCACTTGGCCTTTGGAGAGTGTTAAGGGCTGTTAACAGCTGTAAAAAAAGTTTTGCTGCATCTGGCCCCTACTTACGGACCTAGTTTGGCAGATTTACAGTTTCAGTCCCTGCAACCTCAAAACTTGGTTTTCGATGCGTTTTTTTGACACGTTTAAGCCCCGTTAACTCCATTTCAAAGTTCTAAAATGAATTTGAAGTATAGGGAACTTAAAATGTGTTCAAAAATATCTCGGGTGTCGGTTCGTTTAGCCGTACGGTTACGTTGTTCGGTTAATTACGAAGGAATGCGCATAAGCGTGAAAAATGATCCAAATGTCGTGACGAATGGATTTTTCTCATGCCAAACACTAAAATAAAATGTTTTAGTGCTTACATAAATTTTTGGATGTTCGGATGTATTCAGAACGTAAGTTATGCGCGAAAGTGCAAACTTGTGCACTTTTTGGCACTTTTAGTCCCTGAATGACCCAAAAGTTTATTTTAGCGTACCGAACACCTCAAAGCCTATTTCTAAGCTATGTAGAGGATATTTATGGTATGTTTAACTTATGGTCATGTTCCGGAATGTTCGTTACAGTTCAAATTGGCATACTTTCGCAGTTTGTCAACTTTAGTCCCTGTAAGCGATTTAACTTGATTTTTGCCATACCAAAGCCTTCGAAACTTATTTCTAAGTTATGTAAAGCTTATTTAAGGTATGTTAAGCCTATTTCACTATTCCGGAGTGTTCGTTGCATTAAACTGGTTATATTTACGCATCGGTGCGCGTATAACCTTCTAGAAAGCGATTTAGAGTTTGGAATCGAACAAGAATTGATATGTGCAAATGATGCACATATTTATACAAATCCAAGTATGAAATACAATATTTCATTGGTTCAGTATTTGTTTGATGGCCGTGAAGGCACAGGTGTCACAGTTATCTCCGCAAATCTATCCCTAGTACTAGCGGGGGGAGAAACAATCTGCATATCTTGAACCTTCTTCATATAAGATTGAACATGGTCCTTGTATAAGGATAGCTCCTCTTTATTTCCAGATAAACGGTTCAAAATATACTCCGTTAAAAAAATAATCTCTCGCATCATACTTTGCACATCGGGATCAAACTCGGTCATATATTCACGACTAATTGAGTATTCGGGAGAGCAGTTTAGGGAAGGCGCTTTACGCCATCTATTCAAAATGTATTGTTTTGGAAATTCCCTAATGTCCAAACTTCTCAAAACATAGAATATATGTCTACATAGCAAACCAAACTGCTCAAAACGCCTGAATGAGCAACTGCATGTGCAATCAGACTTAGGGTACATTACCTGAAAAAACGCCAAAAACAATATCTCTATAACGCCATACAAAGAATGTTTGTCTAAAAAAATAAAAAAAAAACACAACTGGATATGATAAACGCCATGTACAGAAAACGCCATATAAAAAACAAAACGCCATTGTTTACCTCAAATAAGGATGTACAAGGCTGCTGGAAGTCATTTATGTAAAACTTAACAAACCCATTGGGCTGATCTTCGTAACGTTGATTTATGCAATCCGCAATTACAATTAGCTCAGCTTGAACGTCACAAAAAAATATTCTTTGTGTATATGTCAGCAGCTTGGCCTTCCAACACTTGGTAATTACTCTTCAAGTGGGGTCGTTTGTATCGAGATTCATGATCATTTTTCCGGTGCGTGTGACGCTGTGCTTCTATCGCAGTTTCGTAATGAGTCATGAACTCAACAAGAGTAGCTTTTGAATTGCACATTTGACCAAAAAAATGATTCTCACTCTCCGACCTCGATGTTGTTCGCATAAGGCCCAACAGCTCTTCCATTCTAGAGTATGCAGGGATCCAATGTGACAATCCTCATGATTACATGTATCCGTATGATTAATTAATATTAAATTGTGCTTAATAACTGTGCTTAATTACAACTGATGACGTAACTGCTTTATGATTTCTGCATCATACCTACATATGCATCACATACTAGTCTTGTCCAGAAAATTGACTAAATGGTCCTGAATGTTTTCCTAAGTGTTGGGAATTAAAAGTGTTACAAATAGTTACATAAAAGACACTATACGGAACAACTTAGCACTTTAACGAATCGGTATCTAACCGAACAACCGGACATTACCCGGGACACCAAAATATTGCTAGAAACATTGTTTAATTATTTCTTGACTAGTTATGGTCCCCGAATACCCCAACACATTATATAAAGTGTCATACAAATAATACACTAGATATTACACTCAACACCCTAACCATTTACCCACTTACCATGAAAATCTACAAATAAACCCCCCCCCCCCATCAATATTCACGGCCCCATGTGGGGGACCCCACTAATAGATTTTGTTCAATAATTTATTTAGATTGATTGCTTGAGATCTTGGCCAAGATATTGAGAAATCTTACAAGTATGGATCCTTAGATCACAAGATCTTTCATTCTCTCACTTCACAACTTCTTCACACCACCTCCCTCAACCTCTCCCTCTCCCTCTCGGCTCACTCCAGTGCCGCCACCACTACCACCTTGCCACCACCATCATTCCATTTTCAAGCTCAATCCAAGTACTAGAAGGTGTCTTGTGAAGATTGAAGGTTGAAGAACTTTCATCCACTGCTTTTATCATCCACTTTCATCAATTTTTCTCTAGTGATCTTCCCTAGCTTTAAGATAGTTGTAAGACTTCTTTAAACTCTTGTTTACTTCATGTTTTTGTGGTTAAAGATTGTATTATAATAAAATAACTAGAACACTAAAAGACTTGAATCTTGAATCATGAGATGAAATATGATGATATATTGTTAGATTGATGTTGTTTAGTAGATGGATGATGATTGCATGTTGATTTCTAGTAATATGATGATTGATCATCATATGGAACTTTATTAGAAAGTATGGTGATCGTATGTGTGCATTTTAGTGGCATTTAAGCTATAAACAGCATGCTGAGTAACATTTACAGCCAACTTCAGTTGGCTGTAAACGGACCGTTATAAATTGAAAAATTGATTTTCTGAAGTCTAAATTATGTATTTTCGAAAAACGAATCAAATGGCACTGGAATCATATTTTTTTGAGTCGTTTACTATTTTTAAAGTTCCGTTTTGTACAGCAGCAAAAGCTGCGTTTTTATTGCAGAAAATGTGTGTTATGTTTTTTGTCATAACTTGAAATCTGTGTAGAATTAGCTCATGAAATTTGTACTGTAGATGACCACTGATGCCTTTGTAATCCTCCAACTGTAATTTCATCAATCGGACTTACGATGAATTTTAAATGAATTTTTCCGTGGACTGCAGTCAGAAAGTGACGAATCTGATTGCAGTCCGGTAAATGATTTTTTATAAAATATTGGTAAGGAATTTGATCCCGATATTTTTACAAAATAATATTTGGATTGTTTAAAACATTCTGTGAAAGTTTGGGAATTTTTGGAGTAAGTTAACTATTTTATTCAAATGCCCGAAAACAGTCCAGTTTTGGATGTTAAAGCGGAAACGACATAAGTAGTAATTTGCGTGTCTAAATGTTGGGTATGTTATCTGAGAATGATCTAACATGTTAAATGTCAATGAAAGTGTTATGTGCAATATAGTATGCTTGCTTTTGAATGGTAATAGATGGGAAGTTTATATGGGCGTGAACTGTTAAAGCGAGTGCATGTTATGTGGTAGATAGATGCGTGTAGGAACTTCGTGCTTATTTGAAGTCACTAATAAACTAAGTGGTAATCATACTAGGACGTGATTGACCAACACCGATTGTTAGCTATTTTATAGAGTTCAACCGAGCAACCCAAGGTGAGTTCACACTCTTTCTAAGGCATCGGATTCTCGGTGGTTGGGAATGGGTTAAAGAACTAAAACGGAACCTGCATATCCTCCTTGGGTAGGATATGTACCGCCATCCTCCATGGGTAGGATGCTAATATTAATCCTGCGTATTCTCCTTGGGTAGAATGCGTACGTTCGTCCTCCTTGAGTAGGACAACAACCTTAAACTTACTAGACAAAACTCTATCATTAAGTCTCTCATTTTATATCGACTTAATCGCCGAGGCCGATGGCGAACGGGTCATTAGTTAATAGCGCTATTAGGGTTTGACAAACCTCACACCGTGCCGGTAGGACGGGCGTGTACTAATGGATCATGACAAACAGTCAATGATGATAGATATTGACTTAGGGCACAACTAACTTTCGTCAGTAGTCGATATGGTAACAGTCTAGTGGTTCACATGGGGAAGCCCCACTGATTATGGATATGGTTTGGGGAAAAAAAAGATACTGGTTAACTCGTGGTTTTCGAAACAAAATTTTAAAACTAAACAACCAACTGTGAACTCGCTCAACTTTGTTGTTGACTCCTTGTTACATGCCTTGCAGGTCGTTAGGTACCTAGATAGAGCTTGCACGAGAAGGAGTGGTCGTTGTGGGACATGGATAGTCGTGTGCCATGCTAAACATTTAAACTTTATGAACTTATTAAAATTATGTTTTGGTTTTACGTTTTATGCTTCCGCTGTTAACTTAAAGTTGGTTACTTTCTTTTGGACACCAATTATATTGTGGTTGGTTTTATTTACTTAATTACGTTGTTCAATATGATTGGTGGCTTGATCCTGGTCATGTCACGCCTCTAAGCGGTGATACTCCGCGTGTGGATTTTGGGGGTGTGACATCTAAGATTCCCTGAGTGCAAAAATATTAGGTAGCCAGTCATTATCTGCTACATTAAACTCTCTGATAACCACTTCCCATTCTGATTCAAACTCTTCAGGTGTAAGAATATCCGTCCACACAACACCATAAATACGTTCTTTGAAATTGGTGGAATTGCATAGCCTAACATCAACCTATGTATAACACGAAAACGTCATGCAAAAAAAAAACATATATATTACACAAAGACAAAACTTAATTAAAGAAAAGTAAAAGGTACACAACGCCATATATTTTAAAACACAGTATATCCTAAAACGCCAAAGGTAAAAATAAGCATATCAACCTTCAGAGAAAGTTTATCCATCACATGCCACATGCATAACCGATGCCCCGTGTCAACAAATATAGCAGAAATAGCATTCTTCATTGCTGGATCTTGGTCAGTGACAACAACTTTTGGTTGAGAACCAACAGCTTTTAGAAAAACTCTCAACAACCAAATATACGTATCAGCAGTTTTCGACGCCAATAATGCAGCACCAAATGTAATATTGCAGTGACGATTGTCTATATCAGTGAACGGTACAAACACTATAGCGTATCTGCATAAACATCATTAACATTATTGATTTATTGACAAATAATAATAAGTTAATAGTACAAATCATGATTCTTTTATCAATAATAATTCATAGTAGCAATGTGACTAGTGGTACTCATAAATTTAACTTTTGTTACTAACTACTATCAAATGCTAATAGAGGAGAAACGTTGTATGCTTATAATTTTCATATATCTGGTTTCAAACAACTTACAATATTTTTCTTATGATAAAAATCAGTTAATTATATATTAGAGATATACAAAGTTGCTTTCCATTGTCATTGGCATCGAAATTGATCAAAGTTAGACGACCATCGTAGTACAAATTATTATGGGCCAATAAGTTCCTACTTTTTATTATTAAAATACTGTTTCCTCTAGCTTGTAGTTTTTTAAAATTGTAATAAAATTAATGATGTTTGATAAATATCGACATTAATGAGAGAGGCAGAGTCGGTTGACACAATATAGAAATGAAAACCGACGGGATGTCGTTTTGGGGGGAGGAGGCCACCAATTGGCAATGGTCGGTGATTGCACAAGTTGTCATATTCCACGGACCATTCTACCACACACGCATGTATTCCACCATTAATTACTCCCTCTTTTTTTATCGTCTTGCAAATATTTCTACAATCTTCGACCTCCCTTGCACTACTACAAAGTTTGTACAGTTACACATTTTCAACTACTACAAACATTACTGTCGGCGCAGTGGCGAAGCTTGGATTTTTCGGCCGGGGGTGAAAACATATATACCCAAAAATTTCTATAGAACCGGGGGGTGAAAACGTATATACCCACAAATTTCTATACGAAAACTACATATATAACACTACTGAGCGAAAAATCCCGGGGGGCGGACGTCCCCCCCCCCCCCCCCCCGCCCCCATTAAGCTTGGATTTTTCGGCCGGGGGTGAAAACATATATACCCAAAAATTTCTATAGAACCGGGGGGTGAAAACGTATATACCCACAAATTTCTATACGAAAACTACATATATAACACTACTGAGCGAAAAATCCCGGGGGGCGGACGTCCCCCCCCCCCCCCCCCCCCCCCCCGCCCCCATTAAGCTTCGCCCCTGTGTCGGCGGGCATAGTTCTGGCTTTTTATTGGGTCACATGGGCGGCAAAAGCAATAGTGCCAGACAGCTGCCTGGCACTCCCCTATTGGCCCAACAAATTTACGCTTTTATCCCGCTTTAAAACTTCGATTTTGCCATTAGTTTAAAATTATGTTTTTACCCTCACGTAAAAACAAATTTACGCTTTTGCTCCTAGCTAAAAATTTTAATTTTTCCCTTCGTTCAAAATTACGTCTTTGCCCCGTTTAAATTTACAGTTTTGCCATTAGTTTTTTTCCCATTATAATTAGGATTTTATCATCAGTTCAAAGTTATGTTTTTTCCCCGACTTCAAAATAAATTTATGCCTTTGCTCCCAGCTAAAAATTTCAATGTTGTCCTCGGTTCAAAATTACGATTTTGCCCCGTTTAAATTTACACTTTTGCCATTAGTTTTTTTTTCTCACAACCAAGTTACGATTTTACCCTTAAATTAAATTTACATTTTCTCCACCGTTTTTTTTGTTTCCCTGGTTAAATTACAATTTTGCCTCCAATGTAAAATTACAGTCATGCCGGAAGATGCCTGACACTCCCCCATTAGTCCATTTAATTTACGATTTTATCCCTGAAAAAAATTATGATTTCGCTGTCAATTCAAAATTACGTTTTTCCCATCGTTTTAGTTTTTTTGCAAAAGTATAAGAGTTTTTTTAATTGGTTGACTCTATTTAATTTTTTCCCGTGTCAAGGAGCTGCCTAACACTTGCTCATTAGTACTGAAAAATTACAGTTTTGCCCTGCGCCGAAAAATACGGTCTTATCATTGTTTTAGATTGATTGAGAATTATTCGGCCATCGCCCCGCAACGCGGGCGGGGCATCAACTAGTTTACAATATATTTTCTTTTTATTGCTGATATTATTTATACAATATTCAACCTAAGTTGTTGAAGGGATTATCATGCTTACAAGTATTTTTTTGTGGTAATTGTGTTAGGGTAATGGGTTGATAAATTGAGGGGTTAAATCAATGAACTTGTGTATAAAGCATCAAATTTAGCCGACAAAATACATTAGTCGTGTAAACCAAATATGACATGTGTAACGCATTGATCTAGTATACTAAAATAGATTGACTGGTTTTAAACAACATAAGTGGTAAATGAGTTCATAGGTTAGAAATGAATTGCATTCAAATCATAAACCAGTTGAAATAGTTGGTTTAAACAGTCCGAACGTAATGTGGGTTGACCATACAAAATATATTATTATATTATTTATCATTTTAAATTTAAGAGTACTTGTGTGGGCAGAATTTCTAAATTAAATGAACTAGTTGGTTATATCTGTGCTTTGCGACGGGCCCAAATTTTTAACAAATTTTCATTGATATTGATTCAGCTCTTTTTGGTATCGGTATTCGATATAACAATCGAAAGAGAAACAAAAAAACAATCAATCAAAAACAATAAAAATGAATATCAATTAAAAACAATAAAAAAGAATACCGAACCAGTACCAAAGTTGTTCGGTTGGTATCGGTTCAATTCAATTTGTTACGTATACGCAGTGGGCGAAGCTTGACAATGAAGACGGGGAGCTCGAAAACGTATATACCAAAAAATTTCTATAGAATCGGGGAGTCGAAAACGTATATACCCAAAAATTTCTATACGAAAACTACATATATGACACTACTGAGCGAAAAGTTCGGGGGGTCGGGCGCCCCGGCGCCTCTTAAGTTGCGCCCCTGCGTATACGGTACCAACAATTGATATAATTAACGAACACAAGTTGTTTAAAGTATAAGGTTGTGATTAAGGTTATACTAAAATTATTTGAAGTTATATTGTAAATACTAGTGGAAAACCCGCGCGTTGCCGCGGAGTCGATAATAAACATATCAGTAACTCTTACCATTTACAATACCCGTAACATAGATTACCTTATTGTTCTATTTCTAAAAGAAGTGCAAAAACCAATAATTTTCATATCTAAAAGTAACCAGTCGCCCAACAATGAGGTATATTCCACACAGATGGTTCGTTCTTGTAGATATGTGTGCCCCTTCCCTTTCCTTTTCGGTCGCCAAAAGGCCAACGGCTACTTTTATCTTCTTCGGACAACGATCTAATTTGCTCCTTAGTATTCTGCTGCCCAACCATTTTATGGGCCGATTCGCGATCAACCTATAACAATTCGAAGTCGTTATAACACTCGAAATTAAATTAATTACTACATCAATCTATTTACTAAAAATTGTTGAAGCTTACACCAAATGCAGCTTCAAGAACTTCGATACTGAACGCGTTGTAGAATGATGACTCTGCGTTACCACCTCCTACGCTAAAGAGCTGAAACCGGAGATTTAATTAGAAACTTAGCATAAAAACTATCGAATTGGATTGTATTCGAATTGGTTATTAGTATTTCACCTGCAATTCACCGGGGACGGAGACCGAATGTAGAATCTTCGCCAAAACAAGGCGTCCGTTGTTGTCGATGTTGATTAGATACTCGGTGATTCACACGGATACATAGAAGAGTTCCCCGCGCTTAATGTTATGGCTTTGTCGCGAATCTCCTTCGATCAGAGTAATCATTCCCTGGCCTACAAATTATATCAAAACGCATGAATTGAATTAACTTTATTTTTTTTAGCATGTAGTGAGAAATCGATACTGTTAGCTACGTAATAAAGAACATCGGCGTCCCAATGGTTTGGTACAACGAACGTTTGAGGTTCGGCTTCGAGAAATGCAGCACGGTATTTCTCGATGCCGTTGAAAAAGTCTGAAACCCGCTTTCTTTTTTATCATTCCACTATGCCAGCAAGTAAACGCCATAAGACCATAATAGCACTTGTGATCAGATTTACCAAAAAGTGGGCCTTCCAAGAGCTGTGAGTTCAGCAATGCCTCTGCCAGCCAAGAAAAAACAAGAGCTAAAACTGAGAGACAAAAGGAAAATAAAATAAAACAATTAAAATGAAGTAATAAAAATAAGTAGAATTATCCAACCTCTCCAGCTCCAATGAATAAAAATTGTGTTCTGCCAAAGATTCGCCAACTAATTTTAGTGCAGAAATAAGCCCTGCAAGCACCACTGATGATGTCCCCCTAAAACAAAATAAGAAGACCTTTAGCTAAGGGTGGTAATTTGAACCATATACTTACATAGGGTCGATCTGCATTGTCATTTCATACAGGCATCCGTAAGTCAAACTGAAAAAAAATTGATATAAGAGGGGGGGGACGTATATCTAACCCATTTGACCCGCCCCATCTCGCCACCGCTATTTCGATTCTGAGACCATTATGATGTTTGGTGTTTACTGATGTAAATTTTTATATTACTTTGTCATGTGAATTTTTGTATCACTTTGTCATTTTCTCATTTGAATTATCATTTGACATGACATGCTTAGAGAGACGGCTAATTTTATTTATTTTATACTTGTAAACAAAATCAATTCTTCATTCAACGGAATCTCGATGAAATTACAATTAGAAAGCATATTTATATTTAGAAACCATCACTTTCTAGTTTATTTGTTTCAGTGAGTTTGGTTGTAAAGTTCTAAGAATAAAGCGTGAGTTTAATTGTCTACCGATTCTAACTAATATGTGAGTTTAATTGTCTATCGATTCTAACTACTATGTATGTGCCATTGTTCATAAATATATATATACAAACGTGTGTATAACTAAAGGAAACAAAAAGAAAGCTTACCTGGATCATGAAGGGAAAAAAGCATCAGATCCGCAGATGTGGAACTTGTTGGTGATGCCTTGACAGTTTCCGTTGTGTGGCATTTGGTGTGGTGTGCGGGTATCAAACGATGAGGGGAAGAGACAAAAATCGACTATGAGTCATGATATAAGGGGTGCTCCTACAATCAAGCATGGTCGATGATTGCTTAGGACCGTTGAACCTCTTCTAAGCTGCTGTACCAATTACCTGTGGAGATCAACATCAACGTGGGGATGTAAAGGTGTTTTTTTCTTAAAAGCATCGATTTGACACAACTAAGTTGATGCTTTTTTAAAACGTCCCGTCAAGACCCAACCAAAATAAAGCCACCCGTTTTGACCTGAGCTCATTTTGACATAATCCCTTTTTGACCAAACCTAGTTTGACCCAAACCCATTCTGACCCACCCATCTGTTAGAAAATGAAAGTAACCAGCCCCTCTATCACATTTTTAGCTGTTACAAATGCAAACCTTGTTTCATCAGCCACTGCTGCAAGTTGTCCCTACAACAGTGCCACCTGGTGCAAGCTGAAAACATGAAAACCTATGTCGGTCAAGATTCAGACACACAAATCATGAAAGCATCTTACAAGTCAAGAATCACTCATTACTCTTGGTATAAAGTTTTTTCACATTGAAAATGTAAATTTTGCAAAAGCTTAATATTATTACATACCTGATCTATTATGATGATGGCGGACGAGTGGTGGGATACAAACCAGATAGATGTAGTACGAAAAGCCACAAGAACAGGTGCGGCTCCAAAATTTTATTGATGGGTATACCATTAATGGTCAACCTGGTGATCTTTATAAATGCTCCAGTAAAGGTTTGCTTTTACAAAACATAATAAATTTTTATATTTTTTTTATAATGTTAAGAATATGATTTTATGTTTTTTTTTTTTGTGAATAGAAACGATCAAACTACTCGTTGATTCGCGAGAAACAAGCCTATGTTGCCTTAAATCAACAACTATTATTCAGCATTTCATCATTGCTAACCACAAACTTACAATACAGTGTTGAAAGCTGATGCTTCTTGTGTAGAACCCTTCACCACCAAGGTCCTCATGCTTGGACTGGGTAAGACAACCAATGTCCTCATGACAGCTGACCAACCGACAGGGCGTTACCACATTGTTGCACGAACATATGCTAGTGCACAAGGTGCACCATTTGACAACACACCACTACAGTTAGTTTGGGGTACAAATCTGCAACTTCAAAGCAAATTATGCTGCCTCTCCCGGCCACTGATCTAATTCAATAGTGAAACGACCAAAATACCCATCCCCCGATCTAATTCAAAAACAATGATTTGATGTATAAAACTACAACAGAGTTTGTGCCATTTTACAAAATTTTGGCATGTTAGACGTTAAAGACATGCAGGAACATTGGAAAATGACTAAAAAAACCGAAGGTTATACACCAAATCATTGCTTATTGATAGATTGACGCAAGTGTATACTTGTCTATTAATAAATGGTACCTTTGAAACAAAATGTAGCAACAAATAACATATGAAGATAACACGAATACAATAAGCCAATTTACCATTATTGGAGTTTTTGTCATCGCCCAAACCTCTAAAGGTGCATCGCGAAGCATGATCAAAAGATACCTACATTATACATTAAGGTTGTGTCAATAAAAGTTACAACAGCATGTAGATTTTTGTTATTAAAAAACAAACCACTTTCATATTTGTGATGAGTAAAAACAATATATATGTTATTTGTGATAAGTTCCAGAAGACGACACCCACGGAGCTCTAATTGGCGCACGTGCAGGCTTTTGTAGAACCCTAAATGTTCAATTATGACCACTGCGAAGGCATGTAACAACAAGCCTATCGACAAAGCCTTCGGATTTATGTCCCTAATTACGTTTAATACAGCTTTTGCATCATTATGTATGTTCCAGTTTCGTTAACTCCTTATATGTTGCACCATCTTCCACCTTTTAACTTTCTCTTCTCTCTCTTTAATTGTTCAATTCACAAACTTTGATCCCAAAACAAATCAATCGAGCGTTTTTATGTAAAAATACTACACAAAATACAACAGATGGCAGATCTAGGGTTACAATCACAAGTTTGGTGCATCAGAAGAACACATATAATAAATAAGAAATTGATAAAGATAGATGTAACCAGAGTGGGGGGTTGATACCTAACGGCGAAAGAAGAAAACCCCTTTGTAATCGGTGCCGTGGTAGACCGGCGATGATGACGGTGAGTAACAGAGGGTCACCGGATAATGTTTCCGGCGTGTCACTTCACTCACATCACCCTGGTCGTTCTTCGGAACCCTAGTCTCGTCGTCTCCTGAGTAACAGAGGGTCACCGGATAATGTTGCAGGCGACTGTGCACTCTCTCTCCAGGCCCCTCTCCCCCCATTATCTTTCTGGATTATTCTCTCTCTATCATGAATTGAAACATGATTCAAGGAAGTGAATGGATTAGAAACCGATGAATTTAATAGGATGGCTATCAGACAATGAATGCGGCATTCAATCCTATTGTAAAATCTCAGTTTTAGCCCTTAAGGCGTCTTAAAAATAATTCCAGATGTCTATTGTACTGGCTTGCACACTCTTGTATATCATGCTTCAAAATTTGTACTTGTAGTAAAATTACTATCTTGTACATCACTTTTCCTTTTTAATATATTATAGATAAGATGATGACAGTTGAGAAACAAAAAAAAAAAAACAATCGATCGACAACAATAAAAACAAATATAGATTGTAAACAATAAAAACAAATGACGAAACGGTACCAACACCAACGTTGTTTAGTTGGTATCTGTCTGATTCGGCTCGTTATCAATACGGACCAACAATCGATATAGTTAATGACTGCAATGTATTTAAGGTATAAGGGTATGATTAAAGTTAAAATAAAATAATTAGAAGTTATATTATAAATGCAAGATGTTTAATCAATATAATATAAAGGCAAAGTAAAAAAACGTTGAAACTTAAAAAAAAAAAACAAATAATGATAAGATAGTGTACAACTTTTAATATACAATGTACAAATTATTATATCATCAATAATTTACACTATTTAATGGTTAACAAAGTTAAAAATAATCAAAATTCTTATTTTACCTTCAAGAGAAATCATTATAATTTTCATACACTAAAAAGAAAATTTTCTTTTTAATGTAGCTAAGAATTAGGCAAACTAAGAAACACATGGAGTAAAAAGAAACATATATCTCTTGTGGCAAAAATCAAAGTTCTTTAGTGATCAAAATCAAAGAAAACAAAACTTCAATGTAGCTAAGAAGTTGTATTATTATTATTACTAGGTTTTTTTATGTCACGCGTTACTGCGAAACGAAGCAAATGATAAGTAAAACAAACATTATTTGAAAATCTAGCATGTTATTTAGAAAGCCTAACCGTTAGAATCGGTTCAGATGATATCATCGTACCATATTACCATACCAAATAAATACTTTATTTGGAATATAAATTCGTTTTTAATAAAACTTATACCGATCGAGGGTAAAGATTAAACAAAACTACGTACTTAAGCTTCAAAAATAATGAACAAAAGTTATTAAAGATATTTCAAATTAATTGAGAAAGCAAAGATGAATAAACAAAAAGAGAAAAGAATTATTAAAACAAAAATAAATTATAAAGGAAATATGGTTTTAGAAAAGGAAAAAATGAAAATATGTTAAAAGCTAAAAGTAAATATAATAATAAAAGGAAAAACTGAAAATATGTTAAAAGTTAAACTAATTATTAAAAATAATATAATGATATAAAAAATATTAAGAAGCTACATATTATTTTAAATTTTAAATTACTATTCATGGTAGTTCGTAAACAATATATATATATATATAAAATATATAATATATATATAGGGTGGGGTTCGGCTACAAAATAAAATACCATAATATCAACCATAAAATACACTCAAAACCCACAAATAACATAATGAAGATTACTAAAACACCATATTTGTAGGTTTTGTGTTGTGTTTTGGATGATAAGGCTTTGATTACCGAATGACTAACATTAGTGTATTTATGTTGATTATCATGTTGTGTTTTATATTCATAGTTATACGATGGTGTGTTTGAAGTTTTTAAGGACTGTTAGGGTTTTGATATTGTGTTTTAGTGATCATCACTATGTTATTTGTGGATTTTGAGTGTGTTTTATGCCTGAAATTGTGGTGTTTTATGACTTTGTACACTTTGTAGGAAAAAATGGACTTTGTAGCCGAACCCATATATATATAGATATTAATTGAACGAGTAATCTGAAATAACCTATTTAATATAATAGAATAAACAAATTTATCCGAACACAAATTGATTATTATTAATATAAAAACCAAAAAAACTTGTTAATCATGTTTGTAACGTGTATTTGATTAGACAATGAACTATAGCTCAATTGGCATTAAAGGAGAAGAAAAGACTTGAGTTTGAGGCTATAGGTCTCAAGTTTAAATCCGATCTCAATCGAGTTTTAGTGAAGTAGGCGTTCGGGCGGTGGATTTTCGCAGGAATTGGAGATGGTGGATTTGGGCTACCCAACACTATTTACAGTTGTGGATGTATGTGGTCGACTTTTGCCATTGACTCACCCAAATAGTCAGGCTTTTATTTCGTTCGCCATTTAAAAAAACTATGTATTTGATTATTACCATCCATTTGGCTAGAAATGAAAATCTTATCTTTTCACATAAAACCCTATATTTTTTTTATTTTATTTTGTATCTTATTACCATTTTGTTTTGAACAGTGGCAAATCTTGAGATTTCCGATCGGGGGTCAAAAACTTATATGCCTAAAAAAATTATAAAACCGGGGGGTTGAAAACGTATATACCTAAAAAATTATATACGAAAACTACATACCGAGCACTACTGAGCGAAAAGTTCTGGGGTCAGGCGCCTCTCCCGGCCCCCACAAAGCTACGCCCCTGGTTTTGAACATAGTAATATATATATATATATACACACACACACACATACATATGATTAGTTTCAAGAATGAACACTAGTGTATTTTGCCCCTGGTTTTAAAAGATCAGGATTTGGTGTTTTAGAGTGAACACTAGTTTATTTGTGAACTGAGTAAACAAATCCCGGTTATTGATTTACATCATCAAATCGTAAAATACACTATTGTATTTTCATCATCAAATCTTGCCTATTTATTTACACTTGTGTATTGAGAATCAATGGCTTGAATTAGTTCACTAGTGTTTACTATCAATGAGTTGTTCACAAATGAACCTAACCTAAATATATATAGGAGAAGGATCTGTTAGGAACCACCCTTTATTGCGAGGGCCGCGAGGACCAAGTGTGAACACAACCAAAAAATACCTAAAAAATAAAAAAAAACACTCAAAATTTTTTTTTTTTTTTTACTATTTTTTATAAAAAAATTGCTATATTTCGTCACAAAAAAAAAACCAATTTTTTTTCGAGTAACAATTATCCATGCACATGTGCATATGTACCATTTCTTTGACAAATTCCGTAATACATTACTAATATCAGACAATTGCCTTTCATTTACACTACCATTCATAATACATTACTTTTTACATTAACAATATTAGAAATGCACATGTGCATATATATGTAATTATGTATGAATATGTTATAACGTGTTTTGGTACACCACTTTGAATACACCTTCCATTTCATCTATCATACCATCCATAATACACTACCATTACCTCCTACCATCCGTAATACAATACCATTGCCTCCTACCATCCATAATACAATACTATTATCAATATTTCAGTTTATTACATGTACATCAACATCCTTTATACCATCCAAACAACATATTACATCATAAAGTGACAAATATAATCAAACCATCAACCACTAGATATAACTAACCAAAACAAATGTATATGGGCCTACATCATCATTTAAAATCACAATTTTTTTTGTACCGAAACGCGTTATATGATGGTTATACATAATGATGCACATGTGCATTCTTAATATTGGTAATGTAAAAATTAGTGTATTACGGATTGTAATGTAAATGAAAGTGCATTTTTCTACTATTGGTAATATATTACGGAATTTGTCCAAGAAATGATACATATGCACATGTGCATCCATAACTCTTACTTGAAAAAAAGTTTTTTTTTGTAACGAAATATAGCGATTTTTATTAGAAAAAAATATTAAAAAAAAATTGTGTTTTTTTGGATTTTTTTAGGTATTTTTTTGTGTTCACTCTCGCGGTTCTCGCAATAAGGGTGGTTTTCAAATGAACCTTATCCTATATATATTTAAAGGTAGAAAATGAGCATCAAGTAAGTTTAATAGTACATGTTAACGATCGGTTTCGCCCGTCCATTTTACCAAGCAAACATATAAAAGTTATAAATTTGTAGTTGTAATTATTTATTAGCAAATCATGGTATTATTATAAATTGTGTATTGAAAGCGTATGTTAAAAGTTGAAGAGTGGAAGGGAATGAAGAAGAAGACCGCCAAAATGGTCCAGACCATGGAAACGGGGTATGTGGATAACCACAGCCTACAAAATTCTCTTGACAGGAGGAAGGATGGGGACCCATTCAACTTGGCTACTTCGCCGCCCCTAACTTTTCTTATTTATTCCTTTTTGTCTCTTTCAGTTATTGTTTTAACTGTATTTCTGATATTTAGCAGATGACGAGGTCAACTTACTCCTGTTTCTCTATATTTTTCTCACAACATTAATTAATTATTAGATAAATTGGGGTTAAATGGTTTTTCTTTTAACCTAAAGGGTTTAAGTAACTTTAAACACTAATTAAGAACATACGGTGTGTGGGTGCTATGAAAGAGGCGTGTGGTGTTTTACTTTTAACCTTAAGGGTTTAAGTAACTTTAAAGACTAATTAAGAACATACGGTTTGTGTGGCTTTTTATTAAAATAATGTATTTGTTCTTAGCTGAAAAATACATAACAAACAACTGAAAAAAAAAAAAAAAAATAGAAACAATTCATCTTCCAAATCTTCACTGTCACCCGTCTTTTTCTTCTTTGAAACATCTTCACTGGCGGTTTGACTTTGGTATGCTTCATTTTGTTTTTTTGTTGTCGAAGTAGCTTTTTTGTGGCCGTTTGGAAGCACAAAATGACGTGAGTTTTTTGTTTGAAGTTCGTATTTATCTTCATCTTTATCTTCAACCCACTCATCAGTGTAATCCATCTCTTCATGCCATTCAAATATTCATCAAGAACAAAGCCCAAAAAATGACATAAGTCTGACATCAGCATCTTTATCTTAAATATTTGTCCATCTCATGCAGCAAAATGTTATTGAGTTACACCCCTCAGCTAAGAATGCATTCTGCGAAACTTCGCGTAGAACAATATTGAATATACAAGAAACGATGTTTGCTATTTTTGACGTTTTACTGAGAAAATAGTGTATCTAAAAGAAACGTCGATTGGAATCTTTGATGTTTGGGTTTTTTTGGCGTTTTCTAAGATGATTGATATATAGTAAAATATGGCGTTTTTTAGTTTGGTGTGTTTGATGTTTGGGTTTTTGGCATTTCTAAGATGAATGGTATATAGTAGTAAATATGGCGTTCGGGGTTCGGTGTGTTTAATGAAGGTCTGAGATGTTGCTTATATAGGATTTTTTGGCGCGTAATGACATTTTATTCATGAGTTTGGCGGTTTGGGTAGAGAAGTCTAAAGACCCTTTTACCCTTAATGAAGCGCGTCCACTTAATAGAATTGGTGTTATTTACGAAAACGCCATCGCGCCAATCTAGTCCATAGATTGTTTTGATCGGACGATCCATAACCTTTCTCACTGTTCTCACACTTTTCACCTTTTTCTCTAAATCCTGACCCTCATAGATTGTTTTGATCGGACGATCCATAACCGTTCTCACTGTTCTCACACTTTTCACCGTTTTCTCTAAATCCTGACCCTATAGGGTAATAGGGTCTTTTATCGCTTAAATTCAAAACGCCAACAAAAATGATAACACGCCATTCAAAACAAATAAAACGCCATTAAATACAAAACACCAAAAATTAGTGATAAAACGTGTTGGAGATTACAGGAAGAGAAAACAACACAGTAACTGAAATTCAATTATTAACATTTATTAGAAGAAATTTCCTCCTAAATTACGCGCCAAAAACATCATTATATAAACGACGTTAAACATCGCTTCCATAATCACTTCAATCTATCATTCTGCAAA
The DNA here is from genome assembly GCA_030545235.1 of Helianthus tuberosus. Classification (NCBI taxonomy): domain Eukaryota; kingdom Viridiplantae; phylum Streptophyta; class Magnoliopsida; order Asterales; family Asteraceae; genus Helianthus; species Helianthus tuberosus. Next base: position 135,154,596 of record CM060366.1, on the reverse strand, counting down.
ATCATCTTTTACCAAAAATGCCAAGTTTAACCAAAACACCAAAAATGGCAACCATCGTTTGGTGGAGATACACTCTGGGGATCAGACGATTCGTCATACGTTTTGACAACAGAAGGAGGGTGTATATTAGGATGATCAAAACAATTTTGAAGATGGAAGAAGAGGTACAGAGGGGTATCCTATCGCTTGGCATCACTCTGGATAACGAATGTCATGAAACACATAAGCTTATGAAAACATTAACAAGGAAATTTGGACCAAGCAAAGCAGATGGAAAATCGGACCCAGTCATAACATTATGGTGTTTTGATGAGAAACCAGACATGGTGACCCAGTCATGACAACGGAGAGCAGGAAGACTACTTGCTTGAAGACATCATGACAAAGCAGGGGACTGGGTTCATGAAAGAATTGCACAACGCCACTTGTTTGAACATAGACATTGACTTAAAAATGGCATTGATGCAGGACATGTTCAAATGGAGGCTTCAGAATCTTCAACAACAAGAAGCCGATGAAAGTGAAGGTGATGACATGGATGAAAGTCTAGATGAAGACTCCGAGGAAGAAGACGACGGAAGTGATGGATACTTCTCGGATAAAGTACCATCTGACGAGGAGTTTTTTTTTTTTTGGTTTTCTTCTGTGTAATCTTTTTTTAAGACAATTAAATGCTATATTTCTCCATTTAGTTTCAAAACGCCAAAAAATACTACAAAAAGTTATTGCTTACAAAACGCCAAGAATAATAAAAAAATATTTTTCCTATTAAATATTTTCTCTATTATTGTATTTTCTCATCTTGGTCTACATAACGCCATTAAAAAACGCCAAACTTGGAAGATGGGACGTCTATCACCCTAAAACTGATAAAGCAGAACAAAACAGTAAATACATACAGTAACTGAAAAAAAACGGTTACTTTATTACTATCATTTATGATAATAAAAATCTCGCCTAAACTACGCGCCAAAAAACTCCTATAAGAGAGAGGTCTCTACACAATGAATTGATCACACCCAGAAAACAAACGCCATGTTTCCTAGAAACCACTCACTTTAAACGCCAAAAAATAGTTAAAAAAACCACAGATGGAAAAACTTTCACTGAATGGATTCTTCTCTGAGGTGGGTATCTCTATAAGCTTTTGCTGAATGAGATGGACAAATATTCAAGAAAAAGAGACTGATGCCAGTGACATGTCATCATGTGAGCTTTGTTCTTGACGACTATATGCATGGCATGAAGGGATCAATACCAGTATAAAATGCTTTTTTGGACTCCATTATTATAAATAGCATTCAAGCAGGAGTTGATCTTCAATGACATATCACCAAACAAGAATATTGTCACACCCCAACCGATGGCGGAATCATCGGGGCGTGGCATTGAGTGAAACAGATTGTTCACGAGAATCCATAACAACTATTAGGTGACAATATATTTAATGTTAATGTCCCATACCATCAACATATAAAGCATAAACAGTCATTACAGATAATTGTCTCACAAACAAAATAAACTGTTTCGACAACTCAGATTTTATTGAGTGACGTTTCTAGACTCCCTAGCTTGTTTCGTCACAGCAAAATAGCTTCCTATACACCTGTCACATACGTTAAAATAAAATCAATACACAGAGTGTAAAGGTGAGTAAACAAGTTTGATAGTATATAGTACAGCGAAAGCGTTTACGCATAACCAACATGTAACATGTAGAAATGTGAAGCAAGTAAGCTATCAACAATGACATATGCAACTGACATGACTGCGAGTATAGAATGCGCAACACCTTATCACCACTGTGACCATGTGAAGTAAAACCCTTAACAACCCTTGTCCATGACTGGTGCTGAGTCCAAACTATAGTACTATCGTTGCTAAGGTGTCAGGCAACAATCATTGTGTATACATAACATACAAGCATTCATTGAGACACGTATAACATGTGAGAGAGGTTATCGTTTAAAAGTGTTTGCATTGTGTGTTGATGTGATTTGATATAGAGAACGTATGTAACACCCAAAAGTACGTTAAGCAAAAAGGGTTCGAGTATACTCACAGAGCGTGTTTAGTAAATAAACACAGTCCTGGATTGAAGGGAGCGCGTTGGAGTTAGCCTGATCACAAAACGATAGTGTAAGTATTGAATAGCGTATAAACAGTGTGTCGGATGAGAGAAAGGTCGGATGGTGAGTCGAACGGATGGTAACCCATTCGATCGGATGACCATCCGGAAGGATGGTTATCCGGACGGATGACCATTCGAACGGTTGGTCATTCAATTGGGTGAGTGTGTTTGTAAATCGTTTCAAAACTTTTGAAGTTTTTGTTGTAGTATAAATCAAGTCATTCGATCGAATGGTCATCCGGACGGATGGATGACCATTCGATCGGATGGCTATTCAATTGAAAGTGTGATATTCTTTGAAATTTTGTCAAATTGTTTGAGTGTTGAACTTATAAAGGACAAGTCACCTGGTCGAATAGTCATTCGATTGGATGGTCATCCGATCGGATGGCTATTCGATCGGCGATCTGATGTTTTGAAAATTTTGTGAAATTTTCCAAAGTTTAAAAGTTGAAGTTTTAACGGAGACGGCGTGATGACGTGTCAAACAATGGAAACGGTACCAAGTCCAGCCCAGTTGATTGGATGGGAATCACCCCATTCGATCAGCCTAACTGTTCTTAACGGAGTTTCATGTTTAACCCGTGAGTCGGTCACCTCTTCGGTGGAAATCCGTTCTCATACCGGTTCTCGACTAGAGAATGAGTAGAGAGCCTGAATGAGTCTAGATTCCATCGGTTTTGAGTGAAAAGTGAAGAAAAGTTTGAAATCAGTTGGAAAATGTTGAATCTCGTTGAGATTTGTGTTAAAATGTGTAGAAATCCTTTAGATCTGGAAAAATCTTGATGGGATGATGTCACACTTCAGTATTCATAAGAAACCGAGATGACGTCACCTTAAAGCAGTCCAAATCCGACGATTTCATGGTGAAAACCAGTGATTTTGATGGAGAAGATGATGAGAAAGTGTGTAAAGATGATGGAAGTACAAGATTTAGGAAGAAAACTTACGAAAATAGCCTTAAATTGAGTGAAAAGATCTTGAGAGCGAGTTGGTCGGATAGAGCTGTCACATCAGTGAACAGTTGATGTGACAGGTAAGTATTTATAGGGTGATAAAGGATAAGGCGGTGGAGTAGTGGGTCAGATGGCCAGTCGATCAGATGGCCATCCGATCGGATGGTCATCCGGTCGGATGATCATTCGATCGATTGGTCATTCGATCAGATGGCTTGTGCGAGTTGGTTTTCTGTCGCAACCCCCATCCCCCTATTCAAATACAGGAACGGACGTCCGCGGCCAGTTTCAGTGGTATCTGGTATTGTCTAATTTTGGCAAGGGATTTTCATCAGGACAGTAGTTAGGAAATATTTTATCAGAGTAAAATACCACACTTTCATAATATCAAACACATGGGATAAAACCCAAGTTTTCAGTACACACAATTTTATAGGAATAAATCCTATTTTTATTTAATAAAAACATCTATTTCTTTTTAGGTAACTTTATTACCACTTTTCCAAGCCTTCAGTGCTGTCCAGCTGACTTCTATTTGGCTTTCACATTTTGTTACCTGAAACGCGTTTAAAAACATTTTGTCAGTGGGAAATACTGGTGAGTGAATCCCAGTTTAATTAAGTTTAAATAAAATCCATTGTACAGTATTGAGGGCGGTCTCGCAATTACATTTGTTTCCAAGTCATACCAATTACCACCCACGGTACTGTCAAACCCGACTTGTGGAAAAGTTACTCCTCGCAAGGCAGTAACTAATTTTGTATACAAAACCCCAACATACCGACGATAATTGTATCCTTACAAATACTCAATCACTGTTTAATATATAATTAATCATGTGAGGTTTTGTAAAAACAGTTAACAAAAAGGAGATTACTCACATTGCTGTTTTAGATTATCCTTTAGGGTTTCCTGGTGACAATCTATAATTTACACAAATGCACACGTGTTAGTATAATAACCCATTTTAACATTAGTAATACCCTCCCCGAGACGGCATTCCAACGACTACGTCGGGCAGAACCTCGACAGCCGTTACGGAACCCTAGCTCAATCGGGCAGAGTATCTAATACGTATCCAGGGGTTATGATACTTACAACGGAGCAGAACTTCGTTATTTAGGGGGGCATTATGCCCGTGTATAGCTTCTACTATTAAGAAATTGAGAGAGAAAGTCGAAATTTGAGCGACGTAAACTGAAGGCCCGAGCTCCAGCTTTATAGGGGCTGATTTTTAGTTTTACGCGGCCCGTGTAAGAGTAGGCTAAGGCCTACGCGGCCCGCGTTGTCACACTCCTTTCTGCGGCGGAAGCACGAGGTGTGATCGTGAAAGGTTTTCATTGCATACGATTGGTAAACATACTACATGCTCATAAAATAACTTCAAATGCCAAACATTACATAACCGAAATCGTAGTTTTAGTGTTTACATCACAAGACAACATTTTGTCTGAAAAGTTACAACTTTTATTCAAAGATAACATAAACGACATCCAAGAGCATGAGTAAGACCGCGCGCACATCCATCCTAGTTACCTGAAATACATGTGAGTTTTTGGAAAAACGTCAACATAATGTTGGTGTGAATTCATGCAGTATTTGTATTTCACGTTTGTATATTTTGTATGAAAACATGGTATGTATTTCATATAAATCACGTATTTCTGTATCTCATGTAAGTCAAGTATGTTTGTATCTTGTACAACTTAAGTATTCCTGTATAAATCAAGTAATCTTGTATGTATTAAGGTTGTTAATGGGTTGCAAAGCCATTAACATGTGACACGACATAGGAAGCATCCAAACCATAGGCATTTTTCTAGTTGTCGATTCACGACGGAGACACAAAAACACTACTCAGTACTAGTTGTCACCGAGAGTGGGGCTGCCCTGAAACCCATTAGATCTAACCTTTTGTTCTGCGGTCTAAGTATGTACACGATTAATGGTGCTTATGGTACCCTATTCGTGACACGAATTTCTCGTATCATTTCTGAAAACGCATCATACTTGGTACTAGTTATCACCAAGAGTGCTTCTTGTTTATGTATCATACCATTTATAAACATTGTAATATTTGTAACATGTATTTCACCCCCGAAGTTATAAAACTGAAAACAGTTAAGAGAAAAGGGGGAGCATGAACTCACAACTTTGCGTTCATTGCGTCGTAAACGTCACCGGATTTGCTTAATTAACGTCGTGACCTATACGTGTTTTCTTAACGTTAGTCACTAGACTTGTATCGTACAAGTACAAGTCACTATCTTTTGTATATGTATTCTGGTGTTAAAAATAATTTATATTTTTAACTATGTGTCTTACTTATATTATTTTCTCAAAAATAAATATAAGTTTCTTGTATTTTGCACCCGAATTATGTATCTTGTATTTTGTATGTGTATATTTGTTACAAAATTATGGCGAGATTTATATTCGAAAAGCATAGTTTAGAACACACTAGTAAACATTTTTCTAGAAAATATTTACTAAGTGTTAGGATTCTCAGAAAATTTCGCCATAGTCTCCTTTGTAAATGGAGGTGTCCATGCTAAGTAGCATATCATTTTCTTTAACATATAACACGTTAGATCGTTCTCAAATAATCAACCCGACATTCTGACATGCAAGATACTACTTTTGTCGTTTCAGTTTTAATATATATAAAACTGGACTGTTTTCGGACATTTTAATAAAATGGTTATCTTATTCCAAAAATTCCCAAATTTTTACAGAATGTCTTATACGGTCCAAATATTATTGTGTAAACATTTCGGGGTCCAGTTCATTACCAATATTTTATAAAAATTTATTTCCCGGACTGCAATCAGATTTGTCGCTTTCTGATTGCAGTTTACGAATTAATTCATCTAAAATTTATCGTGACTCCGATTGACTAAATTCCAGTGGGAGAATTACTATGACATCAGTGGTCATCTACAGTACAATTTTCAAGAGCCGATTCAACATGGGTTTCAAGTTATGACTAAAAACATATCACTCATTTACTGCAGTAAAAACTCAGCTTTAGCTGCTGTTACAAAACGGGTCTTTAAAAATAGTAAACGACCTCAAAAAAATATGATTCCAGTGCCATTTGCTTCGTTTTTCGAAAATACATAATTTAGAGTTCAGAAAATCAGTTTTTCGAATTATAATGATCAGTTTACAGCCCGTCGAAGTTGGCTGAAAATGCAAATCAACATGCTTCTTTATAGTTTAAACGCCACTAAAAGGTACCCATACGATCACCATTCCGTCTAATAACGATTTATATCATATTATAAATCCTTTACAGCAGGTTGTTGCTTATTTAACTTAGATTTATCAGGTATCATCATCTCTCATCTCATGATCTTTATGTAGAGATTTATGTTTAAATCTTTTATGTTCAAGTTTCTTTTTTAAATTCTTCTAGTGTTCTTACATCATACTACAACTTGTAACTACAAAAACAAGATGATCAAGGGTGTACAAGTAACTTACTACTAGCACAAGGCTAGGGTAGGATCTAGTTATGAAGATGATGAGAAAAAGATGAAGAACAAGCAAGAAACAAGCCCTTTTGAAGCTCCACAAGTTGCAAGCCTCTTGTATTCACATTCTACACTTGAATGAAGCTTGTAAAATGGAAGATGGTGGTGGATTTATGGTGGTGATGGTGGCGGTTTGGGGTGAGCCGAAAGAGGGAGAGAGGAGAGTGAAGTGAGAGAGTGATCTTGAGGAATGATGAGAAATCTAGAGCTCCATGCTTTATAAAGATCACATCACATATCTTGGTTACTTACACAAGCTATAATCTAATAAAATAAGAAGATAAAATCTTGGACAAGATTAGAAGTATGGTGAGGATGTTGGGTGGGTCCACAAGGGACCGATTTCGGTTCAAGGGGGGGGGGGGGGGGTTTAGTGTAACATTTGTGACTAAATTGGTAATAGTTAGTTAGTTTCCAAGTGTTACTTACATAGGGTATTTATTTGATATGTAGTGGGTGTTAGGGTGTTCGGGGATCACGACTAGCCAATAAATAAATACACAATGTATGCGGCAAAAAAAAAATTTAGTGTCCCGGGTAATGTCCGGTTATCCGGTTAAACACCGGTTCGTTAAGTGTTAAATTGTACCGTTTAGCGTCTTTCTTGTACCCTTTTGCACCCCTTTCAATTCCCGACACTTAGGGAAATATTCTAGATGATAGAACGTAAATTATGCATAAAATTTATATGTTTAAAAGCTGGTTATAGCTGATTTTAATAAAATTCTGCACTTAAAGTGCGTTTCGGGTGCTTTTTAGTGCGTATTTTAGCTTCCGGAACGTCTATATGTGAACCCTTGTATGTTCTCTTGGGTTTTATTGCATTCTTGTCATTGGACCTACACCTAGGCTCCAATTTTATTGTCTGACTGCTTTCTGCAGAGTTGTTGGCATATTGTGTCTTACCGGTGAGTTTACTAGTATTTCTGATGCAACGCTCTCGTTATTGCATAAAGCAATATTTTGTAGTATAAAACGTGCATGAATTCACTTGTTTAGTATGTAATCAGACAATGTTGACATTTAAGCACATAATTGCAGTCATTAAATAATTATTACAGTGTACGGAAATTACCGGTTTTGTGCCAGTTGTCACACGCGTACTAGGTCGGGTAGGGTTTAGCTCATCTGGGTCATCGACTAGCTTCGCCACGATGATGACACGTGTCATCACCGGGTGTCGCCGCGTTTTCGATCGCTCGCGGCCCGCGTAGGCTCAAAGGGTGGCTTACGCGCCCCGCGAGAGCCCCAAAAATTTCAGTTTTAATTAATTTTAATAATATAAAAGGTATTCGGGGTCCGTTTTCACGTATGGGGTGTTTTTAGGGACATATTGGGATATTTTAAATAATTTTAGGGTGTTAGAAAATTTATGAGGGTGTCGGTTTTCTTTAGGGTTGTTATATTTTCTGACTTTCGTTTTGTGCGATAAGCGTTGCGTTTAAGCGAGTTGCGAGTAAGCGTTGCGATAGCATTAAACAAGTAGTTACACAAATAACATAACACATAAAAAGCATAAAAGTAAATCTGCGTTTTGAGTTTGCGATGAGATTGCGTTTGCAAATAACATCCCAAAACATATACGAGGCACACACAAATAAAACACATAATAACACACACATAGAACAATACCAGTAGCTGCGTTTCGAGTTTGCATTGCGTTGTGATAGCGTGAATAACAATGTGATAAAGAGCGTTTTAAATGCGTTAACTGTGTTTTGAATAAGCGTTCTGAAACATAGTTTAAAATTATCATTTAAAATCATCAGCCAATATATCATTTACCGTAACGGGTTAAACTATTTATCGAATCTCGAGAGTACAAGTCAATTAAGCACGGAATGTCAGATCTTTAGTAACAACATGACTTGACCTTGACTTTGACATTGACTTTACCCGGAAAGTCGGGTTGTTACAGTCTCCCCTACTTTAGGGAATTTCGTCCCGAAATTAAGGCGCAGGCAACGAAGAGATGTGGATATTTAGCTTTCATATCACTCTCGAGTTCCCAAGTGAACTCGGCGCCGCGTTTGCCTTCCCAGCGAACCTTCACTATAGGAATGCGTGAGCGTCGGAGCTTCTTGGTCTCTCGGTCCATGATCTCTACTGGCTTTCCATGAACTGTAATGTTTCGTCCACTTGCAAATCCTCGAGAGGGACATGCAAATTCTCTTCGGCTAGACACTTCTTGAGGTTTGAAACGTGGAAAGTCGGATGTACGTTGCTAAGTTCCTCATGTAATTCGAGTCTGTAGGCCACTTTGCCAATTCTTTACAGAATCTTAAAGGGTCCAACGTATCGAGGCGCTAGCTTCCTTTCTTGCCGAATCGGATCACCCCCTTCCAAGGTGAAACCTTTAGGAGTACGTGATCACCAACTTCGAACTTAAGGGGCTTGCGGCGTTTATCGGCGTAACTCTTTTGACGACTCAGAGCTTTCAAGAGATTGTCTCGTATCTGGAGGATCTTGTCGGTCGTTTCTTGCAATAACTCACGACCGGTAATTTGCGCGTCTCCGATCTCGTGCCATACAATGGGCGGTCGACATTTTCTTCCATATAATGCCTCAAAGGGTGGCATTTGAATGCTAGAGTGATAACTGTTGTTGTACGATGTAAGGAGCTGCACGAAATTATCCCAAAACACTCCGTAAGTGAAAACCCGGACCCCTAAGACCCTAATTCTTATGAAAAATCAAGAAAACCAAGTTTTATCACTTGGTCGCGGGCCGCGTAAGGGTTAACCAAAGCTTACGCGGGGCACGACAGGTTGACAAAACTCCGGATAACGATCAAGGCCACGAGTCAGACATGTGGCAGGCCTAGGTGGTGACACGGCAGCCCTAGCAGTAGCTAGGGTGGCCCTCGCGAGGCGCGTAAACCGGCCTTAGGGCCTTCGCGGGCCGCGACAAACTAAAATTTCAGCTATAAATTCGACGTTGCATGGCCATTCCATTCTGCTCGCAAATTCTCATCAAATCAGCTTTCTTTTTGTATGAAATTTCAATTCTAGGGTCGAGACGCTGCTACGATAACAGGGTACTAACTCGATCACTGCTACGATACAGTGTCCGATCGATTGAAACCGATCCGATGTGAACTCGGGCTATACTTTGTCGTTCGTCGTGAGGGTTTTGATTTCGTGAAATTATCGTAAATGTTGTATTAAGTTACTAACCTAGTTTCGTTACATTATTTAACTAGGTTACCAGGCTAAATCAGGAGGCAAAACTCTGTCTGTCTAAATCTGCAAAGTGAGTCATTCTCTTTTTATCAAAAGTTTTTTACAATACCTAAATGTTTTCAAGTTATATTTTACAGAGATTAAGTCTTTGTTATCTTAAATTAATGGCAGTAAGTGGGGTATTGTGCACATTACTGTTGTTTTCTCACTTTTAGGTTAAAGGACCTAAATAGTGATAATCGTCACTATTGGGTGAAAGGACCCAATGGTGGTATGACCATAGTCACAAATCTGGTTGAGTGACACTGGACCAGATAATTATAAGATAGGAGCAATTTTAATCGCTCTTAATACTGTAATTTATAACCAAGAGTCGTTTTGTACAAATTGAATGAGTCACCAGTATTTCCCCGCTGATAAATTCTTTTTAAACATGTTTCAGGTGATTTACTGTGAACCAGGAAAAGTGTCGTGTAGCACTACCAGCTTGGATAAAGTGGCTCAGTAAATAAATAAACATGTTTTTGTAACCAAGGAGTTTCCCAGTGGAATTCCTTTATTGTAAAGAACGGGGTTTGTCCCGAAAATTTAAATAAAATAAAGGGGGTGTTTTCAGCTAAACGATCCTGTTAAGATTTCCGCTGCCTAATTAAACACCAATGCCACGGGTTTCTGTTTCGCGGCTTCTGAACCGGGTAAAACCGGGCCGGGGGCTGTGACAGAAAAAGGTGGTATCAGAGCCACTGATTTAAGCCAATTAAGTATTTAGAAATACTTAATTTTTCAGATTACCATTTTTGTGATTCTGTGAAACTTTAACTTATAAATAAAATTTTAATTTGAGTTTTTGTGTGTTTCTTCATATGTGCTAATAGCATGAATGAACTGTCGGAAGCACTCCGAAACTTTAAAATCCATACCACCGATATGGATACAATAGGAACCCAATCCGGCTATCAAGCGGATACTGAGGAGCCACTAGTGTTCCAGGCCCAGTCCCAGGAGAAACCCAAGCCTAAAAAGAGGAGAAGAATCCTGGATTGGAAACATGGACGAAGGAAGAAGCCAGCTGCCCAAAAGGTGAAAAAGACAGAGGATTAAAAAAAAAGGAAAATGAAAGGAAATAGGGGAGAGCTCTGGTCAAGCCCTGGAGTTGCCACCTTGGGAAGAATTGGATAGAAAACTTGCAAACTGTGACCTCATCGGACCTGCTGACGAAACCCTTTTCAATTACCCTGCTCAATCAGAACTTCCTGTTAATTTGGAACCTGCTATTCCAGACCCAATTGTCAATCCTCAACTTCTTCCCGGAGAATTGGAAGAATGGTAGACGAGCGACTGGCATTTTCAAAATTTTATGAATAACCCAAATGTTTACTTTCCCCAGTTTGATCCTGAACCTGCACCATTTCCACCCATGAACCCGGAGAACGTTGCTGAATTACGCCGCTATGGCGAAGAGCTGGTGGATATGGGGAATCGGATTCAAGACATGGGGGAAAAGATTTCGTGGAAGTACGACAAGAGGGAGCGTCGTTTCTAAAAAAAGCCAGTTAACGGGAGTTGAATGTTTTGTATAATAATAATAATAATATAATGATAATATAATAATAATAACAATAATATAATGTATAATATTGTATAATACTAACTAAAATAAAACCTTTGTAAAATAAATGGTGTGTATTGATGCATACTATTATAAAAATATATAAATGTCGAAAGATCGACGATTTTCGCTATATGTGTTGATTTAATTATGTTGTGATTGCCTTGTTGTGTTTAATTGTTATCCGAATTGTGACAATAATTTATATATATACCTTGTTAATTATTTAGATGGAAAACACAATAAATGAACCAGTCAATGAAGTTAACCAATCGGAACAACACGATGAAGATCATTTTCTTAATAGGCAAGATATAGAAAATATCGTTGCTCAGGGAATAGCCAATGCTATCCCTGCAATCGTCGCTGGTGTTAAGAACCCTGTTGAACCTTCACAAGCCAACCATAGTAAACCCACTCGCTATGATAATTTCAGTAACAGTGTAAATGGAGGCGGCAATAATAATAATAATGTGGTTCAAGCGCTAATACTTAAGAAAATGAAAGTGGCAACGACTGGTTGCACTTATAAAGAATTCATTGCCTGTAAGCCTGTCGAGTTTGCAGGCAATGAAGGGGCAACTGCCGCACTGCGATGGTTGGAAAAGACCGAAGCAGTAATTAAAATCAGTAAATGCGCAGAGGAAGACAAGGTTATGTATGCATCCCACATTTTCAAGGAAGAGGCGTTAGAATGGTGGAACACGGTGCTGCAGGCTAAGGGAAGCGACGTGGCTTATGCCATGAGTTGGGAGGAATTCAAGGAATTGGTAGAAAGAAAGTTTTGTCCCTCCTACGAAAAGGAACAGATGAAAAATAAGTTCCTGAACCACCGGATGGTGGATGTTGACTGTCGAGGGTATACTTTGAAATTTTTCGAGTATGCTAGAATTGTGCCAACTCTGGCTTCGCCAGAACTGGTGCTTATTTCTCGCTATATCTGGGGACTAATTAGCAAGTGTAGGATCGTTTGCATGACCAAAACGAGTAGTTCAGAAGAGTTCTCAGACTAAATCAGAGGCGGAATTCAGTGATTCAGTCTTCGTTCAGCTTGTATTGCACCAGATTCACATTAATCTGTCTTGTTTATTGATTTCACAACGTTTACAGGCTAGAGACACTTTGGCAGCACCTCGGCTTCCGGAATCAAAAATTACAAACGAAATGACAGAACACATATTTATAGGCGGGGCATTCCGCACGAAATGATCAGATCCATTTCGTGCAAAATGGACAACACCCATTTCGTACGAAATGGCTTCTTCCATTTCGTGCGAAATGGTTTTTCATCCTAAGACACCTATTTTCTCGTACATTGTGCCCTGATCTATCATTTCTAAATACAAGACTCGATAGAAGACGAAGTCGACAGACATATGCACCAACAGACTCCCCCTTGGATGTTGACGAAGTCTTCGGTACGAGTCTTCAGCATGTCAACTCTTCAGTCTTTATCAGTCTTCTCGTTCTTTCCAAAATATCTGACATTGTAAGCATTAATCAAATCTCTTACATAGCTTCAGGAGCTTCTCCTGGCTTTCCGTAGCAACAGGATCAGGAACCTGGCTTTTTCGTCTTCAGACTCCCCCTTTCAACAAGCTAGGATCGCAGTCTGGAAATCTTTATTTGTAGCTTAGGAGCGAAAACCTGGAATTAACCTTCAGGAATCGAAACTTAGCTTTTTCAACATTTCCTGCACAAATTTTCTCACAAACACATTTCTTTATTTAAACAAACTCCCCAACCCAAAGTCATTCATCATGTTTAGCACCTGAATTTTGAAAATCAGCTTTTCAACACCAGTTGTAAAAAATCTTTTTGTATTTTCAAAAATCTAAACTGAAACACAATATTTTTGGATTTTTGTTTTTTTAAAGGAAAGCAATAAAGAAATATGTACATACAATATTTTTGTGAGTCTGTGTAAGAGGATCATATCAGTTTATGAGACAAATCACTAACACCATTGAGCTCTAAACACTTTAAGTTCTAAACGATTCACGTTGATTGACGATATTGTTTTCCTCTTAAACTCAATCTAAAACTTTCGAAATGCTTACCGATACGTTAAGGTATATTAATTTTGCACTAAATTCTTATGGACCCCACGATCTCAGCATATCCCCTCATCATGCAATACACTGACTCAAATAATGCCTTTAAACTTTCATTAACTGTGATATGTGCGAAAACAACTCAGAATGTTTAAACATTAACAATCAGGTCGATCTTTCGATACCCAGAGAAAGTCCAATGTTTAAAAAAAATAAGAAATAAAAACAAGTTGAAATTGTTTAGGCTTTAACCACCAGTTCGATACTCCCGTATATGCAGAGGTGATCCAAAGCTTAAACGAAACACCAAATAAAATAAAGCAGAATGTTTAGGCACTAACATCTAGTTCGATACTCACGTATACGCAGAGGATCTCCAATGCTTAAACAAAATAAATAAATCAAACAAGTTTAAATCTTTGCAAAATAAAATGCACAATCACTGTGACTTTTTCAGCAAGTTGTGAAAGTTCACAAACTGACCGGTTTTTATGCTCTTTTTAGCATTCAGCGATTACTGAGTAGGTACACAGTCACAAAGGATAAAACTAAGTACTATGCTTTCAACCATGTTTCCCAATAGAACTAGGCTTTTTCATTTAGGTTTGTATCATTATCGCAAATCTACTAGTCTAGCTGAGCCTATCGTCACATCTTTAGTGAGACCGTTATCACATTTGACATTTCATTTCTTTAGCGTGCCGTGATAGTCCACTGATTTACTATCATTTCCTCTTATTTACAACAAAACTCATTTTGAATTTTTTAATGTTTTTGGATTTTGAGATTTTATCATGTTTTTGGATTTTCAAATTTTCGAAATTTCTAAAAAAAAATTTTACTCCCCCTAAAATCAGAAATATGTTTCAATTTTTGATTTTCAGGGAAAATTTGAAAACAAACTATACAAGTAAAGTGACAACTGTTGTGAATTGCTTCAAATCTCCATCCACTTGGCATAAACAATCAGAACTCCCCCTGTCAACAAACTATTTTCCCATTATGATTTCAAAACACTTAAGTTTGTTTTAATCAAAATGGTTTTTCCGGAAAATTAGTTTTGTTGATTTTACAAACCACTTGTAGGTTAGGGGTTCAATTCATCACCTTGTTCTTCTTCAACCACTTGAAAAATTTAACATTTTTTGGTTCTATCAACAACACCACTTGTAGGAAAGATAAATCAAGTACAACTTAATGTCCTTAATTAATCTTTTTGAAATTCGAAATATCACCTAAGTGAATTTCTCAAGAAAGATGCGGATTCCTGCTCCACGATTACCAACTTGGGAGCTCTGGCAAGTCAGGTTTTTCATTTAAAAAGATCCACCCAAGCCTGACGAACCTTGGGTGATTTTGAGTGATCATCACTCAGTTTCTTTTCTTTATTTTTCTGTTTTAAAGTTCCGTTTGACAATGATGGAAAATTTGCATCATCCATTGTCGACACGGAATCATCACTTTTTACCTCAACAGATGGCTCCTCTGATTTTGATGAGTCAGATTCATCGCCTGAACGTGGCTCCTTTGACTTTGATGAGTCAAATTCATCGCCAACCTTCATTGGAACCCAATCCACACTGGATTTAGGTTTTCCACATCCATCAACCTGTGACATGAACGACCTTTCACAATTTCTTTTATTCTCAAAAACTTTGATAAAGATTTTATCTGAAAAATTAACTTTCTTTGATTTTTTATCAGTTTGATTAGTCAATTTTTCTTTCTTTATCCCCTCTTTTGTCCTCAGATTTGTATCTGATAAATTCGTTTTGCTAGAAAAACCAGTTTTTGTTGAGCAAATTGATTCATCGGAACTTTTATCTGAATTACCAGTTGTACCCGAGGACAAAATCCTTTCAAGATATTCTCTTGCTTTCTTCCTTTTCTTTCTCAGTTTGTCTTTCTGCCCTTGCGAAAGTTTCACTTTCTGTTCTTTCTCTTTCTGTGTTTTGGGCTTTTCTTCACTTTTGACTGAGTTTCTCTTCACTGTTCTTTGAGATTCAGCCCTCGATCTCCTCTTTGATCTCATTGGGCAATCTCTAGCAATGTGACCTTTGATTTGACATTCAAAGCATCTTCTCGTCTCAAAACTCTGACTCTGGCAGTTAACAACAATGTGTCCTCTAAAACCACATTTGTAACACACCCTGTTATCGTACCATTCACCACTTTCAAACCAAATGCTCAGATCATGACATTGTTTGGCCTTGTGGTAGTCATGTCTCCTCTTGTAGTCTGGATTTGTCTTTTGAGCACTGTGGTCAAACCTGCACCACTTATTAACAACTTTTTGTAAGTTTTGTTTTTCAAATTTTTTTGATTTTTTATCACGATTGGATGATTGAACTGATGACCTTTTATTTTCTTTTTGAATTTTTCACATTTTGTTTTTGTTCTGCATTCTTCTACAAAGGTTTTTGCGTTGAGCATTCACCTCTTTCAATAGACTACAAAACAGTTTCTTGAAATTTTTCTTTTAATTTCAAAAATATTTTTCTTTTTTCATCTTCATCATCAGTTTTAGCATCACAATCTTCAATTATGACTTTATCACAGTTTGTGACATTGTCATTTATTGGAATTTTATTGATCGGTTTTGGACATATATAATTTGGTATTGATGACGAAGTCACAAAATCTTTCAATTTCTTTTCTAACTCATCAATTTTATTTTTAGCACATTCAACTTCTTTTTCAAGTCGAATGATTTTCTCAAGATGAGAATTTATTGCCTTTTCATTTTCAATTTTATTTTTATCTAAAACAGATTTTTCATTTTCTAAAAATTTTATTTGATTTTAAAATTTTGTTTCTTTTTCTTTTAAATTTTTGTTTTCCAATTTTATCCAAAAATCTTCATTTTCTGAAGATTTTATTTTGCTTTCAAAATCTTTTTCAATTTTCAATTTTTCATTTTCCAAAAATGTTATTTTATTTTGAAATACTTTTTCATTTTCTTTCAAATTTTTGTTTTTCAATGTCAAACTCTCCACATCTTTAAGAGTTTGACATTGTCTGCTTTGAATTCATCACATTTTGAACACACAGTTTCAGAACTTGAAGTTTCACTTTTCTCGGATTCTTCCTTCTTTAAAATTTCTTTTGTCTCTGTCTTGTATGTGCCTGCACAAAAAATTTTAACAAAATCAAGAGGATTCATATTTTCGTCAATATAACAACCCCTCTTAATATCGTATTTCATAACATTTTTTGCTGCAAGACACATATCTACTCTTCTTCTCATTTCAAACATCACATCCAAACTTATTTTTTCAACATTCTTTTCTATTTCATTTAACACACCTTTCTTTTTCTTATCATTTTGATACTTGTATGTTTTAAGCTTATTGATGAATATATTTGGATATAAATCTGAGAATCTAGAATCCTCTTTCATTTTTTTCAAAAATTCATCCCATTCTGCAGGTAATGCATCTGCAAATTTTGATATTTTTTCAGCATTTGACATTCTTATCTCAAACCTTTTTAATTTTTTAAGTAAGCTTTCAAACCGGTTTTCCAACTCATCCAACGTTTCATCCTTTTTACACAAAAAATATTCAAGTCTATTTACCCAAACCTTCTTATTTCCATTTTCATTACTGTTATACCAAAACCCATCAACCCAATTATTTAAACTTTCAAGATTATCGTTTTCCTTTTCGTCAAACATTTTAACCACACTTCAACCAAACTGATATGATGTTTTACTCAAACTGTACAACCTGTAATACTTATCAAGCGAAATGAAACTAATTTCAAACGAAATGGATCTAATCTTTCACACAAATTGACACTTTGATGCGAAATGGGCCTTTTCAGACGAAATGGAAATGATTTTCACACGAGATGACAATTTCAAACGAAATGGAAGTCCATTTCATACGAAATGGAAATGTGTTTCAAACGAAATGGCACTTTCAAACGGAATGGGTCATTTCGTGTGAAATGAAGGTCTCAAGATGCAATTCGTGCGAAATGTCAATTCGTGCGGAATGAAGTTCTAATTCACACGAAATGGAGCAATTTCGTACAGAATGCTGCTGACGTCACCTGTTCGATCGGTTTTTGACAAAATTGATCAAGTTCTAGGTCGATTTTAGGTCTGATTTTCTCAAGGATTGATTAAAACACTGTTTCGCTTGTTATGTGTGAGAATTAGCCCATTTTAACCGTAAAAACTCAATTGATTTTGAAAAACGTGTAGAAGAATGAGTAGAAATCAGAAAATCTGGTGAAAACAAGCAGAATCGGTAAGAACTCTTCCTCCTAAGCTCTGATACCACTTGTAGGATCGTTTGCACGACCAAAACGAGTCGTTCATAAGAGTTCTTAGACTAGATCAGAGGCGGAATTCAGTGATTCAGTCTTCGTTCAGCTTGTATTGCACTAGATTCACATTAATCTGTCTTGTTTATTGATTTCACAACGTTTACAGGCTAGAGACACTTCGGAAACACCTCGGCTTCCGGAATCAAAAGTTACAAACAAAATGACAGAACACATATTTATAGGCGGGGCATTCCGCACGAAATGATCAGGTCCATTTCGTGCGAAATGGACAACACCCATTTCGTACGAAATGGCTTCTTCCATTTCTTGCGAAATTGTCTTTCATCCTAAGACACCTATTTTCTCGTACATTGTGCCCTGATCTATCATTTCTAAATACAAGACTAGATAGAAGACGAAGTCGACAGACATATGCACCAACATCAAGATTCGGGATATAGTCAAGGCTGCGAGACCCCGAACAATTGATGATGCGGTCGAACTGGCCAATACCTTAACTAACGGACTGGTGCGCACGAGAGAAGAAAACAAGAAAAAGGAATTGGCTCAAAATATTACCCAAGGATTTCGTGGAGGTAATAATAGTAGTAACTTCAAGAAAAAGGGGACCGGACAATTCTCTACCGCTCTGTCTTGCAGTACCTGTAAAAGAATGCATTTTGGGAGATGTAAAGGGTATTGCAATTTCTGTAATAGATCGGGGCACCGAGAAGAGGAATGCAGGAGAAAGACAATGATCTGCTACAACTGCGGAGAAATTGGGCACATTAAGCCAAATTGCCCTAAATTGGTTAAGCCAGCTGACGACAAGGCCAAACCTGCCGAAGGAACTAATAAGAAAAATGCAAGAGCCTTCCAGCTAACCACGCAAGAAGCAGATCTGATTCCGGATGTGATAGCTGATACGTTCCTTGTACATGATATTTACGCAAAAGTATTATTTGACTCTAGTGCAAACCAAAGTTTTATAAATACTTCATTCTGCCAAGCCCTTAACCTACCTTTAACCAAACTTAGGCAGATTTATACGGTAGAAACGGCAGATGAAAATTCTGTTAACATAGTTAAGGTTCTCCAAGAGGGGAAGATAGAATTTTCAGGACATAAATTTTCTGCCAAACTCCTACCTATGAATTTAGCTGGATTCGATGTTGTGTTAGGAATGGATTGGTTAGTAGCCAACCATGCTCGAATCCTCTGTGATAAGAATTCCATAGAAATTCATACACCCGCAGGGGAAGTAATTGTGGTTACAGGAGATAAGCCACGTAAACCAATGAAGTTCATTTCAGTAATGAAAGTTGCTAGTTATGAACGAAAACAAGGAATAGTGTATATGATTTCGGTGATCATTAACACTAAAGGTAAGGAACTTAAGGAAATCCCAGTAGTGTCAGAATACCCGGATGTATTTCCAGACGAGCTGCCTGGACTAGCACCCGATAGAGAAGTAGAGTTTAGAATTCATCTAATTCCTGGAACTACACCAATAGCTAAGGCACCTTATTGGTTAGCACCCATAGAAATGTTAGAATTGAAAAAGCAGTTATATGAATTGTTAAGCAAAGGATTTATACAACCTAGTTCATCCCCTTGGGGAGCACCTGTGTTGTTTGTGAAAAAGAAGGATGGTTCGATGCGGATGTGTATCGATTATAGGGAATTGAATAAGATTACAATCAAGAATCGGTACCCATTATTACCTAGGATTGATGATATTTTTGATAAACTTCAAGGAGCTAGGTATTTATCTAAGATAGATTTGCGCTCCGGATATCATCAATTAAAGGTACAGGAAGAAGACATACCTAAAACTGCTTTCAAGACTAGGTATGGCCACTACGAGTTTACAATCATGCCATTTGGACTAACGAATGCCCCTGCAGCATTCATGGACATGATGAATAGGATCTGTAAGCCGTATTTTGATAAATTCGTAATTGTCTTCATCGACGATATACTTATTTATTCCAAAAGCCAGGACGAGCATTGCAAGCACCTGCAGGCACTTTTAACTTTGTTAAGAAAGGAAAAGCTTTACGCCAAATTTTTGAAGTGTGAATTTTGGCTACAAGAAGTGCAATTTTTAGGACACATGGTGAATCAGAAGGCATTCACGTGGATCCCTCCAAGATAGAGGTGATCACAAATTGGAGGGTCCTACAATCAGCTACCGAAGTTAGAAGTTTTCTGGGATTAGCTGGATATTATAGGCGCTTCATTAAATATTTTTCTAAGATAGTTGTTCCATTAACTAAGCTCACCTGTAAAACTTTAAGTTTGAATGGGGACCTAAGCAAGAGGAAGCCTTTAAGATTTTGAAGCAAAGATTAACAAATGCCCCAATTCTTGCCTTACCAGACGGAACGGAAGATTTTGAAGTCTTCTGGGACGCTTCTAAGTTAGGGTTAGGATGTGTGCTCATGCAACGCAAAAAGGTAATTGCGTATGCATCAAGGTAGTTGAAGAAGCATGAGGAAAATTATACGACTCACGACTTAGAGTTAGGAGCAATAATTTTTGCCCTTAAAATTTGGAGACATTATCTGTACGGAAGTAAGTTTACTGTCTATACAGATCATAAGATTTTAAGGTACATATTTGGGAAAAAAAGAATTAAACATGAGGCAAAGGAGATGGATGGAAATTCTAAGTGGCTACGACTGTGATATTTTATTTCACGAAGGAAAAGCAAATGTAGTAGCAGATGCCCTAAGTCGTAAGTATCATGAGAAACAAAGGCGAGTTCGTGCTCTTAGATTAAATCTCCAATTCGATTTAATGGAACAACTTAAGAACATTCAGGAAACAACAATCAAGGATGATGCTGAAGGAATGAAGGGAAGGATTAAAGAATTAGAGCAAGGGACTGATGGAATTTGGAGATTCCATACAAAGAGAATTTGGGTACCTAAGCAAGGAAATTTAAGAGATAAAATTTTAGAGGAAGCCCATAAATCTAGGTATACGATGCATCCTGGTAATAACAAGATTTAAGAAATAACTTCTGGTGGATAGGAATGAAAAAGGACATAGCTAGATACGTTTCTAAGTGTCTAACTTGTTCGCAAGTTAAGGCAGAACACCAGAAACCTTCAGGTTTGCTTCAACAGTTAGAAATGCCTATATGGAAATGGGAACTAATAACCATGGATTTTGTTACTAAGCTACCCAAGACCAGGAAAGGCAACGATGCAATTTGGGTCATTGTAGACCGATTAACCAAATCAGCTCATTTCCAACCAATGAAGGAAACCTTTAGTATGGAAAGATTGGCTAAGTTATACGTAGACGAGGTAGTATCACTACACGGAGTCCCACTCTCTATTGTGTCAGATAGGGATAGTCGTTTCACTTCACATTTCTGGAGAAGTTTCCAAGAAACAATGGGGACCCGACTAAATTTAAGTACTGCATACCATCCCCAAACAGATGGACAAAGTGAAAGGACGATCCAAACCCTTGAAGACATGCTCAGGGCATGTGTAATAGATTTTGGTGGAAACTGGGATGACCACCTCCCACAAATAGAATTCTCCTATAACGATAGTTATCACGCAAGCATCAATGCTGCCCCGTTCGAAGCACTGTATGGATGAAAGTGCCGAACCCCAGTTTGCTGGGTAGAAATAGGAGAAAGTCAATTATCAGGTCCCGAGATTGTACAGGAAACCACCGATAAGATAACTCAAATCAAGGAAAGACTGAGTCATTCTCTTTTTATCAAAAGTGTTTTACAATACCTAAATTTTTTTCAATTATATTTTACAGGGATTAAGTCTTTATTATCTTAAATTACTGGCAGTAAGTGGGGTATTGTGCACATTACTGCTGTTTTCTCACTTTTAGGTGAAAGGACCTAAATAGTGATAATCGTCACTATTGGGTGAAAGGACCCAATGGTGGTATGACCATAGTCACAAATCCGGTTGAGTGGCACTGGACCAGATAATTATAAGATAGGAGCAATCGTAATCGCTCTTAATACTGTAATTTATAACCAAGAGTTGTTTTGTACAAATTGAATGAGTCACCAGTATTTCCCCGCTGATAAATTCTTTTTAAACATGTTTCAGGTGATTTACTTTGAACCAGGAAAAGTGCCGTGTAGCACTACCAGCTTGGATAAAGTGGCTCAGTAAATAAATAAACATGTTTTTGTAACCAAGGAGTTTCCCAGTGGAATTCCTTTATTGTAAAGAACGGGGTAGTCCAGAAAATTTAAATAAAATAAAGGGGGTGTTTTCAGCTAAACGATCCTGTTAAGATTTCCGCTGCCTAATTAAACACCAATACCACAGGTTTTCTGTCTCGCGGCTTCTGAACCGGGTAAAACCGGACCGGGGGCCGTGACATACGAGAATTCGACTAAAGGTAAATGCGAATCCCAATTACCACCAAAGGCGTGAAGTAAATCGACCATCGTGGTCAGAGATGATGTCACGAGGCGTCCCATGTCGACAAATGACTTCGTCGGTATAGATTCTTGCTAATCGTTCAACCTTATAGTCTTCTCGTATCGGCAGAAAGTGGGCGGATTTCGTAAGATGATCAACGATAACCCAAATTCTATCGTGACCTGATGGCGTGTGGGGGAGTTTCATAATGAAGTCCATAGCTATACTCTACCATTTCCACATCAGGATCTCGGGTTGTACGAGTAAGCCAGAGGGTCTTACTGATTTTACGCTAATTAGGCGCATAGTGTGATTTAAAACCATATTTAACGCCTAAGACTTGTTACCTACTGATTTTATAAATAAATTTTAATATCTTAACATTAAGTATAAGTCTTGAACTCAGATTTCCAAATTGACCTTAAAAGCATATGTGAAATGACCAAAATGCCCCTACGGTGCATAGTTTGGCCACGAATGATTAAACCTCACATATGTATGATATCTTACTGATGTAACTTGATAAAATAAATATTTTTAGTGAATATTTTAGACCAGAATCTCAGTTTTCTATTAAGCCTCTTTTATAAACTTTAAAATGACCAAAATACCCTTTCGGGGCTTAAATTGGTTTTAAATTCATTTTGGGCATAATTGAAGATATCCTACTGATATCACAACATATTTTAAGCATATTAACTTGTGAAACTTGTACATGACTGATTCGATTACCCGCTATGCATATAAACGTTCGGTACGGTTTATGTAACTAGTTTGCAAAAAATAGCCAAAACGGGACAAACCTTATCATTTTTGCTTCAAAATCCAGAATGTAATTAGTTTACCCATTTATTACAAGTATCCATACTTGTCGGGTCTAAATTACATTCCAATCCGGTCATCGCTTAATCTTGCGTTTT
This sequence comes from Helianthus tuberosus, assembly GCA_030545235.1. Classification (NCBI taxonomy): domain Eukaryota; kingdom Viridiplantae; phylum Streptophyta; class Magnoliopsida; order Asterales; family Asteraceae; genus Helianthus; species Helianthus tuberosus. The sequence goes on along the minus strand of CM060366.1, from coordinate 135,131,515 downwards.
GTACCGTAAACATTTCCTTAAAACTAACCGGTCTAAGTTACAACTTGAATAAGACCCGTTAGGAATCTAATAGGTTAATAAAAACCTTTGTTCCAGATTAAGAGCCCCAGTAGAAGTATTTGCACTTGTTGATTAAAATATACGGCTGAGTATAATTTACATTTTAGCTCAGGTAAAAACTTTTAACTTATTTCCCTTATACGGGCTTGGGATACGGTAAATTATTACCGCTTGGTCAGGTGTAGAAACCTTTTAATCGTATATGGTTAAATTGTATAATCCCGCTTTAATCAGTATTGCTTGATAACAAATAACATTGGTGTGACAACTCGTATTTAAGAACCTATTTTTGTGTTTGATGTAACTTGTTTGAAATTTTATAAATTGTTTTATGTGATACGTAGAATATTATATGTGAAGGTGTTTGTTAAAGAGAATGTGTTTAATATCATATGTATGTTTGTGAACGAATGATTTGGTGGGGAACCCTTAGTCGCACACTTCATCTCGGATCACGCAAAAAAAAAAAAAAAACCTTCGGACCGCACACTTCGTTCGTAACCGTACACCACTATTTAGATAGTTTGGGCTCTTGGCCCAATCCCTCCTCAACGCTAAGCTGGTCGCAGCCCAAGATCTTCTCGAACCCATGCTGGGCTCGGCCTGTTCCCTTATGCTTATACGTACACATGTTTGTGTGTGACTTATCACATATTGCACACACACACAAGAATTCCAAAACCCTAATCCACCTCCCCCTTCCCTGAACTGTGACGGCAGCCCCTCCTTCATCTCCGAGGCTTTCCATTTGCACACTCTTTATTCCGGTAAGTATGATAACTCAGTAATTAAAAATTCTTGGATGTTTGCTTGTGTGTTCTTGTATGCAAAAGTGGACTACATGTTTGGTTTATGATCGATATTCGTAAATTGATGAACAAGGGTTCTTATGACAAAACTGGTAACCTGACATGACCAGGTTTAGTAGTAATGGCATAATGATATTTGATGTACAGTTAGTCTATTATAGAGATTTCCATGTTCTTCGATGCGAATAGAATGTTAGGTTGATGATGATCTTGTTAACTGCTAAAATATGAATTAGGGTTTGATATGTGAAACTGTTTCATCACATGAATGAAGTCGACGAAACTTAATGGTTGTTTCGCCATGAAGGAAGACGACGAAACCTGGTGGTGTTTCGTCACAACTCACCCGACGAAACCTCGTCTTCCGTCATGATTTGTTGTCGACGAAACCTAGGGTTTCGTCAGAATGCCATCTTAACAGGATAAGTTATGTAGTAGGTATTGTGTGTGATGCATGACTTCGAATTGTTTGGTGATAGATATGGCAGCAAGTGTTCATATTTATAAATATAATATATGTGCATGTCACTAATGCTGAACTAAAGTTCACGTGATATTGCTGATTAGTTGTAATCACGTCTGCTGTTGTTAGATCATGTAATCATTGATTGTTTTGACGGCCTATGTGAGTACAAAAGACAATTCAAGCAGCCACTTAGAAAAGCACTAATTGGATTTGGCCCAATCAAATTTTAGAATAAATTGGTTCAATCACTAATGCTGAAGTAGAACGATATTATCTGAGTGCATGCTATTAATGATTGAATTAGAATGATATAACATGTGTGCATGTTATTAATGCCGAATAAGAATGAGAAGTGTGATGGACTGTTAGTAGCAGACCCACCTGTTAGATGTATTACGTGCCATACACATGGGATGTAGACTTGGATACGGGTTAGGTACTTGTTACATGTTAAACGGTAACTCATACGGCAAATGCAATCGGTGGAAATATGTGTACCGTTGTGTGAATGACTTGCATATGAAACCCATACGCTGGTTATGTGATTTTTCGATAAACGTGATAGATTAATGGATTGCATGATTAACAGTTACAACTTGCGTAAGCACGTGTGTCTTACTTGTATGCTACTCGTGTAACATGTATGTGGATATGTGGTATATGTGAACAACGTGAACTGATTTCGTGTATATGAACATCATAGGCTTTGACTGATTACGTGCGAACAAGTAACTAATCTTACCGAGCAAACCAAGGCGAGTTCACACTTTCTACAAGGCATGGGATTCCCGGTGGTTGGGAATGAGTAAAGGATTTAATCGGAAACTGCGTGGTCTCCTGGTTTGGAACACGTACTACATCCTCTTTATTGAAGGATGACAACACGTACTAAGGATCTAATCGGAAACTGGGTGATCTCCTGGTTTGGGGACACGTACCACATCCTCTTTATTGAAGGGTGATAACATTGATACTAGACCAAAAACTCTATCATGATTTCCCTCATTTTATATCGACTTAATCGCCGGGCCAATGGCGAGCGGGTCATTAGTTAGATAGCACTATTTAGGTTTGACAAGCCTCACACTGTGCCACAGAGGACGGGCGTGAACTAATGGATCTAGGCACCTCAATGATGATAGACATTGACGCTAGGGCACCAACTTACTTCAGTCAGTGGTTGATATGGTAACGGGTCTAGTGGTTTACATGGGGTAGCCCCCACTGGTTATGGTTATGGTTTGGGAAACAAGGAAATTGGTTAACTCTTGATTTACGAATGAACTTATGGTTTATGGAGCAACTTTGAAATGAACACCAACTGTGAATTCGCTCAACTTTGTTGTTGACTCGTTGTTACATGCCTTGCAGGTCTTTAGGCTTATATCATTTAGAACTTGCTGTCTGGGAGGCTGGAGTGGTCATGGGTCGAGATACATGGAATCTCAATACAAGCTTAATGGTTTATGTACTCACGGTTTACGAAACACTTAACAAATGAGTTATGCTTCCACTGTATACAATAAATGATATGTAACGTTTGTAACGCTTTATGTTATTGAATGAAAGTTTTAGTTAATTATAATTATGAGTTCAATGTGATTGGTGGCTTGGATCCTGGTACGTCACACGCCTCGCGGGGGTTTCCGCACACGGTATTTTGGGGGTGTGACAGACTGGTATCAGAGCCATTGGTTATAGTGAACTTGGTTTTAAAAAGGAGAGGAACGTTTTTATAAAACCAGACTATAACCGAACAGTTCTGAAAACGTGAATACGACCATGACACTCAGCTCCAGATTGCAAGGTTCGTCTTTCTTACTCGTTACATACATTACGTGACTAGTACACATTTGTTTATGACGAAACATACGAACACACACTCGTCACTATAGCATGATGGCATGGATTGCTTGCTTACCTTATGATGCATTGATAGTATACCATAGTCCTTGGATTTTTGTGATCCTATTACTTTGACGACCTCCGTTTGACATCTGAGTTTGAGGAACCATTTGACATGAGTTAGGAGGAACTTAGATGAGCATGCAAATCGCAATATTATTGTGGGTGCACACACAATAATAATGTGGGGTGCATGTGTAACACCCCGAAAACGGGTTTGATAATCAAACTCCTTTAATACTGAAAGACGGGTAAAGTACCGTTAGTGGCAAAATTTACCCGGTAAATATTAGGATTTAAATAATTAATCCTAATATTAAATAAAAAGTGAACAAAAGCTTTTAAGGAAATAAAATGGATAAAAGGCCCGGGTTAACGGGACCTAAAATAAACTTAGTCATAATTTCCCCCGAACCCACTAAGTTAACTAGGAATGTCTAACCTAGTTAATAAATGGGAATATTGATATTAGAAATAAGTAGGTTGTGATCTACTTAATAACGAACCAAACACGAGGGGTTAAAGTTGTATAACTTGAAAGGTTATTTATTAATAACTAAACAAAACACACACACACAAGTGTGTGCTCTGGATCGATCTCAGGGGAGCTCCCATGGAGCCAAACCCTAACTTTCAACAAATCCATCAAATTGAAGGATCAAATGAAGCCCAAATTCACAACCGAGCATGAATTAATGATCACCCGAACAAGAGGATCGTAAGGTATGTAAAATCTTGATGATTCGTGAAGTTGTAAAAATTGGATAAACATCCTAATCGTGAATTAGGCATGGATTAGAGAAGCTATGGCTAGATTAGTGATGTATACTTGCTTAGGAACGAAACCCTAAGTGAAAATCACACATAACATGCTATGAATTGAAGGATTTGATGAATTAACACACTTAGACAAGTGGGTTTTAATGTTATGATGATTTTGATGATATAACCATGCTTAGAATCAACATGCATGAAAACAAATAGAAGGTGTTCGATTTAACCATGAATTTGGGTACTTGTTCATATATGGTTGAAGTGGGTTTTGTAGATATGATGAAATTTGGTAGCCATGTTCATGTAACTAAGTGTATAAGATCATGTTAGCTACTAATTGATAGATAGAGCTTGAATGTGCATTTATATGCTAAGGGGTGTTTGACTTTTAGTAGTCAAACCGACCATTAGCAAGATCGAATGATAAATTTGATAGAAAAATACGTAAGATGGAATAGTTATGATTAACAATGACTAAATTAACCATCTTATGAAATATGATGATAGTTTGACGCCTAACAAGCTAGGTGGAAGCTTGTGGATGAAGCGGGTCAAACGGAGCGCGTACGGAAAGAAAAGCGTGGCATGGATGCAAGGTAAGTATAGCTTACACTAGTCATATAGTTTAGAATGTCCTTTTGTTGTTTTGATTTCGAACAAGACAAATGGGAAATTGAGATATGGTGTTTCCGGCGTGTAGTCGTACGGAACAAGATAACCAATAAGGGTAAAAATTGAAATTTTGACACTTGTTGACAATAATTATCGGTTTTTGAAAGATACATATTTCGTAAGCCTTAATAGGCCAAAAAGCGTTAAGAGGTGAATTATAGTTAAAACGACCGTGCGGTGTAAATTGGAACGAGTCGTGTAGACGAGATGGCAATAAGCTTTATCTCGCCAATATCATCGGTCATTTAGACCAACGGGGGTGAAAATATCACTTTTTGACAATATCGACTAATGGTTTGATGAGTTGTTTGATTTCAGAAATAAATATCGAGTGGATATTTACATCGCTATTACTTAGTAGATATCGAGGCAAGGTACTTAAATGGGTCAATGTAATGATCCGAGCCAGGTACGCATAATAAGATAACTCTCATTTAAATGTAAGACTAATGAGAGTTAAACGAAGTCTAGAATAAGTTTTTGATTACCCTAATAGGTAAACCAAATGTTACGGACGATGGTCATTATATTTGAAAGGCCTAGTGCCCTTTCAAATAAAATCATAGTTAAAAGATCGGAGTTTGGGTTAAACAAGTAACTAAAAGTCATTCGTCGTAAATGAAGGACTAATGTTGACCAAAACGCCCTTGTAGGCTAAATTGAACAAACAACCCTTAAAGGTTGTTTGGAAACGAGTTTTACAATTAGATAATTACTTAGGATGAGTATAGAAGTTGAAGGATGTAAAACGTTAGTCAAATGGCTCTATTTGAGTCTTTGCCGTAAAATAACGATTTGAAGGGTAAATTCTGATATATATAAGTCACCACATTGAATCCACCACAAATATAGTTGTGGTGGAAGATCCTTTGATAAGAAATGTGGACATATGTATTTGGAAATGAATGAAAGCAATTGGTGCTTAAAATATGCTTAAATACCTCAAACGGGTCAAAATATGCATATGGGTGAAAATGGGTTAAAGAAGATATATAATTCTATAATTGGAACCTAATATGTTAGACATCATTGAATTTTAATAGATTTATGAGAATTAAGGGTCAAACAAACTTGTATGTTTGATAAAATCACGAACGGGTCAAATTTTGGTAAAAGAGTAATAAGCCGAAGACTTAAAAGTCTTAAATTTTATCAAGCCGAATGTCGGATTTTAACTCCACATGATGGAAAATCAAATTTCAAACATGTAGGAAGAAACGGTAGGTCAAACGGATAAGCGGTTTGAAAGATACGAAAGATTTCGTGTCAAATTACGGCAAAATGGAAAAGATGGATGCAGAGTCCACCGTAAATTACGGTGCCACCGTAATTTACGGTGGAGCTGAAAATGTTACGGTGGTTCTCTTCTGATTTACGGTGGAAGATTAAAGTTTCAGGGGCTACCGTAAATTACGGTACCCACCGTAATTTACGGTGGGCCCTGTACAAAAATGTATTTTTAATCAAGTTTCGCTTCCCGGATTCTTTTAGACACGTTTTAAGCCCTGTATGACTAAAGCATTTCATGTTTATGAAATGTAGGTACACCTTGGATGCCGGAAGACGATCAAGCTCAACGAAGAACCGAACACGATACAGTTACATGCTTCCGCACTTTGCAACGTTGTAAATTTTAAACAACGAATTTCGATCACGTTATGTAGAATAAATTATAATTTGTAAAAGTTTTAATAAACCCGTATTTCCAAATGTTTATGTAATCTTAATTACATGAGTGTTTTTCGTAAAATATACGTTAAACCTTGAATTATAAGAACGGGTGTTACAAGTTGGTATCAGAGCCTTGGTTTAAGAGATTTGAGTATGGTGGGGAGGAACCATGCTTGGACTTAAACCTTATGTTCTTGACAAAGAATAGTGTTCGGTTCGCGGCTTGATCGCAAATCCGGTAAGTGCAAGTATGCTAATGGTCTAGCGTATTAAAGTGTTATAGACAACACATAGGGTTACCGTGTAATACACGTTACCCCAATTAAATGATTGATATAGTTGACAAAAATACGCGCGTTGACGCGTATAGTAGAAAAAGCCTTGTATTATAATACAGGCGATTATTGAAGTTGATATTACTAACTTTTGTGAATATCTTGATTGAAGGACACTTGCATTTAAAGATGACAAGAGTTGAACAAATTAAGGATATGATAGAGGAACGGTCCGAAGTATGACGATAGGAGCATGCTCACTAAGGACTAAATCGCGTAACGACCGCGAACAAGGTTAATGGCAAGAAACGCCCGTCGGGGCAAGCATTACCAGGTGCGTGTTTTTAAATATAATCGCACAATTAGCAATATGCAACAAACATGTAGAGAATGATCGTTGCATAGGTAAATTAGAAACTTGGAAAACCTGAACAGAAATACATATCCAGGATATAATTTCCAAGAAAACTGAATATAGGCGTTACTTACATAGGGCGTGATGTGAAAACTATAAAAAGGTCGTGTATTTCATGTGTTAAATCGCTTACTCTGGCCAAGTAAGTAGTGGCATATGATACCACGAGTTTCTTATAGCGGACACATTTACATCCGATGTAGTAAGGGCGGAGTGAATGGGACTAATTAAAAAGTACCCAAAAGAATCAGATAAGCAAAATATTTGATAATAATGTAAACGCACAACCGAGTGACGGAAGCGTATTACATCAGGATAATGAGCCCGAGTGAAGGGACAAAGAAGCATGAAAAATGATTTAGACAAGTATTGGGAGCGAGTGTACTTACACTCGAACCCAGAAAACGCAAGCATGTAAAATGATTTAGACAAGTATTGGGAGGGAGTGTACTTACACTCGAACCCAGAAAACGCAAGCATGTAAAATGATTTAGACAAGTATTGGGAGGGAGTGTACTTACACTCGAACCCAGAAAACGCAAGCATGAAAAATGATTTAGACAAGTATTGGGAGGGAGTGTACTTACACTCGAACCCAGAAAACGCAAGCATGTAAAATGATTTAGACAAGTATTGGGAGGGAGTGCACTTACACTCGAACCCAGAAAACGCAAACATGTAAAATGATTTAGACAAGCATTGGGAGGGAGTGTACTTACACTCGAACCCGGAAAATGCAAATATGTCCCTTAACGGGTCGTTTTTGTAAAACGTCAAACTTAAAGATAAAGTCGGAATATAAAAATGAAGCGAGGTCTTAATGCATACCGGGAGGGTTGCAATAATAACGACTTCGATAAAACACCCGGTTGATATGTAAGAATTAAACACATGCGTAAACCAAGAGACGTGAACGCGGGTTGAAAAATCAAAGTAACTTGGATTACGAGTTATGACTATAAAATCTCGTATATAGAAATGGTGAGTAAATATGTTCAACTATTCGAAGTCGAATGGGTTGAATAAAGAATAAAGTTGATTGTTTATAAGTGATGGATTTCACATTAATAGGTCAAACATGTTGAATACAATATAACGCCGAATGGCACAAATGAGCGCTAGCCAGATAAAGGTAGCGTTAAATGCAAGAGAATAATGAGCCCGGTAATGGGATATAACCAAATAAGAATAAATTATGGACTGTCAATATCCTGGTATGGATAATTGACAAAAGTTAAAGAGTAGATCCTAAAACTAAAACTTCGGTCTTAGTAAGAAATAATGTTTTTACAAACATAAATTCTAATAGGAATTTAAATAGTAAGCATGAAAGATACAAGTCTTGACACTGATAGGCGCAAGACGATATATTCGAAAAGTAATATTTTCAAAAAAATAAATAAATAAATAAAAGGTTGATATAAATTAAACATGATGTGACACGATCACGGTCAAGAAATACAATGTGAAGTAGAATCACATTATAACCAAGCGAGTGGTAAAAGTAACTGGACTAATAAGTCTAGTTAGTGAGACACGTCAAGGTCATTTAAATAAAGTTGGTTTGCTTGTGAGCGGTAGGTTCGGTATGACTGAACTGAATGAATAAAATTGAAAACAAAAGAAATTGTTGCTAAAAGTAACAGATTTCATTAAAGACCTTTAAACGGGCCAAAGTAACGGATTCATAAAGAATTCGAGAGTATATGAGAGCGATGGAAAAATTGCTAAGTTAACTAAACTAGTGGAATTAACGAGATTACGTTATTTCGAGTTGCACTATGTTGTATGAGATACGTAGACAGTTAGTAACCAGAAAGCTGTTACCATACTTTTCAGGTAATACTAATAATTGGTTAAAAGTATAAGTGTGACAACCCGAACCTTTAAGGTTAGTAACGTCTAACTCTCTACATAACACTCTTTATTTTTCCTCTCCGGGTGTGTTATACGTTATGTTCCGCGTTTGTGTTTGCCTATTAATCTACTTAGGGTGCATGACAATTTTACCGAACCAACATTATTAGCACCGCGTTTGGGCCGCAAGCTATCGGGCCACGTTAGTGATGGTGTTACACTTTATTCCGGCCCGAACAAACACACCCGAGCCCAACTTTGCCGCATAGGCTTGGATTAAACCGGGCCTAGTTGTGGCATCAAATAGGTCTCAAGAATCGGCCCAAGAGTTAGATTTTTGCCTTATATTTGTGTGTACGTAAACCACTATGCCTATTCAAAATCACAAGTTATCAAACCAAACCCTATTACTCTTTATTCACGTCGGCAGACTTCAAGACCTTTCCCCTCTCGAGACATCAATCTTGTGGTTAGTAACCTTATGTTATGTTGATATTTATTTGGTAATCTTATTGTGCGAAACCTTGATTGACAATCTGTGTGTGCATGTATTGTTGTAATATTAAGTAGGGGGTGTGGATTGATGTTAAGTAACGATTAGGGATTAGAATAATTGATTGATTGACAGAAGATTATATCGTATGCTCTATACAACCGATTGAACCTCGTGATATTAGGTTTCGACTAGGGATAGAGCAATGATGAGAAACTGAATCATATTTAAGTGATGTCATCTTGATCGTATACACATGAACGAATTTGTGAGTCTTGGTAGTAACAATGTGTGTATTTGGGTGTATATGCATAGTAGCATGTGAAGTGTCATTAGGGGTTTTAGTGGGTTATCTTCCCAAGAGGTGGCACAAGTCAAAACCCTTCATTATCTTATCAATTTGGTGGCAGTAGTGATACGGTTTCCCATAGGTTTCCATGTGGTATGCCACTTATCTAAATTGGTTATTAAATTTGGGGGGTGGGTTACGTGGATAGGCATAAACAATCAAGGGATCTAGGCATTTGTTTTATATGATTAATATTTTATATGGTTCGTGGTTGTGTATATTAAATCCATAGTGATGTTATATATATATAACCTGCATGATTTAATTGTTATTTGATCAATGTCATGAACACTGAACGCATGAGCTGGGATGTTTGTTTGGGTCGATTACCTTAACAGGTTGTACATATCATTGGGTTGACATTTGTTAAATGGATTGTTAGAGATATTGGGTTTGATTATGTTGGGTCGTATACAACTCTGGACACACACATACATACATATAATGTAATCTACTAATTGGGCCTTGTGTTAAGTCGTTGGGTTGCGCTTAAATGGGGTTCGGACATTTGCTATGATAAGCTGTAGGGTTATGTGTCGTATTTGTTTGCTACATGTGTAATATGTGACAATCTACGTGATGCAATGCGAAACTGACTGTTATTGGTAATTACAATAGGAACTAATTGACCAACTTGGAATACGTGTGTTAATCTTACCGAGCAAATCAAAGGTGAGTTCACTACATTCGAGCATGCGTCCCAGTGGTTGGGGACAGTCAGTGGTTTGGGTAAAAACGGGTATATTGGTTAATATTCTCACCTATCATTTTTGTAAGTCCCTTATTTGGGTATTAGTTGGTAGCGCTACTTAGGTTTGGCACCCTCACACCGCTCCTGGATAGGACGGATGTGAACTAATGACCCAGTCAGGCCCAGTACTAGATAGGAGTACGTGGGATAGGGCAGTCATGTACGTCAGGAGCCGTCTTGTTCGGAATTGAGATATTAACAATATTACTTGCATTGGTTATTGAACTGTTTTATATACAACTGGTAATAAACGTTTTCTAAAACTGTGAACTCGCCAGCTTTGTCTGATACACTTGTTACATGCTCGCAGGTCGTTAGGTACTTGGGAACAGGAACTTGCTGGCTGGAGGGCGTGAGTGGTCATGGTTGCATTGATGGGTTATTTATCAAACATTTATTTACTATGGTTGTTTAGAAAGTATTTACATTATGTCACGTTAACGCTTCCGCTGAACTTGATGGTTTTTGAATTTACTTATGTTTGGGTTTTATTACTATTAAATGATGAAACTTTATTTTAAACTTACGGATTCAATGTAATTGGTGGCTCATTACTAGTGGTCACACGCCTAACAGGGACACTCCCTAAGTGGTAATTTGAGGGTGTGATAGTTTGGTATCAGAGCCACTGGTTATAGTGAACTTGGTTTTAAAACGATTTTATAAAACCAGACTATAACCGAACTGATCCGAAAACGACCATGACACTCAGCTCCAGACTGCAAGGTTCGTCTCTTGTTTATTATTGCACAGTATCTATAGTACTTACTGTTAGAAAACATCACACGTGAATACACACTTGGCACTACAGTATGAGCTTATATGTTAACATCCCATGTTATGTGTGACACTCCTAGAACTTTCATGATCTATGTTGTGATGTCATTTGTCTTGTTGCATGAATTCGGGGAAACCTTTTTACACAAGTTAGGAGGAATTGAGACAAACATGCAAACTGAGTTATTATTATGGGTGCACACATAATAATAATATGGGGTGCATGTGAGTCCCAGTGAAACTTGACAAGTGTGAAAAGGGTTCCGCTCTGTTAATTGATGTTATGTTAGAACTCAGTAGTCTATAGGAGTCATAGCAGTGATTGTCTCCTACTTGAACATGATCTTTTCACTCCACTCTGAATTCTTGCGTATCTCGAAGCTATCGAATATACCTGAACACCCATCTGAACGTCTAGCGAACTATGTAGAATGCTAGGTGCTTGTACGGACGTCCCTGAGTTGGATGTCACAACATCGAATGATTGGCCTATACCTCCCTCACTTCTCTCTGTTTGCCGGAACTTAATGTATTGACGTCTTAGATTCCGAAGTGCGATCACTTCTGCAACAATCTCGTAATGGACCGTGTATTACCCAAGCAACCTGCAGCATCGGTGGACAAAAGGATGATTGTAGTATCTCACCGACTTCAGTATTAGAACGACCTTGGTTTCTGGCAACGAACATCAGCAAGTTGGCTTCAGTCAAATCCTTAACCCTAGTAAGCAACTTGTGGGAGTCAACACTTACGAATCAATCGGGAGCATTCTACACAACTGATGACAACTGACTATAGGGTGGAATGTGTAGCTGCCCGCACCAGGAGTAACGCCTTAGGTCGTGACACGGAAATGTGGCAAGATGGACCCAGTTGGTGAAAGATTTTAGGGCCTCAGCTCAAGCAACGACAGAAGAGGCAACAGTCACGACAATATCCAGGAACTCGTAATCATAGCTTACAGTATGGAAACGAAGCTGACCTCGACAAGGATTGACTGTGTTAAGTCAAGGTGCCAACATCCAAGGGAACAAAGACAGTACTAGGAATTCTCGCAACGAAAACAACAACACTGGAAATGCTGCTTACGGAAGGGCATTTAGGATTGGCATGAGCGACGCCAGGCATGATAGCAACATGGTAGCTAGTATGAGCAGCTAATCGCTTCGTCTCTGTTCTGTTTAGCGCTGATGCCTCTGGAAACCAAACCTGTTGTGGAACCGACTGATGGCAAGTCAATGGAAACCTCCTATATTCGTTGGGATGCAAACTCGGCCTCGTGAGGCAAGTGTTCGACATCTACCCTTGATAGTTTTGTTGTAGTAGTTAGTGTGGATTGGTTATCCAGATAACGCACGGATATAACTTGTGAGGAATCGTCATCTGCCCTAAAGCATCAGTGTGGTGTAAAGGTTAGTATCATTTCAGCAATGAAAGTCGGAGGGACTACCCCGCTATGTTAGCAACCATTACCAATGTTAAGGCCAAGGAAAAGAGGATCGAGGATCCACCAATTGTTCGTGATTCCCCTCGGTGTGTTACCCGAGGAATTTTCAGGACTACCTCCAAATTGTTAGGCGGAATTTCAGTTCGATCTCACGTCAGAGGCAACCCTGATTACTCGTACCCTTACCATCGTGCACCCGGAGGGTTACAAGGGCTGTTCAATCAACTACAGGAACTGTTGACCGGGAGTCTTGTCAGACCTAGCTTTTCGCTTTGGGGAGCCCCAGTTATATTTGTGAAGACAAGCCCTTTCATATGTATTATCGAGAACACAACAAGGTGACGTACGAGAACCGTCTGCCTCGACTATGTATTGACAACCTGTTGACCAACTGTGAGGGTTAAGCTCCTATTAGAGGGTTAACTAGCAAGCGAACTATCACCAGATGGAAGTCCAAGGGGAAAATGTTTCTAAAGCGGCATATCAAGCGCAGTACGGCCATACGACTATGTATACCACGACCTTTGGGGTAATCAACACATCAACAGCTTTACGGATCACATAAATCGACCGTGTTTTGCCGACGTTTTGAATCATTCCCAGGAGAAAGGAAACACCATGGGCGATACTTGCATCTCATCTTAGAACTCCCGAGTGAGGAGTCACTACACGCGAAGTCTTGTGAAGCGTAACCTCTGGATTGGAGGAGTACATTTTTGGTCAAGTAATCAACGAAGTGGGAATACACGTGGATTTTCGCTAGGATCCCTTTTAGGATACAAATAATTCTTGGTCTAGCTAGATACTATCGTAGATACATCGTAGAATTTTCAAAGATCGCACAGCTTTAATCCCTATAGCACCTCAGGATGTTATGTATTCATGAGAGACAAAACAGGAGAACGCCTTCTCAGCTTTTGAAACCCAACTCTGCAATGCACTGAGCATCGCTTCTATCCGAGAGTACTGATAATCTAGTGGGATACCATGATGCTCCAAATCAGAGTCCCAGTTACACACCGATCCAACAAGAGAGAGTGATGACTTACGTAATGGGGTTGGAGGCATTACTTGGACAGTACCAAATGCACTACTTAGACCGATCACAAGGGCCTCCCGTGTACCCTGGTTTCGAAAGAGCTAAATCAGTTAAGGGCATCGGTGGATGGAACTTTTGGATGTTTACGACTGTGAAACTTGAACGTGCACGAGCTTTGCAGCTCCCTATCGACTCTAACCTAACTGATCAAAACTTGCTTCGTTCAGACTGAAGCACTGAAGGAAGAGAATTTTCAAGCTAGGTCAATGCGGATCATGGAGGAGCAACTTCAATTAAGTTGGACGATATTCACTACTTCATCGAACGACTACGGATCCCACTGTGCAGCAATCCAAGGGAACTGGCGTTGAGCGAGGCACACTAGCCTCGATATTCTAGTCATTTGGATGTTGATGGAATATTTGTTAAGATCTAAGGATCTTGTACTAGCAACTGGGCTTGAAGGCCTACATAGCGAAACATGTAAACGACGTTTGACTGGTGCGAAAGTCAAGATAGAACATCAGAAACCTCCTGGTTGTGTCAGTAATCAGAAGCACCTATTTGGGGATTGGAACAGACTGTCATGGATTCTATCACCAGTCTACTTACAACTCGAAATGGAAACAATATCACCTGGGTGATAGTTAATTGTCTCACGTTACCAGCACACTTTCTTGTAATCGAGGAAACTGATGAGTCTTCACAGCAGTGAATGTTCTTCTGAGAGTGGCGGCTATTAAGCACGAGGTGCCAACTCATGTTATCTCTGATTTTGTTCTATCCTTGATTCATGTCAGGCAATACACAACACTCTTGGCTCACGTCTAGACATGGCTATTGCTTATCACCGAAGGACGACCGGACAGAGTGACAGATCATCCTGGCACACGAAGGCATGCTGCGAGCATGTGCATGACTAACATAGTAAAATTGGGACGACACATACCTTTGGCTGAGGTCTATCGTAGCTGTCATCATTCCAGTATTCAGACAGCTCTTTTTGAAACATTACTTGAGCAGTAAAGTTAACTCCTTGTTGGATTAGAGTAAGGTGACAACCTAATCACAGGTCTAGGACCTGTACTCAAAACCCCTGGAAAGATTGACCAGATCTGAAATCGTTTGGCGGCAACGCATGTCTGTCGGAAAAGCCGATAGGCTTACGAAATATTGGGAGTTCGTTGTAGGCGATCGTATCGTGTTGAAAATCTCACCCTGGGAGGGTGCGGTACGCTTGGGAAGCGCGACAAGCTTAACTCATGTTACGTTGAATTATTCAGAATTCTGGAAAGAAGCGGTCATATCGCTTACAAACTAGAGTTACCTGACGAATTGGGTAATGTACATGATATCCTTTATGCCTCGAATCTAAGTAGGTGTTGTTCGATAGAACGCTTGTGATACCTTGTACTAGAAGCTAAGGTTAACGACAAGTTGCAGTTGTCGAGTAATCTACCT
Organism: Helianthus tuberosus; assembly: GCA_030545235.1. NCBI lineage: Eukaryota > Viridiplantae > Streptophyta > Magnoliopsida > Asterales > Asteraceae > Helianthus > Helianthus tuberosus. Next base: position 135,116,294 of record CM060366.1, on the reverse strand, counting down.
AAAACACGGACCGAGAGGTCAAGGAGCGTAAACATAGTCGTATTCCGATTGTGAGAGTTTGTAGGAACTCAATACGAAGACTGGAGTTCACGTGGGAATGCGAAGATCAAATGAAACCCAAGTATCCTCAACTTCTTCCTGATGACCAATCTGATATCACTGGTGAATTTCGGGACGAAATTACTTTCAAGTTGGGGATGATGTGACACCTGAGGAAAACCAGCAGCAATCTTGATTTCCGATCCCACTCCTTTGTACTGCTTGTCAAATTTCGGGACGAAATTTCTTTCAAGTTGGGGATGATGTGACAACCCGAACCTTTAAGGTTAGTAACGTCTAACTCTCTACATAACACTCTTTATTTTTCCTCTCCGGATGTGTTATACGTTATGTTCCGAGTTTGTGTTTGCCTATTAATCTACTTAGGGTGCATGACAATTTTACCGAACCAACATTATTAGAACCGCGTTTGGGCCGCAAGCTATCGGGCCACGTTAGTGATGGTGTTACACTTTATTCCGGCCCAAACAAACACAACCGAGCCCAACTTAGCCGCATAGGCTTGGATTAAACCGGGCCCAGTTGTGGCATCAAATAGGTCTCAAGAATCGGCCCAAGAGTTAGATTTTGGCCTTATATTTGTGTGTACGTAAACCACTATGCCTATTCAAAATCACAACTTATCAAACCAAACCCTATTGCTCTTTATTCACGTCGGCAGACTTCAAGACCTTTCCCCTCTCGAGACATCAATCTTGTGGTTAGTAACCTTATGTTATGTTGATATTTATTTGGTAATCTTATTGTGCGAAACCTTGATTGACAATCTGTGTGTGCATGTATTGTTGTAATATTAAGTAGGGGGTGTGGATTGATGTTAAGTAACGATTAGGGATTAGAATAATTGATTGATTGACAGAAGATTATATCGTATGCTCTATACAACCGATTGAACCTCGTGATATTAGGTTTCGACTAGGGATAGAGCAATGATGAGAAACTGAATCATATTTAAGTGATGTCATCTTGATCGTATACACATGAACGAATTTGTGAGTCTTGGTAGTAACAATGTGTGTATTTGGGTGTATATGCATAGTAGCATGTGAAGTGTCATTAGGGGTTTTAGTGGGTTATCTTCCCAAGAGGTGGCACAAGTCAAAACCCTTCATTATCTTATCAATTTGGTGGCAGTAGTGATACGGTTTGCCATAGGTTTCCATGTGGTATGCCACTTATCTAAATTGGTTATTAAATTTGGGGGGTGGGTTACGTGGATAGGCATAAACAATCAAGGGATCTAGGCATTTGTTTTATATGATTAATATTTTATATGGTTCGTGGTTGTGTATATTAAATCCATAGTGATGTTATATATATATAACCTGCATGATTTAATTGTTATTTGATCAATGTCATGAACACTGAACGCATGAGCTGGGATGTTTGTTTGGGTCGATTACCTTAACAGGTTGTACATATCATTGGGTTGACATTTGTTAAATGGATTGTTAGAGATATTGGGTTTGATTATGTTGGGCCGTATACAACTCTGGACACACACATACATACATATAATGTAATCTACTAATTGGGCCTTGTGTTAAGTCGTTGGGTTGCGCTTAAATGGGGTTCGGACATTTGCTATGATAAGCTGTAGGGTTATGTGCCGTATTTGTTTGCTACATGTGTAATATGTGACAATCTACGTGATGCAATGCGAAACTGACTGTTATTGGTAATTACAATAGGAACTAATTGACCAACTTGGAATACGTGTGTTAATCTTACCGAGCAAATCAAAGGTGAGTTCACTACATTCGAGCATGCGTCCCAGTGGTTGGGGACAGTCAGTGGTTTGGGTAAAAACGGGTATATTGGTTAATATTCTCACCTATCATTTCTGTAAGTCCCTTATTCGGGTATTAGTTGGTAGCGCTACTTAGGTTTGGCACCCTCACACCGCTCCTGGATAGGACGGATGTGAACTAATGACCCAGTCAGGCCCAGTACTAGATAGGAGTACGTGGGATAGGGCAGTCATGTACATCAGGAGCCGTCTTGTTCGGAATTGAGATATTAACAATATTACTTGCATTGGTTATTGAACTGTTTTATATACAACTGGTAACAAACGTTTTCTAAAACTGTGAACTCGCCAGCTTTGTCTGATACACTTGTTACATGCTCGCAGGTCGTTAGGTACTTGGGAACAGGAACTTGCTAGCTGGAGGGCGTGAGTGGTCATGGTTGCATTGATGGGTTATTTATCAAACATTTATTTACTATGGTTGTTTAGAAAGTATTTACATTATGTCACGTTAACGCTTCCGCTGAACTTGATGGTTTTTGAATTTACTTATGTTTGGGTTTTATTACTATTAAATGATGAAACTTTATTTTAAACTTACAGATTCAATGTAATTGGTGGCTCATTACTAGTGGTCACACGCCTAACAGGGACACTCCCTAAGTGGTAATTTGAGGGTGTGACAGTTTGGTATCAGAGCCACTGGTTATAGTGAACTTGGTTTTAAAACGATTTTATAAAACCAGACTATAACCGAACTGATCCGAAAACGACCATGACACTCAGCTCCAGACTGCAAGGTTCGTCTCTTGTTTATTATTGCACAGTATCTATAGTACTTACTGTTAGAAAACATCACACGTGAATACACACTTGGCACTACAGTATGAGCTTATATGTTAACATCCCATGTTATGTGTGACACTCCTAGAACTTTCATGATCTATGTTGTGATGTCATTTGTCTTGTTGCATGAATTCGGGGAAACCTTTTTACACAAGTTAGGAGGAATTGAGACAAACATGCAAACTGAGTTATTATTATGGGTGCACACATAATAATAATATGGGGTGCATGTGAGTCCCAGTGAAACTTGACAAGTGTGAAAAGGGTTCCGCTCTGTTAATTGATGTTATGTTAGAACTCAGTAGTCTATAGGAGTCATAGCAGTGATTGTCTCCTACTTGAACATGATCTTTTCACTCCACTCTGAATTCTTGCGTATCTCGAAGCTATCGAATATACCTGAACACCCATCTGAACGTCTAGCGAACTATGTAGAATGCTAGGTGCTTGTACGGACGTCCCTGAGTTGGATGTCACAACATCGAATGATTGGCCTATACCTCCCTCACTTCTCTCTGTTTGCCGGAACTTAATGTATTGACGTCTTAGATTCCGAAGTGCGATCACTTTTGCAACAATCTCGTAATGGACCGTGTATTACCCAAGCAACCTGCAACATCGGTGGACAAAAGGATGATTGTAGTATCTCACCGACTTCAGTATTAGAACGACCTTGGTTTCTGGCAACGAACATCAGCAAGTTGGCTTTAGTCGAATCCTTAACCCTAGTAAGCAACTTGTTTAGAAAGTATTTACATTATGTCACGTTAACGCTTCTGCTGAACTTGATGGTTTTTGAATTACTTATGTTTGGGTTTTATTACTATTAAATGATGAAACTTTATTTTAAACTTACGGATTCAATGTAATTGGTGGCTCATTACTAGTGGTCACACGCCTAACAGGGACACTCCCTAAGTGGTAATTTGAGGGTGTGACAATAAGTGATGTTTAAAAGATTTCTCGGATCAAATACATTGAGTTTAAACTCAACGAATTAAGTAAGAAAAGGTTTCGAGGACGAAACCTCTTTAAGGGGGGTAGACTTGTAACACCCCGAAAACGGGTTTGATAATCAAACTCCGTTAATACTGAAAGATGGGTAAAGTACCGTTAGTGGCAAAATTTACCCGGTAAATATTAGGATTTAAATAATTAATCCTAATATTAAATAAAAAGTGAACAAAAGCTTTTAAGGAAATAAAATGGATAAAAGGCCCGGGTTAACGGGACCTAAAATAAACTTAGTCATAATTTCCCCCGAACCCACTAAGTTAACTAGGAATGTCTAACCTAGTTAATAAATGGGAATATTGATATTAGAAATAAGTAGGTTGTGATCTACTTAATAACGAACCAAACACGAGGGGTTAAAGTTGTATAACTTGAAAGGTTATTTATTAATAACTAAACAAAACACACACACACAAGTGTGTGCTCTGGATCGATCTCAGGGGAGCTCCCATGGAGCCAAACCCTAACTTTCAACAAATCCATCAAATTGAAGGACCAAATGAAGCCCAAATTCACAACCGAGCATGAATTAATGATCACCCGAACAGGAGGATCGTAAGGTATGTAAAATCTTGATGATTCGTGAAGTTGTAAAAATTGGATAAACATCCTAATTGTGAATTAGGCATGGATTAGAGAAGCTATGGCTAGATTAGTGATGTATACTTGCTTAGGAACGAAACCCTAAGTGAAAATCTCACATAACATGCTATGAATTGAAGGATTTGATGAATTAACACACTTAGACAAGTGGGTTTTAATGTTATGATGATTTTGATGATATAACCATGCTTAGAATCAACATGCATGAAAACAAATAGAAGGTGTTCGATTTAACCATGAATTTGGGTACTTGTTCATATATGGTTGAAGTGGGTTTTGTAGATATGATGAAATTTGGTAGCCATGTTCATGTAACTAAGTGTATAAGATCATGTTAGCTACTAATTGATAGATAGAGCTTGAATGTGCATTTATATGTTAAGGGGCGTTTGACTTTTAGTAGTCAAACCGACCATTAGCAAGCTCGAATGATAAATTTGATAGAAAAATACGTAAGATGGAATAGTTATGATTAACAATGACTAAATTAACCATCTTATGAAATATGATGATAGTTTGACGCCTAACAAGCTAGGTGGAAGCTTGTGGATGAAGCGGGTCAAACGGAGCGCGTACGGAAAGAAAAGCGTGGCATGGATGCAAGGTAAGTATAGCTTACACTAGTCATATAGTTTAGAATGTCCTTTTGTTGTTTTGATTTCGAACAAGACAAATGGGAAATTGAGATATGGTGTTTCCGGCGTGTAGTCGTACGGAACAAGATAACCAATAAGGGTAAAAATTGAAATTTTGACACTTGTTGACAATAATTATCGGTTTTTGAAAGATACATATTTCGTAAGCCTTAATAGGCCAAAAAGCGTTAAGAGGTGAATTATAGTTAAAACGACCGTGCGGTGTAAATTGGAACGAGTCGTGTAGACGAGATGGCAATAAGCTTTATCTCGCCAATATCATCGGTCATTTAGACCAACGGGTCAAAAGGTGAAAATATCACTTTTTGACAATATCGACTAATGGTTTGATGAGTTGTTTGATTTCAGAAATAAATATCGAGTGGATATTTACATCGCTATTACTTAGTAGATATCGAGGCAAGGTACTTAAATGGGTCAATGTAATGATCCGAGCCAGGTACGCATAATAAGATAACTCTCATTTAAATGTAAGACTAATGAGAGTTAAACGAAGTCTAGAATAAGTTTTTGATTACCCTAATAGGTAAACCAAATGTTACAGACGATGGTCATTATATTTGAAAGGCCTAGTGCCCTTTCAAATAAAATCATAGTTAAAAGATCGGAGTTTGGGTTAAACAAGTAACTAAAAGTCATTCGTCGTAAATGAAGGACTAATGTTGACCAAAACGCCCTTGTAGGCTAAATTGAACAAACAACCCTTAAAGGTTGTTTGGAAACGAGTTTTACAATTAGATAATTACTTAGGATGAGTATAGAAGTTGAAGGATGTAAAACGTTAGTCAAATGGCTCTATTTGAGTCTTTGCCGTAAAATAACGATTTGAAGGGTAAATTCTGATATATATAAGTCACCACATTGAATCCACCACAAATATAGTTGTGGTGGAAGATCCTTTGATAAGAAATGTGGACATATGTATTTGGAAATGAATGAAAGCAATTGGTGCTTAAAATATGCTTAAATACCTCAAACGGGTCAAAATAAGCATATGGGTGAAAATGGGTTAAAGAAGATATATAATTCTATAATTGGAACCTAATATGTTAGACATCATTGAATTTTAATAGATTTATGAGAATTAAGGGTCAAACAAACTTGTATGTTTGATAAAATCACGAACGGGTCAAATTTTGGTAAAAGAGTAATAAGCCGAAGACTTAAAAGTCTTAAATTTTATCAAGCCGGATGTCGGATTTTAACTCCACATGATGGAAAATCAAATTTCAAACATGTAGGAAGAAACGGTAGGTCAAACGGATAAGCGATTTGAAAGATACGAAAGATTTCGTGTCAAATTACGGCAAAATGGAAAAGATGGATGCAGAGTCCACCGTAAATTACGGTGCCACCGTAATTTACGGTGGAGCTGAAAATGTTACGGTGGTTCTCTTCTGATTTACGGTGGAAGATTAAAGTTTCAGGGGCTACCGTAAATTACGGTACCCACCGTAATTTACGGTGGGCCCTGTACAAAAATGTATTTTTAATCATGTTTCGCTTCCCGGATTCTTTTAGACACGTTTTAAGCCCTGTATGACTAAAGCATTTCATGTTTATGAAATGTAGGTACACCTTGGATGACGGAAGACGATCAAGCTCAACGAAGAACCGAACACGATACAGTTACATGCTTCTGCACTTTGCAACGTTGTAAATTTTAAACAACGAATTTCGATCACGTTATGTAGAATAAATTATAATTTGTAAAAGTTTTAATAAACCCGTATTTCCAAATGTTTATGTAATCTTAATTACATGACTGTTTTTCGTAAAATATACGTTAAACCTTGAATTATAAGAACGGGTGTTACAGCATGTGAGTCCCAGTGAGGCTTAACAAATGGAAAAGGGGTTCCGTTCCGTTATTTGATCGATGTGAAACATAACAAACCTATAGGGGTCATAGCAGTGATTGTCCCCTACTCGAACGTGAACTTTTCATACATCTCTGGATCCTTTCGAATCACGATGCTATCGAGTATTACCTGAACACCCATCTGAACACTTAGCAAACCGTGTAGAATGTTAGGTGCTTATACGAACATCCCTGAGTTAGATGTCGCAGCTTCGAATGATTGATCGATACCTTTCTTACTCCTCTTCATTTGCTGGAACTCATGTATTGACGTCTTAAATCATGAAGTGTGATCACTTCTGCAGCATTCCCGCAATATACTGTGTATTACTCAAACAACTTGCAGCGACTCATGGGAGTCCACTCTTACGAATCATGGGAGTCCACTCTTACCGGCAAAGAGCACCAGCGAATTAGCTTCAATCGAATCCTTAACCTTTGTCAGCGACTCATGGCAGTCCACACTTATGAACCAATCGGGACATAAGCAATGACAATCGACTATAACGTGGAATGTGTAACTTCTAGCACAATGAGTAGCGCTTTAGGACATGGCTCAAAATGTGAAAAGATGGACTCTGATGGTGAAGTATCATAGGGCATCGTTTCGAGCAAAGACATTGGGAGCAGCAGTCGCAGCGACAACAAGGTATTCGTAACCCTAGCCTACAGTATGGAAATAAAGGTGCCTACAACATAGATTGGCCGTAGTTAAGTTAAGAAGACAACAACCAAAGGAACATCAACAGTATTGGAAATCTTTGTAATGAAAACAACAACACTGGAAATGATGCTCATGGAAGGGCATTTAGGATGGGCGTGGGCGACGCCAGGATTGTAATAACATGGTGGCATACACGTTCTTGGTAACGAATCACTTCGTCTCTATTCTATATAACCCTGATGCTTCTTGAAACCCAACCTGCTGTGGAATCGGCTGATGGCAAGACAATGGAAACCTCATATGATCGTTGGGATGCCAACTCGACCTTGTGGGACAAGTGTTCGACATCGACCTTCCCTCTGTCGTTCTTGATAGATGTACCCTGTGAGGAGAATATTCTACGTATTCCTCTCCTTAGTGGAGGATTGTTATCTGTTCTAACGCGTCAGAGTGGCGCAACGGTTAGCGTCATTCCAGCAATGAAAGCCAAGAGTGTCTACGGAGGGATTACCCCGCTATGTTAGCAACTGTTATTGACAAAGAGGATCGAGGATCCACCAGTTGTTTGTGGTTACCCTCAATGTGCTACCCGAGGAACTTCCAGGATCATCTCTACAACTCTTAGGTAGGAACTCAGTTTGACCTCACGCCAGAGGCAGTTCTAACTACTCGTATTCTTTACCGTCTGGCACCAGGAGGGTTGCAGGAGCTGTTTAACCAACCACAGGAACTGTCAGACAGGAGTTTTCGCTTTAAGGATCCCTCGCTATACCCATGAAGAGAAGCCTTTTCGTATGTGTACTGACTATCGAGAACTCAACAAGGTGACAGTCAAGAACCGTTTGCCTCGACCACGTATTGACAACCCGTCGACCAGTTGCGAGGAACAAGCTTCCACTCGAGGATTGGCTAGTGAACGAACTATCATCAGATGGAAGTCCAATGCTCTTAGAACATCATGTCGAATGCAATGCAGCCATTTGAACTTTGTACACCATGATTATTGAGTTGATCAACACACCAGCAGCTTCAGGGATCACATGAATCGATGGTATTTGTCGACGATGTTCTGAATCATGACCAGAAGAAAGGAACACCATGGGTGACATATGTATCCTATCTCAGCGCTTCTGTGGGAGGAGCCATTGCGTGCGAAGTCAGCAATTCCTTGGTTTCACTAGATACTATCGCAGCTTACCCACAAGATTTTCGAAGGTCGCACAGCTTAAATCTCCTTAGCGCATTAAGGTGCTGTGTTCGTGAAGGACGAAACAGGAGGACGTCTTTTCAGCTTTTGAAACTCAACCCTACGATGCACCGAGTACTGTCTTTACCCGAGGGTACGGGCGATCTAGTGGTATACCATGATGATTCGAACCAGAGTTCCAGTTACACGTTGATACAACACGAGCAAAGTGATGGCTTACGTGGTGGAATTACAAGGAGAGTTGCACGAACCACAACCAGCGATAGAAACCATGGTCTTGGATTTAAGTTGGAGGCATTACTTGGACGGTACCAGATGCGTTACTTAGACCGATCACAAGGTCCTCCTGTGTACCGCTGTTTTGAAGGAATTAAACACGTAATGACATCGCCGGATGAAACCTTTGACTGAATTCGCCTGTGAAGCCTAGACGCGTATGAGCCTCGCAGCCCACCAGCATTTCTACCCTATCGGATTAGACTCGCATGTCCAAACCGAAACACTGAAAGGATAAAATTTTTCAAGTTGGGTCCATGCGGGGCATGGAGGAACAACTTCTGCCGAGATGGACGATACTCGCTCTTTCAGGAAACAAATATGATCACTATGCAGCAATCCAAGGGAACTGGTGTTGAGGGAAGCACACCAGCTTCGACATTTTAGTCATCTGGATCTTGATGGAATATCTTAGGATCTAAGGATCTTCTACTGGCAACTGGCTTGAAGGCCTATGCAGCGAATCATGCGAACGACGTTCGACTTGTGCGAAAGTCAACATGGAACATCAGAAACCTCTTGGTTGTGTCAGTAATCAGAAACACCTGTTTGGAGATTGGAACAGACAACCAAGGATTTTATCAATGGCCTACCAAAATCTCAGAACGGGACCGATATCGCCCGGGTGATCGTTGAGTTGTCTCACTTAACCAGTACACTCTCTTGCAATCAAGGAAACTGATGAGTCTACACAGTTTGTGAATATTCCTCTGAGAGAGGCGGATTTTAGGCACGAGGTGCCAACTCCTGTTATCTCTGATTTTGATATATACCTGAGTTATGACGGGTACTACACAACGCCCTTGGCTCACGCTTAGACTCGAGCATTGCTTATCACCGTAGGACAGACAGTCGGAGTAAACGAACCAACCTAACACTCAAAGACATGCTGCAAGCATGTGTATGATCAACTTTAGTAAGAATTGGAAGGATACTTACCTTTGGTTAAGTTTTACCACAGCAGTCACCACTCTAGTAATCAGACAGCTCCGTTTGAGGCATTGCATGGATGACAATGCCAACCTCCTTGTTGGACTGAGGTGGATGTCAACCTAATCACGGGTCTAGAACTTACACTCGAAACTCTTGGGATGATTATTTAGATTGGAAATCAGGTGGTGACAACGCGTGATCGCCAGGAAACCTGATGACTTAGGGAACACTGAAAGTTCGCTGCCGGCGAACGTATCATATGGGAAGTCTCACCCTGGGAGGGTGCGGTACGCCTTGAGAAGTGTGGCAAGCTTAACTTACGTTATGTTGGACCTTTCGAAATCACTGGGAGAATTGGTAAGGTGGCCTACAGATTGAATCTACCCGAGGAACTCAGCGGAGTTCATAACGTATCGCATGTGTCAAATCTGAAGAAGTGTCTGTCAGATGAAACTCTAATAGTTCCTTTCAAGGAGCTCACTATCGATGATCAGCTGCGATTTGTCGAAGAACCAGTGGAAATCTTGGACCGGGAGGTCAAGATTCTCAAACGCACCAGGATACCTATTGTTCGAGTTCGTTGGAACTCCCATTGTGGCCCAGAGTTTACCTGGGAACGAGAAGACCAAATGAAACACAAGTATCCCCAGTTGTTCGAGAACAATGGAACCACGGCTGAGGCTGAAGCTACTGCGGAATTTCAGGACGAAATTCCAAATCAATGTGGGGATGATGTGACACCCCAGGAAAACCATGCAACCTAACTAGCTTCCTCAGTAACTGGGTGCTAAATTTCGGGACGAAATTTCTTTCAAGTTGGGGATGATGTGACAACTCGTATTTAAGAACCTATTTTTGTGTTTGATGTAACTTGTTTGAACGTTTATAAATTATTTTATGTGATAGGTGGAATATTATATGTGAAGGTGTTTGTTAAAGAGAACGTGTTTAATATCATATGTATGTTTGTGAACGTATGATTTGGTGGGGAACCCTTAGTTGCACACTTCATCTCGGATCACACAAAAAATAACCTTCGGACCGCACACTTCGTTCGTAACCGTACACCACTATTTAGATAGTTTGGGCTCTCACCCAATCCCTCCTCAACGCTAAGCTGGTTGCAGCCCAAGATCTTCTCGAACCCATGCTGGGCTCGGCCTGTTCCCTTATGCTTATACGTACACACGTTTGTGTGTGACTTATCACATATTGCACAGACACACAAGAATTCCAAAACCCTAATCCACCTCCCCCTTCCCTGAACTGTGACGGGAGCCCCTCCTTCATCTCTGAGGCTTTCCATTTGCACACTCTTTATTCCGGTAAGTATGATAACTCAGTAATTAAAAATTCTTGGGTGTTTGCTTGTGTGTTCTTGTATGCAAAAGTGGACTACATGTTTGGTTTATGATAGATATTCGCAAATTGATGAACTAGGGTTCTTATGACAAAACTGGTAACCTGATATGACCAGGTTTAGTAGTAATGGCATATTGATATTTGATGTACTGTTAGTTTGTTCTAGAGATTTCCATGTTCTTCGATTCGAATAGAATGTTAGGTTGATGATGATCTTGTTAACTGCTAAAATATGAATTAGGGTTTGATATGTGAAACTGTTTCATCACATGAATGAAGTCGACGAAACTTAATGGCTGTTTCGCCATGAAGGAAGACGACGAAACCTGGTGGTGTTTCGTCACAACTCACCCGACGAAACCTAGTCTTCCGTCATGATCTGTTGTCGACGAAACCTAGGGTTTCGTCAGAATGCCATCTTAACAGGATAAGTTATGTAGTAGGTATTGTGTGTGATGCATGACTTCAAATTGTTTGGTGATAGATATGGCAGCAAGTGTTCATATTTGTAAATATAATATATGTGCATGTCACTAATGCTGAACTAAAGTTCACGTGATATTGTTGATTAGTTGTAATCACGTCTGCTGTTGTTAGATCATGTAATCATTGATTGTTTTGACGGCCCATGTGAGCACAAAAGACAATTCAAGCAGCCACTTAGATAAGCACTAATTGGATTTGGCCCAATCAAATTTTAGAATAAATTGGTTCAATCACTAATGCTGAAGTAGAACGATATCATCTGAGTGCATGCTATTAATGATTGAATTAGAATGATATACATGTGTGCATGTTATTAATTCCGAATAAGAATGAGAAGTGTGATGGACTGTTAGGAGCAGACCCACATGTTAGATGTATTACGTGCCATACACATGGGATGTAGACTTGGATAAGGGTTAGGTACTTGTTACATGTTAAACTGTAACTCATGCGGCAAATGCAATCGGTGGAAATATGTATACTGTTGTGTGAATGACTTGCATATGAAACCCATACGCTGGTTATGTGATTTTATGATAAACGTGATAGATTAATGGATTGCATGATTAACAGTTACAACTTGCGTAAGCACGTGTGTCTTACTTGTATGCTACTCGTGTAACGTGTATGTGGATATGTGGTATATGTGAACAACGTGAACGTGAACTAATTTCGTGTATATGAACATCATAGGCTTTGACTGATTATGTGCGAACAAGTAACTAATCTTACCGAGCAAACCAAGGTGAGTTCACACTTTCTACAAGGCATGGGATTCCCGGTGGTTGGGAATGGGTAAAGGATTTAATCGGAAACTGCGTGATCTCCTGGTTTGGAACACGTACTACATCCTCTTTATTGAAGGATGACAACACGTACTAAGGATCTAATTAGAAACTGCGTGATCTCCTGGTTTGGGGACACGTACCACATCCTCTTTATTGAAGGGTGATAACATTGACACTAGACCAAAAACTCTATCATGAAGTCCCTCATTTTATATCAACTTAATCGCCGGGCCAATGGCGAGCGGGTCATTAGTTAGATAGCGCTATTTAGGTTTGACAAGCCTCACACCGTGTCGCAGAGGACGGGCGTGAACTAATGGATCTGGGCACGTCAATGATGATAGACATTGACGCTAGGGCACCAACTTACTTCAGTCAGTGGTCGATATGGTAACGGGTCTAGTGGTTTACATGGGGTAGCCCCCACTGGTTATGGTTATGGTTTGGGAAACAAGGAAATTGGTTAACTCATGATTTACGAATGAACTTATGGTTTATGGAGCAACTTTAAAATGAACACCAACTGTGAACTCGCTCAACTTTGTTGTTGACTCGTTGTTACATGCCTTGCAGGTCTATAGGCTTATATCATTTGGAACTTGCTGTCTGGGAGGCTGGAGTGGTCATGGGTCGAGATACATGGAATCTCAATACAAGCTTAATGGTTTATGTACTCACGGTTTACGAAACACTTAACAAATGAGTTATGCTTTCGCTGTATACAATAAATGATATGTAATGTTTGTAACGCTTTATGTTATTGAATGAAAGTTTTAATTAATTATAATTATGAGTTCAATGTGATGGTGGCTTGGATCCTGGTACGTCACACGCCTCGCGGGGGTTTCCGCACGTGGTATTTTAGGGGTGTGACAATTGGGGGTTAACGACCGTGTCCTGGATATCCTTGGCTCATTCAAAAAGCGTGAATGGCCACGAATTAAGCACGGGGTGTAGGCATGCACCTGTCTGTTGCGTATGTAAAAGATATACTCACTCGTGAGGAAACTCTTGTGAGGTTATATTTGTGGTGTGTCGATTAATCTTGTTTGGCTTTTATACCGGCCCTAAATGTTGGATAAACATGTGAATCTGATACAAGATTGTTATTAATATAATTGTCTCAAGTTATAAAATGTTTGTGCCGTGTGCATTTAAACCAATTTTTATAAATGTTTTCAAAAGAGTCGGTTAATTGTATTTTTTTTGAACGGTGACTTTCTTTTTGAGTGACCCAATGTCACACCGCCTAATCGGCGGCCCTAGCCAAGTCTACCCAGACTTACGTTGTCTTAACCGGGCCCGCGCTGGGTTGGCCAGACTTGGTTACGGCGTTCCCCCGGAAACCGTACTGCCTCCACACGAGTTGCCTCGTTGAAGTAACAGCCGGACGAAAATCGGGGTGCGGCTCAGGATCGAACCCCCCTCGGTGGATTTGTCACCATCATTGCCCAATGTCCACCCCAATATGACACAAGTGGGATTTGAACTTGAGTCTCCATTGGAAAACCCAAGTCTCCTACCACTAGGCCACAAGTGGGGGGATCGGTTAATTGTATTTACCAGTGTAAACTGATGTATTTTTCCATAAAGACAAAGTGACAGGTACCGTTCGTAATTGGCTGGGAGCTCGGGGCGTTAATAAAGAATCTTGCAAGTTCTGAACTTCTAAAGTCTGATGAACAATATTTATATTTCTATTTTAAGATCCGCCTGTGGATCCACTTACAACCGTTTGTATAATATTTATTTATACTTTGAATTTCGGTTTGTAATATTATTTTCATCCAAGACTTCCGCTGTGCATTGAACTGTGAATATTGACTATGATGATATCAACTACGTCACGATACTCCCCACCGGGCCCACCAGTAATACGTGGAAATATCGGGGTGTGACATGTATATGAGCTGAGAGCAAGGGGTGAAGGAAGGAAGGAGATGAAGTTTTTATGAGATGTAGGACAATGTGTTTACTTGTGATCTTTTTAAAAGATTTTTCCAACACAATATCTTCCATTAGATATCATGTGCACCACTTTAGGGGACAAGAAAATTAAAATAATAAAAAGGTAAGTGGGTCCCTCATGGGGCCGGTTATGGTGAAGGGGGGGTAAAGTGTAATATTTTGGGAAGTTAAGGGTTTAAAGTGCAAACGAGGGGGTTTAAGTTAGTTTAAGTGTATTTAGGTGTTTTTATGATTTTTAAGGTGTTCTAGCACCAATACTAGTTTAATATCATAAAAACATTACTTCTAGTCAAATTTTGATGTTCCGGGTAGTGTCCGGTTATTCGTTTCGTTACGGTTCGTTAAAGTGCTAAATTGCGCAGTTTCACTAAATATGAAGCACCTTTTGTGGCAGTTTCAATTCCCGACACTTTGTAAGTTATTCTGGACAATAAAACATAAATTATGCATGATATTTTAGTGTTTAAAAGCTGATTATAGCTGATTTGTGCTGATTTATGCAGAATTCTGCATTTATAGTGAGTTTCGGGTGCTTTTTAGTGCATAGTTTAGCTTCTGGAAAGTTTATATGTTAACCCTTGTATCCATACTTGGATTTTAATGTATTTTAGATGTTGGACCTATTTCTAGGCCCTAATTCTATTATCTGACTGCTTTCTGCAGACATGCTGACACAGCGTGTCTTACCGGTGAGTTTACTAGTCTTTCTGACGCAACGCTTAAAGTAATGTATAAAGAAATATTTGAAGTATAAATCGTGCATGAATTCACATGTATAGCATGTAATCAGACAATGTTGACATTTAAGCACATAATTGCAGATAATAAATGATTTACTAGAGTTGCACCTTGCGGAGGACATGGTCCATGATAGGACTTCGTGGAGGCGTAGGATTAGAGTTAAGGACTTCTAGAGGATATTGCAGTAAGGTCTTAGGTGTTTTTCAGAGAGGTAGGTTTTTCTTATTTTTTAAGGGACTTTTCCGGTGATTGCCTTCTTATGTTTATGCCCAAATGACGGTGTATGCTGTTATACTTGATGTACATTGTGTCTATGCCTAATTGATGTTGCATGCTATTAAACATAATTTAAATTACATTATAATGTGCCACTCAGATCACTTTCATGGTATGGGTGACTTCCTTTTTCCGTATCATTTCTATATTCTTTGACTTGATGTGTATGGGTGACTTCCTGTTCGTTTTCGAGCCGGGGGTCTCTCTGGAAGCAGCCTCTGTATCCATATGGATAGAGGCAAGGTCTGTCTACATCCCACCCTCCCCAGACCCTATAAATCTGCGATTTGTGGGACTTACTGGGTAAGGTTGTTGTTGTTGTTGTTGTTGTTGTGCCGGTTGTCACAGATGACAGTGAAGATTTGGATGAGAAATTAGATTACCATTTTTTATATTTTTTCTTCATTTTCTATTGTTTTGTTATCTAATTATCTGTTGTTTGTTATATAATTCTCTACTAATAAAATACATTATTATATAAAACGGTAAAAACTACAAACACCAAAACGCTAATAGTATGAAAACTGTGAGAACGGATGCTGGCAAAGCACCTTGTTAATGTATTAAACCCCAAAAAATTGACTAAACGCCATTAAAAGCATTTGGTCTTATTGTAATCTTATAAAAATAATAATGAATTATTAACAACGCCACGAACGCCAAAAAATTGACCAGGGAAAAGCTATAACGCCAAAAAAATTATCTATGTGACACAAAAACAATTAATTCAACGTGACAGATCCAAGAAACAATAAAACGCCAAGTATATAATTAATGCCAAAATAATCTTAGACGCTAAAAATGAAGCAGCATGTTACACATAAAAGAAGATTGAAAAGACAAAAAAAACCCCTCACGCCCTGATCATATCCCGCGCCACGTGTTGGGCCAGGATGCGTTCTCACCGTTCTCACACTTTAGGGTGTTTTCTCCTTATCCCATTTCTATATATATAGGGTGGAGTTCGGCTACAAACTCAATTTTTCCTACAAAGTGTACAAAGTCATAAAACACCACAATTTCAGACATAAAACACACTTAAAACCCACAAATAAAATAAAATAGTGAAGATAACTAAAATACAATATCCAAACCCTAATAATCAATAAAAACTTCAAACACATCATCGTAGAACTATGAATATAAAACACAACATGATAATCAACATAAAACACACCAATGTTAGTCATTTGATAATCAAAGCTTTATCATTCAAAACACAACACAAAACCCACAAATATGACGTTTTAGTAATCTTCACTTTGTTATTTGTGGGTTTTAAGTGTGTTTTATGGTTGACATTATGGTGTTTTATAACTTTTTGGCTCGAATATTTTACGAGCCGAGTTCAAGCTTGACTTTTTAGTAGCTGGCTCGACTCGGCTCGATTACAACTCTAGTTCAAGCTCGCCTCGTTTATTAACTATTATTTAATTTGTACACATTAATAATTTATTTAATATATATTATAACTATAATTTTATAATACAGCAATGTAGATGGTATTTGGTTACTTTTATCGTATATTTTATATAGAATTAACAATTCTTATATAAATATATATTTTATGTACTAAATAAAAAAAATATATACAGATGATAGGTTTGTTTATGCTTGCTAGCCTACGCATCATCAATAAGTGAAGCTCACGCTCATTTATTAAACAAGCTTTCTTTCAGGATTAAGCTTGATTTGATTCGAGTTTTTAACGAGCCGATCTTAAGTAGTTAACTAGTCATTTGACTCGATTTAGAGGGTGTTTGGGATTACGTTTTGTAGTGATTATTTGATTATTACGTTTGTAAAACATAAATATCTAAAAAAATGTTTAGATGAAAAAGTGATTATCTGCCTCCAAAACGCAGTTTTGGAAATGCATGTACCTACATGCTTTTTCAAAACGCAGTTTTGAAAACGTAAAATCTATTTTGAAAACGCAACACCAAATACCCCCTTATTAGCCTACGCATCATCTTAAGTAGTTAAACGCTGGTTGCGTAGGATAGGTATGAAGCTTATGAAGAGTGGTACAATTAGCTTTGCTTTTTTGTGGGTCATCTATCACACTTTGGCTTCAATGTCTATTATTGGCATTGCTATGAAAAGGTTATTTGCTTGTGAGCTAATAGTTCAGTTAACACATGTGATTATGATATTTCAAATTTCAGTGCAGTAGATTTTGACGAATTAACGGAAGCATGACAAAGACAACTTTGTAATTTACTGACATAAATTCGAATCGAATGTGTGACAAAAGAATCAACTTCAACCGAGTTCGGAAAGCTTGTTTCTAAGGTCCTTAAGGGCATCCACTGATGGGATTTTAACATGTTTATCAAAGCAATTTCATCCATATGAAATAAAAACGCAGCGGAAATAATGTTTAAAACATGTTACTTTTATAAGATATAAAACCATTTATATGCAAAATCACAAAACCCGGATCCATATATGAAAATGCATACTATCAAACACAACCATAGGGTGTTTAGAATACTACCTTCTTGGAGTACAAGGATGATGAAATGGATGATGCTTCTTGAAATGACTGTCCTCAAGAGTAGAAGACCTCAAGCTTTTATACCCCAAGCCTCCAATAAACACTACGATTGTAGCTAGGATTTCAACACTAAAATTCAAAACCGAACACTTGAATGATACTTATGATGACCGAAAATTAGAGAGCTATTTCTCTAGTTCTTACAAGTTCATATCTTGCATTTTTGTCATACAAGTATTTATAGAGCCATGAGAGAGAATTGCCACCCACCATGACCAATCATGTGTCAACTTACACATGCAAGTGCATGAAATCCCATTGGACCAAAAGTCTTGATTAGACCACCCAATCACATCTTCTCTAACACATGCAAAAGCATGAATTGTGATTGGATCAAGATCTCATCTTGGTAAGACAAAGGGGGGGGGGGGCACTTATTTATATAAAAAAATCTTTTATAAAATTCAAGTCTTGGTTTATATATTTATAACTTTTATAAATATAACATTACATAAATGCAAGACTTTATACAACCTTTTAAAATGTTATTTAACCCATTAAATAACAAAATAAAATATTCTCTCAAAATAAATTATCCATATAATTTATTAGTTTGTCAAGTGTAAGTATTTAGAAAACCAATTTCTAAATATTGTAATGTTAATATTTATTTGTTTGATCATATCACAAATAAAAAATATAAGTGTTTGTCTAGCTTGTTATTGGGTATGACTCGACTTGGATCATATCGTACTAGCCACATCAATTTAATATGTGTCTTGGGCATACAGAGTCCAACAATCTCCCACTTGCACAAGATACATAGAAGATTGATGCAAGTAGTAAATGACGCCTAACTACGGTTTACTACCCCCAATACGTTTGACAATATTTTGCCATTCAATAACATCATCCCTTTCAAGTCCCTTACTTGAACATGATTTAGGTGAATCTATCATTTATCCTTTCGTTACAGATGTCATGTTAAATCCAGAGACATAGAGTGATCACTCTCTATTGATTTAACTTTATCAGGCCTTAGACATCTTACTCTCAACGAATAAGAGGAACAAATCCCTTCTTGACTACATACGTCTCTCACAATCACCTTGTACCACACCTGAGTTTAGCCTTGTGTACTGCCTTATTACAGACAGCTAAGAACTAGGTCAAGGTATAATACTTGGTGAATATCAAGACCCAATATGTATCTCAGGTCAGAGGATACTATGATATTCGCCTTTACTCAAAATTTACTTATGATCAATCACAAATGATTCCATGCAGTAATATTTGAGAGCGAGTCAGTCCAATATTTGTATCCCACAAATATCTATGAACTCTGGCAGCAACACTTTTGCTCTATATTCATTCTAAATGAATATCCACCAATCCAAGTTCATAATAGTCTTACATTCATATTTGTTCCCACAATTATGATCGACTACGGACATTTAGAATAATTAACTTATTCACGGATTTTAAACATGCTAATATGAAACGTAACTCAAAATACCATAAAAGAGTTAAAATAACAATTGTTTCAATATCCAAATACAAAATAGATCAAATCCAATCACTAGAATATCGAAGTCCTAAAGAACATGTATGACCCTCATGTTTTCCCCTGTCAAGGAGCTTCGTGAGTGGATCCGCAATGTTTTGATCGGTGTGAACTTGGCGGATACATATCTTTCCTTTTTCAACTTCATCCCTTATGTAGTTGAATCTCCGCTCGATATGTCTAGTCTTTTGGTGCGCACGAGGTTCTTTGATTTGAACAATCGCACCCTCGTTGTCACAAAAGATCTCTAGGGGGTCTTGAATGGTAGGGACCACCCCTAGGTCGGCTATAAATTTCTTTAACCATGCAGCTTCCTGGGCTGCCAATGAAGCGGTGATGTATTCTGATTCTGTAGTGGACAATGCTACTACGTCTTGTTTTGAGCTCTTCCAAGAGACTGCTCCTTCATTTAAAATGAAGACATACCCCGATTGTGATCGAGAATCACTTCGATCGTTTTGGAAACTCGCGTCCGTGTAACCCTTTACAACGAGTTTCTCCTCACCAGATCCATATATTAAGAACATATCCTTAGTCCTTCTAAGATATTTCAATATGCTTTTAACAGCCATCCAATGACGGTTACCTGGATTTTGCTGGTATCTACTCGTCATGCTCAAGGCGCATGACACGTCCGGTCTAGTGCACATCATTGCATACATGATGGATCCTATAGCTGACGCATATGGGATTCTTTTCATTTTCTCTTGCTCATCCTTTGAGCTTGGACATTGAGATGTATTCAATATTGTCCCCTTTTGAATAGGTACAAAACCTCTCTTAGAGTTCTCCAATTGGAACCTATTCAAGACTTTGTCATTGTATGCACTTTGGTTTAAACCTATCAAGCGCCTTGATCTATCCCTATAGACCTTTATTCCCAAAATGTAGGCTACTTCACCAAGATCCTTAATGGAAAAACAACTTCCAAGCCAAGCTTTTACACCTTCCATGGTTGGAATGTCATTCCCAAATAGTAGAATGTCATCGACATACAGTACTAAGAAAGTGATGACGCTCCCACTAGCTTTCTTGTACACACAAGCTTCATCACCTTTCTTGATGAATCCAAAATTCTTAATTTCTTCATCAAAACGGTGATTCCAACTTCTAGATGCTTGTTTCAATCCATAGATTGATTTCTTTAACTTGCATACTTTGTCAGGATGTTTTGGATCGACAAAACCTTCAGGCTGAACCATATAGACATCTTCATCAAGATATCCATTAAGAAAAGCCGTTTTGACATCCAATTGCCAGATCTCATAGTCATAATATGCAGCTATGTCAAATAATATCCTGATCGACTTTAGCATCGCCACAGGCGAGAAGGTCTCATCATAATCAATCCCTTGAGTTTGAGTGAAACCTTTTGCTACAAGTCTTGCTTTATAAGTATCCAAGTTACCATGCATATCAGTTTTCTTCTTGAAAACCCACTTACTTCCAACTACTTTAGAGTTAAGTGGTGGCACAACCAATTCCCAAACTTGGTTGTCATACATGGATTGCATCTCTATGTTCATGGCTTCAAGCCATTTGTCACAATCAGATTTTGACATGGCATCATGGTATGTGGTTGGTTCATCTGAATCTACCACGTAGCATCCATCCATGAAAAATCCATATCTTTCAGGTGGATTACTAATTCTACCAGATATGCGAACATTTTGTGTGTTCTGATCAACCTCTTGATCGTTTTCAACAACCTCTTGTTGAGTGCTAGTATCAACCAAATGTGTATCGTCTTGTGGTTCTTGATCCTCCTCAAGTTCCATTGTTCTACCACTAGTTCCTTCCATAAGGAACTTAGCTTCTAAGAGCTTACCCTTTCGAGCAACAAATACCTTTTGCTCGGTTGGGTCGTAGAAATAATATCCTATATCATCTTTAGGATATCCTACAAAGATACACTTAGTAGATCGGACTTCCAATTTATTTGGAGTGTATTGCTTAACATAAGCTTCACAACCCCAAACCCTTAAGAATGATAATGATGGAGGGTTTCCATGCCATATTTCAAAAGGTGTCTTTTCCACTTTCTTGGTTGGGGCCATATTTAGTATGCGAACTGCGGAGAGCAAAGCGTAACCCCAGAATGATAGAGGTAATGTGCTTCTAGCCATCATAGATCGAACCATATCTAATAGAGTTCGATTTCTCCTTTCGGACACACCATTGTGTTGTGGTGTTCCAGGTGGAGTAAGTTGTGAGATAATCCCACAACTTCTAAGATGATCTTGAAAGGCACCACTAAGGTATTCACTTCCTCTATCAGTGCGAAGGACTTTGATTGTTTTCTTGAGTTGATTTTCTACTTCACTTTTGAAGTCTTTGAACATTTCAAATGCTTCATCCTTGTGTCTTAGTAAATACACATAACCATAACGACTATAGTCGTCGATAAAGGTAATGAAGTATCTTTCACCATTCCTAGTCATCGGCTTAAAAGGACCACATACATCTGAATGTATGATACCTAGTAAGTCTTTAGCCCTTTCAAATGTTCCACTAAAGGGTGTCTTGGTCATTTTGCCTTGTAAACAAGATTCGCATACATCAAATGAATTATCTTCATTTGTACTCAGAAGACCATTTCTCTGAAGTGTATGCATGCGATTCTTGCTTATATGTCCAAGGCGACAATGCCAAAGATAGGAATCACTCAAATCCATTTTGAGTTTCTTATTGATTACTTGGTACATTGAGCTATGATATGATGTGTTATCATGATCTAATTCATAAATACCATTTAAAGACATAGCTTTAAAATAAAACACATCATTCATAGAAACATAAATGTCTTGGTTAACAAATTCAAAATTAAAACCACATTGTCTTAAAAGGGAAACTGAAATTATGTTCCTAGTTAAACTAGGAGCATACAAAACATTCTTCAAAATAACTTCCAAACCACTTGGAAGCTCTAAAACGTAGTCTCCTTGAGCTTCGACATCAACCTTTGCTCCGTTGCCCATGAAGAGACTAGCGTTTCCCTTCTTGTAATGTTTATTTCTTTTGAACCCCTGCAACGAATTGCAAATATGAGTTCCACATCCGGTATCTAGTACCCATGTGTTAGAAGAAATAACATTAAGCTCAACATGTATCATAAAGATAATACCTGAGGTTTGCCCTGCATCCCTCTTGTTTTTCAACTCTTTGAGATAGGTCGGACAATTTCTCTTCCAATGTCCTATCTCACCACATTCAAAACATGGGTCATTCGTAGCAACCTTTTGCTTCTTCTCCTTCGGTTTGGTGGGTTCTGCTTTAGTTTTTCCCTTTCCCTTTCCTTTGACGTGTCCCTTTCTTTTAGCAGAGTTTGCTTTAGAGTCGGGGTGGGGCTTCTTCTTGTTGCCCCCTTCATTGATCGCTAGGACGGGTAAAGCCTTTTTGTCCCATCCATTCATGTTGTAATTCATTACAAAACTCTCAAATTTCGTTGTTAAAGAGTTGAGGATCAAATCCGTAGCTAACTCTTTAGAGACGGGACAATTTAGCCGTTCGAGGCGATCAATGTGGCTTTTCATCTTGAGAACATAAGATGATACCGGTTGGGTTTCCTCCATTCGACATGCATGAAGCGCTCGAACAGTTTCGAAGCGTTCTACCCTTGCTTGTTGTAGGAACATTTCCTTTAACTGGGTAATCATGTCGTATGCCCCGTGATGTTCAAAATCCTTTTGAATTTCAGGAATCATAGTTCCCAACATGAGGCATGAGGCTTGCATGGAGTCCTCGGTATACTTAACCCAATCGTTGCAGGCTTCCACATCTTCCACGTTAGGTTCATCGGGAATAGGATCGTCCAACACATAGGATATCTTCTCTTGCTTGAGAACGATTCTCAAGTGTCGAAACCAATCCATGAAGTTGTTATGGTTGAGATGATCCTTTTCAAGGATGGTTCTTAGTTATAGGTTTCGGACGATTTGGTTAGTCGGGTTTGCATTGTTAGCGGCCATCTACAAAATTTAACAAGTTCAATTTTAGTATTTTCGATATTATTATATTTTAATCATTAATACCCTTTTGTGTCTTAAAGACAATTAATAATTAAAATCTAGAATCCAACGTTACATTTAAATATTGGTTAGGTGACCTTTATCCCTCTATTTAAATTAACAAGGTAGTCAACGTTTGACAATTGCAACTCTTTGCAACTTCTAGCCATATGGGATCAGTTAAACATCTTTATGTTTAGTTGGCATGTTTAATCCCATCAACACGTTTGTTCCCCATGCTTTGGTGACCCTAAGTTCATGGTTTCCAAATCAAGTCGTCCAACTTACACACACGTGTGAGTTTATACACATAAGTGGTTAGGTGACCTTTATCCCACAAACATGGTAAACCCACCTCGAACATACAAGTTCCTTCAAATGTGGTTAGGTGACCTTTATCCCACAATAAGAGTTCCCAAGTGTTTCGAGTGTTGTATAAAAGGATGGTGTTTGACTTGTTTTATAAAAGGGTTTTTAATATTTCAAAATTCTAGTTTAGAAAATATTATGTACCATACATTTGCATGCATTCAAATCAATGGTACTTTGGTGAAAACAAATTTTCAAGGTTCTTTTTAATAAAACCCATTTTATTATAAAATCATTAATTTTTAATAAAACCTTTATTAAATATTTTAATGATTTTTGTCAAGAACCAATTTTACGCTTGTTGTTGATTATTAGTTTGTTAAGTCATGCATATCTACATATCATCTAATCAACAAAATAAACAACCACACAAGCATAACATACATAACAATAGGTGCATAACCATAGCCAACTATTTTGACAACACTTGTTAGCCGAAACAAGTATGCCAAAAGGTCCTTCCTAAGGGGTGAAAAATGACACAAGTAATGTGTCGATGAACTCCCACTTGATCCCGCATCCAAATGCTTCAAGTTTCCTTCTTGTGTTGTGATTTCTCCACCTTCTTTGAGCTTCCAAAAGTCTTTTATATTCAGCTCCAAACTCTTTTGGACTTCAAAAAAAATTGTTTTGGTTATCGGGTTAAAATCCCGTTGAGAACGATGAAGTTCTTTGGACCGAATATTATGGTCCAAACCAAAACCGCATTTTTGTGTGCATCTTCTTTTACAAAATATATCCTAATACATTTTTTCTAGTAAAATAAAATGCACCTAATCTATTTATTTTACATACCAAATAAAACAAATAAATTACATATCTTCTAATGGAAGAACAAAATAATAATTATTACAACCCATTGAAATAATAATAAAATGAATCACAACACAATCATTCAACACAAGGTCATGGCTAGGTCATATGCACCAAAATATATATCCAAATATATATATATATATATATATTAATTTCAAGAAGCATAAAAAATGGTTCCCTTTTATAAACATTTTCGGCTATGTTCAAAAAACCGAAAAGATAAGTTTTGTCCAAACAAACAAATCATCCATATGAAATAAATTTTTCAAGATTCTCTTATGCATGTAAGAAAATAATCTTGAAAAACAAAGGGTTAACCATGTTAAAATTTTCGGCCATAGGGTTTTATTCAAACCCGAAACCTGAAATTTTTAATTTATTGAACTATGCACTCATATAAGCGGCTCTAGATGCCATTGATGGGATTTTAACATGTTTATCAAAGCAATTTCATCCATATGAAATAAAAACGCAGCGGAAATAATGTTTAAAACATGTTACTTTTATAAGATATAAAACCATTTATATGCAAAATCCCAAAACCCGGATCCATATATGAAAATGCATACTATCAAACACAACCATAGGGTGTTTAGAATACTACCTTCTTGGAGTACAAGGATGATGAAACAGATGATGCTTCTTGAAATGACTGTCCTCAAGAGTAGAAGACCTCAAGCTTGTATACCCCAAGCCTCCAACAAACACTACGATTGTAGCTAGGATTTCAACACTAAAATTCAAAACCGAACACTTGAATGATACTTATGATGACCGAAAATTAGAGAGCTATTTCTCTAGTTCTTACAAGTTCATATCTTGCATTTTTGTCATACAAGTATTTATAGAGCCATGAGAGAGAATTGCCACCCACCATGACCAATCATGTGTCAACTTACACATGCAAGTGCATGAAATCCCATTGGACCAAAAGTCTTGATTAGACCACCCAATCACATCTTCTCTAACACATGCAAAAGCATGAATTGTGATTGGATCAAGATCTCATCTTGGTAAGACAAAAGGGGGGGGGGGG
Organism: Helianthus tuberosus; assembly: GCA_030545235.1. Taxonomy (NCBI): domain Eukaryota; kingdom Viridiplantae; phylum Streptophyta; class Magnoliopsida; order Asterales; family Asteraceae; genus Helianthus; species Helianthus tuberosus. The sequence goes on along the minus strand of CM060366.1, from coordinate 135,090,511 downwards.
CACTTATTTATATAAAAAAAAATCTTTTATAAAATTCAAGTCTTGGTTTATATATTTATAACTTTTATAAATATAACATTACATAGATGCAAGACTTTATACAACCTTTTAAAATGTTATTTAACCTATTAAATAACAAAATAAATTATTCTCTCAAAATAAATTATCCATATAATTTATTAGTTTGTCAAGTGTAAGTATTTAGAAAACCAATTTCTAAATATTGTAAGTGTTAATATTTATTTGTTTGATCATATCACAAATAAAAAATATAAGTGTTTGTCTAGCTTGTTATTGGGTATGACTCGATTTGGATCATATCGTACTAGCCACATCAATTTAATATGTGTCTTGGGCATACAGAGTCCAACATCCACTACCCCAGAATCAAGATTGTGCTTCAACAGTTTACCTTGTACTGAGGTTGATCTGCAAAACAGGTTGATATTAAATTTCAATACACAGTTCCTTTTCATCATTTATTTTAATTTGGAAAATGCGAAATTCAGTTATTAACATCCAAACTATGACAAATTGGCCGATGATATTCCAAGTGGCAATGTAACTAATGACACTTCAACTTTCATTTTTGTTTGCAATCTCACTCTTAACGAAATTCTGACTGGGATAAAAACCAGCCAATTGTTAATAGAGGCCGACAAATTTACTTTTCCGCTGGCCCTGGCAGTGAAATTGAAAATTAGCCAATGAATCAATCATACATTTTCCTTTTAATTTAGTGTTGTTCAATTTCTGCATATTTGCTACCCAAGTCTTATCACAATAACATAGTCTGTAAAAAAAAGTTCATTTTCTTAGTTTCAAGATTCTTATAAGAAACATATAAGTTGATGAAGTACACTCACTTGTGTTCTTCCAGCATTCTCTCCACCTCTTTTTGTGAAGCCTTAATCTGAAATTGCACAAACAATTAATCAATAAGCAAGCTTAATAGTTTAGTATGTATCGATACTGATGCTGAGGAAGTTAACCATATTTCATACAACATTTATCCTTTAAATACAGGAGTTGAATTAGAGCAAAACTGGTTTGAGTAATATTCAGTAGTCCTCTAAAGGTGTGACTCGTACTACGTTTGGTGCCATCTTTTATGCGCGCGAGTTGACAATTGGCATAACAAATTCTAACTGAGGCTGCCCATGAAACTAAGCAGTCAATAGAGGTGCTATAGCGGTAGCAGACCTCAGGGTGTGTAGCGGTCCAAATAGCGGTGGCCTATAGCGGTTCCGCTATATAGCGGCTAAAGCAGTAATGGTGTTTGATTGTGTTAATTCTTAAATTAAATACTTCAAAGTTCCTATTAGTGTTTGATTTGCAACAGGTTTTTGATAATGGAATGATATTACGATGAATTCAAATTACTATTAATATTTTTCAAAGATATATATATATATATATATATATATATAGAGAGAGAGAGAGAGAGAGAGAGAGAGCGGTTAACATACAAAAGCCTATCATACTTCACGTACGCGACAATCGTAACCATCAGATCAGGGCTATAATCACGCATGAAACAGTTAATAACGCATGGATCAGTTTGTTTTGTGCTAATCACGCATGGGAGCAATAATCACGCACGATAAGTTGATCAAAATGTAATCACGCATGTTATCTATATTAATCACGCATGTTGTGTGTATATATATATATATATATATAGAGAGAGAGCGGTTAACATACAAAAGCCCTTATCATACTTCACGTACGCGATAATCGTAACCATCAGATCAGGGCTATAATCACGCATGGAACAGTTAATAACGCATGGATTAGTTTGTTTTGTGATAATCACGCATGGGAGCAATAATCACGCACGATAAGTTGATCAAAATGTAATCACGCATGTTATCTATATTAGTCACGCATGTTGTGTTTTGGTCGCGTACGTTAACGTACGTTAAGCCGTGAAGTACATTATACTCTCTCTCTCTCTATATATATATATATATATATATATAGGGTTAGGTTCATGCGAGAACCAATGTGAACACAACCTAAAATAGCTAAAAAAACCTAAAAAAAACCGAACCCCCACCCCCCCCCCCAAAAAAAAAACCTAAACCCCCCTCCCCCACCCCCCAAAAACACTGCACTTAAAGTGCGTTTCGGGTGCTTTTTAGTGCGTATTTTAGCTTCCGGAACGTCTATATGTGAACCCTTGTATGTTCTCTTGGGTTTTATTGCATTCTTGTCATTGGACCTACACCTAGGCTCCAATTTTATTGTCTGACTGCTTTCTGCAGAGTTGTTGGCATATTGTGTCTTACCGGTGAGTTTACTAGTATTTCTGACGCAACGCTCTCGTTAATGCATAAAGCAATATTTTGTAGTATAAAACGTGCATGAATTCACTTATTTAATATGTAATCAGACAATGTTGACATTTAAGCACATAATTGCAGTCATTAAATAATGATTACAGTGTACGGAAATTACCGGTTTTGTGCCAGTTGTCACACGCGTACTAGGTCGGGTAGGGTTTAGCTCATCTGGGTCATCGACTAGCTTCACCACGATGATGACACATGTCATCACCGGGTGTCACCGCGTTTTCGATCGCTCGCGGCCTGCGTAGGCTCAAAGGGTGGCTTACGCGCCCCGCGAGAGCCCCAAAAATTTCATTTTTAATTAATTTTAATAATATAAAAGGTATTCGGGGTCCGTTTTCACGTATGGGGTGTTTTTAGGGACATATTGGGATATTTTAAATAATTTTAGGGTGTCAGAAAATTTATGAGGGTGTCGGTTTTCTTTAGGGTTGTTATATTTTCTGACTTTCGTTTTGTGCGATAAGCGTTGCGTTGTGTTTAAGCGAGTTGCGAGTAAGCGTTGCGATAGCATTAAACAAGTAGTTACACAAATAACATAACACATAAAAAGCATAAAAGTAAATCTGCGTTTCGAGTTTGCGATGAGATTGCGTTTGCAAATAACATCCCAAAACATATACGAGGCACACACAAATAAAACACATAATAACACACACATAGAACAATACCTGTAGCTGCATTTCGAGTTTGCATTGCGTTGTGATAGCGTGAATAACAATGTGATAATGAGCGTTTAAAATGCGTTAACTGTGTTTTGAATAAGCGTTCTGAAACATAGTTTAAAAATATCGTTTAAAATCATCAACCAATATATCATTTACCGTAACGGGTTAAACTATTTATCGAATCTCGAGAGTACAAGTCAATTAAGCACGGAATGTCAGATCTGAGTAACAACATGACTTGACCTTGACTTTGACTTTGACTTTACCCGGAAAGTCGGGTTGTTACAGTCTCCCCTACTTTAGGGAATTTCGTCCCGAAATTAAGGCGCAGGCAACGAAGAGATGTGGATATTTAGCTTTCATATCACTCTCGAGTTCCCAAGTGAACTCGGCGCCGCGTTTGCCTTCCCAGCGAACCTTCACTATAGGAATGCGTGAGCGTCGGAGCTTCTTGGTCTCTCGGTCCATGATCTCTACTGGCTTTTCCATGAAGTGTAATGTTTCGTCCACTTGCAAATCCTCGAGAGGGACATGCAAATTCTCTTCGGCTAGACACTTCTTGAGGTTCGAAACGTGGAAAGTCGGATGTACGTTGCTAACTTCCTCTGGTAATTCGAGTCTGTAGGCCACTTTGCCAATTCTTTACAGAATCTTAAAGGGTCCAACGTATCGAGGCGCTAGCTTCCTTTCTTGCCGAATCGGATCACCCCCTTCCAAGGTGAAACCTTTAGGAGTACGTGATCACCAACTTCGAACTCAAGGGGCTTGCGGCGTTTATCAGCGTAACTCTTTTGATGACTCAGAGCTTTCAAGAGATTGTCTCATATCTGGAGGATCTTGTCGGTCGTTTCTTGCAATAACTCAGGACCGGTAATTTGCGCGTCTCCGATCTCGTGCCATACAATGGGCGATCGACATTTTCTTCCATATAATGCCTTAAAGGGTGGCATTTGAATGCTAGAGTGATAACTGTTGTTGTACGATGTAAGGAGCTGCACGAAATTGTCCCAAAACACTCCGTAAGTGAAAACCCGGACCCCTAAGACCCTAATTCTTATGAAAAATCAAGAAAACCAAGTTTTATCACTTGGTCGCGGGCCGCGTAAGGGTTAACCAAAGCTTACGCGGGGCGCGACAGGTTGACAAAACTCCGGATAACTATCAAGGCCACGAGTAAGACATGTGGCAGACCTAGGTGGTGACACGGCAGCCCTAGCAGTAGCTAGGGTGGCCCTCGCGGGGCGCGTAAACCGGCCTTAGGGCCTTCGCGGGCCGCGACAAACTAAAATTTCAGCTATAAATTCGACGTTGCATGGCCATTCCATTCTGCTCGCAAATTCTCATCAAATCAGCTTTCTTTTTGTATGAATTTTCAATTCTAGGGTCGAGACGCTGCTACGATAACAGGGTACTAACTCGATCACTGCTACGATACAGTGTCCGATCGATTGAAACCGATCCGATGGATGTTAAAGTGCTGCCTGAACTCGGGCTATACTTTGTCATTCGTCGTGAGGGTTTTGATTTTGTGAAATTATCGTAAATGTTGTATTAAGTTACTAACCTAGTTTCGTTACATTATTTAACTAGGTTACCAGGCTAAATCAGGAGGCAAAACTCTGTCCGTCTAAATCTGCAAAGTGAGTCATTCTCTTTTTATCAAAAGTTTTTTACAATACCTAAATGTTTTCAAGTTATATTTTACAGAGATTAAGTCTTTGTTATCTTAAATTACTGGCAGTAAGTGGGGTATTGTGCACATTACTGTTGTTTTCTCACTTTTAGGTGAAAGGACCTAAATAGTGATAATCGTCACTATTGGGTGAAAGGACCCAATGGTGGTATGACCATAGTCACAAATCTGGTTGAGTGACACTGGACCAGATAATTATAAGATAGGAGCAATTTTAATCGCTCTTAATACTGTAATTTATAACCAAGAGTCGTTTTGTACAAATTGAATGAGTCACCAGTATTTCCCCGCTGATAAATTCTTTTTAAACATGTTTCAGGTGATTTACTGTGAACCAGGAAAAGTGCCGTGTAGCACTACCAGCTTGGATAAAGTGGCTCAGTAAATAAATAAACATGTTTTTGTAACCAAGGAGTTTCCCAGTGGAATTCCTTTATTGTAAAGAACGGGGTTTGTCCCGAAAATTTAAATAAAATAAAGGGGGAGTTTTCAGCTAAACGATCCTGTTAAGATTTCCGCTGCCTAATTAAACACCAATACCATGGGTTTCTATTTCGCAACTTCTGAACCGTGTAAAACCGGGCCGGGGGCTGTGACAGAAAAGGTGGTATCAGAGCCACTGATTTAAGCCAATTAAGTATTTAGAAATACTTAATTTTCAGATTACCATTTTTGTGATTCTGTGAAAATTTAACTTATAAATAAAATTTTAAATTGAGTTTTTGTGTGTTTCTTCATATGTGCTAATAGCATGAATGAACTGTCGGAAGCACTCCGAAACTTTACAATCCATACCACCGATATGGATACAATAGGAACCCAATCTGGCTATCAAGCGGATACTGAGGAGCCACTAGTGTTCCAGGCCCAGTCCCAGGAGAAACCCAAGCCTAAAAAGAGGAGAAGAATCCTGGATTGGAAATATGGACGAAGGAAGAAGCCAGCTGCCCAAAAGGTGAAAAAGACAGAGGATTCAAAAAAAAGGAAAAGGAAAGGAAATAGGGGAGAGCTCTGGTCAAGCCCCGGAGTTGCCACCTTGGGAAGAATTGGATAGAAAACTTGCAAACTGTGACCTCATCGGACCTGCTGACGAAACCCTTTTCAATTACCCAAATGTTTACTTTCCCCAGTTTGATCCTGAACCTGCACCATTTCCACCCATGAACCCGGAGAACGTTGCTGAATTACGCCGCTATGGCGAAGAGCTGGTGGATATGGGGAATCGGATTCGAGACATGGGGGAAAAGATTTCGTGGAAGTACGACAAGAGGGAGCGTCGTTTCTAAAAAAAGCCAGTTAACGGGAGTTGAATGTTTTGTATAATAATAATAATAATAATATAATGATAATATAATAATAATAACAATCATATAATGTATAATATTGTATAATACTAACTAAAATAAAACCTTTGTAAAATAAATGGTGTGTATTGATGCATACTATTATAAAAATATATAAATGTCGATAGATCGACGATTTTCGCTATATGTGTTGATTTAATTATGTTGTGATTGCCTTGTTGTGTTTAATTGTCATCCGAATTGTGACAATAATTTATATATATACCTTGTTAATTATTTAGATGGAAAACGCAGTAAATGAACCAGTCAATGAAGTTAACCAATCGGAACAACACGATGAAGATCATTTTCTTAATAGGCAAGATATAGAAAATATCGTTGCTCAGGGAATAGCCAATGCTATCCCTGCAATCGTCGCTGGTGTTAAGAACCCTGTTGAACCTTCACAAGCCAACCATAGTAAACCCACTCGCTATGATAATTTCAGTAACAGTGTAAATGGAGGCGGCAATAATAATAATAATGTGGTTCAAGCCCCAATACTTAAGAAAATGAAAGTGGCAACGACTGGTTGCACTTATAAAGAATTCCTTGCCTGTAAGCCAGTCGAATTTGCAGGCAATGAAGGGGCAACTGCCGCACTGCGATGGTTGGAAAAGACCGAAGCAGTAATTAAAATCAGTAAATGCGCAGAGGAAGACAAGGTTATGTATGCATCCTACCTTTTCAAGGAAGAGGCGTTAGAATGGTGGAACACGGTGCTGCAGGCTAAGGGAAGCGACGTGGCTTATGCCCTGAGTTGGGAGGAATTCAAGGAATTGGTAGAAAGAAAGTTTTGTCCCTCCTACGAAAAGGAACAGATGAAAAATAAGTTCCTGAACCACCGGATGGTGGATGTTGACTGTCGAGGGTATACTTTGAAATTTTTCGAGTATGCTAGAATTGTGCCAACTCTGGCTTCGCCAGAACTTGTGCTTATTTCTCGCTATATCTGGGGACTAATTAGCAAGTGTAGGATCGTTTGCACGACCAAAACGAGTAGTTCAGAAGAGTTCTCAGACTAAATCAGAGGCGGAATTCAGTGATTCAGTCTTCGTTCAGCTTGTATTGCACCAGATTCACAATAATCTGTCTTGTTTATTGATTTCTCAACGTTTACAGGCTAGAGACACTTTGGCAGCACCTCGGCTTCCGGAATCAAAAATTACAAACGAAATGACAGAACACATATTTATAGGCGGGGCATTCCGCACGAAATGATCAGGTCCATTTCGTGCGAAATGGACAACACCCATTTCGTACGAAATGGCTTCTTCCATTTCGTGCGAAATGGTCTTTCATCCTAAGACACCTATTTTCTCGTACATTGTGCCCTGATCTATCATTTCTAAATACAAGACTCGATAGAAGACGAAGTCGACAGACATATGCACCAACAGACTCCCCCTTGGATGTTGACGAAGTCTTCGGTACGAGTCTTCAGCATGTCAACTCTTCAGTCTTTATCAGTCTTCTCATTCTTTCCAAAATATCTGACATTGTAAGCATTAATCAAATCTCTTACATAGCTTCAGGAGCTTCTCCTGGCTTTCCGTAGCAACAGGATCAGGAACCTGGCTTTTTCGTCTTTAGACTCCCCCTTTCAACAAGCTAGGATCGCAGTCTGGAAATCTTTATTTGTAGCTTAGGAGCGAAAACCTGGAATTAACCTTCAGGAATCGAAACTTAGCTTTTTCAACATTTCCTGCACAAATTTTCTCACAAACACATTTCTTTATTTAAACAAACTCCCCAACCCAAAATCATTCATCATGTTTAGCACCTGAATTTTGAAAATCAGCTTTTCAACACCAGTTGTAAAAAATCTTTTTGTATTTTCAAAAATCTAAACTGAAACACAATATTTTTGGGTTTTTGTTTTTTTAAAGGAAAGCAATAAAGAAATATATACATACAATATTTTTGTGGGTCTGTGTAAGAGGATCATAGCAGTTTATGAGACAAATCACTAACACCATTGAGCTCTAAACACTTTAAGTTCTAAACGATTCACGTTGATTGACGATATTGTTTTCCTCTTAAACTCAATCTAAAACTTTCGAAATGCTTACCGATACGTTAAGGTATATTAATTTTGCACTAAATTCTTATGGACCCCACGATCTCAGCATATCCCCTCATCATGCAATACACTGACTCAAATAATGCCTTTAAACTTTCATTAACTGTGATATGTGCGAAAACAATTCAGAATGTTTAAACATTAACAATCAGGTCGATCTTTCGATACGCAGAGAAAGTCCAATGTTTAAAAAAATAAGAAATAAAAACAAGTTGAAATTGTTTAGGCTTTAACCACCAGTTCGATACTCCCGTATACGCAGAGGTGATCCAAAGCTTAAACGAAACACCAAATAAATTAAAGCAGAATGTTTAGGCACTAACATCCAGTTCGATACTCACGTATACGCAGAGGATCTCCAATGCTTAAAAAAAATAAATAAATCAAACAAGTTTAAATCTTTGCAAAATAAAATGCACAATCACAGTGACTTTTTCAGCAAGTTGTGAAAGTTCACAAACTGACCGGTTTTTATGCTCTTTTTAGCATTCAGCGATTACTGAGTAGGTACACAGTCACAAAGGATAAAACTAAGTACTATGCTTTCAACCATGTTTCCCAATAGAACTTGGCTTTTTCATTTAGGTTTGTATCGTTATCGCAAATCTACTAGTCTAGCTGAGCCTATCGTCACATCTTTAGTGAGACCGTTTATCACATTTGACATTTCATTTCTTTAGCGTGTCGTGATAGTCCACTGATTTACTATCATTTCCTCTTATTTACAACAAAACTCATTTTTAATTTTTTAATGTTTTTGGATTTTGAGTTTTATCATGTTTTTGGATTTTCAAATTTTCGAAATTTCTAAAAAAAAAATTTACTCCCCCTAAAATCAGAAATATGTTTCAATTTTTGATTTTCAGGGAAAATTTGAAAACAAACTGTACAAGTAAAGTGACAACTGTTGTGAATTGCTTCAAATCTCCATCCACTTGGCATAAACAATCAGAACTCCCCCTGTCAACAAACTATTTTCCCATTATGATTTCAAAACACTTAAGTTTGTTTTAATCAAAATGGTTTTTCCGGAAAATTAGTTTTGTTGATTTTACAAACCACTTGTAGGTTAGGGGTTCAATTCATCACCTTGTTCTTCTTCAACCACTTGAAAAATTTAACATTTTTTGGTTCTATCAACAACACCACTTGTAGGAAAGATAAATCAAGTACAACTTAATGTCCTTAATTAATCTTTTTGAAATTCGAAATATCACCTAAGTGAATTTCTCAAGAAAGATGCCGATTCCTGCTCCACGATTACCAACTTGGGAGCTCTGGCAAGTCAGGTTTTTCATTTAAAAAGATCCACCCAAGCCTGACGAACCTTGGGTGATTTCGAGTGATCATCACTCAGTTTCTTTTCTTTATTTTTCTGTTTTAAATTTCCGTTTGACAATGATGGAAAATTTGCATCATCCATTGTCGACACGGAATCATCACTTTTTACCTCAACAGATGGCTCCTCTGATTTTGATGAGTCAGATTCATCGCCTGAACGTGGCTCCTTTGACTTTGATGAGTCAAATTCATCGCCAACCTTTATTGGAACCCAATCCACACAGGATTTAGGTTTTCCACATCCATAAACCTGTGACATGAAAGACCTTTCACAATTTCTTTTATTCTTAAAAACTTTGATAAAGATTTTATCTGAAAAATTAACTTTCTTTGATTTTTTATCAGTTTGATTAGTCAATTTTTCTTTCTTTATCCCCTCTTTTGTCCTCAGATTTGTATCTGATAAATTCGTTTTGCTAGAAAAACCAGTTTTTGTTGAGCAAATTGATTCATCGGAACTTTTATCTGAATTACCAGTTGTACCCGAGGACAAAATCCTTTCAAGATATTCTCTGGCTTTCTTCCTTTTCTTTCTCAGTTTGTCTTTCTGCCCTTGCGAAAGTTTCACTTTCTGTTCTTTCTCTTTCTGTGTTTTGGGCTTTTCTTCACTTTTGACTGAGTTTCTCTTCACTGTTCTTTGAGATTCAGCCCTCGATCTCCTCTTTGATCTCATTGGGCAATCTCTAGCAATGTGACCTTTGATTTGACATTCAAAGCATCTTCTCGTCTCAAAACTCTGACTCTGGCAGTTAACAGCAATGTGTCCTCTAAAACCACATTTGTAACACACCTTGTTATCGTACCATTCACCACTTTCAAACCAAATGCTCAGATCATGACATTGTTTGGCCTTGTGGTAGTCATGTCTCCTCTTGTAGTCTGGATTTGTCTTTTGAGCACTGTGGTCAAACCTGCGCCACTTATTAACAACTTTTTGTGAGTTTTGTTTTTCAAATTTTTTTGATTTTTTATCATGATTGGATGATTGAACTGATGACCTTTTATTTTCTTTTTAAAAATTTTTTGAATTTTTCACATTTTGTTTTTGTTCTGCATTCTTCTACAAAGGTTTTTGCGTTGAGCATTCACCTCTTTCAATAGACTACAAAACAGTTTCTTGAAATTTTTCTTTTAATTTCAAAAATATTTTTCTTTTTTCATCTTCATCATCAGTTTTAGCATCACAATCTTCAATTATGACTTTATCACAGTTTTTGACATTGTCATTTATTGGAATTTTATTGATCGGTTTTGGACATATATAATTTGGTATTGATGACGAAGTCACAAAAGCTTTCAATTTCTTTTCTAACTCATCAATTTTATTTTTAGCACATTCAACTTCTTTTTCAAGTCGAATGATTTTCTCAAGATGAGAATTTATTGCCTTTTCATTTTCAATTTTATTTTTATCTAAAACAGATTTTTCATTTTCTAAAAATTTTATTTGATTTTGAAATTTTGTTTCTTTTTCTTTTAAATTTTTGTTTTCCAATTTTATCCAAAAATCTTCATTTTCTGAAGATTTTATTTTGCTTTCAAAATCTTTTTCAATTTTCAATTTTTCATTTTCCAAAAATGTTATTTTATTTTGAAATACTTTTTCATTTTCTTTCAAATTTTTGTTTTTCAATGTCAAACTCTCCACATCTTTCAAGAGTTTGACATTGTCTGCTTTGAATTCATCACATTTTGAACACACAGTTTCAGAACTTGAAGTTTCACTTTTCTCGGATTCTTCCTTCTTTGAAATTTCTTTTGTCTCTGTCTTGTATGTGCCTGCACAAAAAATTTTAACAAAATCAAGAGGATTCATATTTTCGTCAATATAACAACCCCTCTTAATATCGTATTTCATAACATTTTTTGCTGCAAGACACATATATACTCTTCTTCTCATTTCAAACATCACATCCAAACTTATTTTTTCAACATTCTTTTCTATTTCATTTAACACACCTTTCTTTTTCTTATCATTTTGATACTTGTATGTTTTAAGCTTATTGATGAATATATTTGGATATAAATCTGAGAATCTAGAATCCTCTTTCATTTTTTTCAAAAATTCATCCCATTCTGCAGGTAATGCATCTGCAAATTTTGATATTTATTCCGCATTTCACATTCTTATCTCAAACCTTTTTAATTTTTCAAGTAAGCTTTCAAACTGGTTTTCCAACTCATCCAACGTTTCATCCTTTTTACACAAAAAATATTCAAGTCTATTTACCCAAACCTTCTTATTTCCATTTTCATTACTGTTATACCAAAACCCATCAACCCAATTATTTAAACTTTCAAGATTATCGTTTTCCTTTTCGTCAAACATTTTAACCACACTTCAACCAAACTGATATGATGTTTTACTCAAACTGTACAACCTGTAATACTTATCTAGGTCGATTTTAGGTCTGATTTTCTCAAGGATTGATTAAAACACTGTTTCGCTTGTTATGTGTGAGAATTAGCCCATTTTAACTGTAAAAACTCAATTGATTTTGAAAAACGTGTAGAAGAATGAGTAGAAATCAGAAAATCTGGTGAAAACAAGCAGAATCGGTAAGAACTCTTCCTCCTGAGCTCTGATACCACTTGTAGGATCGTTTGCACGACCAAAACGAGTCGTTCAGAAGAGTTCGTAGACTAGATCAGAGGCGGAATTCAGTGATTCAGTCTTCGTTCAGCTTGTATTGCACTAGATTCACATTAATCTGTCTTGTTTATTGATTTCACAACGTTTACAGGCTAGAGACACTTCGGCAGCACCTCGGCTTCCGGAATCAAAAGTTACAAACAAAATGACAGAACACATATTTATAGGCGGGGCATTCTGCACGAAATGATCAGGTCCATTTCGTGCGAAATGGACAACACCCATTTCGTACGAAATGGCTTCTTCCATTTCGTGCGAAATGGTCTTTCATCCTAAGACACCTATTTTCTCGTACATTGTGCCCTGATCTATCATTTCTAAATACAAGACTAGATAGAAGACGAAGTCGACAGACATATGCACCAACAGCAAGATTCGGGATATAGTCAAGGCTACAAGACCCCGAACAATTGATGATGCGGTCGAACTGGCCAATACCTTAACTAACGGACTGGTGCGCACAAGAGAAGAAAACAGGAAAAAGGAATTGCCTCAAAATATTACCCAAGGATTTCGTGGAGGTAATAATAGTAGTAACTTCAAGAAAAAGGGGACCGGGCAATTCTCTACCGCTCTGTCTTGCAGTACCTGTAAAAGAATGCATTTTGGGAGATGTAAAGGGTATTGCAATTTCTGTAATAGATCGGGGCACCGAGAAGAAGAATGCAGGAGAAAGACAATGATCTGCTACAACTGCGGAGAAACTGGGCACATTAAGCCAAATTTCCCTAAATTGGTTAAGCCAGCTGACGACAAGGCCAAACCTGCCGAAGGAACTAATAAGAAAAATGCAAGAGCCTTCCAGCTAACCACGCAAGAAGCAAATCTGATTCCGGATGTGATAGCTGGTACGTTCCTTGTACATGATATTTACGCAAAAGTATTATTTGACTCTAGTGCAAACCAAAGTTTTATAAATACTTCATTCTGCCAAGCCCTTAACCTACCTTTAACCAAACTTAGGCAGATTTATACGGTAGAAACGGCAGATGAAAATTCTGTTAACATAGTTAAGGTTCTCCAAGAGGGGAAGATAGAATTTTCAGGACATAAATTTTCTGCCAAACTCCTACCTATGAATTTAGCTGGATTCAATGTTGTGTTAGGAATGGATTGGTTAGTAGCCAACCATGCTCGAATCCTCTGTGATAAGAATTCCATAGAAATTCATACACCCGCAGGGGAAGTAATTGTGGTTACAGGAGATAAGCCACGTAAACCAATGAAGTTCATTTCAGTAATGAAAGTTGCTAGTTATGAACGAAAACAAGGAATAGTGTATATGATTTCGGTGATCATTAACACTAAAGGTAAGGAACTTAAGGAAATCCCAGTAGTGTCAGAATACCCGGATGTATTTCTAGACGAGCTGCCTGGACTAGCACCCGATAGAGAAGTAGAGTTTAGAATTCATCTAATTCCTGGAACTGCACCAATAGCTAAGGCACCTTATCGGTTAGCACCCACAGAAATGTTAGAATTGAAAAAGCAGTTAGATGAATTGTTAAGCAAAGGATTTATACAACCTAGTTCATCCCCTTGGGGAGCACCTGTGTTGTTTGTGAAAAAGAAGGATGGTTCGATGCGGATGTGTATCGATAATAGGGAATTGAATAAGATTACAATCAAGAATCGGTACCCATTATTACCTAGGATTGATGATATTTTTGATAAACTTCAAGGAGCTAGGTATTTCTCTAAGATAGATTTGCACTCCGGATATCATCAATTAAAGGTACAGGAAGAAGACATACCTAAAACTGCTTTCAAGACTAGGTATGGCCACTACGAGTTTACAATCATGCCATTTGGACTAACGAATGCCCCTGCAGCATTCATGGACATGATGAATAGGATCTGTAAGCCGTATTTTGATACATTCGTAATTGTCTTCATCGACGATATACTTATTTATTCCAAAAGCCAGGACGAGCATTGCAAGCACCTGCAGGCACTTTTAACTTTGTTAAGAAAGGAAAAGCTTTACGCCAAATTTTTGAAGTGTGAACTTTGGCTACAAGAAGTGCAATTTTTAGGACACATGGTGAATCACGAAGGCATTCATGTGGATCCCTCCAAGATAGAGGTGATCACAAATTGGAAGGTCCCACAATCAGCTACCGAAGTTAGAAGTTTTCTGGGATTAGCTGGATATTATAGGCGCTTCATTAAATATTTTTCTAAGTTAGAAGTTTTCTGGGATTAGCAAGAGGAAGCCTTTAAGATTTTGAAGCAAAGATTAACAAATGCCCCAATTCTTGCCTTACCAGACGGAACGGAAGATTTTGAAGTCTTCTGCGACGCTTCTAAGTTAGGGTTAGGATGTGTGCTCATGCAACGCAAAAAGGTAATTGCGTATGCATCAAGGTAGTTGAAGAAGCATGAGGAAAATTATACGACTCACGACTTAGAGTTAGGAGCAATAATTTTTGCCCTTAAAATTGGGAGACATTATCTGTACGGAAGTAAGTTTACTGTCTATACAGATTATAAGATTTTAAGGTACATATTTGGGTAAAAAAGAATTAAACATGAGGCAAAGGAGATGGATGGAAATTCTAAGTGACTACGACTGTGATATTTTATTTCATGAAGGAAAAGCAAATGTAGTAGCAGATGCCCTAAGTCGTAAGTATCATTAGAAACAAAGGCGAGTTCGTGCTCTTAGATTAAATCTCCAATTCGATTTAATGGAACAACTTAAGAACGTTCACGAAACAGCAATCAAGGATGATGCTGAAGGAATGAAGGGAAGGATTAAAGAATTAGAGCAAGGGACTGATGGAATTTGGAGATTCCATACAAAGAGAATTTGGGTACCTAAGCAAGGAAATTTAAGAGATAAAAATTTAGAGGAAGCCCATAAATCTAGGTATACGATGCATCCTGGTATTAACAAGATTTAAGAAATAACTTCTGGTGGATAGGAATGAAAAAGGACATAGCTAGATACGTTTCTAAGTGTCTAACTTGTTCGCAAGTTTAGGCAGAACACCAGAAACCTTCAGGTTTGCTTCAACAGTTAGAAATGCCTGTATGGAAATGGGAACTAATAACCATGGATTTTGTTACTAAGCTACCCAAGACCAGGAAAGGTAACGATGCAATTTGGGTCATTGTAGACCGATTAACCAAATCAGCTCATTTCCAACCAATGAAGGAAACCTTTAGTATGGAAAGATAGGCTAAGTTATACGTAGACGAGGTAGTATCACTACACGGAGTCCCACTCTCTATTGTGTCAGATAGGGATAGTCGTTTCACTTTGCATTTCTGGAAAAGTTTCCAAGAAACAATGGGGACCCGACTAAATTTAAGTACTGCATACCATCCCCAAACAGATGGACAAAGTGAAAGGACGATCCAAACCCTTGAAGACATGCTCAGGGCATGTGTAATAGATTTTGGTGGAAACTGGGATGACCACCTCCTACAAATAGAATTCTCCTATAACGATAGTTATCACGCAAGCATCAATGCTGCCCCGTTCGAAGCACTGTATGGATGTAAGTGACGAACCCCAGTTTGCTGGGCAGAAATAGGAGAAAGTCAATTATCAAGTGCCGAGATTGTATAGGAAACCACCGATAAGATAACTCAAATCAAGGAAAGACTGAAAACGGCTCGAGATCGCCAGAAGAGTTATGCAGACAATCGACGTAAGCCGTTGGAATTCCAAGTTGGAGACAAGGTACTCTTAAAAGTTTCTCCTTGGAAAGAGGTAGTTCGATTCGGAAAGAAGGGAAAGTTAAGTCCAAGGTACATAGGACCGACCGTTCACAGTTACCCAACGAATAGGACCAGTTGCCTATAAATTACAACTACCAGAAGAACTAGCCGGGGTACATGATGTGTTTCATGTATCTAATCTCAAGAAGTGTTTATCTGATGAATCACTAGTAGTACCTCTTCAGGACATAGAGATAAATGAAAAGTTGAAGTTTGTTGAGAAACCTCTTCAAATAGAAGACAGAAAGGTCAAGTTCCTCAAGCACAAAAGGCTGGTGCTAGTTAAAGTAAAATGGGATTCGAAAAGAGGACCTGAGTACACATGGGAATTGGAATCAGAAATGAAGCGAAAGTATCCTCACTTATTCCAGTAAATCTCGAGGACGAGATTTTAAATAAGGTGGGGAGGATGTAAGGACCTGCACGAAATTGTCCCAAAATACTCCGTAAGTGAAAACCTGGACCCCTAAAACCCTAATTCTTATGAAAAATCAAGAAAACCAAGTTTTATCACTTGGTCGCGGGCCGCGTAAGGGTTAACCAAAGCTTATGCGGGGCGTGACAGGTTGACAAAACTCTGGATAACGATCAAGGCCATGTGTCAGACATGTGGCAGACTTAGGTGGTGACACGGCAGTCCTAGCAGTAGCTAGGGTGGCCCTCGCGGGGCGCGTAAACCGGCCTTAGGGCCTTCACGGGCCGCGACAAACTAAAATTTCAGCTATAAATTCGACGTTACATGGCCATTCCATTCTGCTTGCAAATTCTCATCAAATCAGCTTTCTTTTTGTATGAATTTTCAATTCTAGGGTCGAGACGCTGCTACGATAACAGGGTACAAACTCGATCACTGCTACGATACAATGTCCGATCGATTGAAACCGATCCGATGGATGTTTAAGTGCTTCCTGAACTCGGGCTATACTTTGTCATTCGTCGTGAGGGTTTTGATTTCGTGAAATTATCGTAAATGTTGTATTAAGTTACTAACCTAGTTTCGTTATATTATTTAACTAGGTTACCAGGCTAAATCAGTAGGCAAAACTCTGTCCGTCTAAATCTGCAAAGTGAGTCATTCTCTTTTTATCAAAAGTGTTTTACAATACCTAAATGTTTTTCAATTATATTTTATAGGGATTAAGTCTTTATTATCTTAAATTACTGGCAGTAAGTGGGGTATTGTGCACATTACTGCTGTTTTCTCACTTTTAGGTGAAAGGACCTAAATAGTGATAATCGTCACTATTGGGTGAAAGGACCCAATGGTGGTATGACCATAGTCACAAATCCGGTTGAGTGACACTAGACCAGATAATTATAAGATAGGAGCAATCGTAATCGCTCTTAATACTGTAATTTATAACCAAGAGTCGTTTTGTACAAATTGAATGAGTCACCAGTATTTCCCCGCTGATAAATTCTTTTTAAACATGTTTCAGGTGATTTACTGTGAACCAGGAAAAGTGCCGTGTAGCACTACCAGCTTGGATAAAGTGGCTCAGTAAATAAATAAACATGTTTTTGTAACCAAGGAGTTTCCCAGTGGAATTCCTTTATTGTAAAGAACGGGGTTGTCCAGAAAATTTAAATAAAATAAAGGGGGTGTTTTCAGCTAAACGATCCTGTTAAGATTTCCGCTGCCTAATTAAACACCAATACCACGGGTTTTCTGTCTCGCGGCTTCTGAACCTGGTAAAACCAGACCGGGGGCCGTGACATACGAGAATTCAACTAAAGGTAAATGCGAATCCCAATTACCACCAAAATCTATAACGCACAAGCGAAGCATGTCTTCAAGGGTGCGAATCGTGCGTTCAGTCTGACCATCGGTCTGGGGATGGAAAGCGGTACTGAGATTAAGAGTAGTACCGAGAGCGGATTGAAAAGTTTCCCAAAGGCGTGAAGTAAATCGACCATCGTGGTCAGAGATGATGTCACGAGGCGTCCCATGTCGACAAATGACTTCGTCGGTATAGATTCTTGCTAATCGTTCAACCTTATAGTCTTCTCGTATCGGCAGAAAGTGGGCGGATTTCGTAAGATGATCAACGATAACCCAAATTCTATCATGACCTGATGGCATGTGGGGGAGTTTCATATTGAAGTCCATAGCTATACTCTACCATTTCCACATCAGGATCTCGGGTTGTACGAGTAAGCCAGAGGGTCTTACTGATTTTACGCTAATTAGGCGCATAGTGTGATTTAAAACCATATTTAACGCCTAAGACTTGTTACCTACTGATTTTATAAATAAATTTTAATATCTTAACATTAAGTATAAGTCTTGAACTCAGACTTCCAAATTGACCTTAAAAGCATATGTGAAATGACCAAAATGCCCCTACGGTGCATAGTTTGGCCACAAATGATTAAACCTCACATGTGTATGATATCTTACTGATGTAACTTGATAAAATAAATATTTTTAGTGAATATTTTAGACCAGAACCTCAGTTTTCTATTAAGCCTCTTTTATAAACTTTAAAATGACCAAAATACCCTTTCGGGGCTTAAATTGGTTTTAAATTAATTTTGGGCATAATTGAAGATATCCTACTTATATCACAACATATTTTAAGCATATTAACTTATGAAGACTGATTCGATTACCCGTTATGCATATAAACGTTCGGTACGGTTTATGTAACTAGTTTGCATAAAATAGCCAAAACGGGACAAACCTTATCATTTTTGCTTCAAAATCCAGAATGTAATTAGTTTACCCATTTATTACAAGTCTCCATACTTGTCGGGTCTAAATTACATTCCAATCCGGTCATCGCTTAATCTTGCGTTTTGTACCGTAAACATTTCCTTAAAACTAACCGGTCTAAGTTACAACTTGAATAAGACCCGTTAGGAATCTAATAGGTTAATAAAAACCTTCGTTCCAGATTAAGAGCCCCAGTAGAAGTATTTGCACTTGTTGATTAGAATATACGGCTGAGTATAATTTACATTTTAGCTCAGGTAAAAACTTTTAACTTATTTCTCTTATACGGGCTTGGGATACGGTAAATTATTACCGCTTGGTCAGGTGTAGAAACCTTTTAATCGTATATGGTTAAATTGTATAATCCCGCTTTAATCAGTATTGCTTGATAACAAATAACATTGGTGTGACAACTTGTATTTAAGAACCTATTTTTGTGTTTGATGTAACTTGTTTGAAATTTTATAAATTGTTTTATGTGATACGTAGAATATTATATGTGAAGGTGTTTGTTAAAGAGAATGTGTTTAATATCATATGTATGTTTGTGAACGTATGACTTGGTGGGGAACCCTTAGTCGCACACTTCATCTCGGATCACGCAAAAAAAAACCTTCGGACAGCACACTTCGTTCGTAACCGTACACCACTATTTAGATAGTTTGGGCTCTCGGCCCAATCCCTCCTCAACGCTAAGCTGGTCGCAGCCCAAGATCTTCTCGAACCCATGCTGGGCTCGGCCTGTTCCCTTATGCTTATACGTACACATGTTTGTGTGTGACTTATCACATATTGCACACACACACAAGAATTCCAAAACCCTAATCCACCTCCCCCTTCCCTGAACTGTGACGGTAGCCCCTCCTTCATCTCCGAGGCTTTCCATTTGCACACTCTTTATTCCGGTAAGTATGATAACTCAGTAATTAAAATTTCTTGGATGTTTGCTTGTGTGTTCTTGTATGCAAAAGTGGACTACATGTTTGGTTTATGATCGATATTCGCAAATTGATGAACTAGGGTTCTTATGACAAAACTGGTAACCTGATATGACCAGGTTTAGTAGTAATGGCATATTGATATTTGATGTACAGTTAGTCTATTCTAGAGATTTCCATGTTCTTCGATGCGAATAGAATGTTAGGTTGATGATGATCTTGTTAACTGCTAAAATATGAATTAGGGTTTGATATGTGAAACTGTTTCATCACATGAATGAAGTCGACGAAACTTAATGGTTGTTTCGCCATGAAGGAAGACGACGAAACCTGGTGGTGTTTCGTCACAACTCACCGGACGAAACCTAGTCTTCCGTCATGATCTGTTGTCGACGAAACCTAGGGTTTCGTCAGAATGCCATCTTAACAGGATAAGTTATGTAGTAGGTATTGTGTGTGATGCATGACTTCGAATTGTTTGGTGAAAGATATGGCAGCAAGTGTTCGTATTTGTAAATATAATATATGTGCATGTCACTAATGCTGAACTAAAGTTCACGTGATATTGCTGATTAGTTGTAATCACGTCTGCTGTTGTTAGATCATGTAATCATTGATTGTTTTGACGGCCTATGTGAGTACAAAAGACAATTCAAGCAGCCACTTAGAAAAGCACTAATTGGATTTGGCCCAATCAAATTTTAGAATAAATTGGTTCAATCATTAATGCTGAAGTAGAACGATATCATCTGAGTGCATGCTATTAATGATTGAATTAGAATGATATAACATGTGTGCATGTTATTAATGCCGAATAAGAATGAGAAGTGTGATGGACTGTTAGTAGCAGACCCACCTGTTAGATGTATTACGTGCCATACACATGGGATGTAGACTTGGATAAGGGTTAGGTACTTGTTACATGTTAAACGGTAACTCATGCGGCAAATGCAATCGGTGGAAATATGTGTACCGTTGTGTGAATGACTTGCATATGAAACCCATATGCTGGTTATGTGATTTTACGATAAACGTGATAGATTAATGGATTGCATGATTAACAGTTACAACTTGCGTAAGCACGTGTGTCTTACTTGTATGCTACTCGTGTAACATGTATGTGGATATGTGGTATATGTGAACAACGTGAACGTGAACTGATTTCGTGTATATAAACATCATAGGCTTTGACTGATTATGTGCGAACAAGTAACTAATCTTACCGAGCAAACCAAGGTGAGTTCACACTTTCTACAAGGCATGGGATTCCCGGTGGTTGGGAATGGGTAAAGGATTTAATCGGAAACTGCGTGATCTCCTGGTTTGGAACACGTACTACATCCTCTTTATTGAAGGATGACAACACGTACTAAGGATCTAATCGGAAACTGCGTGATCTCCTGGTTTGGGGACACGTACCACGTCCTCTTTATTGAAAGGTGATAACATTGATACTAGACCAAAAACTCTATCATGATGTCCCTCATTTTATATCGACTTAATCGCCGGGCCAATGGCGAGCGGGTCATTAGTTAGATAGCGCTATTTAGGTTTGACAAGCCTCACACTGTGCCGCAGAGGACGGGCGTGAACTAATGGATCTAGGCACCTCAATGATGATAGACATTGACGCTAGGGCACCAACTTACTTCAGTCAGTGGTCGATATGGTAACGGGTCTAGTGGTTTACGTGGGGTAGCCCCCACTGGCTATGGTTATGGTTTGGGAAACAAGGAAATTGGTTAACTCTTGATTTACGAATGAACTTATGGTTTATGGAGCAACTTTGAAATGAACACCATCTGTGAACTCGCTCAACTTTGTTGTTGACTCGTTGTTACATGCCTTGCAGGTCTATAGGCTTATATCATTTAGAACTTGCTGTCTGGGAGGCTGGAGTGGTCATGGGTCGAGATACATGGAATCTCAATACAAGCTTAATGGTTTATGTACTCACGGTTTACGAAACACTTAACAAATGAGTTATGCTTCCACTGTATACAATAAATGATATGTAACGTTTGTAACGCTTTATGTTATTGAATGAAAGTTTTAGTTAATTATAATTTTGAGTTCAATGTGATTGGTGGCTTGGATCCTGGTACGTCACACGCCTCGCGGGGGTTTCCGCACGTGGTATTTTGGGGGTGTGACTGACTGGTATCAGAGCCATTGGTTATAGTGAACTTGGTTTTAAAAAGGAGAGGAACGTTTTTATAAAACCAGACTATAACCGAACAGTTCTGAAAACGTGAATACGACCATGACACTCAGCTCCAGATTGCAAGGTTCGTCTTTCTTACTCGTTACATACATTACGTGACTAGTACACATTTGTTTATGACGAAACATACGAACACACACTCGTCACTATAGCATGATGGCATGGATTGCTTGCTTACCTTATGATGCATTGATAGTATACCATAGTCCTTGGATTTTTGTAATCCTATTACTTTGACGACCTCCGTTTGACATCTGAGTTGGAGGAACCATTTGACATGAGTTAGGAGGAACTGAGATGAGCATGCAAATCGCAATATTATTGTGGGTGCACACACAATAATAATGTGGGGTGCATGTGAGTCCCAGTGAGGCTTAACAAATGGAAAAGGGGTTCTGTTCCGTTATTTGATCGATGTGAAACATAACAAACCTATAGGGGCATAGCAGTGATTGTCCCCTACTCGAACGTGAACTTTTCATACATCTCTGGATCCTTTCGAATCACGATGCTATCGAGTATTACCTGAACACCCATCTGAACACTTAGCAAACCGTGTAGAATGTTAGGTGCTTATACGAACATCCCTGAGTTAGATGTCGCAGCTTCGAATGATTGATTGATACCTTTCTTACTCCTCTTCGTTTGCTGGAACTCATGTATTGACGTCTTAAATCATGAAGTGTGATCACTTCTGCAGCACTCCCGCAATATACTGTGTATTACTCAAACAACTTGCAGTGACTCATGGGAGTCCACTCTTACGAATCATGGGAGTCCACTCTTACCGGCAACGAGCACCAGCGAATTAGCTTCAATCGAATCCTTAACCTTTGTCAGCGACTCATGGCAGTCCACACTTATGAACCAATCGGGACATAAGCAATGACAATCGACTATAACATGGAATGTGTAACTGCTAGCACAGTGAGTAGCGCTTTAGGACATGGCTCAGAATGTGAAAAGATGGACTCTGATGGTGAAGTATCGTAGGGCATCGTTTTGAGCAAAGACATTGGGAGCAGCAGTCGCAGCGACAACAAGGTATTTGTAACCCTAGCCTACAGTATGGAAATAAAGGTGCCTACAACATGGATTGGCCGTAGTTAAGTTAAGAAGACAACAACCAAAGGAACAACAACAGTACTGGAAATCTTTGTAATGAAAACAACAACACTGGAAATGATGCTCATGGAAGGGCATTTAGGATGGGCGTGGGCGACGCCAGGATTGTAATAACATGGTGGCATACACGTTCTTGGTAACGAATCACTTCGTCTCTATTCTATATAACCCTGATGCTTCTTGAAACCCAACCTGCTGTGGAATCGGCTGATGGCAAGACAATGGAAACCTCATATGATCGTTGGGATGCCAACTCGACCTAGTGGGACAAGTGTTCGACATCGACCTTCCCTCTGTCGTTCTTGATAGATGTACCCTATGAGGAGAAGATTCTACGTATCCCTCTCCTTAGTGGAGGATTGTTATCTGTTCTAACGCGTCAGAGTGGCGCAACGGTTAGCGTCATTCCAGCAATGAAAGCCAAGAGTGTCTACGGAGGGATTACCCCGCTATGTTAGCAACTGTTATTAACAAAGAGGATCGAGGATCCACCAGTTGTTTGTGGTTACCCTCAATGTGCTACCCGAGGAACTTCCAGGATCATCTCTACAACTGTTAGGTAGGAACTCAGTTTGACCTCACGCCAGAGGCAGTTCTAACTACTCGTATTCTTTACCTTCTGGCACCAGGAGGGTTGCAGGAGCTGTTTAACCAAGCACAGGAACTGTCAGACAGGAGTTTTCACTTTAAGGATCCCTCGCTATACCCATGAAGAGAAGC
Source organism: Helianthus tuberosus (assembly GCA_030545235.1). Taxonomy (NCBI): domain Eukaryota; kingdom Viridiplantae; phylum Streptophyta; class Magnoliopsida; order Asterales; family Asteraceae; genus Helianthus; species Helianthus tuberosus. The sequence continues at coordinate 135,066,927 of CM060366.1, read as the reverse complement.
CTTTTCGTATGTGTACTGACTATCGAGAACTCAACAAGGTGACAGTCAAGAACCGTTTGCCTCGACCACGTATTGACAACCCGTCGACCAGTTGCGAGGAACAAGCTTCCACTCGAGGATTGGCTAGTGAACGAACTATCATCAGATGGAAGTCCAATGCTCTTAGAACAGCATGTCGAATGCAATGCATCCATTTCAACTTTGTACACCATGATTATTGAGTTGATCAACACACCAGCAGCTTCAGGGATCACATGAATCGATGGTATTTGTCGACGATGTTCTGAATCATGACCAGGAGAAAGGAACACCATGGGTGACATATGTATCCTATCTCAGCGCTTCTGTGGGAGGAGCCATTGCGTGCGAAGTCAGCAATTCCTTGGTTTCACTAGATACTATCGCAGCTTACCCACAAGATTTTCGAAGGTCGCACAGCTTAAATCTCCTTAGCGCAGTAAGGTGCTGTGTTCGTGAAGGACGAAACAGGAGGACGTCTTTTCAGCTTTTGAAACTCAACCCTACGATGCACCGAGTACTGTCTTTACCCGAGGGTACGGGCGATCTAGTGGTATACCATGATGATTCGAACCAGAGTTCCAGTTACACGTCGATACAACACGAGCAAAGTGATGGCTTACGTGGTGGAATTACAAGGAGAGTTGCACGAACCACAACTAGCGATAGAAACCATGGTCTTGGATTTAAGTTGGAGGCATTACTTGGATGGTACCAGATGCGTTACTTAGACCGATCACAAGGTCCTCCTGTGTACTGCTGTTTCGAAGGAATTAAACACGTAATGACATCGCCTGATGAAACCTTTGACTGAATTCGACTGTGAAGCCTAGACGCGTATGAGCCTCGTAGCCCACCAGCATTTCTACCCTATCTGATTAGACTCGCATGTCCAAATCGAAACACTGAAAGGAGAAAATTTTTCAAGTTGGGTCCATGCGGGGCATGGAGGAACAACTTCTGCCGAGATGGACGATACTCGCTCTTTCAGGAAACAGATATGATCACAATGCAGCAATCCAAGGGAACTGGTGTTGAGGGAAGCACACCAGCTTCGACATTCTAGTCATCTGGATCTTAATGGAATATCTTAAGATCTAAGGATCTTGTACTGGCAACTGGCTTGAAGGCCTATGCAGCGAATCATGCGAACGACGTTCGACTTGTGCGAAAGTCAACATGGAACATCAGAAACCTCTTGGTTGTGTCAGTAATCAGAAACACCTGTTTGGAGATTAGAACAGACAACCAAGGATTTTATCAATGGCCTACCAAAATCTCAGAACGGGACCGATATCGCCCGGGTAATCGTTGAGTTGTCTCACGTAACCAGTACACTCTCTTGCAATCAAGGAAACTGACGAGTCTCCACAGTTTGTGAATATTCCTCTGAGAGAGGCGGATTTTAGGCACGAGGTGCCAACTCCTGTTATCTCTGATTTTGATATATACCTGAGTTATGACGGGTACTACACAATGCCCTTGGCTCATGCTTAGACTCGAGCATTGCTTATCACCGTAGGACAGACAGTCGGAGTAAACGAACCAACCTAACACTCAAAGACATGCTGCAAGCATGTGTATGATCAACTTTAGTAAGAATTGGAAGGATACTTACCTTTGGTTAAGTTTTACCGCAGCAGTCACCACTCTAGTAATCAGACAGCTCCGTTTGAGGCATTGCATGGATGACAATGCCAACCTCCTTGTTGGACTGAGGTGGATGTCAACCTAATCACGGGTCTAGAACTTACACTCGAAACTCTTGGGAAGATTATTTAGATTGGAAATCGGGTGGTGACAACGCGTGATCGCCAGGAAACCTGATGACTTAGGGAACACTGAAAGTTCGCTGCCGGCGAACGTATCATATGGGAAGTCTCACCCTGGGAGGGTACGGTACGCCTTGAGAAGTGTGGCAAGCTTAACTTACGTTATGTTGGACCTTTCGAAATCACTGGGAGAATTGGTCAGGTGGCCTACAGATTGAATCTACCCGAGGAACTCAGCGGAGTTCACAACGTATCGCATGTGTCAAATCTGAAGAAGTGTCTGTCAGATGAAACTCTCATAGTTCCTTTCAAGGAGCTCACTATCGATGATCAGCTGCGATTTGTCGAAGAACCAGTGGAAATCTTGGACCGGGAGGTCAAGATTCTCAAACGCACCAGGATACCTATTGTTCGAGTTCGTTGGAACTCCCATTGTGGCCCAGAGTTTACCTGGGAACGAGAAGACCAAATGAAACACAAGTATCCCCAGTTGTTCGAGAACAATGGAACCACGGCTGAGGCTGAAGCTACTGCGGAATTTCAGGACGAAATTCCAAATCAATGTGGGGATGATGTGACACCCCAGGAAAACCATGCAACCTAACTAGCTTCCTCAGTAACTGGGTGCTAAATTTCGGGACGAAATTTCTTTCAAGTTGGGGATGATGTGACAACTCGTATTTAAGAACCTATTTTTGTGTTTGATGTAACTTGTTTGAACGTTTATAAATTGTTTTATGTGATAGGTGGAATATTATTTGTGAAGGTGTTTGTTAAAGAGAACGTGTTTAATATCATATGTATGTTTGTGAACGTATGATTTGGTGGGGAACCGTTAGTCGCACACTTCATCTCGGATCACACAAAAAAAAACCTTCGGACCGCACACTTCGTTCGTAACCGTACACCACTATTTAGATAGTTTGGGCTCTCGCCCAATCCCTCCTCAACGCTAAGCTGGTTGCAGCCCAAGATCTTCTCGAACCCATGCTGGGCTCGGCCTGTTCCCTTATGCTTATACGTACACACGTTTGTGTGTGACTTATCACATATTGCACACACACACAAGAATTCCAAAACCCTAATCCACCTCCCCCATCCCTGAACTGTGACGGCAGCCCCTCCTTCATCTCCGAGGCTTTCCATTTGCACACTCTTTATTCCGGTAAGTATGATAACTCAGTAATTAAAAATTCTTGGGTGTTTGCTTGTGTGTTCTTGTATGCAAAAGTGGACTACATGTTTGGTTTATGATCGATATTCGCAAATTGATGAACTAGGGTTCTTATGACAAAACTGGTAACCTGCTATGACCAGGTTTAGTAGTAATGGCATATTGATATTTGATGTACTGTTAGTTTGTTCTAGAGATTTCCATGTTCTTCGATGCGAATAAAATGTTAGGTTGATGATGATCTTGTTAACTGCTAAAATATGAATTAGGGTTTGATATGTGAAACTGTTTCATCACATGAATGAAGTCAACGAAACTTAATGGCTGTTTCGCCATGAAGGAAGACGACGAAACCTGGTGGTGTTTCGTCACAACTCACCCGACGAAACCTAGTCTTCCGTCATGATCTGTTGTCGACGAAACCTAGGGTTTCGTCAGAATTCCATCTTAACAGGATAAGTTGTGTAGTAGGTATTGTGTGTGATGCATGACTTCGAATTGTTTGGTGATAGATATGGCAGCAAGTGTTCATATTTGTAAATATAATATATGTGCATGTCACTAATGCTGAACTAAAGTTCACGTGATATTGTTGATTAGTTGTAATCACGTCTGCTGTTGTTAGATCATGTAATCATTGATTGTTTTGACGGCCCATGTGAGCATAAAAGACAATTCAAGCAGCCACTTAGATAAGCACTAATTGGATTTGGCCCAATCAAATTTTAGAATAAATTGGTTCAATCACTAATGCTGAAGTAGAACGATATCATCTGAGTGCATGCTATTAATGATTGAATTAGAATGATATACATGTGTGCATGTTATTAATTCCGAATAAGAATGAGAAGTGTGATGGACTGTTAGTAGCAGACCCACCTGTTAGATGTATTACGTGCCATACACATGGGATGTAGACTTGGATAAGGGTTAGGTACTTGTTACATGTTAAACTGTAACTCATGCGGCAAATGCAATCGGTGGAAATATGTGTACTGTTGTGTGAATGACTTGCATATGAAACCCATACGCTGGTTATGTGATTTTATGATAAACGTGATAGATTAATGGATTGCATGATTAACAGTTACAACTTGCGTAAGCACGTGTGTCTTACTTGTATGCTACTCGTGTAACGTGTATGTGGATATGTGGTATATGTGAACAACGTGAACTGATTTCGTGTATATGAACATCATAGGCTTTGACTGATTATGTGCGAACAAGTAACTAATCTTACCGAGCAAACCAAGGTGAGTTCACACTTTCTACAAGGCATGGGATTCCCGGTGGTTGGGAATGGGTAAAGGATTTAATCGGAAACTGCGTGATCTCCTGGTTTGGAACACGTACTACATCCTCTTTATTGAAGGATGACAACACGTACTAAGGATCTAATTAGAAACTGCGTGATCTCCTGGTTTGGGGACACGTACCACATCCTCTTTATTGAAGGGTGATAACATTGACACTAGACCAAAAACTCTATCATGAAGTCCCTCATTTTATATCAACTTAATCGCCGGGCCAATGGCGAGCGGGTCATTAGTTAGATAGCGCTATTTAGGTTTGACAAGCCTCACACCGTGTCGCAGAGGACGGGCGTGAACTAATGGATCTGGGCACGTCAATGATGATAGACATTGACGCTAGGGCACCAACTTACTTCAGTCAGTGGTCGATATGGTAACGGGTCTAGTGGTTTACATGGGGTAGCCCCCACTGGTTATGGTTATGGTTTGGGAAACAAGGAAATTGGTTAACTCATGATTTACGAATGAACTTATGGTTTATGGAGCAACTTTAAAATGAACACCAACTGTGAACTCGCTCAACTTTGTTGTTGACTCGTTGTTACATGCCTTGCAGGTCTATAGGCTTATATCATTTGGAACTTGCTGTCTGGGAGGCTGGAGTGGTCATGGGTCGAGATACATGGAATCTCAATACAAGCTTAATGGTTTATGTACTCACGGTTTACGAAACACTTAACAAATGAGTTATGCTTTCGCTGTATACAATAAATGATATGTAATGTTTGTAACGCTTTATGTTATTGAATGAAAGTTTTAATTAATTATAATTATGAGTTCAATGTGATGGTGGCTTGGATCCTGGTACGTCACACGCCTCGCGGGGGTTTCCGCACGTGGTATTTTGGGGGTGTGACAATTGGGGGTTAACGACCGTGTCCTGGATATCCTTGGCTCATTCAAAAAGCGTGAATGGCCACGAATTAAGCACGGGGTGTAGGCATGCACCTGACTGTTGCGTATGTAAAAGATATACTCACTCGTGAGGAAACTCTTGTGAGGTTATATTTGCGGTGTGTCGATTAATCTTGTTTGGCTTTTATACCTTCCCTAAATGTTGGATAAACATGTGAATCTGATACAAGATTGTTATTAATATAATTGTCTCAAGTTATAAAATGTTTGTGCCGTGTGCATTTAAACCAATTTTTATAAATGTTTTCAAAAGAGTCGGTTAATTGTATTTTTTTTTTGAACGGTGACTTTCTTTTTGAGTGACCCAATGTCACACCGCCTAATCGGCGGCCCTAGCCAAGTCTGCCCAGACTTACGTTGTCTTAACCGGGCCCGCGCTGGGTTGGCCAGACTTGGTTACGGCGTTCCCCCGGAAACCGTACTGCCTCCACACGAGTTGCCTCGTTGAAGTAACAGCCGGATGAAAACCGGGGTGCGGCTCAGGATCGAACCCCCCTCGGTGGATTTGTCACCATCATTGCCCAATGTCCACCCCAATATGACACAAGTGGGATTTGAACTTGAGTCTCCATTGGAAAACCCAACTCTCCTACCACTAGGCCACAAGTGGGGGGATCGATTAATTGTATTTACCAGTGTAAACTGATGTATTTTTCCATAAAGACAAAGTGACAGGTACCGTACGTAATTGGCTGGGAGCTCGGGGCGTTAATAAAGAATCTTGCAAGTTCTGAACTTCTAAAGTCTGATGAACAATATTTATATTTCTATTTTAAGATCCGCCTGTGGATCCACTTACAACCGTTTGTATAGTATTTATTTATACTTTAAATTTCGGTTTGTAATATTATTTTCATCCAAGACTTCCGATGTGCATTGAACTGTGAATATTGACTATGATGATATCAACTACGTCACGATACTCCCCACCGGGCCCACCGGTAATACGTGGAAATATCGGGGTGTGACATGTATATGAGCTGAGAGCAAGGGGTGAAGGAAGGAAGGAGATGAAGTTTTTATGAGATGTAGGACAATGTGTTTACTTGTGATCTTTATAAAAGATTTTTCCAACACAATATCTTCCATTAGATATCATGTGCACCACTTTAGGGGACAAGAAAATTAAAATAATAAAAAGGTAAGTGGGTCCCTCATGGGGCCGGTTATGGTGAAGGGGGGTAAAGTGTAATATTTTGGGAAGTTAAGGGTTTAAAGTGCAAACGAGGGGGTTTAAGTTAGTTTAAGTGTATTTAGGTGTTTTTATGATTTTTAAGGTGTTCTAGCACCAATACTAGTTTAATATCATAAAAACATTACTTCTAGTCAAATTTTGATGTTCCGGGTAGTGTCCGGTTATTCGTTTCGTTACGGTTCGTTAAAGTGCTAAATTGCGCAGTTTCACTAAATATGAAGCATCTTTTGTGGCAGTTTCAATTCCCGACACTTTGTAAGTTATTCTGGACAATAAAACATAAATTATGCATGATATTTTAGTGTTTAAAAGCTGATTATAGCTGATTTGTGCTGATTTATGCAGAATTCTGCATTTATAGTGAGTTTCGGGTGCTTTTTAGTGCATAGTTTAGCTTCCGGAAAGTTTATATGTTAACCCTTGTATCCATACTTGGATTTTAATGTATTTTAGATGTTGGACCTATTTCTAGGCCCTAATTCTATTATCTGGCTGCTTTCTACAGACATGCTGACACAGCGTGTCTTACCGGTGAGTTTACTAGGCTTTCTGACGCAACGCTTAAAGTAATGTATAAAGAAATATTTGAAGTATAAACCGTGCATGAATTCACATGTATAGCATGTAATCAGACAATGTTGACATTTAAGCACATAATTGCAGATAATAAATATTATTAAAATAGTACGAAAATTACCGGTTTTGTGCCGGTTGTCACAGATGACAGTGAAGATTTGGATGAGAAATTAGATTACCATTTTTTATATTTTTTCTTCATTTTCTATTGTTTTGTTATCTAATTATCTGTTGTTTGTTATATAATTCTCTACTAATAAAATACATTATTATATAAAACGCTAAAAACTACAAACACCAAAACGCTAATAGTATGAAAACTGTGAGAACGGATGCTGGCAAAGCACCTTGTTAATGTATTAAACCCCAAAAAATTGACTAAACGCCATTAAAAGCATTTGGTCTTATTGTAATCTTATAAAAATAATAATGAATTATTAACAACGCCACGAACGCCAAAAAATTGACCAGGGAAAAGCTATAACGCCAAAAAAATTATCTATGTGACACAAAAACAATTAATTCAACGTGACAGATCCAAGAAACAATAAAACGCCAAGTATATAATTAAACGCCAAAATAATCTTAGACGCTAAAAATGAAGCAGCATGTTACACATAAAAGAAGATTGAAAAGACAAAAAAAACCCCTCACGCCCTGATCATATCCCGCGCCACGTGTTGGGCCAGGATGCGTTCTCACCGTTCTCACCGTTCTCACACTTTAGGGTGTTTTCTCCTTATCCCATTTCTATATATATAGGGTGGAGTTCGGCTACAAACTCAATTTTTCCTACAAAGTGTACAAAGTTATAAAACACCACAATTTCAGACATAAAACACACTTAAAACCCACAAATAAAATAAAATAGTGAAGATAACTACAATACAATATCCAAACCCTAATAATCAATAAAAACTTCAAACACATCATCGTAGAACTATGAATATAAAACACAACATGATAATCAACATAAAACACACCAATGTTAGTCATTTGATAATCAAAGCTTTATCATTCAAAACACAACACAAAACCCACAAATATGACGTTTTAGTAATCTTCACTTTGTTATTTGTGGGTTTTAAGTGTGTTTTATGGTTGACATTATGGTGTTTTATAACTTTTTGGCTCGAATATTTTACGAGCCGAGTTCAAGCTTGACTTTTTAGTAGCTGGCTCGACTCGGCTCGATTACAACTCTAGTTCAAGCTCGCCTCGTTTATTAACTATTATTTAATTTGTACACATTAATAATTTATTTAATATATATTATAACTATAATTTTATAATACAGCAATGTAGATGGTATTTGGTTACTTTTATCGTATATTTTATATAGAATTAACAATTCTTATATAAATATATATTTTATGTACTAAATAAAAAAATATATACAGATGATAGGTTTGTTTATGCTTGCTAGCCTACGCATCATCAATAAGTAAAGCTCACGCTCATTTATTAAACAAGCTTTCTTTCAGGATTAAGCTTGATTTGATTCGAGTTTTTAACGAGCCGATCTTAAGTAGTTAACTAGTCATTTGACTCGATTTAGAGGGTGTTTGGGATTACGTTTTGTAGTGATTATTTGATTATTACGTTTGTAAAACATAAATATCTAAAAAAATGTTTAGATGAAAAAGTGATTATCTGCCTCCAAAACGCAGTTTTGAAAACGTAAAATCTATTTTGAAAACGCAACACCAAATACCCCCTTATTAGCCTACGCATCATCTTAAGTAGTTAAACGCTGGTTGCGTAGGATAGGTATGAAGCTTATGAAGAGTGGTACAATTAGCTTTGCTTTTTTGTGGGTCATCTATCACACTTTGGCTTCAATGTCTATTATTGGCATTGCTATGAAAAGGTTATTTGCTTGTGAGCTAATAGTTCAGTTAACACATGTGATTATGATATTTCAAATTTCAGTGCAGTAGATTTTGACGAATTAACGGAAGCATGACAAAGACAACTTTGTAATTTACTGACATAAATTCGAATCGAATGTGTGACAAAAGAATCAACTTCAACCGAGTTCGGAAAGCTTGTTTCTAAGGTCCTTAAGGGCATCCACTACCCCAGAATCAAGATTGTGCTTCAACAGTTTACCTTGTACTGAGGTTGATCTGCAAAACAGGTTGATATTAAATTTCAATACACAGTTCCTTTTCATCATTTATTTTAATTTGGCAAATGCGAAATTCAGTTATTAACATCCAAACTATGACAAATTGGCCGATGATATTCCAAGTGGCAATGTAACTAATGACACTTCAACTTTCATTTTTGTTTGCAATCTCACTCTTAACGAAATTCTGACTGGGATAAAAACCAGCCAATTGTTGATAGAGGCCGACAAATTTACTTTTCCACTGGCCCTGGCAGTGAAATTGAAAATTAGCCAATGAATCAATCATACATTTTCCTTTTAATTTAGTGTTGTTCAATTTCTGCATATTTGCTACCCAAGTCTTATCACAATAACATAGTCTGTAAAAAAAAGTTCATTTTCTTAGTTTCAAGATTCTTATAAGAAACATATAAGTTGATGAAGTACACTCACTTGTGTTCTACCAGCATTCTCTCCACCTCTTTTTGTGAAGTCTTAATCTGAAATTGCACAAACAATTAATCAATAAGTAAGCTTAATAGTTTAGTATGTATCGATACTGATGCTGAGGAAGTTAACCATATTTCATACAACATTTATCCTTTAAATACAGGAGTTGAATTAGAGCAAAACTGGTTTGAGTAATATTCAGTAGTCCTCTAAAGGTGTCACTCGTACTACGTTTGGTGCCATCTTTTATGCGCGCGAGTTGACAATTGGCATAACAAATTCTAACTGAGGCTGCCCATGAAACTAAGCAGTCAATAGCGGTGCTATAGCGGTTAGCAGACCTCAGGGTGTGTAGCGGTCCAAATAGCGGTGGCCTATAGCGGTTCCGCTATATAGCGGCTATAGCAGTAATGGTGTTTGATTGTGTTAATTCTTAAATTAAATACTTCAAAGTTCCTATTAGTGTTTGATTTGCAACAGGTTTTTGATAATGGAATGATATTACTATGAATTCAAATTACTATTAATATTTTTCAAAGATATATATATATATATAGAAAGAGAGAGAGAGAGCGGTTAACATACAAAAGCCTATCATACTTCACGTACGCGACAATCATAACCATCAGATCAGGGCTATAATCACGCATGGATCAGTTTGTTTTGTGATAATCACGCATGGGAGCAATAATCACGCACGATAAGTTGATCAAAATGTAATCACGCATGTTATCTATATTAATCACGCATGTTGTGTGTGTGTGTATATATATATATATATAGAGAGAGAGAGAGAGAGAGAGCGGTTAACATACAAAAGCCCTTATCATACTTCACGTACGCGACAATCGTAACCATCAGATCAGGGCTATAATCACGCATGGAACAGTTAATAACGCATGGATCAGTTTGTTTTTGTGATAATCACGCATGGGAGCAATAATCACGCACGATAAGTTGATCAAAATGTAATCACACATGTTATCTATATTAATCACGCATGTTGTGTTTTGGTCGCGTACGTTAACGTACGTTAAACCGTGAAGTACATTATACTTTCTAGGGTGGGAGTTAGCTACAAAGTCTATTTTTCCTACAAAGTGTACAAAGTCCTTAAAACACCACAATTTTAACCATAAAACACACTCAAAACTCACAAATAAGAGAGTCAAGATCACTAAAACGCCGTATTTGTGGGTTTTGTGTTGTGTTTGGATGATAAGGCTTTGATTATCGAATGACTAACATTAGTGTGTTTTATGTTGATTATCATGTTGTGTTCTATATTCATAGTTTTACGATGGTGTGTTTGAAGTTTTTATGGGCTGTTAGGGATTGGATATTGTGTTTTAGTGGTCTTCACTCTCTTATTTGTGGCTTTTGAGTGTGTTTTATGGCTGAAATTGTGGTGTTTTATGACTTTGTACACTTTGTAGGAAAAATAGACTTTGTAGCCGAACTCCACCCATACTTTCTATATATATATATATATATATATATATAGGGTAAGGTTCATGCGAGAACCACCTTTATTGCGAGAACCGCGAGAACCAATGTGAACACAACCTAAAATAGCTAAAAAAACCTAACCCCCACCCCCCCCCCCCCCCCCCCCACCCAAAAACCTAAACCCCCCTCCCCCCACCCCCCAAAAACCTAAACCCCCCCCCACCCCCCCCCCCCCCCCCCCCCGCCCCCAAGCTAAAATGCTAAAAACTAAACCCCCAAAAAACCTAAAAAAAAAAAAACTAAAAAAATAAAAAAAAAAATCTAAATTTTTTTTTTTAATATTTTTTATGTTAAAATCGCTACTTTTAGTAGCAAAAAAAAATTTTTTTTTGCTACTAAAAGTAGCGATTTTAGCATAAAAATATTAAAAAAAAAAAAATTGTGTGTTTTTTAGCTATTTTTGGGCATTTTTTGTTGTGTTCACATTGGTTCTCGCGGTTCTCGCAATAAGGGGTGGGTTCCTAACGGATCTTTGTCCTATATATATATATATGGGGCTCATGCGAGAACTCCATTTATTGTGAGAACCATGAGAATCAATGTGAACACAACCTAAAATAGCTAAAAAAAACCTAACCCCCACCCCCCCCAAAGACCTAAACCCCCCCCCCCCCCCCCAAAGCTAAAATGCTAAACACTAAGCCCCCAAAAAACCTAAAAAAAATCTAAAAAAATCTAAAAAATTTTTTTTGATTTTTTTAATATTTTTTATGTTAAAATCGCTACTTTTCGAATCCAAAAAAAAAAATTTTTTTTTTTTAAAAAAAATATTTTTCTTCGAAAAGTAGCGATTTTAACATAAAAAATATTAAAAAAATCAAAAAAAAAAAATTTTGTGTGATTTTTTAGCTATTTTTAGGCATTTTTGGTTGGTGTTCACATTGGTTCTCCGCGGTTCTCGCAATAAGAGGTGGTTCTCGCATGATCTTCTCCCTATATATATATATATATAGGAGGAGTTTATGCGAGAACCACCCTTATGCGAGAACCGTGAGAACCAATGTGAACACAACCTAAAATAGGTAAAAAAACCTAACCCCCCACCCCCCCCCCCCCCCCCCCCCCCCCCCAAGCTAAATGCTAAAAACTAAAACCCCCAAAAAACCTAAAAAATTCCTAACCCCCCTCCCCCACCCCCCAAAAACCTAACCCCCCCCCCCCCCCCCCCCCCCCCCCCCGCGCAAGCTAAAATGCTAAAAACTAAACCACCAAAAAACCTAAAAAAATCTAAAAAAATTTTTTTAATATTTTTTATGCTCAAATCGCTACTTTTAGTGGCAAAAAAAAATATATATATATATTTTTTTGCTTCGAAAAGTAGCGATTTTTATATAAAAAATATTAAAAAAAAAAAAATTGTGTAATTTTTAGCTATTTTTAGGCATTTTTGGTTGTGTTCACATTGGTTCTCGCGGTTCTCGCGGTTCTCGCAATAAGAGGTGGTTCTCGCATGATCTTCTCCCTATATATATACATAAATTATGCATGTAGGCCTGTAAACGAACCGAACGTTCATGAACTGTTCATGAACTTGTTCGGCGGGAAGTTCGTTTGTGTTCGTTTATTTAATAAACGAACGAACACGAACAAAACAATTTGTTCGTTTAATTAAATGAACGAACATGAACACACCTTGTGTTCGTTCATTTGTATCCGTGAACATTCTTTTAGGTTCGTTCATTTATGTTCGTGAACGTTCGTTTATTTACGTTCGTTTAAATTTTAATAAATACATAAATAGTTATATTTATATAAATATTAGGTTTTCTAACTAGTTATATAAATATAACTAATTAGTATATCTATGAACTCTTAGTTAGATGTGTTTTCGGATGAAATATAATATATTAAACTTGTTTCTTCAATCATGTTAATTTATGTTTATTCAAATATGTTCAGTTAATTTTTTTTATGTTCGTTTTGTTTATGTTCGTGAACTGTTCGTTTAGGCTTTAAACGAACGAACATAAACGAACACGAACATGCCCGATTTCTTAATGAACGAACACGAACAAAAAAAATGTGTTCGATTATATGTTCGTGTTCGTGTTCGGTTAAAATTAAATGAACGAACACGAACATGCCTATGTTCGTGTTCGTTCGGTTCGTTTACAGGCCTATATGCATGTTATAAAAATTACCGCTATATCACCGCTATACCACCGCTATAACCTATATATCATATAGCGGACCTTGACCGCTATTCGATTTTGGACCGCTATAACTGCATAGCCATGAAATATAATTGGCAGAGCCCTCAGTGGCGATAAGAATGGCACTAGTCATCACCAAAGGCTGAGTAAGTGAAGGACCAGTACCCAATTATGGAGGATTTATAAAGTCTTCTATCGTTATAATAAAAGAATACTGTGTAAAACTAGTAAAAGATGAGAGAAACCGAAATAACTTTGGAAAACAACTCTGCAACTAGAAAAACAGGGAAATCAACGAATTTTCTGGCAACAGCAGGCATTGGTGAACACAGAAATCAGATCAGCATTTGCTCAGAAAACCAGTTGTGCTATGGGCCTATTGTACGAAGACGGGCCTAACCCTACTATATTTTACCATTCTGCTCTCATGTATTCATGTGTAAGCACAAGAATCCAACTATCAAATATGAAATTGTTACAACTTAAAACCTACAATATAAATATTCTTTTTCATCACTATAAAGAATGAACGCGTTTATAGAAAACGTATAACCTATGAAACAACATAACTAAAAGAGCATGTATATTAATATGTTGTACCTCTGAAACCAATGCCTTTGCGCTCCAAACGAAAGCTCCCTATAAATAAAACTATACTAATCACAAGTCACCCAAAGTAATGCAAAGGACGGTCCATAGTCACATGGTTCGCGGAACGAAAACGGGTACGCAGTTCGTGAAATTTTAAAATTCGGTACGGGGAGGGGGGGGGGGGGTAGGTTCATTCAGAACGCCAATTCGGTACGCGGTACGGCGTACCATATAGTTTGGTACGTCGTATCGTATATAAAACAATTATTACAATATGGTTTATAAAAAAAATCCAATCTGAAAAACAAATTTGATAATCATATCCTAATTCATAAGTTCTGAGTTCATAACAGATCAATCATCATCATACTCAGTAAATCCCACCAATAGCAAAGCAAAGGTAGGGTCTGAGGAGGGTAAGATGTAGACAGCCTTACCTCTACCCCGTAGGAATAGAGAGGCTGCTTCCAGTGAGACCCCCAGCTCGATAGTAGTTTTGCATCAAGCCTTGGACATAAGGCACATAACACTCGGCAATCGGGACAAAGACCGATTAGTGCATGTACCCTTTTGTCTTTCAGCTATCAACGCCACCACATGATGCATGATTAACCGTCCTCCACTTTTAACGTTATTTTCACGAAATTAGTAAAATAACGTTAAAATTAGTGCACTTTTACTTTTGCCCCCCGATGGCCCACACATATATACATTATATGCGCATACCGCAAGCGAGGCGTATGAGTTCATAACAGAAAATTCATTAAATAATAATATCAATTACAAATATATCTCCTAAAATAATGCAATCTGTTACATTATTATAGGTCGGCAATTAGGCTCCATTAAAAAGGCGGGAAAAGTGTCTAAACACGTTTGCAATTCGTTCATCTATTGACTGGTACGTGAATCGAATCGTTCCGAAACGGCGAATTTTTCAATCAGAAACACGTTTTTCAGTGATTCGGAACGAGTATTGTGATAATCGGGTACGACCTTTTTTCCGATCTGGTTCGCGAACCCAGGCCGAATGGTTTGATTCTGTACCCGATTCTGGTACGGCCAAACCGATTCGGGATTCGAGGGGGGGGGGGGTCTGCGTTTCCTGTGACTATGGGACGGTCTTTGTATAAAAGAATAATAATAATAATAAGATTTAATTATTGTTTTCGTCCCTGTGGTTTGTCAAAAATCACTATTTCAGTCCATTAGTTTAAAAATTGCGATTTCAGTCCCTGTGGTTTCACTTTCGTAAGCATTTCAGTCCCTGTGGTTTCACTTTCGTAACCATTTCAATCCATTATTCTGTTAAGTACAGGGACTGAAATGGTTACGAGGTAGACTGAAATGGTTACGAAAGTGAAACTACAGGGACTGAAATCGCAAATTTTAAACTAATTGACTGAAATAGTGATTTTTTACAAAGCACAGGGATGAAAACAGTAATTAACTCTAATAATAATGATAATAGTTTTAGCACATTAAGTAGTAAAGATGATAATTAAGTTCACAAAATAAATGTTATTAGTAAAATGTGTTTGTGACATACTGCTCCATGTGCTGCATGTTGTTGACAACGATCAGATGTGACAACCCATACTCTTGGGCATCCATCATCTCTCAAGGCTGCAACCTACCAACGAATTCAGGATTATATTAATTATAAAAAAGGTTTAGAGACAGAGTAAATGGGTAATAATTATATGTACCCTTTAGATACCAAATTTTGTTGATTATGTCAATGAACTTACTACTTACCTCTTTCTCTATCCAGGCATCAGCACATGTTTCAGTTGAATAAATGATATCGACACTGCAATATTCTACAAGACCATTAAACTATCTGAAAAGAGGTAGCGAGAAATACTAAATGTTAGCTTACGAAAAATACCCAGCAAAATTTTCTTTGTGCATTGGAAGACCAGACATCATAGCATCAAAAACAACTACCACTTTCACCTCTGAAAATGTCCAAATTGAAACAAATTAGAGTATGCGTTCATAATAGGATAATTTATTTTATACTAGAACAGTTTAGGACATTCTAAGGAGTTGAATACACTAGGCGACTTTTGACCGATTTTTGTTTTAGCAATTTTAAATGGCACAAACCTCTTAGCATTCCAAAGGTTATAAGCTCGTCAACTAGCTTTTGGCGAGCAAGATCGAGTCTTCCATTCATAAAATGTTTTTTGAGCTTCGGCCAATAGCCGCAGACATTATAACCATCAACAAGCAACACCGGGACTGCAGTATCTATACCCTGATTTGTACTATTCAATAAATTCATAAATACTCGGTGCTTTAGAAAATAATTATTTAAGTTTAACTGAAATAACTTGTAGCCGTTTCAAAAAGTGGGGAAGAAATTTACTAATAAAGGGTCAAAGTAGGATCACGATAAAGCTCAGTATCATCATCTGGAAGGTCATCTTTTTCCACCTTTTTCCTACGGTAACTAGTAGCATGTTTGGGTGCGCCAGATTTTCTCTTTTGATATTCCTGTCATAAAATACAAAAAAAAAACAAAAAAAAGAATGAAAAGAATGAAAAGAACATTATTAATAAAATACAAGGATTTAGAAAAGTTGTACGCATTAAAATGCACTTTGGACAACATTCAACTTCTGACGCCCACTCATAAGTAAATGGATCAATATAGTCAGCTCTAAGTTTTAACAAACGGTTGATGCTTTGATTCATGAGCATAGTTAACTAATTCACCTTCCATAACTTCAAGAATTGCAAGTTTTGCTTGACATTTGATGTAATCCTGGCTGGAGGAGGCTCAGAACCCTATAAAAAAAGAAGAAAAACTTGCAGTACACATGTAACACAATTCATATAATTTTTAAAAAAAGTGAAGAAACAATACATACATACATACATACACCTCATGCTTTCATGGATTAAGTTTGAACCAAGCAATTGGAAACTGGTTAGTATTATTAATTAATTAATTAATCCATTCTCTATGCTAAAAGACTAAATTTATGTGTATAATTGTACCTTGTACATGGTGGTTGATTAAAACAAAGATATTGCATACAAATTGGAGTTTTATAAGACACCGAGCAACTATTTGAGCAAATGAAATCCATTGAAAAGAAAAGATAAGTCGAAGACCAATAAAATTGGTCGGTCGATTCTCCTCCAATTCAACCACCAACCCTATACAAGCACCAAACAAATGAAATAAATTCATTAAAGAGGGGAAATTGACCTTAGCAGATTGGGAATTCTTGTTCTTCTGGGCAACAATCTTGGAAGATGAACAACCACAATTAACGTACGGCAATACAGAAGCTGAGTTTGAGATTGCGATTAGTTTCATGCTACTTCTTCTTCTTCAACCCTCCTCTTCCTGTTCTTGAATTCCATGTACAGTCCATAACCTTTCTTCGTGGCGTCAATAATGCCGCTTGTTCTCGCACCCATTTATCTCATCTGCTTAGAATACAAATTTACATAACTCGTCCCTTAACTATCCACCAGTTGTTATATTTAGCGATTATCATAACATAGATCTATAATAATCCCATGTAAAGATCTATCATTTGTGCACTAAATACATATACAACTGTTCTCCAATCATCATGACTTGCTTTTTATGCTTCGGTTCTTTTATATTTTGGTGCACGTAGGAGTTTCGTAGCTACCGCCTTTGTTCCTTTACTTAAATGTAACGCTGGTATGATAGACAAGGCCTTCGACATAGAAACTGTTATTGGTAGGAACGCGAAAGTATCAAAAACTATAGATGATTGTTGGATAGAATTGAAGAGTCATAAGTTTCAGTAAAGTTGTTTCTTATAACCTTACGAGGTTTTGACGTAGTGTTGGGTATGGATTGGTTAGCTGCTTTCGACGCACTGATTGTTTATAAAAGGAAGATGATTCATCTTAAAGCTCCTGATAGTAGTCTAGTTATGATCCATGGTAAGAAGGAATGTATAGCGCTGAAGGTCATCTCGATGATCAAGGTGAAAAAGTTCATAAACAGAGGGTGTGGAGCTTACCTAGCGTATGCCATCAATGTTGAAGCTGGAATGAAGAGTATACAGGACGTACCCGTGGTGTTCAACTTTCAAGATGTGTTCCTTGAGGATTTTTCTAGAATCGCACCTGACAGGAGTTAGATTTTCAGATTGACTTACTACTTGATGCTTAACCCGTTGCTAAAGCGTCGTACCACCTGGCCCCATTAGAAATGAAAGAGTTAAGTTGTTATTTATAAAAAAATATATGTTAAGGGGTTGTTCTTTTAATAAATGGGAACTATAAAAATAAGGCAAATCAACTTAGCTTAATTAGAAGCTGAGGGGCCTGGTGGACATATTTTGAAAGTTGATGTGTAGACTAACTAGAAAACAACAGGGACCAAGTTGCCATTATTGAGACTTCAGATTTAATGATGGAAAAAGGAAGGACACGTCAACTAACTAGGTTAGTAAACCTAGCTAGCTTAGTTGGATTTTTTTTAAGAAGATAACTAACTAGGTTGGATATTGATGATAACTAACTAGGTTAGATCTTCCCAGGTGGAGATCTCCGAACTCTTTCACTTGCTGGAAGATTTGTTTACTTTTCAGTGGAGTGGAGGCAATGATTCGTGGAGCTGGAAAGGAGACTCGAGCGGCAATTTTTCAGTTCGTTTAGCAAAGTTGTTTCTCTACAATACCTTTAACACTTTCAAGACTCCGACAATAAACTGGAAAGTTTGGGTCCCTATTAAATGCAAGATTCTGGTATGGAGAGCTATTCGGGACCGTCTTCCTACCTGTGCAGTGTTAGAGAAGCGAGGTGTTCAATTGCAAGAGACGAATTGTATTCTTTGTCAATCGGGTCACGAAACGGCTATGCATCTGTTCACCGGGTGTGTATTCTCTTTTGAAATCTGGAATAGAATTATGGCTTGGTGTCGCCTATGCCCTTTTTATGCCTTTGATGTGCCGGATGTTCTATCGATTGTCGACTCTCAATTGGTTTCAAACCAGAAAAAGTCCATTATTCGGGGTATTATCTACACGGCGCTGTGGTCGATTTGGAATGAAAGAAATGCACGTATCTTTTTACGCAAACATAGAAGACCGGTTGAAGTGTTCGAGTACATCAAGACTACTTCGTTCTTTTGGTTTCGTCATAGAACTAGAATTAAAGATTTCGATTGGAAAAAATGGTGTAATTACCCTTTGGACTTGATGTAATCGTTTGTTTTGTGCCCCGGGGTCCTTGCTTTAAGGACCACCTTTTGGGTGTTTTGAATGAAAGTTACCTTACAAAAAAAAACTTAATTAGAAGCTAGTGTGGGACGGAATTCGAACCCGGCCCACCCGTGAAATCAAGCACCATCGTAACCAGCTGAGCTACATGCACTTCATGTGCTCACTCCACGTCGTTCAGTATATAACTACAACCAGTGACATCCTGTATTTCCAGGTTAACGCCGTTAACCCTTTTTGTTAATTACATTTAGTAACGCATGAACAAACATACGGAGTTAATTTGATTAACTTAGCAAAACAAAGGCCCTGTGTGTCATTTTATAAAGTTATGTTGATAACTTTCTGCTCAAGTTTGAGACTTGGGAAACATGAAGGACCATTTGTGCATTTATTAAAAGTTCGTTTAAAAAAAATAATAATAAAACCAAATCACAACCCTAGGTCGCCCCCCATACTCACGTACGCACACTCTCCCTTTCATCTCTCCCAAACGATTTTTCAAGAAGCCAAGTAAACCATAATCTCACTTGTTTGATCTTCATCTCCATCTCTAGGTAATCTATTTAAGGTTTTATGTATAGTTTTAGTTGCATGTTGGCTGCGTTTCTTGATTCTACATGAGTTCTTGATCTTGTTGTGATTCTTGATGCATGATAACGTAGATTCTATGTGTTAGGGTTGCTAGAAACATGTATTTTAATGTCTAGATGATGATACTTGTTAGTTTAGTAACTCTATGATCATGCATGCACGCTAGGGTTTTGGTTATGTATGATCTTGGTAATGAAACTTGATGCTAAATTCATGTATGTGATGTTGATGGGGTTTTTTATTGCTAAAAATAGTGTTATAATGTCATAAACATGTTTTAATTGAAAGCTGAATTCAAACAGAACCTAATCCGAATTTACTGCCGACTTGTATCAGCTGTACCGTGGGCAAAAATTTGATGAAACCATGTGTTTCTTGAGTCTAAAATGTAACTCCAGGAAATAACTTTCAAACCCCACTGGAATCATAATTTTTTGATGAGTTTTGATACATTTAATGAAATTTTCCGTTTCAAAGGTGCAGGCTGCGTTTTTTGGCAGAAATTACAGCCTATTACGAATATCATAACATAGTTTGTGTTTGAAAATTATATATGAAATTTATACAGTAGGTAGTGCTAGGAAGTTACAAAATTCTCCAACTAGAATTTCATTAAAAGAGTTACCGAGAATTTTTAAATAATTTTTACCGTAAACTGTCACCAGAATGTGATGAATTAGACCTAGGTGTACTATTTGATTTTTGGTGAATTTTGTGCAAGTGTTTAGGGCATGAGAAAAATCCACAAGCATTAGTGGATTAAATGACATGCTTTGTAATTTATTTGGAATTTTTGTGATTCGTTTACTATTTTAAATAAATTCCTCTAAACAGCCCAAAAACGGACATATTGGTTGAAAGGGGCTGAAAGTTTACACTAATGTCTCTAAGTGTGTTGCATGTTGTTTCATGGTAGGAATGATTGTTTGAAACCTGAATGGGTATACTTTAATGTGTGCATTTTATGCTATGAACACGTACACGAAACCACACGATTGAACGTCTATGTATCACCTTGTTTACTTGCTATGTGTTAGATATGTGTAGAGTTACATGTCTTGTATAAACACACACTAACAAACCTACTGGTAACCATAATAGGAAGTGGTTGACCACATCAGCTCGCAATTCATTTAAGTCATACTGAGCAAAACAAAGGTGAGTTCATGGCCCCTACTCTTTAAACGTTTATAAAACACAAAGGGAGAAAACATGTATCACATTACTGCAAAGTAATGCCACGTTACGGGAACGTAATGCTTAACGTTATGGTAATATAACATCTTTAGTTAATAGAGTTTTTGTTATGTCGTTATGGTCAAAAAGTAGCATTTTATCACATAAAGTCCTCACAAACCTCGGACCGTTAGTATTGGGTGGATAGCGGGGAATTTTGAGTAGTACTATTGGGTCCGACAAGCCCCACTCGAGCTAGTCGCGCTAGCTAGACCGGTAATGGTCAACGGGTGTACAATTGGCCTAAATTTCGCCATGATCAGTGATAGACCTGGCAAACAGAGGCAACAACAGTCAGCTTCGGTTTCGAACTCTTTCGTGACGTAACATAGGTTAGCTACCTACAATATAACAAGTAACTGCTAAACACTATAATTACTGTTTGGGTTGGAACGGTGGAAACTTTTGGGAAACAACTTACTTTGTAACTATGAACTAAAACCTGTGAATTCACTCATCATAATTGTTGATACTTGTTTCTTGCATGTTTTCTTAGGTCGCTAAGGTACTAACGGTTTAGGTGCACAACATGAATATCAAAAACAATTTTCTTGATGATGCATTATTACATTATTTACGTTGGTTTGAGCGTTTGTTTTGGCGCACACTTTACTTTACGTTTATTTACGCTTTCGCATTTTCTTTAACTATTATTGGTTGTTTGGTTTAAAACGTATTTTTCTCATATAGAGGTCGTTCTGTATGACTAGTGTCTTAGATCCTGGTTTGTCACGCGCCTCGCGGTAAAGCCCCGCAGGTGGATTTTTGAGGGTGTGACAAATTGGTATCAGAGCCACTGGTTATAGAGAACTAGGTTTGCATTTAGTAGTAAACCTAGGCTATAGCCACAAATATGACACTAGTATGAAACCGACACGAACACAAACACCTAGTGCTCACACATATCTTGTTAATTTATTTCACGTGTATCTTGTAACGTTACATGACATGCATGTCGACATCGAGTTTCCCCGAATCCCCACCCCCAACACCTAGTTTTCATGAACTATGGGTTGTTTCCACAAAATTACGGTTACATTTGGATTTTTAGTATGGTTCTAGTATTCGTATAACCTATTTATGGATTTTAGTTAAGTTTATTACTTTTACAAATCCCGTTACTATTCGTTAACGTCAAAGATCGGTTGAACAGGGTGTGACCAACAAAATTCAGCGCAAAGATATTAGGAGCTGCGTTGACGACGACAGGGAAGCCCGTCGGTGATGCGGGGTGATTTTACCGACGTCTTAACCCACTGTCTAGACAACTTTGGCAACGACGCATTAACCACCCCGCCTCGCCGATGCAGAAGGAGTTCGTCGGTGATGCCACCCCCTTAACCCAGAATCCTGTATTATAGGGAATTACGTTATTAGAATGCCTTTAACCTAGTCTATAACCTTCCTAGGGACCTAAACATGAGTAGCCTTAGGATTTCTATCCTAATCTTCATCCTCATCCTCATCCTTATTCTTGCCATAACTACTCTATGATTTAAAAATCATCTAACCTTAGATGATTTATCTTAAACCTTTAGGGTTTATGCCTTAAGGTGTTTCTCAAAACGTTTTCTCAAACACTCGTCAAAATCTTTTGTTTTAATAATGTGAACACATGCAATCTGTAAAGGTGAATGCTTGTACCCCGAGTTTTCTGTGTAAGGCTAGATTGTTCGTATAAATCTGCATTACCGGACCAGTCACTCATACCTGGTGTCGCAACCCCCGGCCCCTATCTCCTGGGAACGGGCGGTCGCGAGCTCAGATTCAGTGGTATCAGTGGTTTTCATTTTGGCAGCGGAATTTACATCAGGATCGTAGTTAGGAAATATTTTATCAGAGTAAAATACCACACTTTTATAATAATAAACACATGGGTAAAACCCAAGTTTATATTGCAAACATGTTTATAGGGATAAAACCTAATTTATTGAATAAAACATCTTCTTTATTTTAGGTAACTTTTACAGCTACATTTTCCAAGCCTTTAGTGCTGTCCAGCTGGCTTCTATTTTGCTTTCACATTTTGTTACCTGAAACGCGTTTAAAAACATTTTTTCAGTGGGAAATACTAGTGAGTGAATCCCAGTATAATCAAAACAGGTTTTATCATTGTACAGTATTGAGGGCGATCTCGCAATTATATTTGTTTCCAATTCTTACTTTAATTACCACCCACGGTACTGTCATCCCGACTTGTGGTCATGTTACTACTCACAGTGTAGTAACAAATTTTGTATACAAAACCCCAACATACCGACGATAATTGTAGAATTTACAAATACTCAATCACTGTTAATCATAATGTAAAACATTTGAGGTTTTGTAAAAACAGTTTGCAAAAAGGTTTACACAAAAAGGAGATTACTCACATTGTTACTTTAGGTATTTTTTCCTGTGATTTCCTGGTTATAATCTATAAATTTAAATAATGAACACGCGTTAGTATAATAACCCAATTTACATTAGTTATACCCTCCTCGAGACAGAACTCCAAAGACTACGTCGGGCAGAGCCTTGACAGTCGTTACGGAGCACTAGATCAATCGGGCAGCGTATCTAATACGTAACCGGGGGTTAAAATACTTACAACGAGGCAGAGCTTCACTAATTAGTGGGTATAATACCCGAGTATAAATTCTATACTATAGAAATTGAGAGAGACAGAAAGTTTTTGAACGAATTCCAAATGAATCCGATCGACCCTATTTATAGTGCTGATACAACACTTCCTCGCGGCCCGCGAAGGATACAAGGAAGGGCTTCGCGCCCCCCGACGTAGAGGTATAGGGCCTAGCTATGCTGATTCGTCGATTCTAGGTTTGACACGAGCCTGCCACGTGGCAGCTCAGGGACTCGCCTGGTGGTCTTACTGCCGCGCCCCGCGTAAACCGAAGACAATGTCTTCGCGGCCCGCGAGTGACACCAGGATTTTGATTTTATTTAAATTTAATAAAATTAAAGGTATTTAGGGCCATTATACGTATACGGGGTGTATTTTGGGACGTATAAGGGTGTCCTAAATATTTTTTAAGAGTGTCGGAAATAATTTAGGAGGGTTGTTATATCCTCCCCTCCTTAATTTAGAACTCGTCCTCGAGGCCTACTGGAACAGGTGTGGGTATTTTCTCTGCATGTCTGATTCAAGCTCCCATGTGTATTCCGATCCTCTTTTGGAATCCCATTTTACTTTGACCAGAACTAATCTCTTGTGTTTGAGATTCTTAACTTTCCTGTCTTCAATCTGTAGTGGCTTCTCTACGAACTTAAGTTTCTCATCTACCTCTATGTCCTTAAGAGGTACCACTAATGATTCATCGGCTAAGCACTTTTTGAGATTACATACATGAAATACATCATGTATTCCTGCCATTTCCTCTGGCAGTTGTAGCTGGTAAGCTACTGGTCATATTCTTCTAATAATCTTAAAAGGTCCAACATACCTGGGACTTAGCTTTCCTCTTTTGATGAATCTTACCACTCCTTTCCAAGGAGAAACTTTTAACAACACCTTATCTCCTACTTGAAACTCCAATGGCTTTTGCCTGTTATCAGCATAACTCTTTTATCGATCGCGTGCTGTTTTTAGTCGTTCCTTGACTTGAATAATCTTGTCCGTAGTTTCTTGTACGATTTCAGGTCCAGACAATTGCTTTTCTCCAATCTCTGCCCAACAGACTGGAGTTCGACACTTTCGTCCATAAAGTGCTTCGAAATGTGCAGCATTAATACTGGTATGATAGTTGTTATTATAAGAAAATTCTATTAATGGTAGATGATCGTCCCAATTTCCTCCGAAATCAATTACACAAGCTCTAAGAATATCTTCCATCGTCTGAATTGTCCTTTCGCTTTGTCCATCCGTTTGAGGATAATAAGCGGTGCTTAGATTTAGCTTGGTTCCCATTGCTTTTTGGAAACTTGTCCAAAAATGAGAAGTAAAACGGCTATCTCTATCAGAAACAATTGATAAAGGAATTCCATGTAATGAAACTATTTCATTTACATATAATTTGGCTAATTGTTCCATACCGAATTGTAACACCTCGTAAAATCGTGTCCAATGACGTGTTGACATGTGTAATAAACCCTAATAAAGTCAAGCGTTGACTATGAAGGACTAATTTCATCAAAATCGAAAACTTTGAATGTGGAAGGACTGAAAGTGTCAACATGCCTAAACTAGGCCTCTGAGTGACCTTAGACGGTGTCCGTATTCTTAAATGAGCCACTTGTTGACGAGAGGAGCCGTTTGCGTAATTATTTGAAGGTTTGCGCGACGAAGGTTTAAAAGTGTCAACATGTTAATTCTTACCTCTGAGTGACCTTTAAACAAACCAAGAGCTTCGTAATGTTCGATTTTACTCTCAAGAATAAGTGATAACAATTTCACGAGGTTTCGATACCGTTATGTGTTGTTTACACAAATTCCTAAGAATAAGGGTTAAAAGCGTCAATGAGACGAAACTAGTGTTTTCGGGGATCGTTTAACGAAACTGGACCTAACGGTGTTTGGTGATACTCTCAAGATCATCTACATACTGACTAGAGGGGTTAAAAGTGCCTAAAATGCAAGTTAAATACATTTGAAGGTGCAGGGACTGAACTTGCAATGTTTGAAAGTTTAAATGCTGATTTTGTGAGTCTAGGCGGGCCGCGTAAGAGACTTCTCAATCTTACGCGGGGCGCGTAAAAGTCCCCAGCGAGCAAAACAGTTTTCAGCTGCTGTTTTGTTTATTGCAGCCATGATTATCTTCCTTGATCACCAAGTTATGTGCTTACCAAGGCTTTTGCTCAGAATACAACATTTGTCACAATCTTATCAAGCCTTATAGGACACACTATACACTTGTCTTGATCCTATGATTTCCCAAAACCTATATAAAGGATGAAAGTTCATCCATTTTAATTGCCATTTTCATTCCTTCTCTACACCACTCAATCTGGAGCTTTTCTAATCTGAGTGGAACTTATTTTCTTGTAGAAAAGATAGCTAGGACTCTTTGTAAGTGTCTTAGCCCTCTCTTTAGTTCAGTTTTATAGTTTATAAACCGAAAAGTCAAGCTATCGTAATTAAGCTTTGACTTCCGGTTTAATCATAAATGATCCAGCCACTGACCGAAACGAAAATGGTTATGGAACCATATTAGGATAGGTGATTAACCCTTAAAAGGGCACCTCATAATTATTTCGTTTGACTAGTTAATTGTCGGGTCAAACTAGTTAGTCAAAAAGTCAAACTGGACAGAAAGGTTAAAAATGATTTAAATAAATAAAACAGAGGTTCTAAATTATATTTTAACATTCTAATGACTTAGTAATTAATATTAGAACATGTTTAATCAGTCCTAACCCGGCAATTTTGAGTCTAAGGTCAGTTTATAACCGAAAGTCGCAAAAGCATGACTTTTGCTTTGACTTTCAGTTCTGACCCGTTTAAGCTTAATTCTTCCATGTTTTAAGCTTCCATTAGGACCGTATTATATAGTAGTATAACCCCCTGAGGTTATATTGCTTGGTCCTTAGTAGTTTGAATTATATGCACATGTCCTTTATTATGCTTATAAATGCCATAATTGCCCTTTTGACTTATAAATGAGATTTTTAGAAATGTGAGTGGACGAAAACCTTGGTTACTGATATATAAGTATGTCCCGAAAATTTCACATCAGTTCTTGGTCTCAAATAGAAGTTATGCTCGATATCGTAAATAGAAGCTTTTTATTAAGTAAATTGCGATATCTTGCATAAGGCATGTTTAAACTTGGATTTTGACCCAAAACTCATTACCTACTGTTAAGATATTATTTTTAGGGATTTTTGAAATTTTTTATCAGATTATAATCTGACCGTAACATGGAGTTCTTGTGTAATTCGGTAAATGACGATAATACCCTTTTCATGCATAAAATGAGATTAACGATTGATTTGAATGCCAAACCTTTTCCTACTGATTTCATACATTAAATAAATTATTTTGGGCATTCAAAACTGGTCAAAATCTCAAATTTCCCTAAAACACCTTAATTATCGTCAATTAGCGATTTTACGCTATTTAGGCGCATAGTATGGTTTTAAACCATATTTAACCCCTAAGACTTATTACCTACAGAAATTTTAAGTAAATTTAGTCGGATTGTGATGTAATAAATCTGCATAACCCGTTTTAATCTGTATTGTTTGATAACATAAACATTGGGGGTTAACGACCGTGTCCTGGATATCCTCGGCTCATTAAAGTTAAAAATGGCCACGACCTATGCACGGGGTGTAGGCATACACTCGACAGATGCAAATGCTAAAATATAAGTGACCCACATGTTGGAGATAACTCCTTTGTGGGTTTTGTAAGTGGTGAGTCGGTTAATCAAGACCGGCTTCCAAACCGGCCCCATATGTATGACAAACATGTGAAACAGTATACAAGATTTTATTAAAGATTGTCCCAAGTTATAAATGGTTTGTGCCATGTGCACTTAAATCAATTTTCATAAACTCTTTTCAAATGAGTCAGTTAATTGTATTTACCAGTGAAAACTGACGTATTTTCAAAAGACTAAGTGGCAGGTACTACTCGTAATAGGCTGGGAGTTGCTCGGTGTCGAAATAGAGGATCTTGCAAATCCTTAAAGATGCCCTAAAGTCTGCTAAACTTCATTTTATACTTTCCGTGAAGATCCACCTGTAGATTTGATATTACAGACTCGTCAATAATAAATACTATGTTATTTTCAGACATTTGGGTTTGTAATAATATTTTTGATATTCCAAGACTTCCGATGTGCTATTATGTGTATGTTTGACCATGATGATATCAACTACGTCACGATACTCCCCACCGGGCCCACCGGTAATTTGTGGAAATATCGGGGTGTGACAGGTTGGTATCAGAGCCAATATTGAGTGAATTAAACACTAGTCTTTTGTGTTTAATCTCAATGACACAGTAGCATATTCCTTAGACCTTTTGAGTCTAGACTTAACATAGGAATGCTCTCATCCCTATTAAGTAAACATTGTTTTCGATTTTATGTATTTTGAATATGTCGCCAAGCAATGAAGCTGTTGATGGAGATTCTCCTTATCCGAAGCCAATGAATGCCAAGCTTCGTAAAACGGCTAGAATAAGCGTGCGACCGATTTGGAGGAGAGACCTTCATGAGATCATTCCAAAAATCAAATCTATTGGATAGCAATCAGACTTCAGAGTCCATACCGGAGGTCCCTGAGGCTCAAATTTTAAAGTCTGCACTAGTGGAGTCCATACCATGTGGTCCCTGAGACTCCCGTTTTGAAAATATTGCTAGTGAACGCTGATGATCCTTATTTCTTACCCCAAGTTTTGGAATCCCAGACCTGGATTATATCAGTCAAAACCCAACCCGTGATCCCTATCATTCCTTAACCATTGAATCCTTAAGTTCTACTTCTATATCGGATCCTGATTGGAATACTTACTTATTCACTGAGGTCTTCAGTGTTCCTACCGTATATGGTAAACAAAGAAGAGAGACAATCGAAAAGGAGCAAGGAAGGCGTTAGAGAATCCTTCTTTCATAATATTCTTTCTCTTTCAAGTCCTTATAAGGACCTATCTCTTCTATTTAGTCCCTGTGTGGACATACCTTTTGACTTAAGACCCTATATGGGCATTTGCTATTTGGTCCTTTCATGGACATTATATTTCAATATAGTCCCTTGTGGACATTATATTCCAATAAAGTCCCTCGGTGGACATACTATTTCAATATAGTCCTTTCATGGATGTGTGATTTTATTAAAATCCCTTTTGTGGATACACTATTTTAAGATAGTCCTCCCGTGGACTTGATATTTCAATATAGTCCTCTCATGGACATTATATTTCTTCGTAGTCCTTTCGTGGGCATAGTATTTCATAAAAAGTCTCTTCGTAGACATATTATTTTATCAAAGTCCCCTGGCGGACATAATAATTCATTACCGTCCTTTCAAGGACATATTATTTCATCATAGTCCCTTCATGGACATGCTGATTCATCAAAGTCCCTTTTATGGACAAATTATTACATCTAGATCCCTTGTGGACATGATATTTTATAATAAGTCCCTTTAAGGACATATTGTTTCATTAATAAGTCCCAGTGGGAACGTACCTTTCGACATAAAGTCCCTGCGAGGACAATTGCTTATTAACGTCCCTTCATGGACATGTTATATCATAATAATCCGTATGCGGACATATCCTTTTAGTCCCTGCGCGGACTAAAGCTGCTTAAAGTCCATGTGAGGACATTTGTACAGTAAAGCCCTTTTGTGTGCACGCTGTACCAATATCGTCCTTTTATGGACATGTTAGTTCATTAAAATCCCTTTGGGAATACGTTATTTCGAAATAGTCCCTTTGAGGACATGATATTTCACTATAACCCCTATATGGACTTATAATATTTATAGTCCTTATACGGACTTATATTTTTCTCTTAGTCCTCAGTGGACAAATATATTACTAAAAGTCCTGATTAAGGCACTATTGTAAATTCCTAATAATTTAGGAAAGTTTTGAAAATTTTATGTAGGTATTCATTTCGTCCTTTATCCAATGATAGTTCTGAATTTTACTCGAACTTTATCGATCAGCTGAAAATTTCAAAAGATCTTCTTAATGGTATAACCTAGCCTATATGTCTATGAACATGGCTATGATGGTAAAACACTCTTAAGATAATTAATCTTTGTTAACATCTGAGAACATGTTAACACTCCTGGCAGTGTGGCGTGAGAAACCACACCAGCCGTCAAGGTATTGGTTTACGACCAAGCCTTAAAGCCTATATGATCAGAATAGATCATGGCAAGTATCATCAATGTGATGATCATACCATAAACATTCATTAGTGATGTTCCGTCTACGGGCCATATTATATTGTCCATTTGTGACAAAGACATTGTGATCTTTACGATCCCCTGTTCAAGGTAGTGAGCTGTGCTCAAGCCTAATAATCTATATGATCAATGCGATCATGACTAAAATCATCAGTACGATGATTAAAATTTAAACATCCTTAATGTTTTGCTTAAGGGCTATATTATATTGTCCAATTGTGGCAAGACAATTGTAATCTTTTATGATTCTTTGCCCAAGGGGGTGAGCTATGCTCAAATCCCATAGTCCATGTGATCATTGCGATCTTGACTAATATCATCAGTATGATGATCATAATATTAACATCCCTAGTGATGAAGTGCCTAAGGGCTATACTTTACTCTATTGTTAATAAGACAAAGATAGTGATGATCTTTAAGATCCCCTGTTCAAAATGGTGGGTTATACCCAAACCTAATAGTCAATATGATCGATGTGATCGTGACTAATATCATCAGATATGATGGTTATATACAAACATCCATTAGTTATGTCAATTGAATTACCTTGCGCCAAAAAGGATCGTCTTCCAAGATGATGACAGTTGTAGTCTGTGACTCCCTGTCCAAAGGTGAAGAACTATGTTCAAACCTTGAAGCCCCTGATCCAATAAGATTGCGGCTTATAAATTAATGCCCTTCGCGACGAAACAGCGAGCTACATTTTAAAGTCATTCATGACAAGCCAATGTGCTATAAATTGTCGTTCGTGACAAGTTAACATATTAAGTATTAACATCCTTTGTGGTACGCCTTTTGTGCCAGATTCTATAATGTCTTCCGAGACAGGCCTTTAGTGCCATATCTCATAACGTCCTTGTGACAAGGCCATTTTGAGCCATATCTAAATGTCCCTTGCGACAAGGTTTTCGTGCCATATGATTATTATGTCCTCCATGGCTAGGCTTTATGCCATATTCTTCTATGTCACTTGTGGCGGGCCTCTGTGCCATATACATATATATATATATATATATATATGATAAAAAGTCCTGTAAGGCTAGCCTTTGAGCTATTCATAATAATCCTTGTGACAAAGACAGATGTGACATTGTAATCCTCTGTTAAACAGGTAATGGACTCGGTCCAAACCTTAAATGCCATTGATGGTTCTCTTGTGACCTAGGCAAAAACAATATTTGATATTCCTTCAAATAACATTCATTAGGAATGGTCGGAACATAATAGCCTATACGGTTTTTGGATGCCGTGGCTAATCTATGTCAGGTCATCAAAATGATGACTAACAATTGTATAAATTGGTGGTTTGTACTAAGCTTCGAGTATGGCAAAGTCAGATGAGGTAGACAACAGTAGCGATGCAATAATGCGACAGATGCTAATGATGCTACAAATGTAAACCTCAATATTAATGGAGTTAACCTCCAAGCTGTAATTGACGCAACTATAGAAAAGGCCATGAAAAAGTTCAAGGAGCCAAATGTTTCTCGCTCCAAACCTTATTTAAAGCAACATTCATCTACTCATGAGGAGAGTTTTGTTCACGCTTTGAATGTGAAGAATGAACCAAAGAAGATAATGTAAAATGAGGAGTTTCGTTCCTCTAAAGGATGTACTTACGAGTACTTTGTCCCTTGCGAGCCAAGAGACTTCAATGGCGAAAACGAAGCCATTGATTGCATGAAATTATTGAACAAGATGGAAACCATTGTGAAGTTCAACGGTTGTGCTAAGAAAGGCACTGTCAAGTACGTATCACAGTCGTTTAAGGGCGCTGCCCTTACTTGGTGGGAGACATTAATCAGGTCCAGGGGAAGGTACCCCTATACAATATGGAATGGTCCAAGTTTATGGACCATATCAGAAAAACCTACTGTCCATGACATGAAATGGAAAAGGGGGAGTCAGATTTTCTAACTCTCACCATGAAAAATCTAGACTGTCGACAGTATGTCACCGACTTTAATTCATTATTTGGGATAGTACCCTATTCGATTAACCCAGGATCTAAGCGTATTGCACAATATAGTGGTGATTAGCACCAGAGATAAAGAAGCATGATAAAGCTTCAAGCTGGCAAGGAAGGTACAGCCAAAGCCTGGAGAGGCTGAGAAAGGAAATGCCTGAACTCACCAGATGAATGCCAAGAGGCAGTACATGATGTCATCAAGTATATTCCTTATCATTTATCAATGATAACTTCTGCTAAGTGTCCTGTTTCTAATATAGGCAATAATAAGTCTTTCGTAGACCATAAGCTTAGCAAACTTTTGATGATACTCATAAGAACTCCAGATGCTAAGTATAAGGTAGAACCTACCAATGAAACCATAGAGACCGTCTCTTCTATTTTCGACGATGATCCATCTAAGAAATCTAAGAGTACTCTTCTTCGAATAGAGTACGACAATATATGTTATTTTAATTATTTTCTCATTGATTTCTATCAAATGCGAGTGCCAACTATATTTGATGAAAGCGCCATATGAGGATTCGCGTAACTTAGTGTGTCCCATAGATTGCGTCCATGCCTGATCAGTATGGATGTTTAATGCATGGAACCACTAAGATATACCAATAGTCATATTTTACTAAAGTCAGCTAGTGGTATTCAAAGAAGATATCCATAATAAAAATGCCTAAGTAGGCGTCTCTACTTAAGGCATCCGTGCAATCGTAAAACAGATGTGTCATTTGCATGGCACAAGCGACGGTAAGTGGACCAAGGTCAAAGATTGAGCTACCTCTATCATATTTGGATAATTTGATTTCTTCTTAGTTGAACTACCCTGTTTTACCCCTGAGGGGCAAAGTGAAGATAGGATTGACATCCTATTAAGAGTTGTATCTGTTACAGAAGCTCCATATCGGTTAGCATCAACAGAAATGGAAGAACTGAGAGCTAACCAAATGAGTTTATAAAGAAAGGCTAGTACAGCCTAACTCATCATCTTAGGAGTTCCGATTATTGTTGATAAAGGAAGGCGCAATGCTATACACTTGTGTATTGGTTATTGCAACCTAACTAGGAAACGATTAAGAATCATTATTAGCTACCCAGGATCGTCGATTTGGTCGACTAACTATGAGAATAGATGATCCCTTAAGATTGATTCGGGTGGTAGTTGGAATGACTATCTCACCCTAATTAAGTTCTCCATAACCAATAGCATTATATAAGCATCAAGGCTGCTCCTTTGGAGACCTTGTTTGGGAGAAAATGTCAACGCCCGTTGTTGGGAGTTTGGAAAAGCCCAATTATCAGGATCTGAGATTTGTCTTAAGAACGACGGATAAGATAATGTGAATCCGTAACCGTATGAAAACTGCCAGTAATCGACAGAAAAGCAATGCGAACAAGAAGCGCAAATCTCTTAAAGTTCCAAGTAGGGAACAAGACTCTATTGAAAAAACCAACATGGTTGGGTACCATACGCTTTGGAATAAAGGGCAAGTTAAGCCCTGGATATATGAAACCATTCGAGATCATCGAATGTATCGGCAGTATAGTTTATAAGCTAAACTTTCCTGAGGAGCTTAGTGGAATTCACAATGTGTTCCACATCTGTAACTCAAGGAAATGTCTAGCTGATAAATCGCTAGCAATGTCTCATAAATACATACAGATTGATGAAAGCTTGAGGTTTATTAAAAGACCTATATCGATCAAGGATCAACAGGTTAAGAAGCTCCGAATAGAAGCATGTACCTATTGTCTAGGTCAATTGGGATGTCCATAAAGGCCCCTAAAATACTGTGGAAGTTAAGTCCATTATACGACAGAAAGTACTTCCATCTTCTTGAGCAAATCTCGGGGTCGAGATTTCTTTTAAGGGGGGTGAGGATGTAACACCTCGTAAAATCGTGTCCAATGACATGTTGATACGTGTAATAAACCATAATAAAGTCAAGCGTTGACTATGAAGGACTAATTTCATCAAAATCGAAAACTTTGAATGTGGAAGGACTGAAAGTGTCAACATGCCTAAACTAGGCCTCTGAGTGAACTTAGACGGTGTCCGTATTCTTAAATGAGCCACTTGTTGATGAGAGGAGCCGTTTGCGTAATTATTTGAAGGTTTGCGCGACGAAGGTTTAAAAGTGTCAACATGTTAATTTCTTACCTCTGAGTGACCTTTAAACAAACCAAGAGCTTCGTAATGTTCGATTTTACTCTCAAGAATAAGTGATAACAATTTCACGAGGTTTCGATACCGTTATGTGTTGTTTACGCAAATTCCTAAGAATAAGGGTTAAAAGCGTCAACGAGACGAAACTAGTGTTTTCGGGGATCGTTTAACGAAACTGGACCTAACGGTGTTTGGTGATACTCTCAAGATCATCTACATACTGACTAGAGGGGTTAAAAGTGCCTAAAATGCAAGTTAAATACATTTAAAGGTGCAGGGACTGAACTTGCAATGTTTGAAAGTTTAAATGCTGATTTCGTGAGTCTAGGCGGGCCGCGTAAGAGACTTCTCAATCTTACGCGGGGCGCGTAAAAGTCCCCAGCGAGCAAAACAGCTTTCAGCTGCTGTTTTGTTTATTGCAGCCATGATTATCTTCCTTGATCACCAAGTTATGTGCTTACCAAGGCTTTTGCTCAGAATACAACATTTGTCACAATCTTATCAAGCCTTGTAGGACACACTATACACTTGTCTTGATCCTATGATTTCCCAAAACCTATATAAAGGATGAAAGTTCATCCATTTTAATTGCCATTTTCATTCCTTCTCTACACCTCTCAATCTGGAGCTTTTCTAATCTGAGTGGAACTTATTTTCTTGTAGAAAAGATAGCTAGGACTCTTTGTAAGTGTCTTAGCCCTCTCTTTAGTTCAGTTTTATAGTTTATAAACCGAAAAGTCAAGCTATCGTAATTAAGCTTTGACTTCCAGTTTAATCATAAATGGTCCAGCCACTGACCGAAACGAAAGTGGTTATGAAACCATATTAGGATAGGTGATTAACCCATAAAAGGGCACCTCATAATTATTTCGTTTGACTAGTTAATTGTCGGGTCAAACTAGTTAGTCAAAAAGTCAAACTGGACAGAAAGGTTAAAAATGATTTAAATAAATAAAACAGAGGTTCTAAATTATATTTTAACATTCTAATGACTTAGTAATTAATATTAGAACATGTTTAATCAGTCCTAACCCGGCAATTTTCAGTATAAGGTCAGTTTATAATCGAAAGTCGCAAAAGCTTGACTTTTGCTTTGACTTTCAGTTCTGACCCGTTTAAGCTTAATTCTTCCATGTTTTAAGCTTCCATTAGGACCGTATTATATAGTAGTATAAACCCCTGAGGTTATATTGCTTGGTCCTTAGTAGTTTGAATTATATGCACATGTCCGTTATTTTGCTTATAAATGCCATAATTGCCCTTTTGACTTATAAATGAGATTTTTAGAAATGTGAGTGGACAAAAACCTTGGTTACTGATATATAAGTATGTCCCGAAAATTTCACATCAGTTCTTGGTCTCAAATAGAAGTTATGCTCGATATCGTAAATAGAAGCTTTTTATTAAGTAAATTGCGATATCTTGCATAAGGCATGTTTAAACTTGGATGTTGACCCAAAACTCATTACCTACTGTTAAGATATTATTTTTAGGGATTTTTGAAATTTTTTATCAGATTATAATCTGACCGTAACATGGAGTTCTTGTGTAATTCGGTAAATGACGATAATACCCTTTTCATGCATAAAATGAGATTAACGATTGATTTGAATGCCAAACCTTTTCCTACTGATTTCATACATTAAATAAATTATTTTGGGCATTCAAAACTGGTCAAAATCTCAAATTTCCCTAAAACACCTTAATTATCCATGCTCCTCATTATTGCAACTCACACAATATGATCTATTTGCTCTAAGTTGGGGCTTAGCACCTCATACCCGAGCAAGTTGGATCTAGATTTCCATTCTTGGACCCGTTGTGCCGTTTGATTCCGTGATCCCTCTAGCTTTGCTTGGTTGTTATTCAGGACTTCTAAGCATCCTCAAGTGAGTACATAGACCCCTCTTTTACTGTTTTCCAAACTTTTTGGGGTGAAACACATGTGCCTACTTGTTATTTTCGTGCTTTCCATGTTTTCATATCATATACTTGCTATGTTCATTAGTACACTATTAGTACATGATTTCATTATGTTTTGCTATGTATGTTCACTTAACATGCTAGCACAATTGTTTTACGTTTTGAACCATTTGTAACCATTTGATGTATGTGAACCATTTGTAATCGTTGGATTTATGTGAACCGTTTGTAACCATTTGATGTATGTGAACCATTTGTAATCGTTGGATTTATGTGAACCGTTTGTAACCATTTGATTTATGTGAACCATTTGTAACTGTTTGAGCCATTGGGTTAGGGAAGTGATTAGGTAACGGGGCGGGTGTAATGTGTTAAGAGCATGGTGGATACGCCGCTGGTACTTCCTACATGTAAGTGCTTTTAACACATTATATATCGTTGCGTTATCTAGATCACTTGGGTAAACGATTTCGAAACAATGTCACACAAGGATGTTTTCTGAATAATATAAACCATACGAGTTTTATTAACGAGTTTTTATGAGATATTTTACAATTTGATTTAATAAAACAAATGTTTCGGAGTTAAGAATCATGGCTACGAGATTTTGCAAATTATAACCAACTTGATTTGAGTTGGTTAATTATGTCGCAATATTATACTTTTTAAAACAAGGTTTTTAAATAAGTATTGCACCATGTAAAACGAGCCATGAATCTGACACTCATATAAAACCTATGTACTCGCCGACATTTTTATGCTGACGTATTTTCACGTGTGTTTCAGGTACCATAGTTGATGATGTTTGATGATGATTTTTGTGTACGCTCACATAGGAATGGACGAGGCCTTAGTGACTTAATAACAATGAAAGTCTATTTTTTTCTTGTTTTGTTTCTAATTCCAATGTAATGTAATACGTTTAATTTAATAAAACGAAACTGTTTAATCCATGGTTGTGAAACAATGATTCTGTTACAACACTCCCCGACGTTTCCGCCACGTTTTGTTGTTTTACGTGGTCGGGGTATGACAGTATGGGTTCTCTAGGATTTCCCGTATGTATTGATCATTATCAAAATATGGGTCTAGAGGGTCAAGTTTTAGGTAGGGTGCTACTGGGTTTTGTACAGGTTCTTCTAATGGGTAGCGTTGTTGGTAATCCCTATGGTCGTCAAACCACGGGTCATAGTCTGGAGGATGGGGCGCTGGGACTCTAGGGATTTCGACTGGGTCAAAGGCAGGTAGTGGAATCTGGTCAGCTGGGTCAATTTCTACTTCCATGGATTGTGTTGGGAACAACGGAAGTGGCTGTGGTGCTATGAGTTGTTCTAGGTTCGGGTCTGCAGCAGTGGTAGCTAAGATATGAAAGTTGGCTAGTCTCCTATTGAGTATGTCTTGAGTTTGGGTGTTCATTTCCCTTTTCGCGGCTGCTAAAGCTCGCTGTTGCTGTAGTTTTCTCATTCTTTTTCTACGCTCGTGAGCTCCCCGACTGAACTATCCTCTCTTTTTGGTAAGGAATGGCTCCTCGGATTGCGCTTTGAATACGAAAATCCCTTCTTCGGTATCAGCTGATTACCCCGAGGGGGTAGGCTGAGAAGAAGTTCCTTCGTCTCTAGGGTAACTGGACAATTGACGGTAAGCGTCCGACGGTCCTTGATCACTCATACTGTAAACTAATAAATTGTCAAATATCAAAACAATAATATACACGTATGCACATAATTGCATAGATTATTTCCTAACATGATTGTCAGCAGAACACTTCTGTGGCTGAAATCAGTGGCTTAAGCTCTGATACTACTCTCTGTCGCAACCCCCGGCCCCTATCTCCTGGGAACGGGTGGCCGCGAGCTCAGATTCCGTGGTATCAGTGGTTTTCATTTTGGCAGTGGAATTTACATCAGGATCGTAGTTAGGAAATATTTTATCAGAGTAAAATACCACACTTTTATAATAATAAACACATGGGTAAAACCCAAGTTTATATTACAAACATGTTTATAGGGATAAACCCTAATTTATTGAATAAAACATCTTCTTTATTTTAGGTAACTTTTATAGCCACATTTTCCAAGCCTTCAGTGCTGTTCAGCTGGCTTCTATTTGGCTTTCACATTTTGTTACCTGAAACGCGTTTAAAAACATTTTTTCAGTGGGAAATACTGGTGAGTGAATCCCAGTTTAATCAAAACAGGTTTTATCATTGTACA
The DNA here is from genome assembly GCA_030545235.1 of Helianthus tuberosus. Lineage (NCBI taxonomy): Eukaryota > Viridiplantae > Streptophyta > Magnoliopsida > Asterales > Asteraceae > Helianthus > Helianthus tuberosus. The sequence goes on along the minus strand of CM060366.1, from coordinate 135,028,965 downwards.
GTATTGAGGGCGATCTTGCAATTATATTTGTTTCCAATTCTTACTTTAATTACCACCCACGGTACTGTCATCCCGACTTGTGGTCATGTTACTACTCACAGTGTAGTAACAATTTTTGTATACAAAACCCCAACATACCGACGATAATTGTAGAATTTACAAATACTCAATCACTGTTAATCATAATGTAAAACATTTGAGGTTTTGTAAAAACAGTTTGCAAAAAGGTTTACACAAAAATGATTTTACTCACATTGCTACTTTAGGTATTTTTCCTGTGATTTCCTGGTTATAATCTATAAATTTAAATAATGTACACGCGTTAGTATAATAACCCAATTTACATTAGTTATACTCTCCCCGAGACAGAACTCCAATGACTACGTTGGGCAGAGTCTCGACAGTCGTTTTGGAGCACTAGATCAATCGGGCAGCGTATCTAATACGTAACCGGGGGTTAAAATACTTACAACGAGGCAGAGCTTCGCTAATTAGTGGGTATAATACCCGAATATAAATTCTATACTATATAAATTGAGAGAAACAGAAAGTTTTTGAACGAATTCCAAATGAATTCGATCGACCCTATTTATAGTGCTGATACAGCACTTCCTCGCGGCCCGTAAGGGATACAAGGAAGGGCTTCGCGCCCCGCGACGTAGAGGTATAGGGCCTAGCTATGCTGATTTGTCGATTCTAGCTTTGACACGAGCCTGCCACGTGGCAGCTCAGGGACTCACCTGGTGGTCTTGCTGTCGCGCCCCGCGTAAACCGAAGACAATGTCTTCCCGGCCCGCGAGCAACACCAGGATTTTGATTTTATTTAAATTTAATAAAATTAAAGGTATTTAGGGCCATTATACGTATACGGGGTGTATTTTGGGACGTATAAGGGTGTCCTAAATATTTTTTAAGGGTGTCGGAAATAATTTAGGAGGGTTGTTATACCTGGGAACTCTTGGGGTGAGTGTCCACTTATAGGCTAAAGCATGTCTTCTCAAAACATTATAAGAACCCAACTACCTTGATCAATCGAACATTTTCAAAACATTACGGCTCTTGTGACACTACTCCATCATATTACATTCGGTAATATGTTTTTATACAAAACCTTCGAAGCAAATTTCATTTCAACTCACAACACTCTGTCATTCTATTTTGTCTTCAAGTACTATTCTGTGTCTTTTATAATTAAAAAAATTTATTCATTTAGATGTGAATTTTTAAAATTTTTAATATATACATAATTTCTATATTTTAAAATTTTAATTAAAAATATTTTTATCTTAAAAAAATATATGTATATATATATATATAAATTTTTAAAAGATAAAAAATTTATAACATGAACTATTAACTTGGTTTGTATTTTCTTATCCAAAAATATTACAAAAGTTTATTTTTCAAGCATTTCTTATTTCAAAACAAAACCCACAACACTATTTTTCCTAAATACAAGAACAAGATTTTTGAATAAATACCAAGTCAGAAATTTCATTTCACTAAGGCATTTCTTTTTTATAACTTTCCATAGATCTCACTTGTTTATTTTCGCTAGTAACTATTTCTTCAAAAGATGCCTCCTCGTCATGACGCCACTCAAGACGCAGAAATGGCGGCAATGATTGCTCAGCATATAGCTACTATACTCCCAAACCTTGTGACCCAAGTTAATCAAGCCTACAATAATGACAACAATAATGTTCTCACGCCCTGCAACTACAAATAGGTCAAATCGGCTAAACCACTTAAGTTTAATGGGTCTGAAGGAGCAACTGGGCTCCTACAATGGTTTGAGAGTATCAAGCTCACATTCCGCTATGTCCAGTGTCCTAGTGAGCGCAAGGTAGAGTTCGCCTCGAGTGTTTTCCAAAAGAGAGCACTCACTTGGTGGAACGGAGTCATGAGGGACAGAGGTGCGGAGTTGAGCCTACTCTGCCCCACATGGTCACACCTTTGGATCGGGCCATTGAAAAATATACTGATAGCCTACCTGATCCAGTCCAAGATATTGTCACTGCCAGCAAACCCGCTACAGTTAGGGAGGCTATCGAACTAGCCGCTACCCTAACCGACTCCCAAGTTAGAAAAGGAAAACTTTTTTGAAAGGGAGACAAGAAACAAATTGTTGAAACCACACAGGAGAAACCAAAGGAAACAAAAGCCGAACCCTCCAAATATTCAAAGAAGCGTAAAGCTTCAAAGAAATTTACGGTTGTTGCACCAATTCCACTGAATTCAGTACCCGTTAGGGGATTTTATCGTGGAAAACAACCTTTGTGCAACCGCTGCAACTATCATCACCAAGTTAATTCTCCATTCCGCCAGTGTACAATTTGTGGTCTTGTACACGCCATCTTGCTGTGACTTGTCGCATTCAAAACTAAGTTGCCCCTACTCAAACTCGCCCTCGCTACCCAGCTGGAGCATGTTTCAATTGTGGTGACCTAAATCATTTCAAGCGAAACTGCCCAAAACTTGCAAATGCCAACCCAACTCATGAACGCGCGAAAAATGTCAATAAGGCTCAAGCTGATGATCAAGCACTTATGATCATTTAAACCTCTACATTTCCTATTTATCATCCAAAAACTATGAACATATCTCAGCTATATTTGTAATGACAATATAAATTTCAAGAAGTTTTTCTTCATTCTTATTATTCGTATTCCAATTACAAATTCCAATATGACTACACGTATGTGTAATATACAATTACATACCGACTTCGAGGATTCTGTTCTTTAATATTATGAACTAAATCTCGTAGTTTAGCCTATTGTGATCACACACTAGTGCATCTACACGATCTCTACAAAGTACTACGAACTCATTTATATGCATAACATGTATTACAATTTAAACTAGTATACAATGCATACTACCAATTTGGTTAGTGTGAAACACATATTACCATATGTACTAGTATGAAATACCCACGACTAATTTTGTTGTATGCAAAATAAGTAATTTTATTGCTGCTAGTGTGAAACACGTTTTGATTCAATGGATGTTGTATTATTACGAAGCTTATTTGATTTAGATGTTACTTCGACCTTATTATTTGTTTCCCCCACTTAACAAGATGAGCTATGTGGAACATGCGATGAAACAAATAATTATGGGTGCACACATAATTATGAGGTTCGATGCATGGAAATCATAGTGAGCCTTGTTAAGTATGGTGGCATAAAATCTAGAGTGATTAGGTAACGGGACGAGTATGATGCAATAAGAACATGGTGGATACGCCGCTGGTACTTTCTATATATAAGTGTTCTTATTGTGTTATTCATCTGAACGTTATTCGGAGCACTTGAAGTTTTTATGTTATCTTGGACCCTTATGTGATTATGTGCTTATTTGTTTATTTATGTGTTTATGGAGTACAATATTAAAGACATTCATTAACTCTAATAGAGCCGACAGTGAGTATATTATGGTGTTAAAGGTGACGACCTTGATGCCATAGGTATGTTTGTCACACCCCAACCGATGGCGGAAACATCGGGGTGCGGCACTAAGCGTTCAGATTGCTCAAGAGTTTCCATAACACTAATAGTTTCAGTAGTAATTAATCAAGTTTCATGACATTGTCTAAGCATCACCCAAGTCTCACAACCACACATATCAAATTACATAACATCTCTAATATTGCTCAAAATTTCTAAATTAACTAAGATGTGTTTCTAAGCAGCATCCTAGCATGTTTCTTAATTTCCTCAGCTACTATCAACCTGCAACATGTATAAAATACTATCAACAAAAATGTTGGCGAGTATACAAGTTTGAGTACGTATAGTATAATAGTTTTAAACATTCCAAAAACTCATATCCCGCATAAACACATATAACAAGTTTCACCATGCTATTAAACGCAGTCCAAGTGCTAGCCCAAGTTTCCAATGCGTTAATCTCTTTCCCAAGACTCAAGGAAAGCTAAAGATGTCTCCTCCTAAGAAAGACATTGCCTTGTATGTTTCAAAATGCCTTACTTGTCTTAAGGTCAAGGCTGAACACCAACATCCTTCTGGTCTTTTGGAGCAACCAGAGATTCCAGTCTGGAAATGGGAAAACATTGCTATGGATCTTATTACCAAACTTCCGCGCACTAAGAAAGGTCATGATGCCATCTGGGTAGTTGTTGATCGTCTTACTAAGTCAGCACACTTCTTGCCAATACGTGAGGATTTTTCTGCTGAAAGGCTGGCTAAAATCTATGTGGATGAAATCATATCTCGACATGGTGTTCCTTTGAACATTATTTCTGACAGAGATGCTCGCTTCTCTTCTCATTTTTGGAGAACCATGCAATCTGCTATGGGGACCCAACTTAATCTGAGCACAGCTTATCATCCACAAACAGATGGCCAAACTGAAAGAACAATCCAGACTTTGGAGGATATGCTTAGAGCTTGTGTGATCGATTTTGGTGGTAGTTGGGATTCACATCTTCCATTGATTGAATTCTCCTACAACAACAGTTATCACTCCAGCATCAACATGGCTCCTTTCGAGGCTCTCTATGGTTGAAAATGTCGTTCACCAGTCTGCTGGAATGAGATAGGTGAGGCTCAACTTACTGGACCTGACCTCATTCTAGAGACAACTGATAAGGTTAAGAAAGTTCGTGATAACCTTCAGACAGCTCGAAGCTGTCAAAAGATGTAACATCTGTGCTTGTTATCATTATGAACAGTTCTATTATCAATAAAACAATGTTATTTGATCCCAATGTTTGTTTGGTTGTGTTTTACATTTTTCGTGTTTTGACTTTTATTCAATTCTATATCGCCTTCTGGAGAGTTATACGCAAACTGGTGCGTAAACGTACTTAGTTTAACGCGACAAATACTCCGGAATATCAACATATACTTAACATACCTTAAATAACCTTTACATAACTTAGAAATAAGTTTTAAAGGCTTTGGTATGGCAAAAACAAGTTAATCCGTGTACAAGGGGTTAAAGCGTCAACATTGAAATTTAGGACTTTTCGGGTAACAATAAAGTTAACCGAGGACTTAGAAAATGAGGTACAAGTCCTAAAGCCCTTGTATGTAATTAGGAAGGGGTCAAATTGCAAACATAAGATCAGTTTCCCTTTCAAATCATTGAAAAGCCAACATTTTGGTCCCTGATGAAGGCTTACGCACCGCAACAAATTGTTACGGTGTGCAAGCAGTGCCCAGCAAACAGAAAACTGGCTGCAGCCTGTTTTGCGCGATTTTGACCGATCCCACTTGTATTTCTCACTATTGAGCGACCCCTAAAATGTTCCTAGACCCCAGGGACACTTGTGGGACAATTGTGGTCACTTGTAGCCTTAGTTGTCAACATGTTATGGTGTTTACAAACACTATATAAGGCCTCCAAGTTACTAACATTCTTGCACTCACTTCTGATCATCTCTGGAACTCCAAAGCTGATTCCAAGACTTCCTAACCATCCATTAGACACTTGTAAGTATGTTTAATCTTTTCTAATTAAGTTTTAGCTTAGTTTTAGCTTAGAAGTCAAACCGTCGTAATTAACGGTTGACTTTAAGATTAATCACTAGTGGTCCAATGATTAGTCGAATCAAAAGTACCTTTAAGTAGGTAATTATGTGGGTAATAAAACCTCAAAAGGGTTCCCCCTGATTTCCACTCTAACTAGGTCAAATGTCGGGTCAAACTTTTTAAGAAAAAGTCAACAGGATCCTTAAATTCTAATTTATGCATAATTAGCAATGTAGAACATATACAACCTGTTTGATCATTGTTATAACTTGGTAATTAGTGTAAAAACATGTCCAAACCTGTTCAACCGGATAATTTCCTGTTTAGACCCGGTTCGGAACCGAAAGTCGCATAGTTTGACTTTTGCTTTGACTTTCAGTTCTGACCCGTTTAGGCATGTTTTAGAAATGCCTCAGAGCTTTAATTGGACTAAGTTACATACTAGTATAACCCTCTGTGATTATACACCTTGGTTCATTAGTTATCCAATTAATATGCATATTTCCGTTAATTGCTCATATGTTGACCATTATGCCCTTTTCACTTTAAAACATGATTTTTGAAAATGTAAAAGAGTAGAAACCTTTGTTTTCTGATATATAAACTTGTACACAAAATTTGAGATCAATTGGTTGTGTAGATTAAGAGTTATGCTCATTAGCGCAAAATGAAAGCTTTAGGTTAATTAAATGGCGTAATTAGCGTATAGCCTAGTTAAGCCTACTTTTCGATATCAAACTTATTACCTACTGATGTAATATATTATTTTGGGATTTTTGAAGATTTTTAATTAATTTTAGGCTGAGCATAACTTATAGTCGTAGGCTTAATCCGGTAATTGTCGGTTTTGCCCTTACGGGCTATAAAATGAGTTTTACATATCTAAACGACTCCAAACCTTTTGCTACTGATCTTAAATGATAAATAAATTATTTTAAGCCTTCTGGAATAATAAAAATATCAGCTTTATGTATATAACCCGGAAACGGCTCCTAATCGCCATTCTAAGCGTTTCTAACGCATAGTATGTACTAAAACTATTTTAGACATACAAGGGTTGATACCTACTGATATTTTAGGTAAATTATAATGTTTTAACAGTAAGCAAAAGTTGTTTAACTCAGACTTCAGTTTTGAGCTTCACGGCTTATGTGAAATTACCAAAATGCCCCTACGATGCATAGTTTGGTTAAAATTGATAAATTTCACATATATACTTTACCCTACTGATATAACTTAGCAAATTGAGTATATTTGCTGATTACATCAGACCTGTAACTCAGGTTAACACTTAAACTCTTTTATAACCTTTTAAATGACCAAACTACCCTTACGGGGCATAGTTTGTGTTTAAATACGTTTCGGGCATAATGAAAGACATATTACTGATGTCACAACATATTTGAAGCATATTAACTTAGGAAACATGTATATGGCTCTTACGAATACCCGTCATGCTTATTACACGTTCGGTTCGGTTTATATAACTAGTTTACATAAAATTAGCCGAAGCGGGTCAAACCTTATCGGTTTTATCTCAAATTCAGAGTGTGTATAAAATACCCATATTAAACAAGTCTTCAAACTTGTCGGGTCTAAATCACATTCTATCCGATCTTCCGACTTAGGTTCGGTTTATTAATGTAGTTACCTATATTAGGTGCCGTTTGATATCCGTGATCTCTAGCATTGTTTGGTTGTTACCCAAGGACTACTAAGCAATCTCAGGTGAGTACATAGACCCCTCTTTTACTGTTTTCCAAACATTTTGGGGTGGAACACATGTGCCTACTTGTTACTTTCATGCTTTCACATCATATACTTGCTATGTTCATTAGTACATTTATAGTACATGATTTCATTGTGTTCTATGCTATGTATGCCCATTGTGTGCGTACTTAGTACATTATTTTACATTACATTCTATGCTATGTATGCCCATTGTGTGCATACTTAGTACATTACTTTACATTACATTTTATGCTATGTATGCCCATTGTGTGCGTACTTAGTACATTACTTTACATTACATTCTATGCTATGTATGCCCATTGTGTGCGTACTTAGTACATTATTTTACATTACATTCTATGCTATGTATGCCCATTGTGTGCGTACTTAGTACATTATTTTACATTACATTCTATGCTATGTATGCCCATTGTGCGCGTACTTAGTACATTATTTTACATTACATTTTATGCTTACATTTTGGTATGACATTTGGGTTGTTTAAACTATACTGTACATTCATTAACACCGATCATGCCGCTCGGTAGTAGGTAGTGGTACCATAGGACTTGACAAATCCCATTCCTAAAATCTCGGGTTTGTTTGGACGTAAGGAATGACCGAATCCGAATACATTTTATGATAACCTTTACTAAAATGTCTATATCAGTTTAGCATGCATTTACTACACAAAACATAACTTTGATTTAAACCAAGTTTTACTTCTATACTTTGTTTTGTGCATTTCACTTATGGTTCAGTTGATGCATTTCACTAACCATACATATCGTTTTGGTTACACATTACATGATTTACATTTGACACATAAACATTTTCAACATTGGTTATACGTTGCATGATTTACATCTTGACATAAACATTTTGGTATATTATTCAATACATTTGACAATTGGTTTAAACATAGACATCTTACATTGTTGGTTTGGTTTGAGTAAGTGATTTAAGAAACGAGGCGTGTGTAATACGATACAAGTATGGTGGATACGCCGCTGGTACTTCCTATATATAAGTGCTTGTATGGTATTACATATAGTAGCGTTATTCGAATCATTTCAATTTAAGACATATAACATTTTATACAAAATAACATACTTTTCACAAGACATTGTTTTACAAAACAACTTATCTTATACAAACTCATTTTACTTGGTTATTTATTTAACCATACTTTATTCTCTTATTTATACATATCATCTGATTTTATCACTTTTCAAATGATTTACAAGACAAAGCAAATTACAAGGTTCATGACTAAACATTTTCTCAAACATAAGTCATGAATTCTATTTTCACAAAACCTATGTATCTCACAGTCATTTTTATGCTGACGTACCTATTTTCACATGTGTTTTCAGGATATGATGCATAGGACTTGTCAAGATACACTTAGGCGGACTTGGGCCTTAGCGACAATAAAAGATGCAAGACTAGTTATTTACGTTATGTTTCTTTGATTGTCAAGTCATTGTAACTACTTTAATCAATAAAACAATATTTCAATTTCCATGTGTTATGAAACAATAATTCCGTTACAACACTCCCTGACGTTTCCGCCACGTTTGGTTGTCCTACGTGGTCGGGGTGTGACAAAAGAGTTACGCGGACCAACGACGCAAGCCCTTGGAATTTCAAGTCGGTGATCGTGTATTACTTAAGGTCTCACCTTGGAAAGGTGTGATCAGATTTGGAAAGAAAGGAAAACTTGCACCTAGATACGTTGGACCATTCAAGATCGTCGAAAGAATCGGTAAGGTAGCCTACAGACTCGAGTTACCTCCTCAAAGATTATAAAATTATACATATTAGTACTTATCTTTTGACAAAACGAATGATTATTTATGGTTTAAACACTGATCTTTCAAAGATTATAAAATTAATTGTTGAATTGTACTTATTTTATGTTCACCAGACCGATTGGTAGTATGATATAGCGCTATAGGATTTGACACCCCATTCCTGTTGTCATGGAATGTCTGAAACCAATTTATTTTTCTCCATCCAAATAGGGATTGCCTTTGTGGTATTCCTATAGTCTCAAAGGTGTATTTTGATGCACTAGGTCTGATTGAATTCTTAAATCACACTTTTATTGTATATCTTGATATACTCCCAAAAGTATAGTTTGATATACTCTCTCATGTGTGATATCGTACAAAACAACATAAATTTTGTTAATTACTAAAACATATTTTGATATGTTAATTTTAAAACCAAAACATATTTTAATATGTTAATTATAAAACCAAAGCATATTTTGATATGTTATTTAACCAAAACATAGTTTAATATGTTATTTACAAAACCAAAGTATACTTTTGATATACTACTGAAAATGATTATTTTAACGACTAAAGTATATTTAATATACTATCTATTTAACGATTTTGGAACCAAAATATATTTTGATATATTACTTATTCGACTTTCTTAAAACCAAAGTATATTTTTATATATACTACAAACCTTTTTATCAAAACATTAATTTACAAACTTATTTTACTTAAGCATTTATTTATACATCTTTCTTTTATAATCTGTTTTCTTATCACTTGTTTATAAAAGAAAACATTTTTTAAGGATTCATGACTATTTTGTTAAAACATTCTTTTAAACTTACAAGTCATGAATCCTATTTTCAGTAAAACCTATGTAACTCACAGGCATTTTATGCTGACGTACCTATTTTTACACATGTTTCAGGTGCTGCTTTATGATGATTGATGATACATGCTATACATAGGATGGACTCGTGCCTTAGCGACTTTAAAACTTGAAAGATAATAATTGTACTTATTTAATTGTATTAAAACAATGACTTCAATAATTCAATAAAAAGAAATTATTTAATCCATGGTTGTGAAACAATGATTCTGTTACAACACTCCCCGACGCTTCCGCCATGTTTTGTTGTTTTACGTGGTCGGGGTGTGACAGAAAAGTTGGTATCAGAGCCAATGGTTATAGGGAATTAGGTTATAAGTAATGCTTTGACCTAGACTATAACCTTCCTAGGACCCTAACACAAGTTATCTTGTGTTTAGTTTTAAAACAATACCGTCGCCTATCCTTAGGTGACAACCACAATAAGAACATAAATTTCGAATCCGCTTTGAAAACCAATCATCTGTTCTAGGATGATTGATTACTAGGTTTTGAACCTTCAAAGTTTTTAAAATCTCGTCAAAGTTTGGGTCTAAATAATCTGAACACATGCAAACTGGAAGGGTGAATGCCTGTACCCTGAGTTTTCTGTCTAAGGCTAGAGTGTTCGTACAAATCCGCAGTATCGGACCAGTCACTCTTACCTGGGAACTCTTGGGGTGAGTGTCCACTTATAGGCAAGCATGTCTTCGCGATACATTATATGACCCATTTACTTTGATTAGTGACCGTTGTGACACCTGGGTCACTGTGACCTTCAAACTAATACCAAGCCAATGAAATATTGTATTTCATACTTGGGATCCGTATAAATATGTGCATCTTTTGCACATATCAATCTTGTTCGATTTCAAGCTCTAAATCGCTTTCTGGAAGGTTATAGGCGCACTGATGCGTAAATATAACCAGTTTAATGCAACGAATCCTCCGGAATAGTGAAATAGGCTTAACATACCTTAAATAACCTTTACACAACTTAGAAATAAGTTTTGAAGGCTTTGGTATGGCAAAATCAAGTTAATTCGCTTACAGGGACTAAAGCTGACAAACTGCGAAAGTATGCCAATTTGAACTGTAACAGACATTCCGGAACATGAGCATAAGTTAAAAATACCATAAATATCCTTTACATAGCTTAGAAATAGGCTTTGAAGTGTTCGGTATGCTAAAATAAACTTTTGGGTCATTCAGGGACTAAAATTTGTCAAAAAGTGCACAAGTTTGCATTTTCCCGCATAACTTACGTTCTGAATACATCCGGACATCCAAAAATTTATGTAAGCACTAAAATATTTTATTTTAGTGTTTGGAATAAGAAAAATCCATTCGTCACGTCATTTGGATCGTTTTTCGCGCTTATGCGCATTCCGTCGTAATTAACCGAACAACGCAACCGTACGACTAAACGAACCGACATCCGAGATATTTTTGAGCACATTTTAAGTTCCCTATACTTTAACTTCATTTTAGAGCTTTGAAATGGGGTTAACGGGCCTTAAACGTGTCGGAAATGAGCTTATTACACAGCAGGGACCAAAACTATAAATCTGCCAAACATGGTCCTTGCGCACCTCAACAATGGGAGTGTTGCGGTGCGCAAGCAGGGGCCAGATGCAGCAAAACGTTTTTCTCAGCTGTTAACTGCCCTTAAACACTCCCCAAAGGCCAAGTGCCACATGTTAATCTCTTGTGGTGGCCAAAATCAGTTACCACAACATTCCGACAAGTGTACGGGCTAGATCATTCCCTCTTCTCCAAGAAACGATCCTAACGGTGAACCGAAAACTATAAATACCCACCTCCACCCTTCACTTTTCCTCACAAGAATCTGATCTAATGTGCTCTAAGTTGAAACCTTTGTTTCATACCTGAGCTATTTTGATCTAGATTAGCATTCGGGGACCCTTTGTGCCGTTTGATTCCGAGATCTCTAGCATTGCTTGGTGGTTATCTTAGGACTTCCGAGCAATCTCAAGTGAGTACATAGACCCCTCTTTTACTGTTTTCCAAACGTTTTGGGGTGAAACACATGTGCCTACTTGTTACTTTCATGCTTTCCTGTTTTCACATCATATACTTGTTATGTTCATTAGTACATGATTTACATTACATTTCTGCTATGTATGTTGACTGATAGCATGCTAGCACATTGATTTACATGACTTTTCTGCTTTGTATGTTAACTTAGCATACTTAGTACATCACTTTACAATACATTTCATGCTATGTACGCCCATTGTGTGCATACTTAGTACATTGTTTTACATTACACTTATGCTATGTATGTCCATTACGTGCATACTTAGTACATTGTTTTACATTACACATATGCTATGTATGTCCATTACGTGCATACTTAGTACATTGTTTTACATTGCATTTCTGTTGCATATGCTCATCCAGCATATGAACACATTATACTACATTTTGAACCGTTGTAACCATTTGACTATGTGAACCGTCGTAACCCTTTAATTATATGAACCGTTTGCAACTATTGAACCGTGTGAACCAGTTGTATCCGTTGACTTGATTTACATTTGACAATAGACATTTGACTATACATAAACATTTCTACAATTGTTAAACATTTTACTTTGGTGGTTTGGTTTGATTAAGTGATTTAAGTAATGAGGCGTATGTAATATGATACAAGCACGGTGGATACGCCGCTGGTACTTCCTATATATAAGTGTTTGTATGGTATCACATATTGTAGCGTTATTTGAATCATTTCAATTTGAGACATATAACATTTTATACAAATAACATACGTTTCCCAAGACATTGATTTACAAACAACTTATCTTATACAAACTCATTTTACATGGTTGAATAATTTAACCATACATTATTCTCTTATTTATACATATCATCTGATATTATCGTTTTTTCAAATGATTTACAAGACAAAGCAAATTACAAGGTTCATGACTAAACATTTTCTCAAACATAAGTCATGGATTCTGTTTTCACAAAACCTATGTATCTCACAGGCATTTTTATGCTGACGTACCTATTTTCACATGTGTTTTCAGGAGATGATGCATAGGACTTATCAAGACATACTTAGGCGGACCTGTGCCTTAGTGACTTAAAACGAGACAAGAACTAGTTAATTTTTGTTATGTACTCTTTGTTTCTTGCTTAAAACAATGTAACTCTCTTGCTTGATTAATAAAACGAAACTTTAATTGCCATGGATTTGAAACAATTAATTCTGTTACAACACTCCCCGACGTTTCCGCCACGTTTGGTTGTTCCACGTGGTCGTGGTGTGACAGAAAAGTTGGTATCAGAGCCAATGGTTATAGGGAATTAGGTTATTAGTAATACTTTGACCTAGTCTATAACCTTCTTAGGACCCTAACGCGAGTTTACTTGCGTTTAGTCATAAAACAATACCGTCACCTATCCTTGGGCGACGACCACAATAAGAACATAAATTTCAAAACCGCTTTGAAAACTAATCATCTGTTCTAGGATGATTAATTACTAGGTTTTGAACCCTCTATTGTAAGGTTTTGAACCCTCTATTATAAGGTTTTGAACCCTTTGAATTTTCAAAACTCTCGTCAAAGTTTTGGGTCCTAAATAGTGTGAACACGTGCAAACTGGAAGAGTGAATGCCTGTACCCTGGGTCTTCTGTCTAAGGCTAGAGTGTTCGTACAAATCCGCAGTATCGGACCAGTCACTCTTACCTGGGAACTCTTGGGGTGAGTGTCCACTTATAGGCGAGCATGTATTCGCGATACATTATATTGACCCACTTACTTTGATTAGTCACTGTCTCGTTTGTTTTCCTTTGGTAACAAACAAATGGTCACAATCTTCATGCGTTGTCATTTTCTTTTGACTATCTTTCGCTTCTTCCCTCCTATGTCTTCTATTTTCTTCATGGTGCCTCTTCATCGCAACAACAATGTCCGAACCAGGTGCTGCAATTGTCCATCAAATAGGCGTCGTACTACCAGAAGACAGTTGATTTAGATATCACCATGACTCGCCTCAGGGATGAAGCCGTATAAGGGAACTGCTCCTTGGTGAAATCAATGCCACTGTTATCATCCGAATCAAATACCCTGTTTCAAGTGTACCCACGGTGGACGATGGAGACATTTGGTTAACATGTGCCGCCTTGCAATCCAAAGCAAAGCTGTTGTAAATCCTGCTGCTGCTCAACCTTCAATTTCTGCTTCATATGTCGCCTTGGCATATCTAGCGCCTCAACCTCATGAACTGTCTACCTGGTGTATCGACGTAAGCACACCTAGTGCAAGGTTTCGGAACACCTCTCGTTACACAAATTCCAAAATCCATATAAGATCTTTCTATCCTCATAATTAGATCCTTGTGGATGGGTATTGTTCATCGGAGTCCTTAATTGAATTCTTTGTATGATTTAAAACGTACATCATGATTCAAAAAGGACAAAGCCGAATTCCTATTAAGATTTTCCTATCTTCATAGATAGATTCTTGAAAATGATTAAAGTGCCAAATGAAATCCACGGATTGGATTCCTGGTGTGCTTTAAGTATCCGTGTCCAAAGATAACAAATCAATAATCAAATTAAACAATTATGTGATTATGTGCTTGTGTGTTCCCTTTTATGTGTTGTGTGATCCAAATTATGTTATCCAAATCCTCATAGAATCTTACATATCCTGGTACAAGAGATTCATAGTAGGATACTCAAAGGTACTACCTAAAATCCTTAATGGACTTCTATGTTGTAGATAAGTCCCTTGGATTATAAAGTACTACTTCATAATTAGACCCCTTTAGTGGTCTAGTTAAACAGATTAATCTAAAAATCTGGTTAGGGATACCATGTGATGATATAGCTGAAAGGACTCCTTGGTGGCCTAACTAAGAAGATCCTCTGTCGATCTAATTAAAAGGACCCTATGGCAGTCTAGTCACCCTCATCACAAGTTTGATATCTTTCCCCACAACATTTCGAAACGAACTGTGCGGACTGTGCAAGGAATTACATAATTATGGATGCATACATAATTATGGAATTTAGTGCACAGAAATCACAGCAAGTTCTATCATGTATCTAGAGTTAACCCTATTCATTTCCAATTCTGATGAAGCATCCGTTGAGGAAAAATGAACTAGCTATTCATTTTTCACTTCTGAAGAATATCCGTTGAGGGAATGAATATCCGTTTATCCTTCATTTCCAATTCTGAAGAATACCCGTTGAGGAAAATGACCCCGTTTGTTCATTTTCGTTCTAAAGAGTAACCGTTAAAGGAAATGAATATCCGTTGTTTAATCCTTCATTTCCGTTTTTGAGGAAACAACCGTTGAAAATGACTCCGTCAATTCATTTTCGTTTCTGAAGATTATCCGTTGAGGAAATGAATATCCGTTGATTATTTCTCCATTTCCAACCCTGAGGAAGCAACCGTTGAAAATGACTCCGTTAGTTCATTTTCTTTTCTGAAGATTATCCGTTGAGGAAATGAATATCCGTTGTTAAATCCTTCATTTCCGTACCTGAGGAAGCAACCGTTGAAAATGACTCCGTTGGTTCATTTTCGTTTCTGAAGATTATCCGTTGAGGGAAAAGAATATTCGTTTAGTTAACCCCTTCATTTTCCATTTCCGAAGAACCCGTTGAGGAAAATGACTCCGTTCGATCATTTTCGCTTCTGAGGAATATCCGTTGAGGAAAATGATAGGATTATGTCTTGCGTATCACTGATGATCATTTAACACAAAGTCACAGACAGACTCCTACAAATAAATTTCGGGACGAAATTTCCTAAAGTAGGGGAGACTGTGACACCTGGGTCACTGTGACCTTCAAACTAATACCAAGCCAATGAAATATTGTATTTCATACTTTGGATCCGTATAAATATGTGCATCTTTTGCACATATCAATTCTTGTTCGATTTCAAGCTCTAAATCGCTTTCTGGAAGATTATAGGCACACTGATGCGTAAATATAACCAGTTTAATGCAACGAACGCTCCGGAATAGTGAAATAGGCTTAACATACCTTAAATAACCTTTACATAACTTAGAAATAAGTTTTGAAGGCTTTGGTATGGCAAAATCAAGTTAATTCGCTTACAGGGACTAAAGCTGACAAACTGCGAAAGTATGCCAATTTGAACTGTAACAGACATTCCGGAACATGACCATAAGTTAAACATACCATAAATATCCTTTACATAGCTTAGAAATAGGCTTTGAAGTGTTCGGTATGCTAAAATAAACTTTTGGGTCATTCAGGGACTAAAATTTGTCAAAAAGTGCACAAGTTTGCATTTTCCCGCATAACTTACGTTCTGAATACATCCGGACATCCAAAAATTTATGTAAGCACTAAAATATTTTATTTTAGTGTTTTGCATAAGAAAAACCCATTCGTCACGTCATTTGGATCGTTTTTCGCGCTTATGCGCATTCCGTCGTAATTAACCGAACAACGCAACCGTACGGCTAAACGAACCGACATCCGAGATATTTTTGAGCACATTTTAAATTCCCTATACTTTAAATTCATTTTAGAGCTTTGAAATGGGGTTAACGGGCCTTAAACATGTCGGAAATGAGCTTATTACACAGCAGGGACCAAAACTATAAATCTGCCAAACATGGTCCTTGCGCACCTCAACAATGGGAGTGTTGCGGTGTGCAAGCAGGGGCCAGATGCAGCAAAACTTTTTTCTCAGCTATTAACTGCCCTTAAACACTCCCCAAAGGCCAAGTGCCAGATGTTAATCTCTTGTGGTGGCCAAAATCAGTTACCACAACATTCCGACAAGTGTACGGGCTAGATCATTCCCTCTTCTCCAAGAAACGATCCTAACGGTGAACCGAAAACTATAAATACCCACCTCCACCCTTCACTTTTCCTCACAAGAATCTGATCTAATGTGCTCTAAGTTGAAATCTTTGTTTCATACCTGAGCTATTTTGATCTAGATTAGCATTCGGGGACCCTTTGTGCCGTTTGATTCCGAGATCTCTAGCATTGCTTGGTGGTTATCTTAGGACTTCTGAGCAATCTCAAGTGAGTACATAGACCCCTCTTTTACTGTTTTCCAAACATTTTGGGGTGAAACACATGTGCCTACTTGTTACTTTCATGCTTTCCTGTTTTCACATCATATACTTGTTATGTTCATTAGTACATGATTTACATTACATTTCTGCTATGTATGTTGACTGATAGCATGCTAGCACATTGATTTACATGCCTTTTCTGCTTTGTATGTTAACTTAGCATACTTAGTACATCACTTTACAATACATTTCATGCTATGTACGCCCATTGTGTGCATACTTAGTACATTGTTTTACATTACACTTATGCTATGTATGTCCATTACGTGCATACTTAGTACATTGTTTTACATTACACATATGCTATGTACGTCCATTACGTGCATACTTAGTACATTGTTTTACATTGCATTTCTGTTGCATATGCTCATCCAGCATATGAACACATTATACTACATTTTGAACCGTTGTAACCATTTGACTATGTGAACCGTCGTAACCCTTTGATTATATGAACCGTTTGTAACTATTGAACCGTGTGAACCAGTTGTATCCGTTGACATGATTTACATTTGACAATAGACATTTGACTATACATAAACATTTCTACAATTGTTAAACATTTTACTTTGGTGGTTTGGTTTGATTAAGTGATTTAAGTAATGAGGCGTATGTAATATGATACAAGCACGGTGGATACGCCGCTGGTACTTCCTATATATAAGTGTTTGTATGGTATCACATATTGTAGCGTTATTTGAATCATTTCAATTTGAGACATATAACATTTTATACAAATAACATACGTTTCCCAAGACATTGATTTACAAACAACTTATCTTATACAAACTCATTTTACATGGTTATTCATTTAACCATACATTATCCTCTTATTTATACATATCATCTGATATTATCATTTTTTCAAATGATTTACAAGACAAAGCAAATTACAAGGTTCATGACTAAACATTTTCTCAAACATAAGTCATGGATTCTGTTTTCACAAAACCTATGTATCTCACAGGCATTTTTATGCTGACGTACCTATTTTCACATGTGTTTTCAGGAGATGATGCATAGGACTTATCAAGACATACTTAGGCGGACCTGTGCCTTAGTGACTTAAAACGAGACAAGAACTAGTTAATTTTTGTTATGTACTCTTTGTTTCTTGTTTAAAACAATGTAACTCTCTTGCTTGATTAATAAAACGAAACTTTAATTGCCATGGATTTGAAACAATTAATTCTGTTACAACACTCCCCGACGTTTCCGCCACGTTTGGTTGTTCCACGTGGTCGGGGTGTGACAACCGTCGCATTTGTTTGCCTTAGGTAACAAACAAATGATCGCAATTTCTGTGCATTGTCATTTTGTTATTGATTATCCGATATCATTTCACTTGTTTCCTCCCATGTCTTTCATCATCTTCATGGTGCCTCTTCATCGCAACAACAATGTCCGAACCAGGTGCTACAATTGCCCAACAAATAGGCGTCATACTCCAGAAGACCGTTGATTTAGCTATCACCATGACTCGCCTCAGGGATGAAGCCGTACAAGGGAACTGCTCCTTGGTGCAATCAATGTAACCGTCATCATCCGAATCAAATAACCTGTTTCAGATGTACCCACGGTGGACGATGGGGACATTTGATTAACATGTGCCGCTTTGCAATCTAAAGCAAAGTTGTTACAAATCCTGCTGCTGCTCAACCTTCAAATTCTGCTTCATATGTCGCCTTGGCATATCTAGTACCTCAACCTTATGAACTCTCTACCTTGTGTATCGACTTAAGCACGCCTAGTGCAAGGTGTCGAAACGCCTCTCGTTACACAATTTCCAAAATCCATATAGGATCTTTTTATCTTCACGATTAGATCCTTGTGGATGATGATCGTTCAAATCGGAGCCCTTGATTGAATTATTCGTATGCCTTAGTACGTACATTACGATTCAATAAGGACAAAGCCGAATTCTTATTAAGATCTTCCTATCTTCATAGTTAGATTCTTATGTTTAAAGTGCCAAATGAAATCCACGGATTAGATTCCTAGTGTGCTTTAAATACCCGTGTCCAAAGATAACAAAGTAAAGATCAAGTTAATTAATTATGTGATTATGTGCTTATGTGTCTTGTGTTTTTGTGTAATCTGAATTTTCATTATCCAAATCCTCATAGAATCTTCCATATCTCATATGAGGGATTCATAGTAGGATATCTAAAGGTACTGTGACAACCCTCACCAAACCAGGTATCCGTACGAATTAATTAATACTTAATTACTGTGCTTGCTTACAGTTGTGATTAAACTGCTACTTGAATTCTGATACATACACGTACATGCATCATACTTTATTGCCGTCACTCCATTATTTACGCAGAACTATAGTGACAAACTTGATGCACAAAAGCACAGTAGCACATTGAACGGATAACCCAGTAAACATGCTGACATAGCCAGCACTAGACAGACACTGTCTCTGAGTCCAGTATGAGCCGGGAATAGATTACTACACTAGTAGGGAATGTAGGGAGGTAAAGATTGTAGAACTGCGTCACTAGGTGATAGTTATAGTGACCGGATGTGCCTAAAACATGCTTTAACTACAAAAATCCTGCACTTTATTACAAAATTCAGCATATAAGTTAACTAGTAAAGTGCAAAAACAAGGGAAAATAATACTAGACACTTCCCAAAGTGTCGGGAATTCATTGTGTCACTAAAACTAATATTAACGACACTTTAAATGCTTATTTAGCACTTTAACGGATTAATATCCAACCGAACAACCGGACTTTACC
Organism: Helianthus tuberosus; assembly: GCA_030545235.1. Taxonomy (NCBI): domain Eukaryota; kingdom Viridiplantae; phylum Streptophyta; class Magnoliopsida; order Asterales; family Asteraceae; genus Helianthus; species Helianthus tuberosus. The sequence continues at coordinate 135,009,208 of CM060366.1, read as the reverse complement.
CGGAACCTAAAAAAAATATTGTCAATGACACTGTTTTTTTTTCCTTTTCTGAGCTAGTTAGGGTCTCCGAACACCCTAACACCCGTTATATTTCATAACACACTAATAACTAAGTTAATCACCTAACTTAACATAACTAAACACTAACTACTTGGTTGAAATTAAACCATGACCCCACCCCCCCTTCAACCGAATCGGTCCCATAGGGGACACACCCTCACAATTTTGATTATTTTATTTCTTGTTGTCTAAAATCTTCATGGCACATTATATAGTGGATAAAGCTCTTAAATGGTTTATAAAAATAACCAAGAGATCACCCTTATCTTTCATAAACTCACATCAACACAAGCACTCTTCCTTCCTCCATAACCACCACCACTCACGGCCACAACCTCCAACCACCATCTCGCCACCATCCAACCTCCTACAAGTATTTCACATACATACAAAGGTGCAATAGGATCAACAACGAAGCTCGGTGCTTTCGGAAGTGCAAGGACCTCTCTAGTTTTTCTTTTATCCACCTCATTTACAACTTGTTTCTTCCCTAGCCTTGTGCTAGTAGTAAGTGCTCCAAATCATCATCTTGTTCTTATTTTTGGTGGTTAATAGCTGAAAGAATGATGAATATTAAGAAACACGAAGAACATAATCAAAGTTTATGAACATAAAGGATAAAGAATGGATAAAAGATGAAGTAATGTAGAATGATGTTGAAATCATGACAAATCTGAATTAAATAAACCATTACCTGTTGTAAATGATGTGTGGTCCGATGTTAATCGTATTAGAAGGTGTGACGATCGTATGTGTGCGTTTTAGTAACATATGAGCTAAAAACAACATGCTGAGTTGTATTTTCAGCCAACTTTAACAGGCTGTAACAGGTCCTTAACTTAACGAAAAACTGATTTTCTTGAGTCTATAACATGTTACTATGAAATACGGTTCTAATGGCACTGGAATCATAATTTTTGGACTTCGTTTACTATTTTTAAGGTGTCGTTTTGTAACAGCAGCTAGAGCTGCATTTTTATAGCAGTAAATGGGAGTTATGTTTTCCGTCATAACTCGAATTCCGTGTAGAGTTAAATCATGAAATTTTTACTGTAGATGACCACCGATGTATTTGTAATTCTCCCACCAGAATTTCGTAAATCGGACTCTCAATAAATTTTAAATAAATTATTCCGCGGACTGTGGTCAGAAATAGGTAAATCTGATTTCAGTCCGGAAAATTATTTTCTATAAAATATTGGTTATGATTCGGACCCCGATATTTTTACACCATAATTTTTGGTTCGTATAAGACATTCTACAAAAGTTTTGGAATTTTTGGAATAAGATAACTATTTTATTAAAATACTCGAAAACGGCCCAGTTTTGAATATTAAAACTGAAATGATATAAGTAGTGTTTTGCATGTCTAAATGTCGGGTTGGTTAATTAAGAACTGATTGAATAGTTTTACAAAAGAAAATGATACGCTAGTAAGCGTGGACACCTCCATTTACAGAGGAAACTCTGGGGAAAATTTTCCAGAAAATATAACACTTAGAAATGTTTTTGGTGACAAGTGTTATAAATATATGTTTTAACTTGTTTTCCCAAATATAAATTTCGCCATGATTTTTATTACAAAATAACCAAGTGTCGGAAGTAGATTTTCGTAAATGAAACTTGTTAAATATATATTGAGAATATATATTCCATAATAAAACGCTTGTGTGCTTACGTGATGTAACACCTGTGCCTTCACGGCCATCAAACAAATACCAAACCATTGAAATATTATAATTCATACTTGGGATTTGTAAAAATATGTGTATCATTTGCACATATCAATTATCGTTCAATTTCAAACTCTAAATCGCTTTCTGGAAGGTTATACGCGCACCGATGCGTAAATATAACCAGTTTAATGCAACGAACACTCCGGAATAGTGACATAGGCTTAACATACCTTAAATAACCTTTACATAACTTAGAAATAAGTTTTGAAGGCTTTGGTATGGCAAAAACAAGTTAACTCGCTTACAGGGACTAAATATGACAAACTGCGAAAGTATGCCAATTTGAACTGTAACAGACATTCCGGAACATGACCATAAGTTAAACATACCATAAATATCCTTTACATAGCTTAGAAATAAGCTTTGAGGTGTTCGGTGTGCTAAAATAAACTTTTGGGTTATTCAGGGACTAAAAGTGTCAAAAAGTGCACAAGTTTGCATTTTCGCGCATAACTTACGTTCTGAATACATCCGGACATCCAAACATTTATGTAAGCATGACTATATTATATTTTAGTGTTCTCCATAAGAAAAATCCATTCGTTTCGTCATTTGGATCGTTTTTCGCGCTTGTGCGCATTCCGTCGTAATTAAGCGAACATCGCGTTCGTACGACCAAACGAACCATCATCCGGCATATTTTTGAGCATGTTTTGAGTTCCCTATACTTTAACTTCATTTTAGAGCCTTGAAATGAGGTTAACGGGGTTCAAACGCATCGAAAATCGCTTAAACGGGCTGCAGGGACCATTTCTGCCAATTTTGAAAGTTTGCTGAAACAAGGGGGCAGTGGCGTAGCGCCACTGCATGTAGCCTTACCAGTCGCGCTACGCGACTGCCTATTCTGGGCAGAAACATGCAGAAACTCAGTTTTTCGCATTCGGGACCAGATTCGACGTATTAACAGCTGTTAACAGCTGTTCTCCACTCCTTAATCCCTTGCCACATGTTGATACCCTATGGTGAGTGGCCAATTTAGTCACCATGAGTTTCCGACAAGTGTACGGGTTGGATCATGGCACGATATTCGACAAGCGATCTTAACGGTTCGGGTATTCCTATAAATACCCAACCACCCCCATTGCTAAAAATCACTAGAAACTTGATTTGAGAAACTCTAAGTTGAAACATTTGTTTCATACCTGAGATTTTTGAATCGAGTTTAGCATTCGGGGACCCTTCGTAAGTATTCTTTCGTTCTTTTCCTTATTTTACTGCTTTTCGAGTCAGAAAGTCAAACTTTGTTTGACTTTCAGCGTTGACCAGTAATGGTCAATGCGAAGTTCGTTTGAACTTCGCAACGTGAGTGTAATCACGTTGGTTATAGTCCCTTGGGACTATGCCCACTGATTACCACGTTGTCTAGGGTCGTAGGGTAGGCGATCTAATAAATCGCCTATACCTTCGAACTCGACCCATTTGGTCGATCATTAGGATCCGACCAAATAGATTAGGTGACCATAGTAGGTAGGGAATAACCTTCCGAGGTTATACCCTATGGTCACATCGTTTGAGTGGTTGTATGATAGGTAGTTTATATGCCTTAGGTAAATTACCAGAATACCCTTTTCATGTATAATTGGTAATTAAGCATATGTAACCTAAACTTTTGTCACATAACTGATTATGTAACATGTTTAGGCATATAACACTTGTCATAGGACTAGTTAGACGGTCCGAACGCGTTTCACGCACACGACACGTTAAAGTAGCATGTGTTACCTTAATGGGTCGCGATGGGTCGAAAGCACTTAGGTTAGGTTTCATGTAGTATGTAGGCCTTGTTAAACCATATCATATGAGTTCCAACACTCATTTGGTTTACCAAGCCTCATCCTATCCGACCTCCCGATTTAAGTCCGGTTTATTTATATAGTTTAGATTTGCCGACTGATTCCGTGCTCTCTCTAGCTTTGTTTGGTTGTTGTTCAAGACCTCCAAGCATCCTCAGGCGAGTACATTATTCCCCTCTTTTACTGTTTTCAACTGTTTTGGGGTGACTCATATGTGCTAAATGTTTTATCAATGATTTCAATAACAATTACTATGTGGTTTCAAGAACAATAACAATTATTTCAAGAACGCTAACAATGATTTCAAGAACGAATACAATGATTTCAAGAACGAATACAATGATTTCAAAAACTAATAACAATTTCAATAAAGTGAACGAACTTGTTGGTTGTAGTTTACATGACCGATGACATTCATTAGCAATGATCAAGCCGACCAGTATTAGGTTATGGTACCATAGGATCTGACAAATCCCGTTATTTACTGCACCCATTGTTATGTGTGGGGGTTGTGGGTAGCGACTGAATCTGTAATTATTAACTTATCCTTTGGTAAGGTTTTGTTAAGAACGAGAACGAGAGCGAGTTGGAACGAGGAACGAGTCAAGAAGGTTTGAATGTTATTAGAGAATCAACCATAAAGTAGTTTCACAATTAAAATGTTAACTTACCCTTTGGTAAGGGTTTGTTAAAACAAGAACGATTTGAACGATTAAAACAAGATGGTTTAACGATTGGGTAAACATTTGTACATGATTGACATTTGATCATGTATTTCCCACAAAACATAACTTTGATTTAAACCAAGTTTTACTTTAAATACTTTGTTTTTGTGCATATGGTTTAGTTGAGACATTTCACTTGCCATACATGGATATTTGACATAGACATTTGACATGGATATTTGACATAGACATTTGACATGGACATTTTGACATAGAAATTTGACAGGGATATTTGACATAGACATTTTGACATGATTTACATCTTGACATGAATACTTTGACATATTATTCAATACATTTGACAACTGATTTAAACATAGACATTTTACATTGTTTGGTTTGGTTAAGTGATTAAGTAACGATGCGTGTGTAATATGATACAAACATGGTGGATACGCCGCTGGTACTTCCTATATATAAGTGTTTGTATGGTATTACATATCATAGCGTTATTTGAATCATTTCAGTTTGAGACATAGAACATTTTATACAAGTAACATACTTTTCACAAGACATTTATTTACAAACAACTTATCTTATACAAATTCATTTTACATGGTTATTCATTTAATCATGCATTATTCTCTTATTATACATATCACCTGAACTTACATTTTTTTTTCAAATGATTTACAAAGACAAAGCAAATTACAAGGTTCATGACTAAACATTTTCTTAAACAGAAGTCATGAATCTTATTTTCACAAAACCTATGTACTCGCCAGCATTTCTTTGCTGACCTCGTTTTCACATATGTTTCAGGTATTGTTGGATGATATCGATTGATAAGATGCATGCTCACATAGGACTGGACAAGGCCTTAGTGACTCAATAACAATGATAGACTATGTTTAAATAGTGTATTTAGATTTCCAGACGATGTAATTACTCAATGTTTAATAAAACGAAACACTTTTGATATCCATGGTTATGAAACATTAATTCTGTTGCAACACGCCCCGATGTTTCCGCCGCGATTTGTTGTTTTACGCGGTCGGGGTGTGACAGAAAAGATGGTATCAGAGCCAATGGTTATAGGGAATTAGGTTATTAGTAATACTTTGACCTAGTCTATAACCTTCTTAGGACCCTAACGCGAGTTTACTTGCGTTTAGTCATAAAACAATACCGTCACCTATCCTTAGGCGACTACCACAACAAGAACATAATTTTTGAAACCGCTTTGAAAACTAATCATCTGTTCTAGGATGATTAATTACTAGGTTTTGAACCCTCTATTGTAAGGTTTTGAACCCTCTGTTATAAGGTTTTGAACCCCTTTGAGTTTTCAAAAATCTCGTCAAGGTTTTGGGTTTTAAATAATGTGAACACGTGCAAACTGGAAGGGTGAATGCCTGTATTCTGAGTTTTCTGTCTAGGCAAGCACTTCGTATACATCTCAACCAGACGCGAGACCAGTTGTGCTTACCTGGGAATTCTTGGGATGAGTGTTCACTTATAGGCGAGCATGTCTTCGCGATACATTATTTTTGACCTATTTACTTTGATTATTCACCAAGGTCGTTTGTTGCTTTGTAGTAACAAACAAATGACCACTATCCTTGCTTTCATCAGATTTGCTTCATCTCATTCTTTTCGTCTAATTCTCTCACTCGTTTCCTTTCATGTTCCTCTTTTAGAATGCCTCCTCGACGCGAAAACCAGATAGCGACTGCCGAGCTGGCAGAAATCATTGCCCAGCAAATGGCTGCTCAATTCCCAAACCTCTTTGCTCTATGGAATCAAGCCAACAACAACAACAATGGTCGATGCAATTTCAAGAGTTTTAACTCGGCGAAACCACTCAAGTTTAGTGGTTCTGAGGGAGCGACTGGGCTTCTTCAATGGTTCGAGAGCATTGAGAATACTTTCCGCCACGTGCAGTGTCCTGACAATCGCAAGGTCGAGTTTGCTTCGAGTGTGTTCCAGAAGAGAGCCCTTACGTGGTGGAATGGGGTTATGAGAGATCGTGGTGCAGAAGTTGCACTAGCACAGACATGGGCGGAACTTAGGGCCCTTATGATGAAGGAATTCTGTCCTCGTCATGAGCAGCGAGCTTTGGAGAAGGAATTTGATGAGTTGAAGCAAGATAGTGGTGAGCACAGGGCGTATACTGATAGGTTTGAGGAGTTGAGTCTGCTTTGCTCGACAATGGTTACCCCACTTGACATAGCTATCGAAAGGTACATCGACGGCCTACCTGACTCGGTACAAGACATCCTTACTGGTAGTAGCCCTGCCACACTCCGTCAGGCGATCGAGTTAGCTGCGACATTGACTGAGTCGCAGATTCGGAAGAATAAGTTACACAGAAAGGGTGACAAGGGTAAGAAGCAGGGGTCTGACAAGGAGGATAGCAAGAATGGTCAAAACGAGAAGGGAAAGGAAGGTGAGACGTCAAAGAAATCGAAGAAGCGGAAGGGTGCCCAGAACTTTGCTGTTACAGCACAGACTGCTCAGAACCCGCGGAACCCACCAGCTCAGCCACCTGCAAAGAAAGCATATGCCGGTACCGCACCTTATTGTGCATGCTGCAACGGTCATCACGCAGTACAACAAGCTTGCTGGCAATGCACGACGTGTGGTAAACTTGGGCATTTGGCCAAGGTTTGTCGTTTGGGACAAAATCAGGCTGCTCAGGTTCAAGCTCCGGTTCAAGGGAATGCTGTGAGATTCCCACTGGGTTCATGTTTCAACTGCGGAGAGATTGGTCACTTCCGCCACAACTGCCCAAGACTGGTGAATGCAAATGCTAACGCAAACCCTAATGCGAATGCCAACGTCAATGCGAATCCAGCACATGGTTGAGTGTTTAACATCAATGAGGCTGGCTATCAACGATGCAGCGATGAACGATTAGCATTTTGTATTTCCTCTGGTTGTTATCTTGTAACATTTAAAGACAATGCAGTTGTTATATAAATAAAATTTGTGGTTTTATTTTTAACTAATGCAATTGTATGAATGTTTGATTCAACCTTGTGATGTCAACACAAAGACAAAACTACTCGTGTGGTTCTGTCATTTTTACGATCACTTGAGATCTCCCTAAGAACCTCAAACACTGGTTTCTTTTAAATCTGAAGTATCTTATCGTCTTGCACCGTTCGAGATGCAAGAATTATCAAAACAGCTTCAAGAGTTGTCTGATAAAGGATTCATCCGTCCGAACTTTTCACCTTGGAGAAACTCCTGTTCTCCTTGTGAAAAAAAAAAAGAAAAATGGATCTTTTCAAAGGTATATCGATTAACGTAAGCCTAGTAAGCTTACCATCAAGAATCGATATCCCCCCATACCTTAATTCAACGATTTCTCCGATCAACTGCATAGCGTTCATGCTTTTCCAAGATCGATTTGCGTTTTGGGGTATCATCAACTTTGTATTCTCGAAGAAGATATTCCCAAAACGGTTTTCTGCACGAAGTATGGCCATTACGAGTTTACAGTCATGCCTTTTAGGTTGACAAATACTCCAGCCATCTTCAAGGACTTAATAAATTGAGTCTGCAAGCCTTATTTGGATCAGTTCGTCATTGTTATTAATGACATCTTGATCTATTCATATCCCGAGCTGGTAACGATCAACACTTTCATTGACACTGGAACCCTTAAAGAAGGAACAAATTTTTCGCTAAATCCTCCAAGGGGAAATTTTGGCTTAAAGAAGTTCAGTTCTTGGGTCATGTAGTCAACAAGCAGGGTATTCATATGGATCAATCCAAATTACCGCAATTAAGGATTTGATCCCTAGTATGCTTTAAATACCCGTGTCCAACGATAACAAATTAAACAATTAAACAAATTGAACGATTATGCGATTATATGTTATGTGTTTGTGTGTTCTCCTCTATGTTTTTGTGTGATACGATTTTCAAATCCTCATAGAATCTTTCATATATTCATATGAGGGATTCATAGTAGGATATTCAAAAGGTACTACCTTAATCTTTATGGGCTTCTACGTTGTAGTTAAGACCCTTGGGTTATATGGTACCACTCCATGGTTCGATAAGAGACCCTTTTAGTGGTCTAGTCAAAAAGATTGATTCACAATTTGGTTAAAGAACGACATCTAGTGATGTAGCTGGACAGACTCCTTGATAGTCTATTTAGATCATTTATTGATTTAATTAAAAGGACTCTATGGGGTCTAGTCACACTCATCATAAGAATGTTCATTTGGTTTTCCCCTACACATTATAAAATAGACTGTGTGAACTGTGCAAGGAATTGTCTGATTATGGACGCGTACATAATTATGAAATTTAGTGCACAGAAACCCAGTAAGATTTATTATGTGTAAGAACCGATAGCGACAACAATAACAAAATGACAACGATGTAATGGAGGTACGGTGGACGCACCAATGACACTTCATATACTTGTATATAAGTGTCCCTCTTACATTGCAAACATAATGTTATTAAGGTTCCTAGAAGTTCAAGAACCCTAACCAATGTTGTTCGATCTTTTCAACTTCATGCTTTCAAGCTCTCACAAGTTTCCTATAAATAAATTTCGGGACGAAATTTCCTAAAGTAGGGGAGACTGTAACACCTGTGCCTTCACGGCCATCAAACAAATACCAAACCAATGAAATATTATAATTCATACTTGGGATTTGTAAAAATATGTGTATCATTTGCACATATCAATTCTCGTTCAATTTCAAACTCTAAATCGCTTTCTGGAAGGTTATACGCGCACCGATGCGTAAATATAACCAGTTTAATGCAACGAACACTCCGGAATAGTGACATAGGCTTAACATACCTTAAATAACCTTTACATAACTTAGAAATAAGTTTTGAAGGCTTTGGTATGGCAAAAACAAGTTAACTCGCTTACAGGGACTAAATATGACAAACTGCGAAAGTATGCCAATTTGAACTGTAACAGACATTCCGGAACATGACCATAAGTTAAACATACCATAAATATCCTTTACATAGCTTAGAAATAAGCTTTGAGGTGTTCGGTGTGCTAAAATAAACTTTTGGGTCATTCAGGGACTAAAAGTGTCAAAAAGTGCACAAGTTTGCATTTTCGCGCATAACTTACGTTCTGAATACATCCGGACATCCAAAAATTTATGTAAGCATGACTATATTATATTTTAGTGTTCGCCATAAGAAAAATCCATTCGTTTCGTCATTTGGATCGTTTTTCGGGCTTGTGCGCATTCCGTCGTAATTAAGCGAACATCGCGTTCGTACGACCAAACGAACCATCATCCGGCATATTTTTGAGCATGTTTTGAGTTCCCTATACTTTAACTTCATTTTAGAGCCTTGAAATGAGGTTAACGGGGTTCAAACGCATCGAAAATCGCTTAAACGGGCTGCAGGGACCATTTCTGCCAATTTTGAAAGTTTGCTGAAACAAGGGGGCAGTGGCGTAGCGCCACTGCATGTAGCCTTACCAGTCGCGCTACGCGACTGCCTATTCTGGGCAGAAACATGCAGAAACTCAGTTTTTCGCATTCGGGACCAGATTCGACGTATTAACAGCTGTTAACAGCTGTTCTCCACTCCTTAATCCCTTGCCACATGTTGATACCCTATGGTGAGTGGCCAATTTAGTCACCATGAGTTTCCGACAAGTGTACGGGTTGGATCATGGCACGATATTCGACAAGCGATCTTAACGGTTCGGGTATTCCTATAAATACCCAACCACCCCCATTGCTAAAAATCACTAGAAACTTGATTTGAGAAACTCTAAGTTGAAACATTTGTTTCATACCTGAGATTTTTGAATCGAGTTTAGCATTCGGGGACCCTTCGTAAGTATTCTTTCGTTCTTTTCCTTATTTTACTGCTTTTCGAGTCAGAAAGTCAAACTTTGTTTGACTTTCAGCGTTGACCAGTAATGGTCAATGCGAAGTTCGTTTGAACTTCGCAACGTGAGTGTAATCACGTTGGTTATAGTCCCTTGGGACTATGCCCACTGATTACCACGTTGTCTAGGGTCGTAGGGTAGGCGATCTAATAAATCGCCTATACCTTCGAACTCGACCCATTTGGTCGATCATTAGGATCCGACCAAATAGATTAGGTGACCATAGTAGGTAGGGAATAACCTTCCGAGGTTATACCCTATGGTCACATCGTTTGAGTGGTTGTATGATAGGTAGTTTATATGCCTTAGGTAAATTACCAGAATACCCTTTTCATGTATAATTGGTAATTAAGCATATGTAACCTAAACTTTTGTCACATAACTGATTATGTAACATGTTTAGGCATATAACACTTGTCATAGGACTAGTTAGACGGTCCGAACGCGTTTCACGCGCACGACACGTTAAAGTAGCATGTGTTACCTTAATGGGTCGCGATGGGTCGAAAGCACTTAGGTTAGGTTTCATGTAGTATGTAGGCCTTGTTAAACCATATCATATGAGTTCCAACACTCATTTGGTTTACCAAGCCTCATCCTATCCGACCTCCCGATTTAAGTCCGGTTTATTTATATAGTTTAGATTTGCCGACTGATTCCGTGCTCTCTCTAGCTTTGTTTGGTTGTTGTTCAAGACCTCCAAGCATCCTCAGGTGAGTACATTATTCCCCTCTTTTACTGTTTTCAACTGTTTTGGGGTGACTCATATGTGCTAAATGTTTTATCAATGATTTCAATAACAATTACTATGTGGTTTCAAGAACAATAACAATTATTTCAAGAACGCTAACAATGATTTCAAGAACGAATACAATGATTTCAAGAACGAATACAATGATTTCAAAAACTAATAACAATTTCAATAAAGTGAACGAACTTGTTGGTTGTAGTTTACATGACCGATGACATTCATTAGCAATGATCAAGCCGACCAGTATTAGGTTATGGTACCATAGGATCTGAGAAATCCCGTTATTTACTGCACCCATTGTTATGTGTGGGGGTTGTGGGTAGCGACTGAATCTGTAATTATTAACTTATCCTTTGGTAAGGGTTTGTTAAGAACGAGAACGAGAGCGAGTTGGAACGAGGAACGAGTCAAGAAGGTTTGAATGTTATTAGAGAATCGACCATAAAGTAGTTTCACAATTAAAATGTTAACTTACCCTTTGGTAAGGGTTTGTTAAAACAAGAACGATTTGAACGATTAAAACAAGATGGTTTAACGATTGGGTAAACATTTGTACATGATTGACATTTGATCATGTATTTCCCACAAAACATAACTTTGATTTAAACCAAGTTTTACTTTAAATACTTTGTTTTTGTGCATATGGTTTAGTTGAGACATTTCACTTGCCATACATGGATATTTGACATAGACATTTGACATGGATATTTGACATAGACATTTGACATGGACATTTTGACATAGACATTTGACAGGGATATTTGACATAGACATTTTGACATGATTTACATCTTGACATGAATACTTTGACATATTATTTAATACATTTGACAACTGATTTAAACATAGACATTTTACATTGTTTGGTTTGGTTAAGTGATTAAGTAACGATGCGTGTGTAATATGATACAAACATGGTGGATACGCCGCTGGTACTTCCTATATATAAGTGTTTGTATGGTATTACATATCATAGCGTTATTTGAATCATTTCAGTTTGAGACATAGAACATTTTATACAAGTAACATACTTTTCACAAGACATTTATTTACAAACAACTTATCTTATACAAATTCATTTTACATGGTTATTCATTTAATCATGCATTATTCTCTTATTATACATATCACCTGAACTTACATTTTTTTTTTCAAATGATTTACAAAGACAAAGCAAATTACAAGGTTCATGACTAAACATTTTCTTAAACAGAAGTCATGAATCTTATTTTCACAAAACCTATGTACTCGCCAGCATTTCTTTGCTGACCTCGTTTTCACATATGTTTCAGGTATTGTTGGATGATATCGATTGATAAGATGCATGCTCACATAGGACTGGACAAGGCCTTAGTGACTCAATAACAATGATAGACTATGTTTAAATAGTGTATTTAGATTTCCAGACGATGTAATTACTCAATGTTTAATAAAACGAAACACTTTTGATATCCATGGTTATGAAACATTAATTCTGTTGCAACACGCCCCGATGTTTCCGCCGCGATTTGTTGTTTTACGCGGTCGGGGTGTGACACGTGATTATTTTGTGAACAAGAGATATATTATTTTTAGAGTAAAGATAATATTACTTGAAATATCATGAAAATACGACTCCAAAATAATACCAACGCCCTCACAAATAAATATTTAAGTTACATCGGTATTGTTATTACAATGCGAACTCTAAAATGTAACGCGCGTATTTTCAGAAAATACTCTTACGCATATATTTTGATAAGTATTAGTTTGGAAAAAGGTATGGAGTAAAATATAATATTTTTGGGAAAAATATGTATATTTTGGACAAGTGATTTAAAGTATATTTGCTAAGTGGGACTTAAAATACATTTTCGGAAATATAAAGCATACATGCATTTAAAAACCCCCATCCTTGGGAAGGGAACACGAATACTAAGACTTGAGAAGTACTAATACAGAAATGTTGAATAAACAATTATACCAAAACTCAATACAATTATTATTACTTGGAATAATACCAGAATCGTAACTCAAAAACATTCATACTAAGAGAAGGCACTACCCGTTCGTCTAATAGACATTAGACCATTGTAGGTAGTCGTGTTTGCCGCGGAGATTTGGGTTACAAATACGAAGACGCAATACTGTGAGTTCATATCCCCCTTTTCTCTTAACTGTTTTCAGTTTTTACACTTCGGGGGTGAAATACATTTTACATTTACTACAAACGTTTTATACACGGTATGATTAGCTAAGGAATTTACTGCTAGATCACGTGAATGGATAGGCTATTATCGTAAGACCATTAATCCTTGTATAAGGACCGAGAGGCATGAGTGATAGATCTATCGGGTGTTGCAAGCCCCACACATGGGCCTGCGTGTGGCTGCATGTGGTGACTATGTCGTTCCGCCGGAAGGACCGGTATGAAATCCGCGTTACAGGTTTGAGTGCTTCCTAGGCCATGTCACATATTAATGTATTAGCTACACATTAATCGATCTCTTTTTCCTTACTGCTACATACCAAGAACATACATTTATACAGACATATTCTAACGATTTATACAGACTCACTTACACATGAACTCGCTCAACTTTATGTTGACTTTTCAAACTACATGTATTTCAGGAAACTAACGGATCTGGCACGATATGCACGTATTTTCAAGTTGCGTTTGAATAAAGAAGTCATCCAGGGTTTAGAAGGTGTAACCTCTTCCTGGACGGGTTACATATCTCTAAACCTAGTATTGTTTAAAGTCTTTTGCTAAGTCTTTATAAACTCAATTAAATCAAGTTAAGGTTTGTAACTTAGTTTGTGATTGTTGAAAATGGGATTTTTCTAAACTTTATTAATGGATGAATATCTCATGTTTTTATCATATAGCATTGTTATGATTGTTGCTATGGTATTAAGAAGTCACACCAAATAAATTCACGCTTCCGCAAATGCCAGGGTGTGACAACTTGGTATCAGAGCCTCGATCATAGCGAACTAGGATTGTTTCTCGAGTCTAGACTATGATCAACAGGGCTCTCACGAAAACGTTTTCAAACACTTTTACATTGCATACACCATACGTCCAGATCCAGGGCACAAGACCTTTTTACAAACAAAAAGGCACAAATACACTTTTCAAAATTTATAGTCCAGTCGGGGAGACTGGGGAAAAATTTAGTCTGAGAGGCTGAAAGAGTAGTCTAGTGGGACTAGGAGGCTCAGTCTGAGAGGCTGAGGGAGTAGTCTAGTGGGACTAGGAGGCTCAGTCTGAGAGGCTGAAGGAGTAGTCTAGTGGGACTAGGAGGCTCAGTCTGAGAGGCTGAGGGAGTAGTCTAGTGGGACTAGGAGGCTCAGTCTGAGAGGCTGAGGGAGTAGTCTAGTGGGACTAGGAGGCTTAGTCTGAGAGACTGAGAATTCAATCTGAGAGATTGGGAGATTTTAGTCTGAGAGACCAGGAAGTCAGTCTGAGAGATTGGGATATTTTAGTGTGAGAAACTAGGAAGTTCAGTCTGAGAGGCTGAGAGGATAGTCTGGGGAAGACTAGGATGATTACATGCGTACATTGTTACTACTTAATTGATGATTATTGATATACGTGCACACATGGTGAATATTTGCATACACTAATTGTTAATAACTACTATGGGTATACATGCTATGACTATTATGTACCGGCACACATGTCACTCTATTTAGAAAGCGAGTTATCAGACATTGATAACCCTACGGCCACCGCCACGGATAAGGAGACTGCATCTGCGCCGGAGATATTTACGGCAGACACTGAGAGTGATCCTGATATGCCGACCAAGGACGAGGACGACTTCCAACAGTCCGCACTACCAGATTCTGGTAATACTTTACCCTTGCTGATGGCTTCTCTGATAAGAATCCTTCTGTCACTATTGTTTCGATCCATGACCACTTCATCACTGGTCATCCCGATGGTGAGCACACTATGGCTCCAATCCTCGACAATGCACCTCCTGTGGACATTCCTTCCGGAGGTGGGCTACTCGACGAACGATTGATGATTACGTAGACATGATTACTGATGGTCCTTCTACTGACACCCATGATGATGGAAAATTTAAATGAAAACATTGTTACTAATTGCACATTTTGAGATCCCTGTTATCAAGCTACCCTCTGATTCTAGTGTACACTCGATTTCAGACTCCTTTGAGGTTGTGACATTTCACAGCCTTACAGATGGCCGGATTACATTTTTCTACCGGCACGGACGACAGCGCCGTTATGACTGCTGCACTAACACCTGCTCGAGGCACCACACCGTTACACGACCCAGGGCCTGCTGCTGAGCTAGCTTCTACACCTTTTGGGTCAGCTTGATGTTGCACCTACTGATCCTGCACCCTTGCTTGAATATGACCCTGTTACTCTTGGTTTACTAGACATTGCACCCCTTATATCTACCTGCATCGGGCAATCTCCTCATTTGTTGAGATGTTTGTTTTTACACCCGCAACCGCTGACATTGCTCATTTTCCCTATGAAGACCAACTTCCATTGCGCCAAGGTGCCTATAGCTTTCTTTCAGAATATAATCGCACCCCGGGAAGGTACTTCAGGTCAGCACCCGCATAACGATTCATCTGCTACAACAGCATATTCCCAACTGCACAGGTCGCACCATTTACTACTTGCACCTCTACATCGCTAGACGAGCCGATTTGATGGTTCCTATAATACACTATATTTTAGACCCTTACCGTCCCTTACATTATGGAGGCCACATACGAGATGAGTTGCTCCCGTAACACCAATTACAGTTTGAGGATATGAGTCGCAGAATGTTGGAGCTTGAGCTGACACCATAATTGGCAACTTCAGATGCAAAACATTACATAACCGAAAACATGATTTAAGTGTCTACATCACAAGACAGCATTTTGTCTGAAAAGTTTATGTAAGACACCACGTCCTCCACCCTGTCTATTGTCAGCGTACTTTAATTCGCCACATACATCAAGGTTCCTTTTGCGCTCTCGACCGTTGCTACTACACCGTTCCCAGGATTCTGATACCTATTTCTTTACTATCGAGCGGCAGAGCAGATAATTACTCCGACGTATATACAAGCTCGAGGAGGGGCTCACGCATGTTAGCAGTCACTTTTCTTTCCTCCTCCACCTCAGTCACCAGTATAGTTGGTTTCTGGATTATGCGGATTGCATTACACTTGGGTAAAGACACTAATGATAAGCCGAGATTGCGGAGACTTTTGAGGACCACTTCTGATCACGAAATTTTGATGCACTAATATGCTTGTTAGACAAGGGTAGGGTGACCCTGTGTCCCTTTCGATGTGATACATTTTGTTAGACACAGTGATTGTGGCCGAAGGATAATGAAAGCCCAATCATCTTTAAACATGCGACAACACTTTGTGGCCAATAACCAATGAAAGCTCAGTCGCTAGGTCTTCGCTAAGCACGTCATTGATCTATGTATGTGTGCTATAATTATAATACTACGTGCTTACTTGCTATGCTCTCATTAAACATAATTACCGAATTACTTGGTCATACTATGATTATACTATTATTTGATTGGTTGATATGGTAACCTATTATGTGTATGTACTTATGACCACTAAACAACCAAATGCACGCACGAAGCAAATAAGACCTGACCTAACCGACTTTCTTCTAGGAAGATGTCGACTCAAGGGAACACCAACACCAACAACCCTCTGCCGACGACAGAGGCGGAATTTCAAGAACGCCTCTTGCAGTTCATCGCACAATACGAGGCCCTTCGCTCCGAGCACAGCGAAAGTACCTCAGGAAATAACCCACCCAACGGCTGCACCTACAAGCAGTTCTTGGGCTGCCAGCCCCTACATTTTGACGGCACTGGGGGTGCCGTAGCCTTCGTGCGCTAGGTTGAGAAGACGGATTCTGATTTGCGTGCGAGCAAATGCGCCCCAGAGGAACAGGTCACGTACATTTCCGGGCTGTACCGAGATGGGGCTCTGTCATGGTGGAAACTCCAGGTTCAGACGATGGGCGAGGCCGCTACGTATGCCTTATCATGGGACGAACTGAAAGAGCTAATGTATAAAAAGTACTGTTCGAGAACAGAAAGCCAGAAGGTGGAAACTGAGTTCTGGAACTTGAAGATGGAAGGTCCAAAAATAGCTGAGTACGTGGAGAAGTTCCAAGTTCTGTCGCGTATTGTTCCATACATGGTAGATCCAGAGTTTAAGAAGGTTGAGCGTTTCATTTGGGGATTGGCACCTCAAATCATGAGCATGGTGACGACATCAAAGCCTGCAACGATCGCTGAGGCCATCAATCTAAGTGTGGCCTTGACTGAAGAGGCAACCAGGATGAACAAATTTTCAACCTCTGAGGAGAAGAAGGAGACTCATGCAGAGTCATCTGGGGACGACAAGATAAAGTTGGCAAATTTCAAACAGGGTACCCAGTCGAGTAGCAACAACAAGGCCAAAAAGAGAAAAGAGTACATGGGTAAGCTACCTAAATGCGACAGGTGCCGACGTCATCATACCGGGCGATGTAAAAATGGGAAGTGTGACAACTGTGGCAAAGTGGGACACAACAGGGAAACGTGTTGGCGTGAGACGAAGCGTGGAAAGAAAGGAAAGCGGAAAGATAAGGGATGTTATACCTGCAGGGATATGAGGCACTATAGGAAAGATTGCCCAAGGGAGATTAAGCAAAATCATGGGAAAAATGCCTAACACCGGAGCCAGGGAAGCACGCCAGGAATCCAAGCATGGATATCGGTACGTCCCATACTACTCAATGTTATGCATCTGTATTGCCA
This sequence comes from Helianthus tuberosus, assembly GCA_030545235.1. NCBI lineage: Eukaryota > Viridiplantae > Streptophyta > Magnoliopsida > Asterales > Asteraceae > Helianthus > Helianthus tuberosus. Next base: position 134,991,500 of record CM060366.1, on the reverse strand, counting down.
AATACTGTTGCAAATTTTATGATTCACACCTCTAGAGTTCGAGAGTATAATTGGTTTAAGTAGCGAGTAAGTAGATATTCCAGTACCCATTAGAACTAGCTTAGGGGAAGCTAGTGGAAGCCAACACAGTAACTGGAATCGGCAAGATAGAACCCGAAAAGCGTAAGTTTACGCTTGATCTACTGCCAGTGAATTGGGAGACTTCAACAAGGTAGTTGGAGGGATTGGTTGACAAATGATCAATAGGAGATTGATATCCGCACCGCAATGGCGACGAAGAAGCAATTTTAACTCATAAAGCGGGATACGCCTCTGCAGATTACAAATCGCTTGAAGGCACAAAGGATGTCGCGTAAAGAATGTGTTGTTTTCTTGGCTCATGTCGGGGACAAAGGAGCCGAAGAGCTAAAACTTAAAGATACCCCCGTGATCGGAGAATATCCTGCAGTCTTCCTCGAAGACTTGTCGGAATTACCTCCTCAACGATTAGTCGAGTCTCGCATCAATTTAATCCCAGGCATCACGCCTGTAGCCGATGCAGCGTAGCAACTTACACTTTCGGAGAGGCAAGGATTGACAGTGCAACTTCAGTGGTTGATAAAGAAGGAAGATAACATACCAAAACTTTTGTTTTGGATAACCTCAGTTCTGCTCGCCAAAAGAAAGGACGAATGACTTTCAAATGACCAGGAGTCGGACGAGCTAGCCAACCAGAGTCGGTGGCTCTTGCTGAGGACTAACGAACTTCTTACATAACTGAAAACTACTATTACACGACTGGTCGACAATCGAACGTCGTTAGCAATGAATTCGAGAAGAAAGTTTACCGGTGAAAATTGTGGGACAATGACTAGTTCTTAGACGTACACAAAAAAGGTGCTTCCTACACAATGTACAAACCGGGTCTACACGGGATACGAAATCTGGAGAATCTAGAAAACTTATATCTAGGACCTTTGGGAACCCAGGACCAAACTCGTAAGGGTTTTATTTAGGAACCACATATGTCAACTCAATCAACCACCATTATCCTGGTGCATATGCCAGTTCCGTTGACCAAACAGAGAGTACTTGGATTTCTTTTACTTCTGGCGAGTAGATGTTTGCATCTCTACTCCCCTTAATGGTAGTTGCATCACAATAATTTTCTCGCTGAGAGCGAACACACATTTGCTTCGATATATGGTCATTTCTTCACTTTAGCAAATACTCGTTGTTCCTTTTCTTGGAAACTTACCTGACATACATGCATCATTTGCTACACATGTGATTTCGTTTTGGGCAATAACTTCATTGGAATTTACATATTATCTTGCTAAACCTAATTACTGATTCCTGATTTGAGTAACCTACATTATTGTTATTGTTGGCTCTTTTGTTACCAAGCCAACACACTTTCTTGAAACCGCTTTCTTTCAAGTTACATTCATGGTTTATTTTGCTACAATGCCGAGAATTCCTTGTTGATACATACGTTTATTGTCGGGTTACGATGAAACCAAGTTCAATTGCTTGAACTTATCCAGTTCACAGGTTTAACTTGAAACGCTATATGATGTATTGGGAGCATCATATTCAACTATTTTTGCAAAGATTCTTTCACTTCGAGTCGTAGTAGATTTGGTTGGTCTACGACCCCACCAAAACGTTTGATTTATTTCGATACCATGCGGTGATATTTTCACAAAATTGAAGCTTGCGCTAATTTGGTTACTCACTTCGTACACGGATTTAACTCCTTATTTAGTTGTTAACAATCCATTTTGGATCTTCACAATCAAAGCGGTCTCAACACAATTGTGTGTTAAGGCAATGGTACATATATTCATTTCATAAGCACAATGTACCTCCTAACGATTCTTTCGTTGTCAATCAAATGCCTTGCGATACTTATTACTTTTCATCTTCGATTGGAAACAGTGGTTCTGTGATGTTCCGTATTTAATTGGAAACTCTATAACGTGGTATAAATCAAATCTTCAGATTGTCTCAGTACACTTTCATTTGATTTCAAACGCGGTGAACTTGTTCAGTCACCACTATTATTGGATGATGCCATTACAACACCTTGTGGTGTCATCATGGACTTGTAGCTTGTGCTAATCATGGTAACCGTTTTACACGAGACCACACATACTTTTGTTTGATTTATCATTTAAACATTTTTGATGCAACTACGAATCAAGACAATGATACACCAAATTCGTTTGTATTTCATTCGGTGTATCTTTAGCATTCAAAAATGTCAACACACTAAACCTTACCAGACGTTTACTCAGGAGTTGACAGATCATTTTACTATTACGTTGAGTTGCTGCTTTTGAGTTCATATAGCGGGTGCTATGGTTTGTGAAAACTCGTTTGCATATTGCAACCGATCGTTTAAAAATCTTATTAGTCAAAACTCCACTTGTGTGGAACCCCTGCTAGCTGGATTACACTAGACTATACGTCAAATGCGTCTGGTACCTTTGACATCCAATACTAGAAGCACACACCTTTCAACCCTAGGATTCGGGTTGTTATATATATTCTTGGACTCACCTAATGTGAGTAATGTTTGTTTCGATTTGATGATTACCTACTTCGATATTATTCATATACATACGTGTGTGACTTAACCATAAGGAGTAGGGAAGTACAAATTTCGAGGACGAAATTTCTTTAACGGGGGGAGAATGTGACAACCCTCACCAAACCAGGTATCCGTACGAATTAATTAATATTTAATTAATACTTAATTACTGTGCTTGCTTACAGTTGTGATTAAACTGCTACTTGAATTCTGATACATACACGTACATGCATCATACTTTATTGCCGTCACTCCATTATTTACACAGAACTATAGTGACAAACTTGATGCACAAAAGCACAGTAGCACAATGAACGGATAACCCAGTAAACATGCTGACATAGCCAGCACTAGACAGACACTGTCTCTGAGGCCAGTATGAGCCGGGAATAGATTACTACACTAGTAGGGAGTGTAGGGAGGTAAGGATTGTAGAACTGCGTCACTAGGTGATAGTTATAGTGACCGGATGTGCCTAAAACATGCTTTAACTACAAAAATCCTGCACTTTATTACAAAATTCAGCATATAAGTTAACTAGTAAAGTGCAAAAACAAGGGAAAATAATACTAGACACTTCCCAAAGTGTCGGGAATTCATTGTGTCACTAAAACTAATATTAACGACACTTTAAATGCTTATTTAGCACTTTAACGGATTAATATCCAACCGAACAACCAGACTTTTTCCCGGAACCTAAAAAAAAATATTGTCAATGACACTGTTTTTTTTTCCTTTTCTGAGCTAGTTAGGGTCTCCGAACACCCTAACACCCGTTATATTTCATAACACACTAATAACTAAGTTAATCACCTAACTTAACATAACTAAACACTAACTACTTGGTTGAAATTAAACCATGACCCCACCCCCCCCTTCAACCGAATCGGTCCCATAGGGGACACACCCTCACAATTTTGATTATTTTATTTCTTGTTGTCTAAAATCTTCATGGCACATTATATAGTGGATAAAGCTCTTAAATGGTTTATAAAAATAACCAAGAGATCACCCTTATCTTTCATAAACTCACATCAACACAAGCACTCTTCCTTCCTCCATAACCACCACCACTCACGGCCACAACCTCCAACCACCATCTCGCCACCATCCAACCTCCTACAAGTATTTCACATACATACAAAGGTGCAATAGGATCAACAACGAAGCTCGGTGCTTTCGGAAGTGCAAGGACCTCTCTAGTTTTTCTTTTATCCACCTCATTTACAACTTGTTTCTTCCCTAGCCTTGTGCTAGTAGTAAGTGCTCCAAATCATCATCTTGTTCTTATTTTTGGTGGTTAATAGCTGAAAGAATGATGAATATTAAGAAACACGAAGAACATAATCAAAGTTTATGAACATAAAGGATAAAGAATGGATAAAAGATGAAGTAATGTAGAATGATGTTGAAATCATGACAAATCTGAATTAAATAAACCATGACCTGCTGTAAATGATGTGTGGTCCGATGTTAATCGTATTAGAAGGTGTGACGATCGTATGTGTGCGTTTTAGTAACATATGAGCTAAAAACAACATGCTGAGTTGTATTTTCAGCCAACTTTAACAGGCTGTAACAGGTCCTTAACTTAACGAAAAACTGATTTTCTTGAGTCTATAACATGTTACTATGAAATACGGTTCTAATGGCACTGGAATCATAATTTTTGGACTTCGTTTACTATTTTTAAGGTGTCGTTTTGTAACAGCAGCTAGAGCTGCATTTTTATAGCAGTAAATGGGAGTTATGTTTTCTGTCATAACTCGAATTCCGTGTAGAGTTAAATCATGAAATTTTTACTGTAGATGACCACCGATGTATTTGTAATTCTCCCACCAGAATTTCATAAATCGGACTCTCAATGAATTTTAAATAAATTATTCCGCGGACTGTGGTCAGAAATAGGTAAATCTGATTTCAGTCCGGAAAATTATTTTCTATAAAATATTGGTTATGATTCGGACCCCGATATTTTTACACCATAATTTTTGGTTCGTATAAGACATTCTACAAAAGTTTTGGAATTTTTGGAATAAGATAACTATTTTATTAAAATACTCGAAAACGGCCCAGTTTTGAATATTAAAACTGAAACGATATAAGTAGTGTTTTGCATGTCTAAATGTTGGGTTGGTTAATTAAGAACTGATTGAATAGTTTTACAAAAGAAAATGATACGCTAGTAAGCGTGGACGCCTCCATTTACAGAGGAAACTCTGGGGAAAATTTTCCAGAAAATATAACACTTAGAAATGTTTTTGGTGACAAGTGTTATAAATATATTTTTTAACTTGTTTTCCCAAATATAAATTTCGCCATGATTTTTATTACAAAATAACCAAGTGTCGGAAGTAGATTTTCGTAAATGAAACTTGTTAAATATATATTGAGAATATATATTCCATAATAAAACGCTTGTGTGCTTACGTGATTATTTTGTGAACAAGAGATATATTATTTTTAGAGTAAAGATAATATTACTTGAAATATCATGAAAATACGACTCCAAAATAATACCAACGCCCTCACAAATAAATATTTAAGTTACATCGGTATTGTTATTACAACGCGAACTCTAAAATGTAACGCGCGTATTTTCAGAAAATACTCTTACGCGTATATTTTGATAAGTATTAGTTTGGAAAAGGTATGGAGTAAAATATAATATTTTTGGGAAAAATATGTATATTTTGGACAAGTGATTTAAAGTATATTTGCTAAGTGGGACTTAAAATACATTTTCGGAAATATAAAGCATACATGCATTTAAAAACCCCCATCCTTGGGAAAGGGAACACGAATACTAAGACTTGAGAAGTACTAATACAGAAATGTTGAATAAACAATTATACCAAAACTAAATACAATTATTATTACTTGTAATAATACTAGAATCGTAACTCAAAAACATTCATACAAAGAGAAGGCACTACCCGTTCGTCTAATAGACATTAGACCATTGTAGGTAGTCGTGTTTGCCGCGGAGATTTGGGTTACAAATACGAAGACGCAATACTGTGAGTTCATGACCCCCTTTTCTCTTAACTGTTTTCAGTTTTTACACTTCGGGGGTGAAATACATGTTACATTTACTACAAACGTTTTATACACGGTATGATTAGCTAAGGAATTTACTGCTAGATCATGTGAATGGATAGGCTATTATCGTAAGACCATTAATCCTTGTATAAGGACCGAGAGGCATGAGTGATAGATCTATCGGGTGTTGCGAGCCCCACACATGGGCCAGCGTGTGGCTGCATGTGGTGACTATGTCGTTCCGCCGGAAGGACCGGTATGAAATCCGCGTTACAGGTTTGAGTGCTTCCTAGGCCATGTCACATATTAATGTATTAGCTACACATTAATCGATCTCTTTTTCCTTACTGCTACATACCAAGAACATACATTTATACAGACATATTCTAACGATTTATACAGACTCACTTACACATGAACTCGCTCAACTTTATGTTGACTTTTCAAACTACATGTATTTCAGGAAACTAACGGATCTGGCACGGTATGCACGTATTTTCAAGCTGTGTTTGAATAAAGAAGTCATCCAGGGCTTAGAAGGTGTAACCTCTTCCTGGACGGGTTACATATCTCTAAACCTAGTATTGTTTAAAGTCTTTTGCTAAGTCTTTATAAACTCAATTAAATCAAGTTAAGGTTTGTAACTTAGTTTGTGATTGTTGAAAATGGGATTTTTCTAAACTTTATTAATGGATGAATATCTCATGTTTTTATCATATAGCATTGTTATGATTGTTGCTATGGTATTAAGAAGTCACACCAAATAAATTCACGCTTCCGCAAATGCCAGGGTGTGACAGGTACTATCTTAAATCCTTAATGGACTTCTACGTTTTAGTTAAGTCCCTTGGGTTTTAAAGTACTATTCTAATATTGGACCCCTTGAGTGGTCTAGTTGAACAGATTGATTCAAAAATCTGGTTAGGAGTATCATGTGATGATATAATTGAAAAGATCCCTTAAGTGGTCAATTTAAGGAGATCGTACGACGGTCTAGTTAAAAAGAACATGTGTTGATCTAATTAAAAAGATTGTTCGTTGATCTAATTAAAAAGATCCTTTGGTGATCTAGTCAAGTCACTTCATGTTTATTCGATTGATTTTTCCCTCCGCATTATGAAATGAACTGTGAGGACTGTGCAAGGAATTACGTAATTATGGATGCATACATAATTACGGAATTCAGTGCACAGAAACCACAACGAGTTTTGTCATGTGTTAAGACCTATAGTGATGAGAATAACAAAACGGGAACCATGTAAAAAGGGACATGGTGGATACGCCGCTGGTACTTCCTATATATAAATGTTCCTTATTCCACTGCGAACGTAGCGTTATTTAAGTTACTAGAAGTCCTGAACCTTGACCAATGTCATTTTATCTTACACTCTCCGACTCTGATTTTGGACACCCACAAGTTTCCTATGATAGTCTTCATAAGAAACGTTCTTCTGTCCGTAGTTCGAAACTCCATGTTTTGTTACTACAAGGACCTCACTTTGACAGTTGACAATTTCGCTAAGAATCCAAACATGGCCCAGAGTTTTACTTAGGGTTTGAGGGATTCATTCGAAAGCGAAACCATCACAATTGTCTTCACAAGTTTCCTCTAAAATTAAATTTCGGGACGAAATTTCCTAAAGTAGGGGAGACTGTGACACCTGTGTCACTTAAACCATCAAACAAATGCCAAACCAATGAAATATTGTATTTCATACTTAGGATTTGTATAAATATGTGCATCGTTTGCACATATCAATTCTTGTTCGATTTCGAGCTCTAAATCGCTTTCTGGAAGGTTATACGTGATCTGATGCGTAAATATAACTAGTTTAATACAACAAACACTCCAGAATACTGACATGGGCTTATCATACCTTAAATAACCTTTACATAACTTAGAAATAAGTTTTGAAGGGTTTGGTATGCCGAAATCAAGTTTATTCGCTCACAGGGACTATTTGCGTCAAACTGCAAAAGTCTGCCGTTTCGTGAGGCAACGTACAGCCCGGAACATGATCATAAGCTAAACATACCATAAATAACCTAAACATAGCTTAGAAATAAGCTTTGAGTGGTTCGGTGTGTGAAAATATGCTTATTTGATCTTACAGGGACTAAAAGTGTCAAAAACGGCGTAAGTTTGCATTTTCGCGCATATCTTACGTTCTGACCACATCTGGACATACAAAATTTTTGTACACGCTAAAATATTTTTATTTTAGTGATCGGCATGCAAAAATACCACTCGTCGCTTAATTTGGTTCGTTTTCGTGTCCGTTTGAGTTTCGTCGTAATTTAACGAACAACGTGACCGTACGACCAAACGAGCCGACATCCGAGAGTTTTCCGAGCACATTTTGAGTCCTCTAAACTTTAATGACCTTGTAGAGCCTTGAAAATGGCTTAACAGGTGTTAAAAGTACCAAAACAAAGCTCAAACAAGTGCAGGGACCTGAACTGTCAAACTGGAAACTGTTGCTGATCTGTAAGGGCCAGGCGGGCCGCGTAAGGCTTGTGCCACCTCTTACGCAGGCCGTGTGAACATGCCAGCGACAGAAAACTTGTTTTCAGCAACTGTTTGATACTTCAGGGGCTGTTATGGCAATTCTTTTGTGTGATGGGCAAGTTAAGTGATCACCAAGGTTACTAATCAGCTCCTAACAATTGTATGGTTGAGATCTTTGCTTGTTGGCCACACAAAAACATGGCATGATCTTGTTAATTCACAACAAGTATAAATAGCAAGCCATTTCACTCATTTTTCCTCACATTTGGTCTGAGATTTCTCTAAGTGGTTGTAATCATTCACTACCTACCTGAGAATACTTAGAACCAAATCTATTTGGACCCTTTGTAAGTCCACTTTCATCCTTTTATTGCTTTCTTAGCTTAAAAGTCAAACAGTGTTTGACTTTCAGCTTTGACCAATCAATGGTCAATGAGAAGTTCGTTTGAACTTCGCAACGTGAGCGTAATCACGATGGTTATAATCCCTAGTGACTATACCTACTGATTACCACGTTGACTGGGCATAGTGACGAGTCGTAGTTTCGGTCAAAATGCGCATTTACGCGTATTTTGCAACCAAACTACTCTTGGTATCAAAACACTTTGTTTTGATATCAAAACCTGTTTTCTAACTTAGTTAAGCATGTTTTAACATGCTTAGCTCGTCACTTTTAGTTTAGTGCTTGTTTAGAGTCGTAAGTCAAGCGGTCTAAACCACCGCTTAGGATTTGACACACTATTCCTGTTGTCATGGAATGTCTGAAACCAATTTATTTTTCTCCATCCAAATAGGGATTGCCTTTGTGGTATTCCTATAGTCTCAAATGTGTATTTTGATGCACTAGGTCTGATTGAATTCTTAAATCACACTTTTATTGTATATCTTGATATACTCCCAAAAGTATAGTTTGATATACTATCTCATGTGTGATATCGTACAAAACAACATAAATTTTGTTAATTACTAAAACATATTTTGATATGTTAATTTTAAAACCAAAACATATTTTAATATGTTAATTATAAAACCAAAGCATATTTTGATATGTTATTTAACCAAAACATAGTTTAATATGTTATTTACAAAACCAAAGTATACTTTTGATATACTACTGAAAATGATTATTTTAACGACTAAAGTATATTTAATATACTATCTATTTAACGATTTTGGAACCAAAATATATTTTGATATATTACTTATTCGACTTTCTTAAAACCAAAGTATATTTTTATATATACTACAAACCTTTTTATCAAAACATTAATTTACAAACTTATTTTACTTAAGCATTTATTTATACATCTTTCTTTTATAATCTATTTTCTTATCACTTGTTTATAAAAGAAAACATTTTTTAAGGATTCATGACTATTTTGTTAAAACATTCTTTTAAACTTACAAGTCATGAATCCTATTTTCAGTAAAACATATGTAACTCACAGGCATTTTATGCTGACGTACCTATTTTTACACATGTTTCAGGTGCTGCTTTATGATGATTGATGATACATGCTATACATAGGATGGACTCGTGCCTTAGCGACTTTAAAACTTGAAAGATAATAATTGTACTTATTTAATTGTATTAAAACAATGAGTTCAATAATTCAATAAAACGAAATTATTTAATCCATGGTTGTGAAACAATGATTCTGTTACAACACTCCCCGACGCTTCCGCCACGTTTTGTTGTTTTACATGGTCGGGGTGTGACAACGTGTGTTGTCGGGGGCGTCCAAAAACAGAGGAAACTCTGCCCGTTTTTCTAGAAAACCCGTAAACAAAATGTGTTTTATTGTAAGACGAACTTTACGGATTCAAATTAAATTACGAAACTAATATGATTAACACAGTTGTTTTAAACAAAACGACGATTCGGATATTATTTACAACAATAATATATTTATTTTAAACTTCGAAAAATAGACAATTCTTTTATAAATAAATATAGTTCATATATTTATTTTCAATAACAAACAAAACGAATTCTTTTTTAAATAAATATGATTTATATATTTATTTCCAATAACAAACAAACCGAATTCTTTTATAAATAAATATAGTTTATATATTTATTTACAACAACAAACAAACCGAATTCGTTTTATAAGAATAAATATAGTTATATATTTATTTCAACTACCAAACAATACGAATTCGTTTTATAAAATAAATATAGTTTATATATTTACTAGTGGGGTGCCCGCGCGTTACAGCGGGAATCACAACACTTCGGTTGGTGATTTTAAGGGTGTGCACAAGCTGTTGTTCAGTTTAGTTTTGAGCCACAAACACAACCATAACCAAAACTTTTGATTAAGGTATTTAAAAAACGATGGGTTTTAATTATTTCGGTTTGCTTAATTGATTATGAACATTAGGTCTAATCGATTTTCGATTAATAACCAAAAAATGAACCCTTGAGATGAAAATGTTAACTTGAGTTGAAGTATTTAAGAAGAAGAACCCATTATTATTAATTTAAGGCATGCTAATATATATTAACAGGACAGTAGGTAAATATTAACATGGACCATAGCAGAGAGGAGGTAAATAGGGCGCCCACTCATTAGTACTTTATAAGAGCATTCACATTGGACTGGAACCTTCATCTCCTTCTATATAAAAACATAACTTTCTCTATATTTTGTTAATTTTTTAGAAAACATCACACATCCAACTCTATTTCTGTATCTATTTCTTACTCACAAACAATTATTTTATTATTTTTCTCTTTTCTACACACTTATAATATAAATAAAGAGGGTTAAATATAAACCTCTAAATATAGATGTGTACTTTACTTTCTATATATTTTTCTCTATTATTGAGATTCCAATGTAATGGTTTTTTTATTATTTCCTCTATTATTTTCTCTATATTGTATAGAATAGAGGCTCCAATGTGAATGTTCTAATAATTTAAAGAAAACCAAATTATAAATCAAATAAATGATAAAATAATTATACTAATTAGATTAACTTAATTATTAACGTTTAGGGCTTTATCAAAATTAATTCAAATCTTAGTGCACATATTGTGAAGTTATAATCTAAGGGATGAATTGAAAATTTTAGATTAATATTAGTAAATCTGTGCTTTATTGGACCTTAAACTTGTGACATCTGTACCTCTACGACCATCATACAAATACAAATCCAATTAAAGCTTGTGTTTCATTCTCGGGATTTGTACAAATACATGTGACTTTTGCACATGTCAATTCTAGTTCGATTTCAAGCTTTAAATCGCTTTCTGGAAAATTATACGCGAACTGATGCGTAAACGTAATCAGTTTAACGCGAAAAACACTCTGGAACAGTGACATAAGCTTAACATACCTTAAATAACCTTTACATAACTTAGAAATAAGTTTTGAAGGGTTTGGGGTGTCAAAAACAAGTTTATTCGATCAAAGGGACTATTTGCGACAAACTGCGAAAGTCTGCCGATTCGTATAGTAGCGAACACTCCAGAACAAGATCGTAAGCTAAACATACTCTAAATATCCTTAACATAACTTAGAAATAAGCTTTGAAAGGTTCGGTATACGGAAAATATGCTTATTTGATCATCAGGGACTAAAAGCGTCAAAAATCGCATACGTTTGCACTTACGCGCATATCTTACGTTCTGAACATATTCGGACATCCAAAAAATTTTGTAATCATTAAAATATTGTATTTTAGTGATTGGAATACAAAAATACCACTCGTCGCGCAATTTGGATCGTTTTCTCGTCCGTTCGCGTTTCGTCGTAATTAACAGAATAACATGACCGTACGATCAAACGAACCGACATCCGTGATATTTTCAAGCATATTTTAAGTCCCCTATGCTTTAACATCCTTGTAAAGCCTTGAAATTGGGTTAACGGGGGTTAAACGCGTCGAAAAACAAGATTTGGAGCTACAGGGGCCTGTTTTGACAAAAAATGAAACTTCTGGTCAGACTGCCTGGCGGCCAGCGAAGACCCTTGCTGTTTCCTTCGCGGCTTGTGAGAGCTGAAGCTGGCAGATTCAATGAATTAAGCCAAATAGCCTGTTCCCATTGATTTTAACCATAGATTTTGGATACTATGGGCTTGTTTATGTGCTCCCCTAGTATCTAAATCAGTGGGTAACTTGTGTATGGTTAGGATCAAGCCTTGAACAACTCAAAAACACATGTCATTGATCAATGGAGGCTTGATTTCCTATAAATACCCAAACATTTCAACCTTGTTCCTACTCATTTGATCTAATCTGCTCTAAGTGGAGGCATTCACTGGTTGAAAGCCACCTACCAGAGTATTTTTAGTTCAATTCTTCCAAGCTTAGACCCTTTGAAAGTTTCTTTCATGCTTGGTTATGTATTTCAAGCAAGAAAGTCAAACAGTGTTTGATTTTCTGCTTTGACCACGTTTTGGTCAAGACAAAGTTCGTTTGAACTTTGCAACGTGAGCGTAATCACGATGGTTATAGTCCCTTATGACTATACCTACTGATTACCACGTTGATTAGTCAAAGTGACGAGTCATAGTTTCGGTCAAAATGCCGATTATGTGCATTTTGCGACGAAACTATTTTCGGGTATCAAAACACGTTGTTTTGTTATCAAATCAGTTTTCTAACTTAGTTAAATATGTTTTAACATGTTTAAATCGTCACTTTTAGTATAGTGCTTGTTTAGGGTTGTAAGTCAAGCGGTCTAAACAATCGCTTAGACTTTCGAACCCAACCCGTTTGGTCGATCATTAGGATCCGACCAAACATATTTTGTGACCATAGTTGTATAGGGAATAACCTTCCGAGGTTATACCTTATGGTCACTTAGTTTAATTAGTTGTATGATAGGTAGTTTATATGCCTTTGGAAAATGACCAAAATGCCCTTTTCATGCATAATTTGAATTTAAGCATATGTAACCAAAATTTTGTCACTTAAATTGATTATGCAACATATTTAAACATGTTAGAGCATATAATACTTGTCATAGGACTAGTTAGGCTACTCGTTTGCGCTTTTGCGCAAATGACGCGTTAAAGTAGCGTAAGCTACCAAAACGGGTCATAACGGGTTATAAGCACTTAGGATAGGTTCCGTTTTAGAATGTAGGCTTTGTTAAACCATATCACATGGGTTCCAATACTCATTTGGTTTACGAGACCTCATTCTATCCTATCTCCCAATTTAGGTTCGGTTTATTAACATAGTTACGTATATTAGGTGCCGTTTGATTCCGTGATCCTTCAAGCGTTGTTTGAACTTTATTCCAAGGCTATTAAGCAATATCAAGTGAGTACATAGTTCCCCTCTTTTACAGCTTTCAATTGTTTTGGGTTGATTCAGATGTGCTAAACGATTTCGAGTTTCCAAAACAAATGCTATGGTTTATATTAAACACAACGATTTCTATAATGTGAATGAACTTGTTGGGGCGTTGGTTGAAAGACAATTGAATGACATTCATTAACTATGATTAAGCCGACCATTTGTATGTTATGGTACCATAGGCTGTTATGGTACCATAGGATCTGACAAATCCCGTTATCGGACTATCACCATGGTTATGGGGGTAATGTGGGTAACGACAGAACCTGATGATTGTTAACTTACCCTTTGGTGGTTTGTTAATACGAGTTGAACGAATTAAACGAGTCACACAAGTTTGAATGTATTCAACGAGACGACCAAAAGTTAGTTTTCACAATTAAAAACACGAACCATTGGAACTATTCGAACTATGTGAATGATTTGAACTATTTGAACCATTGGAACTATTTAAACTATGTGAACGAATTGAACTATTTGAACTATGTGAACGATTTAAACTATTTGAACGATTGGTTTATCGTAAGTGATTAGGTAACGGGGCGGGTGTAATGTGATAAAAGCATGGTGGATACGCCGCTGGTACTTGATATATATAAGTGCTTTTAACACATTACATGTCGTTGCGTTATCTAGATCACTTGGACAAATGTTTTCAAAACGAAGTTACACTACAAGGTTTACTTAAAGATATAAACCATACAATGTTTACTTTCAACGACCATTTACTACTTGGTTTACAAAGACAAACGTTTTCAGTTAAGATTCATGGCTACAATGGTTTTGGTTTACACATATATCAACTTGTAAAGTTGATAAAACATACTGCAATATTAAACTCTTTTGATTTCAAAGTACACACTCGACAACTCTCCTAGTTGGACGAGGTATTGCAATATGGACTCACAGCCATGAATCTGACACACTCACAAAACCTATGTACTCGCCGACATTTTTATGCTGACTTATTTTCACATATGTTTCAGGTGTTATTGTATGATGATGTTTGATGATGATTATGATGCATGCTCACATAGGAATGGACGAGGCCTTAGTGAGTTAATGACAATGAAAGTCAATTTGTTCATGTTTTGCTTCTGATTTCAATACAGTGTAATAAACTTAATTCAATAAAATGAAACTTCAATCCATGTGTTGTGTAACAATGATTCTGTTACGACACTCCCTGACGTTTCCGCCGTGGTTTCGTTGTTTTAACGCGGTCAGGGTGTGACAGAAGTGTTGGTATCAGAGCTCATGGTTATAGGAAATTTGGTTATTAGTAATGCTTTGACCTAGTCTATAACCTTCCTAGGACCCTAACGCGAGTTTACTTGCGTTTAGATTCTAAAACAATATCGTTGCCTATCTTTAGGTGACAACCACAACAAGAACACAAATTACAGATCCGTTTTGAAAACCAATCATCTATTCCTAGATGATTTATTATAAGGTTTTGAACCTTCAAAGTTTTCAAAATCTCGTCAAAGTTTGGGTCTTATTAATGTGAACACGTGCAATCTGGAAGGGTGGGTGCCTGTATCCCGAGTTTTCTTTCTAAGGCTAAAGTGTTCGTACAAATCCACATAATCGGACCAGTCACTTTTACCTAGGAACTCTTGGGATGAGTGTCCACTTATAGGCTAAAGCATGTCTTCACGATACATTATAAAGACCTATTTACTTTGATTAGCCACTGGGTGTCGTTTGTTTGTTCGAGATAACGAACAAATGATCGCCTTCCTTATGTTTCGTCGACATCTTCAATACCTCTTTTGTCTATTCAAATGTCAATCTCACTCGTTTCTCATGTTTCCTTGTTCTTTTTAGAAAATGCCTCCTAGACGCGATCAAACTGAGGATGCTACCCTTGCAGCCCTAGTTGCTCAACAAATTACTGCTGTGATTCCAAACCTCATTACCCAGATAAACCAAGCGAATAACAATAACAACAATAACAATGCTCAGTGTAACTTCAAAACGTCCAATTCAGCTAAACCACTGAAATTTTCTGGGTCTCAAGGAGTAACTGCGCTCCTACAATGGTTCGAGAGTATAGAAAGCACATTCAAACATGTTCAGTGTCCAAATGAGCGAAAGGTTGAATTCACATCTAGTGTTTTTGAGAAATGAGCATTAACATGGTGGAACGGTGTGATGAGAGATAGGGGTGCCGATGTGGCATTAGCTCAAACCTGGGAAGAGCTTCGAGCTCTAATGATGAAGGAATTATGTCCTCGTCATGAAATCAGGGCACTGGAAAGGGAATTCGACGATCTTAAACAAGGTAGTGGTAAGCATCGAGCCTACACAGACCGATATGAGGAACTACGTCTGTTATGTCCAACCATGGTTATGCCTTTGGATAAGGCAATTGAAAAGTACATTGATGGCCTCCCTGATTCAGTTCAAGACATTGTTACTGGTAGCAACCCTACCACAGTTAGACAGGCCATTGAGCTATCCGCTACCCTGACTGAATCTCAGATCAGGAAGGGTTTTCCGAAAAGGCGACAAGAAACCAACCAATGAGACAAAACCAAAGGATAAGCAGACTGAGTCCTCCAAGAAGTCAAAGAAGCGTGAGGCTTCCCAGAACTTCACCGCGGTTGCTCAAAACAATCAAGTTGTCCCTAACCAACCAGCTCAACCCCCTGCTAAGAAGCCATACCACGGAACTGCACCTCTGTGCAACTAATGTAACCTTCATCATCATGCTAATGTACAATGCCGCAAAATGCCTAAATTGTGGACTTGCTGGTCATACAGCTAGGGTTTGCCGAGCTGCGGCTACACAAAATCAAGTTGATAACAACCCTGCTCAAGCTCGTTTTCCACTAGGTTCTTGCTACAACTGTGGCGAGATGGGCCATTTCAGAAACAATTGCCCAAGGCTTAATAATGCAAATCCAGCCCGTGGATGAGCATTTGGATAATTGGAAGACGATGCTGCCTAGAAACAATTGAACTTTATGTATTATTTTCTTTTGTTATCCAAGACTATGAAACAAATATTTCGGTTTATAAATAAATATCTAATTGCATTACGATGTACGAAAACAAATGTGGTCACATGTAAGAATGACATATCCCTACGATACTGACACCAAGGAATCGTGTTCCTTGCAAAACAAACTACTCTCGTAGTTCTTCCATTTTTGTGATCGCTCGCTCCATGAAAATCCTAAGTACTTGTTTCTTCTAAGAAACAAAGTACAAGGTGCAAGTTACAACTCCAGAAAAATACCCTAAAGTACCGCTTTAAATCCTTAATTAGACACCTAAGGGTACTTTCGTAAGTCCTTAATTGGTCTTACGCAATATACATATCCTATCTTCCTGGTTTAACGATATTTTACACAGCATATGGTTCCAAAGGATTATACATGTTTTCAAAAACCTCATACATGATTTCAAAATCATCTCACATGGTTTTAAAACATTTTATAAACATGTTTACCAAATATACCTAGTACTTGATTTCAAAAACAGTACATAAGGTTTCAAAAACATATTTTCAAAGATCCCATGCATAATTTTCAAAGACAATCTGCTCGTATGTTGCCTTAGCATACGTAGTACGTGATTTTCAAGAACACTCTGCTTCGTATGCTGACTTAGCGTGCTTAGCACGATGATTTCAAGGATCCATTTGCTTCATATGTTGATTTAGCATATCTAGCACCTTGATTTCATAAACACTATACTTTGTATGTTGACTTAGCATACCTAGTACAAAGTTCCTAAACAATTTCTCGCTACACGAATTCCAAAATCCTTATAGGATCTTCCTATCTTCATGGTTAGGTCCTTGTGAATGTTTAAAGCGCAAAATCAAAGTCCTTAATTGGACTCTTTGTGTGCTTTAATACGAATGTTACGATTCAATGAGAACAAATCCGAATCCTTATAAGATCATCCTATCTTTATAGATAGATTCTTGAGGATGTTTAAAGTACTAATTGAAGTCCATTGATTGGATTCCTGGTGTACTTTAAATGCATGTGTACAAATCGACGACAAGTTAATAATAAACTAATAACAAGTTGGTAACCAAGTTGACAATTGTGTGACAATGTGATTATGTGCTTACATGTTTATGGGTTGACCTAATTAAAGAAACTCTATGATAATCTAGTCAAAGTATTCACAAGACTATTCGTTTGATTCTATCCCCTACACATTATAAAATAAATTGTGCGGACTATGCAAGGAATTACGTAATTATGGATGCATACATAATTATGGAATTCAGTACACAGAAACCACAGCAAGTTTTGTCATGTGTCAACTTAAACAAGAAACAAAAGTTATCTATATTCATTTCCATTTCTGATGAAGTATCCACTGAGGAAAAATGAACTAGCTACTCATTTTTCGCTTCTGAAAGAAATATCCACTGAGGGAAATGAATAATCCATTCGTGAACCGTGTTCATTTTCGTTTCTTATGAAGTACCCACTGAGGAAAATGAACTATCCATTCATTTTTGCTTCTGAAGAAATATCCACTGAGGAAAATGAACAACTTCATTTTCGTTTCTGATGAAGTATCCACTGAGGAAAATGAATTATCCATTCATTTTCGCTTCTGAAGAAATATCCACTGAGGAAAATGAATAAATTCATTCCGTTTCTGGTGAAGTATCCACTGAGGAAAATGAATTGTTCATTCGTTTTCGCTTCTAAAGAAATATCCACTGAGGGAATGAATAGTCCTGTATTGATTCTTTCATTTCCACTTCTGATGAAGTATCCACTGAGGAAAATGAATTATCCATTCATTTTCGCTTCTGAAGAAATATCCATCAGGGAAATGAATATTCTTTACGATAATCCTTCATTTCCACTTCTGACAAAGTATCCACCGAGGAAAATGAATTATCCATTCATTTTTTCTTCTGAAGAAACATCCATCGGGGAAATGAATATTCTTTACGATAATCCTTCATTTCCACTTTTGACGAAGTATCCAATGAGAAAAATGAATTATCCATTCATTTTCGCTTCTGAAGAAATATCCATCGGGGAAATGAATATTCTTTACGATAATCCTTCATTTCTACTTCTAACGAAGTATCCATTGAGGAAAATGAATTATCAATCCATTTTCGCTTCTGAAGAAATAACTATTGAGAAATGAACAATTTATACATTCCTTCATTTCCGTTTCTGATAAAAGCATCCATTGGGGAAAATGAATTATCTATTCATTTCCGCTTTTGAAGAAATATCCATTGGAAATGAATAACTTGTTCATCTTTCATTTCCACTTCTGACGAAGAATCCATTGGAGAAAATGAATCATCCATTCATTTTCGCTTCTGCAGAATATCCACTGGGGAAAATGAAACACAATCCTTACAAGATCTTTCTATTTTAATAGTTAGATTCTTAAAGGATACTCACAGAACTATTGGCTGATTTAGTTTTACCATTAACAAAATCCCTCTTCCTACTTTAATCGAGGGAGTATCCATTAGGATATGAGCATCATAGGTATAACGTCCCATTTCCACTTCCTGCATTATCTAAGGAAGCATCCATTAGGGATTAATAAAGTTATACCTTACGTGAAGATCCTTGATGGGCTACTCTATGCAAATAGATAAACACCCTAGATGTCACACCCCAACCAATGGCGGAATCATCGGAGTGGGACTTGTTCAAGATTGCAAGAGACTTCATAACACTATTTGTGACAATATTTAATTCAACAGATTTCATTTCATAGAAAGATTGTCAAACATTACAAAGAAATTCAAATAACGACATTGTTCAAACATAACAATAACAAAATTGATACAACACTTTAAACCTAAACGTCTAAGTGAGTATCTAGGCATCATTGCTAGTCCGTTTCATAGCATCATCAATCATCAACCTGTAACATGTTTAAAATATAATTCAATGCAAAAGCAAAGGCGAGTATACAAGTTTAAGAATAAGTATAAGTATAAGTTTAAAAGTGTAAAAACGAATCCACATGGAAACTTAGTTTATACAAGAGCATCATACAAGGCATGCAATATTTCTAGTCAATCCTCTGTTTACACAAAAATGATATAATTCAACATGACCTCTCGTTCACGGGTGGTGCGTTACTCCTATAGCGCTATACATGTTAAATGGAGGCTAATAATAAGCTAATGACTATTGTATCACATAAGAATCACCCAAGTATAAGCATCAAAGTATAACAACATAGCATTCATGTATAAGGATTGTTTTCGTGCAAGTATAAAGATTAAAATTTAAGTGTGATTTTATAATTTAACATGTTACACCCCAAAAGTGGTAAACATAAAAAGGGGGTTTACGAGTATAAGGGGGTTTACGAGTATACTCACGGTTTTGCAAGTCTTCTACTTGTGAATCCGCCAGTGAGTTGTTGTTGATTAGGAGGTTGGAACACCAAGTCCTTCTACGCGAAGAAACAAAGTGTATGAGTTTCGGAGATTAATGGTAGATTAAGGATTTAGGAATTTAAAACACAAGAACATATGTATACGAAAATAATCATCTCTTAACACAAAGTACTTGTTTTGACGCTATGAAACCTCAAGGGTTAATGTTTTCATGAGTAGTATACTCATTAGAATCATACAAGTCTTATGTCTTACATGATGTTATTTTAACACTTTGACGAATGAACACAAGTTCACCACCAAGGGTTCGAATGTTGAATAGTATATAAATATAAGTATTATATGTATTATTATGTCCAATAGTCAAGCATGAGGTAGAAGATTAAATCTTCATTTAGGTACCTCTAAGTTTCATGGAAGTCATGTAGGAGGTAAGAAGAGAAGTCTTCCATTTAGGTACCTCTAAGTGTTCACCACTACACTTGATGTAAAAACATACAAGGAGGGTCATGAACTATGAATAATACAAGTATATAAACAACTATTCTATAAGAAATCATCAAGTAATGTGGGGATTTTATGTTGGACAACCCAAGTTAATCCTCAATCACACCTTCATCAAGCTTGAAGCTTGAACATCACTTGTGGGTTAAAAACCCTAAGCAAAACAGAATGTATATGAGGTTTAACTTCTGATTTTGAATGTCTCAACCTTGTTTTTAAGCCTAACTAACCATAGAAGTGGTTATAAGCATAAGGACATAGGTTTGAGATGAGTTTCCTCAAGTTTGATTAAGTTTAATAAAGTGTTTGTATAAACCAGAAAGTTTCTTGCACTTATAACCCTTTTATGATGATGTCCCATCCTTGTTTTTTCCAGGGAAGACCTATGGAAACATCCCTAGGGTTGTTCCAAGTGCTAAGAAGCAAGAAAGGATGAAAAAGATAGAAGATAAGTGAGGTTAAACTCACTTTTGCAACTTGAAATGTTTCTGACTTTGCTACTATTTTGCACCAGATTTTTGAGTGATTAGAGAATGGATTAGTGAGTTTGTAAAGTGATTCAAGTGTGGGATTGAGTTGGGTTTTATATAGGCTGATTAGGTGAGGTTTAGTTGAGTTATAAATGAAGAAAACACACCAAAGAAGCACAAAAATGACCAATCCATGAGCTAGAAACAACAATCTGCCGGATTGAGGCCGTCGCCACACGCGACCACAAGGGGGGTCTCCCCTTCGCGCGACGCCACGGGTTTGATTTCTGGAATTAAGTTTAAAAATTGACATTTTAGCCCCCTGAAGTTTATATTTTAGGGTTTTAGGGTGTTTTAGGGATTATTTTCATCATATAAGCATAGTTTAAGGACAAAATAAGTGTGAGGATCATAACCCAAGTGTAATTAAGCGTATAAAGGTCGTATTTATGTATCGTTTACGATCAAAACACGTTTTATGCATAAGTTTCACATATTTGCAAGTTTAGCACATAGTTTCCGAGAATTACGAATATGCATCAATTGTTTCACGAGATTGAATGTATGAATATGTATAAAGTATGTACAACATGAATTTAACGAAATACGAGTTTTATTTATGATCAAAGTCTCGAATTTTACAACGATTACAATGAAAGAACGATTACAAGAACACAAGACTTCCACAAATAGAAATACAAGCAAGCCTTTCTAAATATGGAAAGTACGAAGAAGTAGGGCGTTACACTAGATTCCATGCAAGACAATTGTTTAACACAACTACACAGACAGACTCCTACGAATAAATTTCAGGACGAAATTTCCTAAAGTAGGGGAGACTGTGAAATCTGTGCCTCTACGACCATCATACAAATACAAATCCAATGAAATCTTGTGTTTCATTCAAGGGGTTTTTTCAAATACATGTGACTTTTGCACATGTCAATTCTAGTTCAATTTCAAGCTTTAAATCGCTTTCTGGAAAGTTATACGCAAACTGATGTATAAACGTAATCAGTTTAACGCGAAAAACACTCCGGAACAGTGACATAAGCTTAACATACCTTAAATAACCTTTACATAACTTAGAAATAAGTTTTGAAGGGTTTGGGGTGTCAAAAACAAGTTTATTCGATCACAGGGACTATTTGCGACAAACTGCGAAAGTCTGCCGATTCGTATAGTAGCGAACACTCCAGAAAAATATCGTACGCTAAACATACTCTAAATATCCTTAACATAACTTAGAAATAAGCTTTGAAAGGTTCGGTATGCGGAAAATATGCTTATTTTATCATCAGGGACTATAAGCGTCAAAAATCACATAAGTTTGCACTTGCGCGCGTATCTTACGTTCTGAACATATTTGGACATCCAAAAATTTTTGTATTCATTAAAATATTTTATTTTAGTGATTGGAATGCAAAAATAACATTCGTCGCGCAATTTGGATCGTTTTCGTGTCCGTTCACGTTTCGTCGTAATTAACAGAATAACTTGACCGTACGATCAAACAAACCGACATCCGTGATATTTTCAAGCATATATTAAGTCCCCTATGCTTTAACATCCTTGTAGAGCCTTGAAATTGGGTTAACGGGGGTTAAACGCATCGAAAAACAAGTTTTGGAGCTACAGGGGCCTGTTTTGACAAAAAATGAAACTTCTGGTCAGACTGCCTGGCGGCCAGCGAAGACCCTTGCTATTTCCTTTGTGGCCCGCGAGAGCTGGAGCTGGCAGATTCAATGAATTAAGCCAAACAGCCTGTTCCCATTGATTTTAACCATAGATTTTGGATACTATGGGCTTGTTTATGTGCTCCCCTAGTATCTAAATCAGTGGGCAACATGTGTATGGTTAGGATCAAGCCTTGAACAACTCAAAAACACATGTCATTGATCAATGGAGGCTTGATTTCCTATAAATACCCAAACATTTCAACCTTTTTCCTTGCTCATTTGACCTAATCTGCTCTAAGTGGAGGCATTCACTAGTTGAAAGCCGCCTACCTGAGTATTTTTAGTTCAATTCTTCCAAGCTTGGACCCTTTGTAAGTTTCTTTCATGCTTGGTTATGTATTTCAAGCAAGAAAGTCAAACAGTGTTTGACTTTCTGCTTTGACCATGTTTTGGTCAAGACAAAGTTCGTTTGAACTTTGCAACGTGAGCGTAATCACGATGGTTATAGTCCCTTGTGACTATACCTACTGATTACCACGTTGATTAGTCAAAGTAACGAGTCATAGTTTCGGTCAAAATGCCGATTATGCGCATTTTACGACGAAACTATTTTCGGGTATCAAAACACGTTGTTTTGATATCAAATCAGTTTTCTAACTTAATTAAACATGTTTTAACATGTTTAACTCGTCACTTTTAGTATAGTGCTTGTTTCGGGTCGTAAGTCAAGCGGTCTAAACAATCGCTTAGACTTTCGAACCCGACCCGTTTGGTCGATCATTAGGATCCGACCAAACATATTTTGTGACCATAGTTGTATAGGGAATAACCTTCTGAGGTTATATCTTATGGTCACTTAGTTTAATTAGTTGTATGATAGGTAGTTTATATGCCTTAGGAAAATGACCAAAATGCCCTTTTCATGCATAATTTGAATTTAAGCATATGTAACCTAAATTTTGTCACTTAAACTGATTATGCAACATATTTAAACATATTAGGGCATATAATACTTGCCATAGGACTAGTTAGGCTATCCGTTTGCGCTTTTGCGCAAATGACACGTTAAAGTAGCGTAAGCTGCCTAAACGGGTCATAACGGGTCATAAGCAATTAGGATAGATTCCATTTTAGAATGTCGGATTTGTTAAACCATATCACATGGGTTCCAATACTTATTTGGTTTACGAGACCTTGTTCTATCCTATCTCCTGATTTAGGTTCGGTTTATTAACATAGTTACCTATGTTAGGTGCCGTTTGATTCCGTGATCCTTCAAGCGTTGTTTGAACTTTATTCCAAGGCTATTAAGAAATATCAAGTGAGTACATAGTTCCCCTCTTTTACAGCTTTCAATTGTTTTGGGGTGATTCATATGTGCTAAACGATTTCGAGTTTCCAAAACAAATGTTATGGTTTATATTAAACACAACGATATCTATAATTTGAACGAACTTGTTGGGGCGTTGGTTGAAAGACAATTGAATGACATTCATTAACTATGATTAAGCCGACCAGTAGTATGTTATGGTACCATAGGCTGTTATGGTACCATAGGATCTGACAAATCCCGTTATCGGACTATCACCATGGTTATGGGGGGTAATGTGGGTAACGACAAAACCTGATGATTGTTAACTTACCCTTTGGTGGTTTGTTAATACGAGTTGAACGAATTGGACGAGTCACACAGGTTTGAATGTATTCAATGAGACGACCAAAAGTTAGTTTTCACAATTAAAAAGATGAACCATTGGAACTATTCGAACTATGTGAACGATTTGAACTATTTGAACCATTGGAACTATTTGAACTATGTGAACGAATTGAACGATTTGAACTATGTGAACGATTTGAACTATTTGAACGATTAGTTTATGGTAAGTGATTAGGTAACGGGGCAGGTGTAATGTGATAAAAGCATGGTGGATACGCCGCTGGTACTTCCTATATATAAGTGCTTTTAACACATTACATGTCGTTGCGTTATCTAGATCACTTGGACAAATGTTTTCAAAACGAAGTTACACTACAAGGTTTACTTAAAGATATAAACCATACAATGTTTACTTTCAACGACGATTTACTCCTTGGTTTACAAAGACAAACCTTTTCAGTTAAGATTTATGGCTACAATGGTTTTGTTTTACATGTATATCAACTTGTAAAGTTGATAAAAAATACTACAATATTAAACTCTTTTGATTTCAAAGTACACACTAGACAACTCTCGTAGTTGGACCAGGTATTGCAATATGGACTCACAGCCATGAATCTGTCACACTCACAAAACCTATGTACTCGCCGGCATTTTTATGCTGACTTATTTTCACATATGTTTCAGGTGCTATTGTACGATGATGATTATGATGCATGCTCACATAGGAATGGACAAGGCCTTAGTGACTTAATAACAATGAAAGTCAATTTGTTCATGTTTTGCTTCTGATTTCAATACAATGTAATAAACTTAATTCAATAAAACGAAACTTCAATCCATGTGTCGTGAAACAATGATTCTGTTACGACACTCCCCGATGTTTCCACCGCGGTTTCGTTGTTTTAACGCTGTCGGGGTGTGACAAAATTATTGGTTAGTATAGCAAACAATTATATGTATTTTTGTTAATTCATAAATTGTGTTGGTTAAAATTTTATTTGTTGATTAGGGGATGTAGATAGTTAATATTTTAAATGATATGAGGTTCTTTAATATCTTTAAATTACAACGTTTTGATTCGATTCAAATATTAAATCCCATTATTTAAATAATATTAAATTTTGGCATACAATAATATATTTTTTTGTTACCGTTTAATTATAAACCATTCCATACTTCTGTTTGGCTCTAAAATAAAATATATATCTTGTAACTGAAAATTTGTTCCATATGTGGTTTTTATTTAATTTTTAATTTAAAGATTAGAAAAATTAGTCATTCCCATATAAATATGATTATAAATTGATATTTATAATATACATTACATGCAAATTTTATTTTTCAACATGGGGCCTCATACATACACACTAAAATTGGTCTAAAATTAATTTGTGTGTGAAATTCTTAGGTCTTTACGTTTCCAACATCCCATAACTGTTTCCGGCACAAGAAAAGCTATAAAAAATAGACATAACATATTCTTTCAAAACCCAACAAAATCATCTTAAAATAAACCATGCATTTGTGTAAAAAAAATTGTTTTTAAATAGACATAACATATTCTCGTCAACCTGAAATCCTCTAACTCATTTACACCCATGGTTTATCATCTAAAATTTTAATTTCCCATTTTTAATAGTTCGACAATGAACTAAATAGTAAGATCATATAAATCTATTTTAAAATGCATTATTTGTGAAGTTTCATTCTTTGATCAGTTCTTCAAACAAATGACACTTCTTCTGTCTTCTAAACAATCAATCACTCTGACCAATATAGACAAAAACTTAATTATAAGCAAAGCAAAATTATAGACTTAAACATGATATGAAATTAAAAACACAAATATGTAACTGAATGGATTAAAAAACTTCTCTAAAGTAATCATCTTTGCTTGTGCCCAAGTCTTGAATGGGATCATAAAAGTGCTATCACCTCCATTCATCACTGGATAGTTCTTGTAAGCTTGCATTTGGATTAAAAAATGAACCTGAATAATTTAAGCTACACAACTTCAAAAACTCTCCAGATTGTTGCTTCAATGATGGATCATGATTAAACACACCCACTATATATAACAAGCAGCAGATTTGCTGCAAGACCAACATCCACAGCCATCAATGAAGACTCATGTGGTGAGGGCTTGCATATAAACCATAAGATTGATAAAGCATGTTGTGTGCAGCTTTCTTAAACCCTTATCAACACCAAACAATAAGATTGATAAACATATGGTGCTCACACACTCTTGCTTAAAGCGAGTTCACTTTCTGGGATAATTTATAAAGCATCCAAGATGAAAAGGTAACCCTGTAAGCTTGCATTAATGAATCTGAATAATTTAAGCTACACAACTTCAAAAGTTCTTCAGATTGTTGCTTCAATGATGGATCATGATTCAACACACCCACTATGTATAACAAGCAGCAGATTTGCTGCAAAACCAGCATCCACAGCCATCAATGAAGACTCATGTGGTGAGGGCTTGCATATAAACCATAAGATTGATAAAGCATGTTGTGTGCAGCTTTCTAAAACCCTTATCAACACCAAACCATAAGATTGATAAAAATATGGTGTTCACACACTCTTGCTTAAAGCGAGTTCACTTTCTCGGACAATTTATAAAGCATCCAAGATGTGTAACCTATGGTTGCCTTCAAAAAATATAACGTAGAAAAAAATGAAGTGAGTTATAGGTTTTAATTAAATGATTATTAAATGTGCATTGATGTGTAACCCATGATTGCCTTCAAAAATATGACGTAGGAAAAAAATGAAGTGAGTTATGGGTTTTAATTAAATGATTACTATTTTTTAATTTCCTTCAATGATCATAAAACTCTTGACTTCCTTTGTATAAATTGGGTATGGATTAGCTTCCTCGGTAATAAATTCAAGATGGTGTTAGAAAGACAAATTCACCCCTAAAATGTAATTAATATATGCATTTGTATGTTGTATACTAAGCATTTCTTCTTGTACCTGTTGGGATTGAACCCTATCAGAGGAACAGATAATTAAAGCCAAAACTGGATCAGAGCAGTGGATCTAGAATAAGCAGATGTTTACATACAAATCTCTCCCCTTGAAAGTGGTTTCATATCTGCTGACCTCCTATCTGCTGATCTTACTAAGTGCTGACCTACAACTGATGCCTTGCATCTACTGCCCAATGTCAAAGACTGATAGAAGACCAAAGCTCTGCTGATTCAACCTACTGCCTTGAGTCTAGTACTGCTGATCCGGACAAGCACTGCTGGGTTCACAGCAGTGGAAGGATGCAGCAGCTGTTTAAGTGTCTTTTATGTAATGAATTGTAATAGCAGTAGTTAGTACATCAGTATTTGTATAGATCAGAGGTTAGAGTTTGTTAGGAGGTTAGATGTCACTTTCATGGTGACGTCAGTTAAGATGCTCAGTGGTTTGCTAGTGCCTATAAATAGTTCAGTACTTTGTACTGTTCTATTAGCTCTTGCAATACCGTCTTCTTTGCACGAACAAACGCTGAGCTCTGGCTGAGGGGGAGTTTGTATTCAAGCATTACTTGTAATCGTTGTTGAAAGTTAATTCAATCATTCGGTTTCTTGTTGAAAATGTCTTGATCAAAGCAATACTCTCGTTTGATTGTATGCAAAGTTTGTTTTCATATTAATTCCGCTGCACAACTCTTTCATTTCCATCTTAATCTCAAACGAAAATACAATCAGAAACAAACTCAGATCCAACAATTGGTATCAGAGCTTGGACAGTCAAATTTGATTTAACAATCATTTTGACATAAATAGTTCGGCTCATAATAGTTGATACTGATCGTTTGTTCGTCCGTTGAAAAACAGAGCAAGGATTAATCACCATTAAAGTTGATTTCTCAGTGTCTGTAAAAAAACAAGAATGACGTCACAATCTCAAGATGATAAAAACAACATCGGCTCACTTTTTAAACCACCTATGCTAAAAAGAAACGAGTACAACATCTGGCAGAGGAGGATGGGTCACATCCTTGCTCAACAAAGCACAGGTTGTTGGAGGTCTGTCATTTATGGTCCCCATGTTCCTTCAGTGCCAAGCGCTGAAGATGCTAAAAAGTTCGTTCCAAAACCAGTTGAAAATTATACCGAAACCGACTTTCAAAAGATCGAACTAGATGCTAAAGCGTTTAGCATCATAGCATCAGCGCTGCCCAATGAGATATATGCTGGACTGTTACACTGTAACAGTGCCAAAGAATTATGGGACACACTTAAGGAACAGTTTGGGGGAACCAAAGAAGTCATAGAAAACAATAGGGAAATCCTGAACCAACAGTATGAAACATTTTGTTACGTTAAAGGTGAATCACTAACGCAACAATTTGAGCGTTTCAGTTGTCTCATCAGTGAACCGAGGCTTGTTAACACCACTTTTACAAACTCAACTCAAAATAGCAGGTTCCTTAGGTCACTGCCAGAAAAATGGGACACCATAGTTTTTGTCACCCGAAACTCACCTGAGTTCAAGGATCTGACCTTGACCCAACTCCACGGTCGACTCCTGACCTACGAAAGGGAGTTGAACCAGAAAAGGAGGTTACAAGAGTCAGCAAAAGTTACTGATGATTATACTTTCGGTAATACTGCTCTTCTGGGTCAAGAAGAATCTGGGAGCAGTGGTAAGGATCAGGGTTATGATCACTTCATTGACATAACTGCTGGTGCAAATTTTAACAACCCTGATCCTCACTCTGCAAGTTATGCATTCACTGCAAACGAAAACCAGATGTCAGATAATCTAAGCTTTGAACTAAATGATTTACAACATTTTGATCCCACTGACTTAGAGGAAATGGACATCCTGCACCAACTGGCTTTGCTAAGTGTCAGAACTAGCAAATTTTACAAAAGAACAGGGCGAAAATTCCCGGGTTTGCATGGGAATCTAAGAGTTGGGTTGGATAAATCGAAAATCAAGTGCTACAAGTGTAATAGGTTGGGAAATTTCGCTAGGGAATGTAGGAGTCAAACTACTGGTCCCATAATTACTCATCCTAGCTCAAATCCTAGACCTCAAAACCAAAGCACTGTGCACTATGCCCAGTATGCCCCAGCAGCTCAAGTGAACACTGCTCACTATGCTGCTGCCCCTGTGCCAGTACACTATGTCCAAACTACTGTTCCACAAATCCAATATGTTCAAACTCCTGTCCCCCAGGCATAAGTGCAGCCTGCACCTCAAACCACTGCTCCAGCAGCAGTACAACCAGATCAACAAAGTTTTTTCACACAAGGGTTTGTTGACTGGAGCAATATGCCTGAAGATTTTAGTGATGAAAATTTTGCACTCTATGCTTCTAATGATTCTTCTAATAATGAATTTTGTTTGATGGCATTAGAGTCAATACAGGAGGGGGTTGAAACTGAGGAGGAACAGCTGAGCATTGAAACAGTGGATGAGGTGACTGAAGCAGTGGTTACTGCTGTGGCTGGTAAACTACTGTTGGGAGAAAGTTCAGGTACCCTGATTGAACCAATGACAGATCCATGGTCCGAAGAGGACAAAGAAGAAGAGAAGGAAGAAAAGGCTGGTGAAAAGAAGGTGAAAGCTGATGATGAGGAAGATCATCAATGTGATTGTGCAATGATGGCAGCTACCAAGGGAGCTTCTGCATGCTTTGATAGTCTTTGGTATGTAGATAGTGGAGGCTCCAGGCACATGACAGGATGTAAAGCCCTCCTCAAAGACTTTAAAATCCATGGAGGGGGTGATATATCATTTGGGAATAATAGTAAAGGGAAAGTTCTGGGGTCTGGTACAGTGCAATCTGGAAATGTAAAATTTGAAAATGTCAATCTGATAGACAATCTAAAATTCAACCTTCTGAGTGTGTCCCAAATGAGTGACAAGGGATTTGGGTCATTCTTCACAAAAGACTGTTGTAGGATTGTTGGACCAGAAATGGTCAAAAAGATTGAAGCAATAATCAAAACTGGTCAAACTAAACTTGTTGCTCAAAGAAGTGGCAATGTTTATGTTGTTGACATGTCAAAAGAGTGTCCCAGAGCTGATGCCTGCCTGTTCTCAGCTGCCTCTAACAAAGAGACAGAACTTTGGCACAGAAGGCTGGGGCACACAAATCTTAAGACAATCACAGAAATTTCAAAAAATGGTTTGGTGAGAGGCCTACCACAAAAATTGTTTTCATGTTCTGAACATTGCATTTCCTGTTTAAAAGGAAAACAGCATAAAAGTTCTTATAAGTCCATTGAAGAGTCAAAAACAACCCAGTGTTTGCAAATGCTACACATGGATTTGTTTGGCCCAGTTCAAGTCATGAGCCTCAAAAAGAAAAGATATTGTTTGGTTATTGTTGATGACTTTTCTAGGTTTACATGGACTTTCTTTTTACACTCAAAAGATGAGACTGCAGGCATTTTGCAAGACTTTGTGACACAGGTTGAAAAGCAATTTGACCTTCCAGTGAAAAGCTTCAGGAGTGACAATGGCACAGAATTTAAAAATAAGGAGTTGGATGCCTTCTGTGTGAAGAAAGGGATTGTAAGGCAGTACAGCATCCCTAGAACACCAGAGCAGAATGGGGTAGTGGAAAGGAAGAACAGAACTTTGATTGAGGCTGCCAGAACCATGCTTGCAGATTCAGGTTTGCCATTAACTTTCTGGGCAGAGGCAGTAAACACTGCTAGCTATGTTCAGAACAGAGTTTTAATAAACCCCAGGCACAAAAAGACTGCTTATGAAACTCTGTATAAAATCAAACCACTGATCTTATATTTCAAAGTGTTTGGCTGCCCATGCTTTATTTTGAACTTAAAAGATTCCATTTCAAAATTTGCAGCCAAAATTGATTGTGGTTATCATTTGGGATATTCAACCACTGCCAAGGCCTACAAAGTGTTCAATACACGGACCAAGGCAGTGGAGGAGACTTTGAATGTAAAGTTCAATGAACTTTCATCAATGAAAATCCCAGCAAACCCTACAGATCTGTTTGATCTTGAAAAAATTACTTTTGAAAATACTTCTGTCAAGACTAACAGTGCAGGTCCATCAGAGGATACAACACCAGACTATGGGTATGAAATCATCATCCCTCAAAGGTCTGCCGTAAAGGGAAAAGCACCAGTTGTTCAAAACAGTTGTCAAAGCTCAACCACTGCTACCTCAACGGTTGTTGACCAAACTAGCCCATCAACCACTGCTTCCACATCCTCAAACACTGCTGACAAAAGTCCTCAAACAGTGGATAAAAGTCAGCAGTTATCCACTTCATTACCTCCTATTCCACCACCTTTTGAAGCCACTGCTGGATCATCAAAGTCCCCAGCAGTGGTTAGCTCAGATGATACACATTTGCAGCCTTCACCAACAAATGCCATCATACCATACCAAGGAGATTTAATCTTCTTGAGATCTCATCCACCTGATCAAATCATTGGCAACATAAATGAAGGGGTGCTCACAAGAAGCCAAACCCAAAACATTTGTCTTTTTGCTGGTTTTCTATCACTCCATCAGCCAGTCAAGTACCAAGAGGCACTGAAAGACAACAGCTGGGTAGAAGCTATGCAAGAGGAGCTCCAACAGTTTAAAAGACAACAAGTATGGGAGCTTGTACCACTGCTAGAAGAGGTGTATGTTTGTCAACCTCCAGGTTTTGAGGATCCATTTTATCCAGATCATGTCTACAGGCTAAACAAAGCCTTGTATGGCCTAAAACAAGCACCAAGGGCCTGGTATGAAACTCTTTCCAACTTCCTACTCTCAAATGGTTTCAAAAGAGGTACCATTGATAAAACATTGTTTTTAAAATGGAGAGGGAATGATTTAATGATTGTCCAGATTTATGTGGATGACATTATTTTTGGAAGCACATGTAACTCAATGTGTGAAGAGTTTAGAGAACTCATCACAGCTGAGTTTGAAATGAGTGCAATGGGTGAGCTGCAATGCTTTCTTGGTCTCCAAGTACAGCAATTGCAAAATGGAACTTTCATTCATCAAAGCAAATATGCTAAAGAACTTTTAACCAAATTTGATATGAATGATTGTAAACCATGCAGCACACCCATGGCAACAAATAAGCTGGTCATGTCTGATGAAAAGGATGAGCTGATTGACCAAACACTTTATAGAAGCATGATTGGGTCTTTATTGTACCTAACTGCATCTAGACCAGACATCATGTTTCCAACATGTGCCTGTGCAAGAAGTCAATCAGCTCCCAGAAAATCAAATCTCATTGCTGTAAAAAGGATCTTCAGATACATAAAAGGTGCTCCCACACTCGGTATCTGGTATCCAGCTAATGGGAACATCAAGCTTTCAGGTTTTTCAGACAGTGACTTTGCTGGATGTCACACCACAAGGAAGTCCACCTCAGGAGGGTGCCAGTTTCTAGGTGATTGCTTAGTTTCATGGCAAAGCAAAAAGAAAGCAGCTATTTCAACATCCACTGCTGAAGCTGAATACATTGCTGCTGCAAGCTGTACAGCCCAACTCCTGTGGCTTCAAAATCAGTTGCTGGATTTTGGTATTACTGCCTTAAAGACACCACTCATGTTGGACAGTCAGGCAGCAGAAAATATCATCAAAAATCCAGTTTCCCATTCAACCACCAAACACATTGACATCAGACATCACTTCGTGAGGGATTGCTATGAAAAAGGTTTGATTTCTCTGCATCATGTCCCAACTAAAGACCAGCTGGCTGATGTGCTCACAAAAGCACTTGATACAGCCACTTTTGAAAGTTTGGTCTCTAGGATTGGGATGTTGAACATGGAATAACAAGCAACATCTTGTTTTTCTATGAATAAAAGCAACAAAATGTTTTCAGAAAATCAAAACTCCATCCTTAAAAATAGCTAAAAATGAAATTTTTCATTAAAATCCTTAAAAGTCTGCCATAAACCACTGATTGTTCAAAAGTCTGCTTTCCTTCAAAAGTATGTCCACTACTGAAAGTCAACCCCTGTTATCTCATTCCTTTGATAAACTCTGTTGTTCAAAAGCAGTGTCTTATCCACTGATATACTATCCACTGATAGTGAAAATCATCCACTGCTCTACTACCACTGCCTTCATCAGTCACTTTCACAAAAGTACTGTCCTTCACTTTCACCAGGGGTTGTCACGTGGGCAGTACATATTGGTCAGACTTTTTGTAACGGCTGCCACGTCAGCATTCACTTTCTTCCCTATAAAATCCCCCACTCACCACCAAAACAGGGTTTTACTGTCGAATTGAATTCTTAAAAAATCTCTTCTCAAAGCAGTTTTTCTTCTCATCTCTCACAAATTTCTTCGATCATTCATCTTCAAAATGACAAAATCGAAGTCATCTTCAAAACCCTCATCCAAATCATCATCAAAAACAGCCTCTCAAAAGGCAATCTCCACTGAAATTCCACATAAACCATCTCACAATCTCCTGGGTCTTCTCACAAAACCAGGAACCACAAATGTTTTCGATTCCATCATTGACATCATGGCAAAATCAAAGTACAAAACTTTGTTCACTGCCGATGCACCAATCTACTTGGCTACCCAAAGAGAGTTCTGGAAGAATGCAACCCTTGAAAAACAAGGAGACACTGCAACCACCATAAACTCTTCTATAAAGGGTAAAGCTGTCCAAATCACGCCACAATCCATTTCAGAGGTCTTTCAACTCGGTGATCAGGAAGGTAAAATTTCTTTCACTAAAAACGAGTTACAAACTGACTTCATTGAGAGAGGGTATGAAGCCACAATGATGAAGAAACTTACCTTACAAAAAGGTTATTTTCCTTCTGCAACCAGATTTTTATTTCATACCCTCCTACTATGTGTTTCAAACAAAACCACTTCTTTCAATGAAATCCCTTTAAAAATTCAAAATCTGGGATATGCAATTCTTCAAGGAGAAAATTTTAACTATTCTCAGGAAATTTTTAAAGATTTGGTTAATAATGTTGAAACAAAATCATTCTTACTATTTCCAAGGTTTTTAAGTTACTATTTTGCAAAGAAATTCAGTAAGGATGATTTAGCTGTAATAAACCAAGGTGATTCTACTCAAATAAACAGTTTAACAACTGAAACTTTTTCAAGAATGCTAGCACCTTGCAAAACACAAGCAGAGGTGCCTGAGCAGATTTTAGCAGTTACAACTGCTCCTCAGGTATCTGCTGCTGAGCCCACTGCTCAAGGTGATCAAAACAGCAGCACAACTGTTTTGAAACCCACACCTACAATCACCAAAAAGCCTACAAAAAGAAAAACTCAAAAACCCCCAAAACCCATCAAAAAGGCAACTCTGGAGGATGAGATACCAGAGCTCCTGCCTGTGACAACACAAGTGTCACAAGAAACCACTGCTGCTACTTCCTCACAGCAGTTGGTACAAATATCTCAACCCATAACCGAAACTCCTCCTGCTTCTTCACAAAAAGAACAGGTTGTACAAATAGGGTCTCCACATCATGATGCTCTGGAAACACTCGTTTCTATCATCCACAGCTCAATACCCGGGGCAAATCCACTTTCTACACCACCCTTCACATCCACAATTCCCCCACCAACTAAACTGCTGTTGGAGGCAATTGATTTGAACCAGGCATTAACCTGTCCTTCTCAATCACCTGTCAATGAGAATATACCTCAACAACTAACTGGGTCTGATGTATCAATCTTTGCTAACCCACCAACACAACCTGAGGAGGTTAGACCCCTTGAGTTACAAGTAACTCTTGGTGGTAGTCCAAGTGAAGCAGCTACTACAACTGTTGAACCCATTGGTTTACAGTTGGACAGTGGTTACATTAATAAGACTTCCTTGGAGGCAATTCCTTTTATAGCACCTCTGCCAACCACCAGTGGATTTATTTATCCTACTGGCAACATCAAAAGGTTGTCAAGTGTTGAAGGAAGAAGACCCCAGTACCAAGAAAATGGGGCATCAGTGGTTAATGTTTGGAGTATACTCCCTACATCAACTACTGATAAAACCACTGCTAGTGGGAAATCAGATGATCCCATTAACTTGGGTGATGGTTTAAAGTACCAGAAATTGACGGATCGTATTGAAAAGCTTGATAACTCTGTTGCAGAACTCAAAGATATGCTACAACAGGTGTTACAAGTACAAAAGGTACAATCCACTGCTGTTCCATCTCAAGCACCTGCTCCACAAAGGGCACATGCTACAAATGAGCTCTGGAATTTGTTTCAACCTTTTCTCCATCAACAAGCACAATTAGCAGATCAGCAACATGAAAAACATGTCCAACAGCTAAGAAATGCAATGGAGTCAAGGTTCAAGAACACTCAGGCTGATCTAAAGGTTCTCAAAACTCAGATCCTGCACACCACTGGCACTGCTCCTCCAACAGTACTTTTCATTGATCAACTCCCAGACGATAATGCCAAAAAGGGGGAGAAAATTCAGGAGTGGAAGAAGAAAGGAATAGATGATGGTCTTTACATTGAACCTGAAAAGGATGCTATGACCAGAAAAATTCCTGTGCCAGATGGTAGTAAAAAGGTTGATGCAACTCAAGAAGCACTTGATGAAGGAGTAGCAAGTGTTAAAAGAGATAGAATGGCAAAGGATATCTCAAGATGGAATGAGGAGAAAAGAGCTTTCATGGAACTGTATGAGCAAGGTTGTTCTGGATCAAAGGATTCCAAAAATCCAAAGACAAAAAGGAAACCTAAGTCCATCCCATCCAGATTTCCAAAGCCTCCAAAACCACCTTCCAAAAGCCATCAGCATCAAACCTCCACCCAAACAGCTGTTGAAACGCCTGTTGTATCAACCACTGCTGGTACTTCAGTAGTTTCAACATCTGCTCCCACTTCAACACACACCACTTCATCACACACCAAATCCACTGCCTTACCATCATTACCACCAAAAACAAAATCACCTCCTTCCAAAAAGGAGAAGACAGTAGTTGTTACAACATCTGCTGTAATGACAACAGTGGTTGGAACACCAGTTGTTTCAACAACTGTTTGTCAATCACAGACCACTGTCACTACATCCACCACCACTAATCCACCCAAAACATCATCTGCCTCTTCTAAAACAAAAAGGAGAAGGATTTACATATCAGATGATGATTCACCTTCACCTTCACCACCACCAACATCCTCACAATTTCTGTCACTTGTCACAATTCCTAAACCCATACCTCTCTCTTCAGCTCAAACTTTAAAACCATTACCTCCTGCTGGTGTCTCATTTCCTCTAGAACTCATTGCAGTCAGGGAAGAAATCAAATCCTTCTACTATGAGGACGACCCAGTTAAAAGGAGCTTGCCATCAGTTGCAGGATATCCCAGGCCTAACAATATTGAAGAATATTTGAAACTCAAGGCCAAGCAAGCAGAGGATATTGCACTCAAAAACAGAAGAGGGAAATCTGATAGATAATTTCAACAAAACTATCAGTTTCTACTCTCACAGGTCAATGCTATGGAGCGATTTGCAAAAAATGTATGTCAGCAAATTTCAGAAAGGGCAGATGAGTCCTTGAGAAAAGACTACATTGAGAGTATCATGACCTACAAGAAATACAAGGGGGAGAAATACATGTACAAAAACTGGACCATTCCTGAGCTTGAAAAAGAAGCAGCCAGGATTCAACAAATGATCAAAAATGAGGTCAAACAGACTCCCCCTGAAAAATTCAAACAATTTGAAGCTGAGAAGGCATTAATGTTGAAGAGAATGAAAGAGGAGCTGATTGCAGCTGATTATGGGACGAAGAATTATGTGACAAAGTGGGGAGAAGATAGGGTCAGGGCTACTTACAAGAAGTTGGAAGAGCTTAGAAAGAAAGATCCAAAAGTTCCACAAAAGCCTGACTACTCTAAAGCAGAGGTTTCTAAAAGACCACCAAAGCTGCAAGTTAAAAGAACCACTGCTCTAGCTGGTGCTTCCATCTACAAAAGAAGGAGCAAAAACCAGTTGAGTATTGAAACAATTCAAGATCTATTAGCTGGAGATGCTATTGTAAAAGCAGGAACGAAAGTAATGATAAAAGAAGATCTTGAATTGGAACAATCTGCAAGTGCTGCTCAGCCACTTATGAATAGGCCAGCCTCACCAAATTCTTCAGCAAATAAACATCTCCCAAGAAACCCACCAGGCTCAAAAAGTACAAAAGTGGGAAACTGACAAACAGACCTGCGTATTGACTTTGCTCAGGTCTGGTGGAGAAGTGGAGAAAATATCAAGGGAACAAGCTCTTGGCCTGAATCTTGAAGATTTGCAGGATCTCCTTGATCTTCCACTTAGCAGGGATGATGAAGATACAGATGCCCTAGACTTTGAATTACAATTTAAAGGCCAGATAAGGGAACTGTTGATGAGGCAATAAAGATTTCCACAATAATGAAGAGTTTTGGCATTATCTGTTCCAGGGGGAGATTGTTGGGATTGAACCCTATCAGAGGAACAGATAATTAAAGCCAAAACTGGATCAGAGCAGTGGATCCAGAATAAGCAGATGTTTACATAAAATCTCTCCCCTTGAAAGTGGTTTCATATCTGCTGACCTCCTATCTGCTGATCTTACTAAGTGCTGACCTACAACTGCTGCCTTGCATCTACTGCCCAATGTCAAAGACTGATGGAAGACCAAAGCTCTGCTGATTCAACCTACTGCCTTGAGTCTAGTACTGCTGATCCGGACAAGCACTGCTGGGTTCACAGCAGTGGAAGGATGCAGCAGCTGTTTAAGTGTCTTTTATGTAATGAATTGTAATAGCAGTAGTTAGTACATCAGTATTTGTATAGATCAGAGGTTAGAGTTTGTTAGGAGGTTAGATGTCACTTTCATGGTGACGTCAGTTAAGATGCTCAGTGGTTTGCTAGTGCCTATAAATAGTTCAGTACTTTGTACTGTTCTATTAGCTCTTGCAATACCGTCTTCTTTGCATGAACAAACGCTGAGCTCTGGCTGAGGGGGAGTTTGTATTCAAGCATTACTTGTAATCGTTGTTGAAAGTTAATTCAATCATTCGGTTTCTTGTTGAAAATGTCTTGATCAAAGCAATACTCTCGTTTGATTGTATGCAAAGTTTGTTTTCATATTAATTCCGCTGCACAACTCTTTCATTTCCATCTTAATCTCAAACGAAAATACAATCAGAAACAAACTCAGATCCAACAGTACCACTTAATTTTTAAGAAGTCCTTGAGGAAATGCTTTATAATATAGTATAAATTTCAAATATCAAACAACACGAATTCGTTTGATAAAAATAAATTTAGTTTACATATTTATTTCAAATATCGTACAACACGAATTCTTTTATAAAAATAAATATAGTTTATATATTTATTTCAACCATCAAACAACACGATGATTCTTCTATAAAATAAATATAACTTTTTATATTTATTTCAAATGCCTAAATGGCCTATGCCTATAATTTGATAATTATCGTACGAGATGCGATATATAATACGAGTTCGTTATATATTATTTTCATAGAAACATTCGTTACATAGACGTACGACTTCTCGGGACGACTAACGTGATTATAACAATATATTTATATATTTTAAACCTCTCGAGAACTAATTCTTTCCAAGACTTATTAATTATTACCGACAATAAACGAACTAACAAGTATAACTCAATCATTTTCGTTAAGTTAATAACTTACCGTCAAATACTTCGGTTAACGATTCGGTAGAGCTCGGTGACACGTAGTTAGTTACCGTAATTATTTAGAAACTTATAAGATATTCCGTGTTAGGGATATTATAGAATGCACGCTAGCGAATCACGTTTGGAAACGACACTATGGAATGCACATTTAGCTAGCTTTGCACAAGGAAATCCAGGTGAGTTCATAACCCTACCTTTTTACGGTTTTACATTTTTATAAATGTTTTCGGGGTGGAAAGACATGCACGTTTTGCAGAAACATACAAAGTTTTTTATGAACAAAAATTGCATATTTCTAGACAAGCACGTTTTGCAAGAACATACGAGGTTTTTGAATGAACAGAAATCATATATTTCTAAACCATGTTACAACACGTTTTAACTAACACAAATGATTTGTGAATTTCATTAAACTCAAATGGTTTATGGAAAACTTATGCAAAACATACCGGTTTTTACAAAAAAACATAAATACTACGAAACATGCATGAGCTACAGACACTAGTTATAACAACCCTCCTAAAATATTTATAACACCCCTATACGTCCTAAAATACACCCCATACGATAAAATAGGCCCTAAATACCTTTTATTTTATAAAAATTAAATAAAAATAAAAATTAATGGTCTCTGGCGGGGCGCGACACACCCTTGGGTGTCTGTCGCGGGGCGTGAGCGCCTAGCCACCAGGCCGCACCCGGTGCTGCCACGTGTCAGCATCGTGTCAAAGCTAGTCCACCACTCAGCAAGGCTAGGCCCTACTACACCTAGCTTGCGGGGCGCGACAGCCCCTGTTGTTTCTCTCGTGGGCCGTGAGGAACTCCTGTTCCAGCCCTATGAATTGGGAAGTCGACGTTCAGTTTTCGTCGTTCAAAAATCTCAAACTCTCTAAATTTCTGAAGTGTAAAAATTATATCGGGTATAATACCCACTAAAATAGCGTAGCTTTGCCTCGATGTAAGTATTATAACCCCCGGTTACGTATTAGATACGCTGCCCGATTGATCTAATGCTCCGTAACGGCTGTCGAGGCTCTGCCCGACGTAGTCGTTGGAGTTCTGTCTCGGGGAGGGTATAACTAATGTAAATTGGGTTATTATACTAACGCGTGTGCATTGTTTTAATTAATAGATTATAACCAGGAAGTCACAAGGAAGATACCTAAATTAGCAATGTGAGTTTACCCTCTTTTTGTAAATGCTTTTCATAAATTGTTTTTACAAAACCTCAATTGTTTTACATTATAATTAACAGTGATTGAGTATTTGTAATTCTACAATTATCATCGGTATGTTGGGGTTTTGTATACAAAATTTGTTACTACACTGTGAGTAGTAACATTACCACAAGTCAGGATTGACAGTGCCGTGGGTGGTAATTAAAGTAAGAATTGGAAACAAATATAATTGCAAGATCGCCCTCAATACTGTAAAATGATAAAACCTGTCTTGATTAAATTGGGATTCACTCACCAGTATTTCCCACTAACAAATGTTTTTAAAACGCGTTTCAGGTAACAAAATATGAAAGCCAAATAGAAGCCAGCTGGACAACACTAAAGGCTTGGAAAAATGTGGCTATAAAAGTTACCTTGTAGGATCGTTTTCAGACCCAAACGAGTCGATCAGAAGAGTTTTTCTCGATATGAAAGGCGGAAACAGACGTATTAAGTTCAATTCAGCTAGATATACACTTTAAACTGTCACTTGATTGATTTGACAAAGAATTACAGCGAGTAGACACTTCGGCAGCACTTCGGCTCTCAAACCGGAATCACAGAACTACTTCAAACGAAATCAGGCAGCA
The DNA here is from genome assembly GCA_030545235.1 of Helianthus tuberosus. Lineage (NCBI taxonomy): Eukaryota > Viridiplantae > Streptophyta > Magnoliopsida > Asterales > Asteraceae > Helianthus > Helianthus tuberosus. The sequence goes on along the minus strand of CM060366.1, from coordinate 134,950,906 downwards.
GCTATTTATAGGCAATGTAATTTCGTTTGAACATGCACAAACGAAATCATGTTTCACACGAAATTAGTGATTTCGTGTGAAATGTCAACAGCTGATTTCGTGCGGAATTACAAAGTGTAATTCCGTGCGAAATTACATCTCAACCTATTTTCGACATTTTTCTCGTTTTGCGTGCCCTGATCTATCTAATACAAAGCAAGACTCGATAAAAGACGAAGTCGACAGACGCATGCACCAACAGACTCCCCCTCGGATGTTGACGAAGTCTTCAGTGTCGAGTCTTTAATCTTCAGTCTTTATCAGTCCTCTCGACCTCTTCCAAAGTATCTAACAATGTAAGTATTCTTCATCTCTCTCTTCTATTTATCAACTTATCTCCCCCTCGAATGTTGATCTAATCTTCAATTCCAGAATCACAATCTGGCTCTTAATTCTTCTAATTCTCTTGATCCGATCTCTTGATTCCTTAAGTTCATCAGCATCAGCAGTTCCAGGATCGTAACCTGGCCTACCTGCACAAACTCTACCTCACAATAAATTTCACAATTTTAAAATATGACAAATTTATTCTCTGATTACCACTTGTATACACAAACACACAACAAATGATTTTACAATATTAATCTCTGATGAACCATTTGTATGAATAAAATGATTTAACATTTAAAAGTTTCTGATGACCACTTGTAAAAATTTCTTCATACACACTCTCCAAAACCTGTTCATCATGTTTAGCACTTGGAATTTTGAAAATCAACTTTTCAACATCTGTTGTCGAAAATCTTTTTGAATTTTTCAAAAATTTTATGCTAAAACACACTAAAATCTTTTGGATTTTTTACTTTAAAATGAACATATAGTAAAGAAATATTTACAACCAATATTTTTGTGAGTTTGTGTAAGAGGATCATATCAGTTTTTGAGACAAATCACCAACACCGTTAAGCTTTAAACATTTTAAGTTCTAAACGATTCACTTAGATTGTCAGTATACTGATCCACTTAAATTTTCACACAAAGTTCAACGGTTTCGATATACGAGATTAATGTTTTAGAGACTTAAACTTATTCGCGTGTCCCACCTCAGAATATACTCCCGTATCCAGATCCCAATATTCAGTCTTACAGGTGAGTATACCTAGATGATATCTGTAAAGGATTAAATTGCGAGGGCCGTGAGAGCTCAGGTCAAAACTTCCGTTCAGCAGAGAGATGACGGCTTCGACTTTTGGTGGGTTCCCTTTAGAGAATCTTTTCTTCAACAGCACATGATTAGCATTTTGCAATGTTTCATCATTTTTTATGCTGAGGGTGGGCTATATTTCAAGCAAGCGTAAAGTATTCTCCGGAGACTAGGCCATTGCTTCCACAAAATCAGAAGTCCCGGGATAATACCCCAGATATCACTAAACATAAAGACCTAGTATCTCAGAAAGAGGGACCTTTCAAACAAGATTTCGGGGGTTACCCATATATCCGAGAGATATTCCCCATGATATAAGCAAGTTTGAAATTTAGGTTTATATCTCATCACAATCTACTAAATGCGTAAAAACCTACTGGCACATCATCAGTGAGACCGTTTATCACATATTATCTATCCAATTCTTTAGCATGCTGTGATCGTCCACTGATGTACTATCATTTCCTCTTTTTACAACAAACTCATTTTTACTTTTATCATGTTTTTGGCTTTTTTTCAAATTTTCAAATGTTTTTGGATTTTCTGAAATTCTTACTCCCCCTAAAATGCAAAATCATTTAAAGGAAATTTGAAAACAAACTATACAATGTAAAATGACAACTCATATCGAATCACTTCAATTCGCCATCCACTTAGCATAAACAATCAGAACTCCCCCTCACAACAAACTATTTTCCCATTAAGATTTAAAAACACTTAAGTTTGTTTTAATCAAAATGGTTTTTTAGGAAAATTAGTTTTGTTGATTTCATAAAACCACTTGTAGGTTAGGGGATCTCATCACACTGTTTTCTTCTTTAAACATTTGAAAAATTTAACAATTTTTAGATCAATTAACAAATTTCACTTGTAGAAAATCAAGTACAACTTAATGTCCCTGATTTACTACTTGTAAGTCGAAATATCACCAGAGTGAATTTCTCAAGAAAGATGCCGATTCCTGCTCCTCTCTTACCAACCTGGGAGCTCCGGCAAGTCCGGATTTTTACTCATCATAATAGGTTCCATCCCAGTCACAAACCTGGGACGACCCATTGTTACCTGGTTTCTTCATTTTCTTCTCATAAAATTCCTTTACCCCTTTGAGTTTACCATCAACCATTTTCCCAAAAATATGTTTCACTTTGGAGTTAAAGGCTTTTTCAACATCAAATTCTTTCTTTTCAGAGAAAAATTGATTTGAAATCTCAATTTTACCAACTTTTTGTTTAAAATTCTCTGCCCTCAATGGTGGAAAATTGACATCATCCATTGTCAGTACTGATTTCTCATCTTTTGAAACAACATGTGGCTCCTCTGACTTTGTGAAATCAGATTCATTGCCAGAAAATAGCTCCTCTGATTTTGACGAATCAGAATCATTGCTAGAACTATCATCAGATTTCTTAACAACCCATTTTTGATTATCAAGATTTGCTTTTCTCTTGTAAAACCTTTTTGAACACTCACCAACCTCAAACTTCGAATTTTTGAAAACTTTGAATTGTTTGGTTGGTGGTTCATTCTCAATCATCTTTTCTTTCAGTTTAAGAGAAACTCCCTGTTTTGCTTGAATTGCCTTTGGACAGTTCCTGGCAATATAACCAACAATTTTGCATTGAAAACAAGTTCTAGTCTCCGTCTTTTGATGAGCAACATTTTTCTCCATTTCCTCTTGCTTCTTTGCAAGAAATTCTTTGTTTGATTGATTCCTGAACAATTGCTCCTTTTCTTCTTCAGTTGATGTTCCTGTAACAAACACAGTTTTTGTTTTATAAATTTTCTCATTTTTATAATTTTTCGGTGGAATAAATCCAAGACCTTTTCTTTTGAAATTACCGTTATGGTTTGGTTTCTTTTGAAAACCAGAACCAGAACTGTAACCCTTTTTCTTGTTTTCTCTTTGTTGAACTCTTGAGGTGTAAGGTTTAGGATTTTCAGAAAAATTTACATCTTTTATTTCAGAAATATTAATTTCTGTTAATTTGAAAACCTTTTTTATCATTTCTGGTTTAACACCTCTTATTGGAAAGTCTTCATCAGAATATAACTTGTCAGAATCATTCAAAGTATAAGCCACTTTAAATGTTTCGTCATTCAAATTAGATTTTGATAACAGAAATTCTTTATTATAAACCCTTTTCTCCTTTTTGACTGTTGGACTTGACTTGTCAGACTTTGACTCTGAGTTTGACTCCAACTTTGACTCCTCGGTTTCATCGTTATCCAACACCTGATCTACCACTTTCTTTATTAATTCGGACTCATGATCAGTGTCAGACGATGTGAAAGTAACATCAATGTTGTCTGGCAAATTTTTTGAAGACTCAGACTCCCACTGTAAATTGGTTGCCTTTTTGACTCTTTCTGAATTTGGATTTCTAGGAGAATATCCATTTTCAAGCGGGGGTGGACACTTTGTATAACTGGCACTTTGTTTCTTACCAGAAATCTTCACTTCAGTATCCTATTTCTTTTCAGAACTCCTATCTTCAGATACTTCCTCTTCATCAAATGCCTTCATGCCTTCAACGGTTGGATAAATCCTGTCAATAACATAAGAAGTACATGAGCAACTTTTTAACAATCTATTAACTCTTTCTGTTTTAATCCTTTGAGTTTCCAGTTTCTGTTCAAGCACAACACATTTTTCAATGTAACTGTTAACACTTTTCTGCTTTGTCATGAAAGCTCCTTGAAGTGTCTTCATTGTTGTTGCTTGTTCACTGCTGGTTTGATTGTACTGATTTATTTCTTTATTCAAAACATCATAAGATTCTTTCAATCTGTTCATGTTATGAATCAAAGTACTGTTTTGCTTCTTTACTACTTCACAGTTCTCACATATCACAGGAACCTTTTGTGCATCAGCTTCTGCTTCAACTTTGAAAACTGGAATATCTTTTAATTTCTTCCTTATCACAGGAACTTCTTCATCATCACTGCTAACGGGTTTTTTAACTTTCTTCTTTTTCTTTTTAGCTTTTTCATCTTCACTGTCAAACTCTTCCATCATTTTCAAATGCTTTTCCATTCTTCTTGCATAATAATCATTATCATTATCACTGTCTTCATCAACTCTAGCAACAAAAGCTTTGTGATTTGAAGTTTTGTTAGGATCATAATCATCCCAACTGAAGTTTACCCAGCTAAACCCTTCTGGTAATTTTTCATCCTCTTGGTTTATCAGACATGCTTTACTATCAGCTGAAACATATTTATCCCAACTGAAATCTTTTGTTGACTTTTTATCATCTTGATTCACCATACAAGCTCTCTTTGATGAATCTTCGATTGTCTTCCTAGCATGTGCAGTTTGTGGCTCTTGTTGGTGTTGAGCAACTTGATGATAAATTGCTTTCCGATAGTAATCATTGTTGTTGAACGGATTTTGAGCTCCACTTGCTTCGCGATTTGTGCACTCTCTCTTGAAGTGTCCTTTTTCCCGGCAACGAAAACAAGTAACTTTAGATTTATCAAAACCTAGAGTAGAAACATTTGCATCACGGAAATCATCTCTTCCCGTAATTTGTTTAAACTTTTCAGCTCATCTCAAAACACTCGCCAAACACCATTTTATATCCATCAATCCCATCTCTTCTGCATCAATCTGATCGTAATCCTCTTTTGTCAACATTGGATTTCCGATCTTTCCTGCTACAAGACTTCCATATGATTCCAGCACAGTTCCCAACAAAGACATATGATTTTTTGCAACCTCTTTCGAAAACTTTTCATCATTCTCAAGATTCAACACAATGTTGCATTGAAGCTTCTTTCCATTCTTGGTTGTTGAAAAGTTTGGATCAAATGATGGATATGAAGAAAAACTCGTTTTGCTGTTTGATCCTTTAGATGTTCCTCCAGATGAACTTTTAGCATTGAATGCAGTTTCAACTTTTGGTGACATGTTGGTCTTGTCACTGATACCTCCTTTGTAATAAAGACCGATATCTTGTTCACCATCAAAATCTTTCATTCTTGAAATCTTTCTTTGTTCCATTTCTTGAGCTTCAAGTTTTTCAATGAACTTGTTCAATGTCAAATTGCTAAAATCTTTCTTATTTCTCAACATCATCAAATACGTGCCCCAAGTTTCATGTGGCAATGCATCAGCCAACTTTTCTACTAACTCTTCATTATCTTTATTGATGCTCACTCTCTTCATTTGGACTAACAGATTGCAGTATATTTCGATGATCTGCTTTGTGCTTTCAGTTCTCAAACCACGAAATAAATCGAATTCTTTCTTCAAAAGTGATTTTTTGTTCTTGCTCATTTCTTTACTTCCAACAAACTTTGATTTTAAAGCTCTCCAAATTGAATATGCACTTCCAGTGTGTTGCAGTAAAACCAAGATATCTTCCTTCACAGCTTGATGCAATAGACTAATCATCATCTTTTCATTTTTGTATTTCTTTATACCATCAACACTTAAATCTTTAATAGCAATCTCCTCTTCTTCATCATTCGTTGGTCTAACATATTTTGTTTCAACACATTCCCAAGCATCCAAATAATTTGCTTGCACCCAATTTTCGAATCGTTCCTCCCAACCTTTATACTCTTCAATGTTCATAAGCTTTGGTGGTTTTTGCATAGTGCTCGTTTCATTTTCCATGGTCAAGTTCTGAGTAACACTAGCCGGAGTAGTCGGAGTAGTAGCAAATGCGTTATAAAATTCTTCTTCCTTGTTTTGGTTTTTCAAAAAATTCACAATCACTATTTTCAAACGAAATAACCTTTGGTGTGAGATAACCCTTTCAAACGAAATCAACAACTTCCAAACGAAATAACCCTTCGAAGCGAAATACCCTTTCAAGCGGAATACTTTTTCAAACGAAATACCTAATTCCGTGTGAACTAAAACCCTTTCAAACAGAATCACTAATTTCGTGTGAAATGTTCAAACGGAATCACAGTTTGGAGCGGAATAGCTGATTTCAAACGGAATCACTCAAGCGAAATACCAGTTTCAAGCGAAATTAAGGTCTAATTCCGTGTGAAATGCTGCTGACATCATCATCTCAAGCTGTTTTTCAAGCGAAATTATCAATTTTACCAATTTTAGATCGGATTTAAGTCCAATTTTCTCAAGAATTTGTTAAAACACTATTGCGCGTGTAATGTGAGAAAATTAGCCGATTTTAACTGTGAAAAGTTGTTTAATTTTGAAAAGAAGGTGTAGAAATCAAAATTTGCAACTAAATTGGTAAGAACTCTTCCTCCTGAGCTCTGATACCACTTGTAGGATCGTTTTCAGACCCAAATGAGTCGATCAGAAGAGTTTTTCTTGATATGAAAGGCGGAAACAGACGTATCAAGTTCAATTCAGCTAGATATACACTTTAAACTGTCTCTTGATTGATTTGACAAAGAATTACAGCGAGTAGACACTTCGGCAGCACTTCGGCTCTCAAACCGGAATCACAGAACTACTTCAAACGAAATCAGGCAGCAGTTATTTATAGGCAATGTAATTTCGTTTGAACATGCACAAACGAAATCATGTTTCACACGAAATTAGTGATTTCGTGTGAAATGTCAACAGCTGATTTCGTGCGGAATTACAAAGTGTAATTCCGTGCGAAATTACATCTCAACCTATTTTCGACATTTTTCTCGTTTTGCGTGCCCTGATCTATCTAATACAAAGCAAGACTCGATACAAGACGAAGTCGACAGACGCATGCACCAACATGCCTAAATAAAGAAGATGTTTTAATTCAATAAATTAGGGTTTACCCCTATAAACATGTTTCTTATGGAAACTTGGGTTTTTCCCATGTGTTTATTATTATAAAAATGTGGTATTTTACTCTGATAAAATATTTCCTAACTACGATCCTGATGTAATATCCGCTGCCAAATTGATAAACACCGATACCACTGATACTGGCTCGCGGCCGCCCGTTCCCAAGAGATAGGGGTCGGGGGTTGCGAAACTAGTGACAGGGTTGGTCCTAGTTACAAAGGGCACTGGGGGTCCCACATACAAACAAGAGGACTGGTTGGTACTGTACACGAACAACGGAGACTGCGTCCCACATACAACAACCCAAATCTTGCATGCACCTAAGGCCTTCATCTTAAGGACAGAATAGTCCAACATACAGACTCATGCAGGCATGTTTGTCATTGTCATGCGCAGACATTGACAGCCACACAAGTGTTACCAACATAACACAAAACTTTACAAATACAAGGTTTTACGAATATAACGCATTACACATACAAGGTTTCACACATACAAAGTTTTCGTATAACATGCCAAAGAAAATGATTTTTATTTCGTTTTCTAAAATAATACTTTAAAAACCGGTTATTCAAAAAGATTTATTACAAATCTTTTACAAACAAACTATGAACTCGCTCAACTTTATGTTGATTTTTCGCATGTTTCTTTCTCAGGTTGCATTTTGAAACTATGGCACGGTTGGAATAGGAGAACCATGTAGTTTCGAGTACTTAGTGGGCGTTCGCTTTCTAGAATTCTTAGCATTAACTGCTTCCGCTGTGCAATGAAGATATGTAGGATCGGTTTGTGACCCAAACGAGTCGTTCAGAAGAGATTTTATCAGTTTCAGATGCGGAAAATAAGAAACCGACTTTGAAACAGCTTGGTTATCACTTTAAACACTGATTTGATTGATATAATAGCAATTACAATCAGTCTTCACACCGGCAGCACCTCAGTATGGAATCTATACTTTCTACCTAGTCGCTTCAAATGAATGAACATCACACACATATATAGTGCTTGATTGATCGCTTGAAATGACACATGCACATTCAAGCGAACACATGTTCAAGCGGTCAACAATTTAAGCGATCACAACATTCTTGTTTCAAGCGAACCTACAACTTTTGTCTTCAAGCGAACTTGTCATAATTCTGTTTCATACACATTTGTTGAAATGATGATGTCATATTCATGATGTCATTAATGAGTAAGATGACATCATGTCTTGATCAAATCCGCAATGAAACTGAGACTCGACATAAGACGAAGACGACAGATGTATGCACCAACAGACTCCCCCTCAGATGTTGACGAGTCTTAAGTGTCGAGTCTTCGCATCTTCAGTCTTTATCAATCTCTTTTCTTTCTTAGCATATACCAAGATCTTCTCTTTGGCTCTAGCCTCGTCAGACTCCCCCTCTCATCATGATGGGATCGCCATCTGGAATAAGCTATTACCTTGAGATTGCATCCTGGCTTTAACTCTGTTTAAGCTCATCTCCTGCACAATTTTCTCATAAACACATAAGTTTTTTTACTTAAATCAATAAGAAAAACTTACTAGTAATAGTTATATCAAGTTCAAATTAATGACCCTGATTAACTAATCTCAACTTCTTTCTCAAATCAAAAATTTTCAATTCAATACACACACTCCCAAACCAGTTCATCATGATCAGCACTCAGAATTTTGAAAATCAGCTCTCCAACATCAGTTGTCGAAAATCTTTTTGTATTTTTCAAAATTTATGCTAAAACACTCCAAAAATCTTTTTGAGTTTTTGATTACAAAGGAATGCATTAAAGAAATATATACAAACAATATTTTTGTGAGTTTGCATAAGAGGATCATATCAGTTTATGAGACCAATCACCAACACCGTTAAGCTTTAAACATTTTAAGCTCTAAACGATTCACATTGATTGACGATATTGTTTTTCCACTTAAACTCAATCTAAAAACTTTCGAAATGCTTACCGATACATTAAGGTATATTAATTTTGCACTAAGTTCTTATGGACCCCACGATCTCAGCATATCCCCTCATCATGCAATACACTAACTCAAGTAATGCCTTTAAACTTTTATCAACTGTGATTTGTGCTAAAACAAAGCAGAATGTTTAAACATTAACAATCAGGTCGATACTTCCGTATACGCAGAGAAAGTCCAATGTTTAAACAAAATAAGAAAATAAAAATCAAGTTGAAATTGTTTAGGCTTTAACCACCAGGTCGATACTCCCGTATACGCAGAGGTGATCCAAAGCTTAAACGAAACACCAAATAAAATAAAGCAGAACGTTTAGGAAATAACATCCAGGTCGATACTCACGTATACGCAGAGGATGTCCAATGCTTAAACAAAATAAAGAAATAAAACAAGTTTAAATCTTTGCAAAATAAAATGCACAATCACAGCGACTTTTTTAGCAAAGTTGTGAAAGTTCACAAACTTAACCAGTTTTATGTCTTTCGACAATCAGCGATTACTGAGTAGGCACACAATCAAGAAGGACAAAACTAAGTACTATGCTTTCAACCGTGTTTCCCACTAGAATTAGGCTTTTCATTTTAGATTTGTATCGTTATCGCAAATCTACTAGTCTAGCTGAGCCTACCGTCACATCTTTAGTGAGATCGTTTATCACATTTTATCTCTCCATTTCTTTAGCATGCTGTGACAGTCTAACTGATCTACTATCATTTCCTCTTTTTCACAACAAAACTCATTTTTTTCATTTTTCAATGTTTTTTACTTTTCAAATTTTCTAATTTTTTTTTTAAATTTTTACTCCCCCTAAAATCAAAATATGTCTCAATTTTGATTTTCTGAGAAATTTTGAAAACAAGTTGTACAAGAAATGTGACAACATGATGAGAATTACTTCAATTCTCCATTCACTTGGCTTAAACAATCAGAACTCCCCCTGACGACAAACCATTTTCCCATAGTGATTTCAAAACACTTAAGTTTGTTTTAATCAAAATGGTTTTTTTCCGGAAAATTAGTTTTGTGAGTCGTTTCTCAAACATGGGGATCATTCATCACCTTGTTTTCTTTAACCACTTGTAAAAACTAACATTTTTACGATCAATCCACAAACATCACTTGTAGAGGGAAAGAAGAAGAAGAAAGTTTGTGGCAATGAATCTGTTTCTTCGGAAACAAAGGAGCCACATGTTGGCGATGAATCTGGCTCTTCAAAGTCAGACAAGCCACATTCAGGCAATGATTCTGGTATGGTAAAAGTTGAGAATTCTGGTCTAACAATGGATGATGCAAATTTTTCACCATTGTTGAACAAGAATTCCAAAGCACCCAAGGACCGTCAGGCTTGGGTGAATCTGTTTAAATGAAAAACCTGACTTGCCGGAGCTTCCAGGTTGGTAAGACTGGAGCAGGAATCGGCATCTTTCTTGAGAAATTCACGAAAAGTGATTTCGACTTACAAGTGGTAAATCAAGTACAATTTAATGTCCCTGATTTACCACTTGTAAGTCAAAATCACTTTTCGTGAATTTCTCAAGAAAGATGCCGATTTGTTGGGATTGAACCCTATAGAGGAACAGATGATGTAAAGCCAAAACTGGTTCAGAACAGTGGATTAATCATAAACAGTAGTTTCCGCTAGACTTTTCCCTTGAAAGTGATTCCTAACATCTGATGTACTGTAAGCACTGATCAGATACAACAACTACTGACCCTTAACAACTGATGAAGACTTAAAGACTGCTGAAGTTCAAACACTGTTACTCTATCTACTGCTGTTCTCTAAGTGCTGCTGAAGACTCAAAGTACTGTCCACTCAAAGACTGATCACCTTTGAAGAAAGCACTGATGATTCAGACATCAGTGCTTAGACTACAACAGTTGAAAGCTGGAACAGATGTTTAAATTTTTCTTATAATGTATATTATAGTCAGTGGTTAGCATAAGCAGTACTTGTATAGGAACAGTAGTTACAGGTTGTTAGGTTGTTAGACGTCGCTTTCATGGTGACGTCAGCTGAGATGCCTCAGTGGTTTGGTTTGCCTATAAATGTAACAATACCCTGTACTGTTACATTTGATTGACTGAGTGAGTTCTTCTCCTCATGTCTAATCCTTTCATCTTGTGTGCAATCAACCATGGGGTATCAGGCTGAGGGGGAGCTTAGTCTGTAAGCTTGCATTGAAATCTTTTGCTTTATATTGTAATCTTTCGACTCTATGAAAAGCAAATGTTTATCTAACTATATTCTCCTTTGATTGTGTTTACAAAGTTTGTTTTCATTTCCGCTGCACTTAAAACTACACATATCTATTTGATTTGTTCAAATCTCACAAACAAGCACAATCATGAGAGCCTCAGATCCTAACAATTGGTATCAGAGCTAGGACAGTCAAATTCGATCTAACAATCAATTTGACATAATAGTTCAGCTCAAAATTCATTGATACTAAGGTTGGTTGTAGTTAGTTGAAAAACAGAGTATCAAGTAAATCATGTTCAAATTGGTTATTCAGAAACTCTGTATATCAACCAAGATGTCATATGACACACAAATTTCACACCACAAGCGAATTTATGCACAAAACACTCATGGTTTCTAGATCTGAAAACAATATCTGTTAAACTATGAGATTACTTCTTATTTTCTAAATTAATTTCAATTGTTGATGTGTAATTTGTGATGTTTTCATAAATACTAAAGTATGATCCTCAGATTAACAAAACCTATGTTCATAAAAACATTGATGTTTTGCTAACACAAAAAGAGGGAAATTAAAACTTTAGTCATTTGATCTTATTTGTTGAAAACAGGTTGAGATCCTCAAAAGGAACAAATCAACTTTGTCTAAATACATTAAGAAATACAGGGGTCAACATAGTCCGTATCATATGTAGTGTGAGATAGGCTGAAAAACTTGTGCAAACATGACCTAGTCTCTCAAAACATTACTGCAAAATGATTTTGGACTAAAATTCACACAAACTCATAAGTGTGTTTATCTCAAAACTTTTGAAGTTCAAAAGAAAAGAGTATAAATATAAAACACTTAAGGGTCCACAAATTTGGTTAACAAAGGTCATCAAGCAATTGTGTGCACTCAATGATTCAGGGAAGTTCAGGACAAAATCATTTACTTCATCTGAGCAGCAGATGTACAAAACAGCTGTTATAGCTCACCCACTGATATACCAATAATTGTTGACCAAAATTAGGCTTCTAATCCTTACCATTAACCCTCCTCTAACCACTGCTGATAAAAATCCATCAAAAATGGATAGATATCACTTGTTTACTACCTCAACAGCTGTTGACCAAAGTAGCTCTCCACCCTTGATTCCACATCCTCAACCACTATTGATAAAAATCTGCTAACAGTGGATAAACGTCAACACTGGTTAGCACCAATTCCTTTTATTTCTCCACTTTCACCTTCAAACAGCTGTTGGATCATTAAAGTCACCAACAGTTGTTAGCTCAGATGACTCACATCTGCAGCCTCACCTTTTGAACACCAATGCCATTTTAAAATTCATTCATGTTTTCATTCTCTTGACAACATCAATTGAAAGGGACTCTTATAAAAAGTTTATCCCAAAACCATTGTCCTCTTCTTGACTATCTACCATTCCATCAACATGTCATGTACCTTTGGGGCACTTAAAGACAGAAAGTTGGGTAATTGACAAGGAATAGGAGCTTCAGCAGTTCAGTGACCACAAGTTTGAAAACCTTGTGCCACAGCCAAAGGATGAGAATCTATTAGGCGAAAAGTGGGTCCTTAAAGAACATTGCATATGCTAGGAGCATGATTGACAAGTGTTATCAAACTCAAAACAAGTACAAACATCAAGGTGTTTCTGACTGTGCACATGCAGCAGATATTTCCAACCACTGATTGAAGAATATTATGATGCTGTTGCTATTGCTGAAAAGTCCAACTGTTTGTAACTTCAAAATACGTTATTGAATTTTGGTATAGTTGCTCAAAAGATTGTTTTTATGCAGGGCAGTCAAGTAGCTGAAATATATCATCAAAAGTTCAATATCTCATTAATTCGCCATCATTCATTATCAGACATCACTTTGTGAGGGATTTCTATAAAAAGGTTTGATTTCATCTTTAACATGTCCATCCTAAAGATCAGTTGGTAGATGTACAAACTTAAGAATTGGATTCATCTACTGTTAAAAACTTGATCTCTTTGATTGGAGAGCTAAACATGGATTAAAGCAAGCTTTCTTGTGTTCCATGTGTAAATAGCATAAAAATGTTTTTAGAAAAATAAAAAATAACCTTAAAAATAGTTTAAAATTGAATTTTTCAATAAATCCTCAAAGTCTGTTCAAAACACTGATGGCATTAAAACTCTGTTAAATAGTAAAATCTATCCACTGCCAAAGTGTATCCTCTGCTTGTGCAAAACACTAATTTACAACAGAGGTTACACGTGAACAGATGTTATTCAACAGTTGTGTGCATCAGATGCCATGATCACTTTTTCAAATAAATGGCCTTACACCTGAAACATTTACAAGGCTATCAAAAATTTCCAAAACATAAGCAGAGGTTCCTGAGCAGACTTTAGCAGCTACCACTGCTCCTCAGGCACCTGCTGCTGAGCCCACTGCTCAAAGGTGATCACAGCAGTAACACAACTGCTGTGAAACCCACACCTAAATCCACCAAAAGACCAAAACAAAAGAAAATTCAAAAGCCCCTAAACCGACAATAAAGGCAACTCTGGAAGATGAGATCCCAGAGAAACTGCCAGTGACAACACAAAAGTCACTAGAAACCACTGCTGCTACTTCCTCACAGCAGATGGTAAAAAGGTCTCAACCTATGCCTCAAACTCCTCCTTCTTCTTCTAAAAAGGAACAGGTTGTAAGAACAGGGACACCAAATTATGATGCTCTGGAATCACTTGATTCCATCATCCACAGTCCACTGCCTGGGACAAATTCACTTTCAACTCCCATCATCAATTCACAAATACCACCATCAATAATGACCTTGTTGCATGCTTTGGTTATAACTCAGACATAAATCAGTTCCTCTCAACCACCTATCACTGAGAGTACACTCCAACAAGTGACTGAGTCTGATGCTTATATCTTTGCTACCCCAGCAACAACTGAGGAGGTTACACCCCTTGAGTTACAAGTAACTCTTGGTGGTAGTTCAAGTGAAGCAGCTACTACAAGTGCTGAACCCACTGGTTAGCACTTGGACAGTAGTTTCATCAATAAGACTTCCTTGAAGGCAATTTCTTCATTGGAAACTCTTGTGTATCCAGTCTTCACTGGTTCACTAAAAAGTGTTTTTCATTATGAAGAAAGAAGTCCCCAGTACCAAGACAAAGGGGCAACAGTGGATAATTTTGTTTGGGATACATTTCCTCAATCAACCACTATTACAACCACTGCTAGTGGGAAATCAGATGACCCCATTAAGTTGGGTGATGGTTTAATGTACCAAGAATTGACGGCTAGAATTGATAAACTGGATACATCTGTTGCAGAAATCAAAGACATGCTGCAATAGTTGTTGAAGGCACAAAGGGTACCATCCACTACTGCACCACCTCCAACAGCTACTCCATCATCTGCTCCTACTCCAGCTGAGCTGTGGAATTTGTTTCAACCCCTGCACTATCTTCGAAAGAGTTGATGATGCCAAAAAGGGGGAGAAAAATGACTCTGAGGAAAATCTTTCAGTAACTTTTGCTGAAACATCTGTCAAAAGAAAAGGAAAAGGGAGGTGATGAAACCCTGAAAATTCAAGCAGATGATGAAGATACACAAATGAGGATCGTTCAAGGTCAAGTCAATTCAGCTGGTCTCAAAACCACTGCTGATATTAAAAGGGTAAGGGATGAGAGCAGAGTTTTGGTTGAGAAAAAGATAGTTCTGCAAAAAGAAAAAGAAGAGGTTGGTACTTCATTAAAGAAGAGTCCTGTTAGAAAAACAATGCAATCAACCACCACAGCTTCTAAAACTAAGCCAGTTACTACTTCAGCCACAACTTCTGTTCTCACAAAATCACTTACACCTCCATCATTAACAAAATATGTCACTCAAACAACTGCCACCAATACCACATCAACACACACCATAACCACCGCCATTCCTACTAAATCAACCACTGCCACATCTAAAACATCACCACCACCACCACCACAAACACCACCTGCTGCCATCCTTCATCAAAGAAGGAAACAAAGCAGATGGATGCAGAAATATCAAAAGAAGACCAAGCTTGAGAAGAATATATCATGAAGATGGTTCTTCAGACACTTAGAGCAGAACTACATGAAACAACAAAATCTTAAGACACTGCTCAAAATTGTCATCACCAGGCCTCAATTTCCAAACTCATTCAAATAAACCTCTCCCAAGAAACCCATTGGGTTCAAAAATACTAAAATGGATGTCTGATCAAAAGACCCATGTATTGACTCTGCTCAGATCTAATGGTGAAGTGAAGCATATATCAAGGGAAACAGCACCTGGTCTGGGTGTTGAAGATTTGCAAGATCTCCTTGAGCTTACACTGTGCAGGGATGAGGATGATACAAGTTCCATGAACTTTGAATAACAATTCAAAGGACAAGTTAGGGAATTATTGATGAGTCAATAAAGATCCTAAATAATGAAGTGTTTTGGCATCATCTGTTCCAGGGGGAGATTGTTGGGATTGAACCCTATAGAGGAACAGATGATGTAAAGCCAAAACTAGTTCAGAACAGTGGATTAATCATAAACAGTAGTTTCCACTAGACTTTTCCCTTGAAAGTGATTCCTAACATCTGATGTACTGTAAGCACTGATCAGATACAACAACTACTGACCCTTAACAACTGATGAAGACTTAAAGACTGCTGAAGTTCAAACACTGTTACTCTATCTACTGCTGTTCTCTAAGTGCTGCTGAAGACTCAAAGTACTGTCCACTCAAAGACTGATCACCTTTGAAGAAAGCACTGATGATTTAGACATCAGTGCTTAGACTACAATAGTTGAAAGCTGGAACAGATGTTTAAATTTTTCTTATAATGTATATTATAGTCAGTGGTTAGCATAAGCAGTACTTGTATAGGAACAGTAGTTACAGGTTGTTAGGTTGTTAGACGTCGCTTTCATGGTGACGTCAGCTGAGATGCCTCAGTGGTTTGGTTTGCCTATAAATGTAACAATACCCTGTACTGTTACATTTGATTGACTGAGTGAGTTCTTCTCCTCATGTCTAATCCTTTCATCTTGTGTGCAATCAACCATGGGGTATCAGGCTGAGGGGGAGCTTAGTCTGTAAGCTTGCATTGAAATCTTTTGCTTTATATTGTAATCTTTCGACTCTATGAAAAGCAAATGTTTATCTAACTATATTCTCCTTTGATTGTGTTTACAAAGTTTGTTTTCATTTCCGCTGCACTTAAAACTACACATATCTATTTGATTTGTTCAAATCTCACAAACAAGCACAATCATGAGAGCCTCAGATCCTAACACGATTCCTGCTCCACTCTTACCAACCTGGAAGCTCCGGCAAGTCAGGTTTTTCATTTAAACAGATTCACCCAAGCCTAACGGTCCTTGGGTGCTTTGGAATTCTTGTTCAACAATGTTGGAAAATTTGCATCATCCATTGTTAGACCAGAATTCTCAACTTTTACCATACCAGAATCATTGCCTGAATGTGGCTTGTCTGACTTTGAAGAGCCAGATTCATCGCCAACATGTGGCTCCTTTGTTTCCGAAGAAACAGATTCATTGCCACAAACTTTCTTCTTATTCTTTCCCTCTTTCGTCCTCAGATTTGTATCTGATGAATGCGTTTTGCTTGATTTGTTGTTCTTTGGAGAGCAAGACGATTTATCAGAACTTTTATCTGTTTTACCAGTTGTATCCGAGGACAAAATCTTCTCGAGATACTCTCTCGCCTTCTTCCTCTTCTTCCTCAGTCTGTCTTTTTGCCCCTGAGAAAGCTTCACTTTCTTTTCTTGAACTTTAGGTTCTTGAACCTTCTGTTCTTTGGGCTTGACATTGACTGGTTTCTTTGCTACTTTCTGAGATTCAGCCCTCGATCTTCCCTTTGATCTCATTGGGCAATCTCTGGCAATGTGACCTTTGATATGGCATTCAAAGCATTTCCTCGTCTCAAACCACTGATTTTGGCAGTTAACAGCAATGTGTCCTCGAACACCACAGTTGTAACACACTCTGTTATCGTACCATTCACCACTATCACACCAAACACTCAGATCATAGCATTGTCTGGCTTTGTGATGATCATCATCCCTCCTAAAAACTGGATTTGGCTTTGAAGCACTGTGGTCAAACCTGCACCACTTATTACCAACAATTTTTTAGTTTTGATTTTCTACTTTTTGTGATTTTTTATCACGATTGGATGATTGAACTGATGAGCTTTTATTATCTTTTTGAACATTTTTCGATTTTTTATCCTTTTGTTTTTGTTCCACATTCTTCTTTACAGGTTTTTGCGTTGAGCATTCACCTTTTTCGGTAGAATGTAGAACAGTATCTTTAAACATTTCATTTAATTTCAAAAATATTTTTCTTTTTTCAATTTCATCATCAGTTTTCTCATCACAATCTTCAACTTTGACTTTGTCAAAGTTTGTGACATTGTCACTTATTGGAACGGAATTAACTGGTTTTGGGCAGGGAATAGCTGAAATATTCACAAAAACCTTCAACTTTTCTTCCCATTCCATGATTTTACCTTCTAACTCTTTGATTTTCTTTTGAGCACATTCAACTTCTTTTTCAAGTCGAATAATCGTCTGAAGATGAGAATTTATCATTTTTTGCTTTTCAATGTTATTCTTACTAAAAACAGATCTCCCATCTTCAAGAATTTTTATTTGACTTTGAAATTCTTTTTCAATTTTTGATTTTTCATTTCCAAAACTTTTAATTTTATCTTCAAAAATTTTTCCATTTTCTTTCAATTTCTTGTTTTCTGATGTCAAACTGTTCAAGTCATTTAACAGTTTAACATTTTCAGATTTTTGCTTCTCACAAATTTCCTGCAAAATAAAAATCTGTTTAACATCAGTTTGCTTCTCATCCTTCAACTTTTTGACTTCCAAAGTCAAACTTTCCACATCTTTCAAGAGTTTGCCATTGTCAGCTTCAAGTTTATCACATTTAGAGCACACTGATGCAGAACTTGAAGATTCATTCTTCACAAATTCTTCATTTTTTGGAACTTCCTTTGTTCTTGTCTTGAATGATCCTGCACAAAAAATTTTAACGAAATTAAGAGGATTCGCATTCTCATCGATATAAAAACCCCTTTTAATGTCGTATTTCATGACACTTTTTGCTACAAGACATACACAAACTCTTCTGTTTATTTCAACAATTACATCCAAATCCACTTTTTGTAAATTCTTTTAAATTTCATTTATCAATTCCTTCCTTTTAAAACATTCCTTTCTAAACTCTGCATTAACCTCATTGATGAACTGTCTTGGATGAAGTTCTGGAAAAATAGGATTCTTTTTTAGTTCAATCAAGAATTCATCCCATTTAGCAGGTAATGCATCTGCCAATTTTGCTATCTGTTCATCTTTTTGCACTTTTATACCCTTTTGCCACAAATTTTCTATTAAACTTTCAAACCGATCTCCCAACTGATTCAATGTTTCATTCTTTTGACACAAAAAATGATCAAATCGTTTTACCCAAATATCCACATTTTCACTTCTATAACTACTTTCCAAACACCCCATATACCAATCATTTAACCTTTCAAGATCATGATTTTCCATTTCATCAAACATTTTTTCCATACTCCAAACACAACCATTTGTGATGTTTACTCAACCCGTACAACCTGGTTACTTCTACTCAAACCATCTGAACCACCTCGTGTAACTTGAATGTATTTTCAATCAAAACACCTACAAACACTTGACCTTATCACGTGCACACAACAATCAATGATTTAATGATTGTAAAAGTGGCCGACAATCTGACACTTAATATCAATTGCAAACACATGCAAACACTTAATATCAAATGTCAGAATATTCAATTTGAATCACATGCAATCTTGGACTATTCAATTAAGACTTTAACAATGAAACTTGATTGGGCCGTCAACTATATCAGAAGTTGATGCTTTTCATGTATCACATGGGCCGATGAATCCACTAAACCGACAATAATAAAATCCAACACAAATCTATTGGACCTCAACCTACTGATCACATGCAACTGATTTTCAATTTACGAGACTTGGAAACTTTAAAAATGAAATGATAATATCAATGCACTTTTCAAGCGGTGTGTCGGTTTCAAGCGGTCAGACGTTTTCAAGCGGACTCAACGATGTAAACTCAAGCGAGATGTGATTTTTCAAGCGGACACTAGATTCAAGCGGACTCACGGTGTTATGTCCGCTTGAACAGTCAATGACGTCAGCAACTACGAACCAATTTCAAGCGAAACTATGATTTTAACCAATTTTAAGTCGATTTTCGTTCTGAAACTTTACAGGATTTGTTAATACATGAATGTGCACACTATGTGAAAGTTTGAACCAATTTTAACCGTAAAATTTTGTAATTTTGAAAAAGAATGGTGTAGAAATCAGAAAAAGTGATGAAAACAGGTTGTTTTGGCAAGATCTCTTCCTCCTGAGCTCTGATACCACTTGTAGGATCGGTTTGTGACCCAAACGAGTCGTTCAGAAGAGATTTTATCAGTTTCAGATGCGGAAAATAAGAAACCGACTTTGAAACAGCTTGGTTATCACTTTAAACACTGATTTGATTGATATAATAGCAATTACAATCAGTCTTCACACCGGCAGCACCTCGGTATGGAATCTATACTTTCTACCTAGTCGCTTCAAATGAATGAACATCACACATATATATAGTGCTTGATTGATCGCTTGAAATGACACATGCACATTCAAGCGAACACATGTTCAAGCGGTCAACAATTCAAGCGATCACAACATTCTTGTTTCAAGCGAACCTACAACTTTTGTCTTCAAGCAAACTTGTCATAATTCTGTTTCATGCACATTTGTTGAAATGATGATGTCATATTCATGATGTCATCAATGAGTAAGATGACATCATGTCTTGATCAAATCCGCAATGAAACTGAGACTCGACATAAGACGAAGACGACAGATGTATGCACCAACAAGATACCAGTCCAGTCATACCATCTCTGATATTTCGGGGTGTGACAGATTGGTATCAGAGCTTTAGGTTTCAGCAAAATTAGGTTTCTGTAGAAATACCTAGGCTCTAACATCACTTTCCTCTAGGGACTTAGATCATTAATGTGACATTTGTGCTTGTAATAATTGTAAACAGTTCAGTTATCAATGAAATAAAGTTATTTGATCCCAATGTTTGTTTTTTATGTTTTGATGTTTTTCAAGTTTTGACTTTTATCCAATTTCAAACTCTATATCGCTTTCTGGAAGAATTATACGCAAACTGGTGCGTAAACGTAGTCAGTTTAACGCGACAAATACTCCGGAACATCAACATTTGCTTAACATACCTTAAATAACCTTTACATAACTTAGAAATAAGTTTTGAAGGCTTTGGTATGGCAAAATCTAGTCTATTCGCTTACAAGGACTAAAATTGACAAACTGCGAAAGTATGCCGATTTGAACTGTAACGGACATTCCGGAACATGACCATAAGTTAAACACACTTTAAATATCCTTTACATTGTTTAGAAATAGGCTTTGATGGGTTCGGTGTGCTAAAATAAACTTTATGCTCATTCAGGGACTAAAAGCGTCAAAAAGTGCATAAGTTTGCATTTTCGCGCATAACTTACGTTCTGAACACATCCGGACACCCAAAAATTTATGTAAGCACTAAAATATTTTATTTTAGTGTTTGGCATAAGAAAAATCCATTCGTCGCGCAATTTGGATCGTTTTTCGCGCTTATGCGCATTCCGTCGTAATTAAGCAAACATCGCGATCATACGACCAAACGAACCGACATCCGGCATATTTTTGAGCATGTTTCATGTCCACAATGTTTAAGAATCATTTTAGGGCCTTAAAGTTGGCTTAACGGGCCTTAGAAGTGTCGAAATGAGCTTAAAACACATCAGGGACTGAAACTGTCATTAACTGAAAGCTGGTTGCTAATCTGCAGAGCCCAGGCGGGCCGCGTAAGCATATACAGAAACTTACGCGGGCCGTGTGGCCCTCCCAGATATGCAAAATCAGTTTAAACAGCTGTTAACAGCTGTTATACCCTTGTATTCCACTTGCAAACGGTTTTTAGCAAACAATGGGCCATTTCTAGGGGCTCCCATGGTTTTGTAAAACAATGGGCCCATGTGTACGGCCTAGATCGAAGCTCGTTTCCCGATAAACGATCCTAACGGTTGTACGAAAACTATATATACCCCTCCATTCTCATTTGTAAAACCCACTTGATATCTGAGATTTTCTCTAAGTTGAAGTGTGCAACACTTCATACCTGAGAAATACTTGGATAATCAATCTGGCGGGGACCCTTTGTAAGTGTTCCTTCGTTCTTTTTATGCGTTTTTAGCTTGAAAGTCAAACTGTGTTTGACTTTCTGCATTGACCAGTTTATGGTCAATGCGAAGTTCGTTTGAACTTCATAACGTGAGTGTAATCACGATGGTCATAGTCCCTAGTGACTATACCTACTGATTACCACGTTATCTAGGCTCACTGACGAGTCGTAGTTTCGGGCAAAATTCGTGTTCTCGCGTATTTTGTAACCAAACTACTCTAGGATATCAAAACCGTTTGTTTTGATATCAAAACCTGTTTTCTAACTTAACTAAACATGTTCTAGCATGTTTAGCTCGTCACTTTTAGATTTGTGCTTGTCTAGGGTCGTAAGGGTAAGCGATCTAATCAATCGCTTATGCTTTCGAACCCGACCCATTTGGTCGATCATTAGGATCCGGCCAAACACTTTAGGTGACCATAGTTGTATAGGGAATAACCTTCCGAGGTTATACCTTATGGTCACAACGTTTAGTTAGTTGTATGATAGGTAGTATATATGCCTTAGGTAAATTACCAAAATGCCCTTTTTACGCCAAAATTCATTTTAAGCATATGTAACATAACTTTTGACATCTAAACTGATTTAGCAACAATATTAGACATGTTAAGGCATATTTTACTTGTCATAGGACTAGTTAAGCGGTCCGAACGCGTTTTACGCGAACGACGCGTTAAAGTAGCATAAGCTACCTAAACGGGTCATAACGGGTCCAAAGCACTGAGGATAAGTTTCGTTTTAGTATGTAGGCTTTGTTAAACCATATTACATGAGTTCCTACACTCATTTGGTTTACGAACCCTCATGCTACCCGATCCTCCGATTAGGTCCGTTTATTAATGTAGTTGCCTATATTAGGTGCCGTTTGATTCCGTAATCTCTAGCTTTGATTGGTGGATATCTAAAGTCTATTGAGCAATCTCAAGTGAGTACATAGACCCCTCTTTTACTGTTTTTCAAACATTTTGGGGTGAAACACATGTGCCTACTTGTTATTTTCATGCTTTCCATGCTTTCATATCATATACTTGCTATGTTCATTAGTACACTTATAGTACATAATTTCATTGTGTTTTTGCCATGTATGTCCTTTGTATCATACTTAGTACATCGTTTTACATGACATTTTATGCTATGTATGTTCACCATACTTAGTGCATTTGTTTTTCATCACATGCTATGTATGTCCGTTTTGCCGCATACTTAGTACATTTTCATCACATGCTTACATTTTGATATGATATTTGGTTTGTTAAGTGGGACGATATACATTCATTAACTTTGATCACGCCGCTCGTTAGTAGGTAATGGTACCATAGGAATTGACAACTCCCGTTCCTGACATCCTAGGTATGTTTGGATGAAAGGAATGACCGAATCCGATAAAACATAATACAGATAGACCTTTAATTTGTTTAAGGGCTTATCACCACAGTCACAAGGCTTGGATGTATGCATTTTTACAATACCGCATAAGTGTTTGTATTCAGTATAGCATGCATTGCCACAAGACATAGCGTTGATTTAAACCACGTTTTACTTCAATACATTGTTTTGTGCATTTTTATCTGTGGCTCAGTAGATATATATATATATGTTTCACTTGCCATACATGACATTTTGTTTACACATTACATATTTGACATTTGACATAAACATTTTGACATGATTTACACAAAGACATTTGACAAATGGTTTAGACATGGGTAATTTACATTGGTGGTTTGTTTGGGTAAAATGATTTGAGTAACGAGGCGTGTGTAATATGATACAAGCATGGTGGATACGCCGCTGGTACTTCCTCTATATAAGTGCTTGTATGGTATTACATATCGTAGCGTTATTTGAATCATTTCAATTTAGACATATAACATTTTATACAAATAACATATTTTTTAGAGATTGTTTTACAAACAACTTATTTTAATCAAAAACTCATTTTACTTGGTTATTCATTTGACCTCACATTACTCTTTTACATATCATCTACATTATCATCGCTTTTCAAAAGATTTATAAAACAAAACAACTAACAAGGTTCATGACTGACTTTTGTTAAAACTACTTTTTCTAAACTTATAAGTCATGAATCCTATTTTACATAAAACCTATGTATCTCACAGGCATTTTTATGCTGACGTACCTATTTTCACATGTGTTTCAGGAGCTGTTGCTTAGGATGATGATCGTGACACTAGGGCGGACCTCTGCCTTAGAGACTTAAAATAAAGATAGACTTAGTTTAATTATGTTGTGTACTCTTTGGTTCTTGTTTGAAATAATGTATTCAACCTTTGGTTGTTGAATAAAAATATAATTTTAATTACCATGGTTGTGGAACAATAATTCTGTTACAACACTCCCCGACGTTTCCGCCACGATTTGATGTTTTACGTGGTCGGGGTGTGACAATTAAGACTTTGAATATTTATATAATGCCTAAGACTCGAATATGGTCTCCAACCGCTGCCGAAAAAAAAGAGTCAAGATTTTGTTTTAAGCATACGTTAATGTTATGTTTTATACATGGTACACAAAACAATCACACATAGTAAACAAAACTTTAAGAGTTTAGTAAACATGCATTTAGAACCTTTGGAAACTTATGTAAAAGTTCATTAAAGGTTATCGCGTAAGAAACACGTCTATTAACTCGGGCAAACGTCATTATTATGCGTCCATGCTATTTTATTTAACCGAGCAGCTAACCTACGCAAAACGAAGTACCGGCGTGCAAAATTACACGAAACTCAATCTACACGTCAACGGAGGTTGAAGTACGACAGATACGACTTTCGAGGCAAGGTCTTTGAGAAGACACAATGGATCATTTCAACGACAATGCTAATCCTGTCAGCAGGAGAACTACCGATCAGCATATGGCAATTTGTCATGCGATCCTGCAACGACATGAATCACACCTGTCACACCCCGACCACGTGGAACATACAAACGTGGCGGAAATGTCGGGGAGTTTTGTAACATAATTAATTGTTTCAAATCCATGGCAATTGAAGTTTCGTTTTATTGATTAAAAGTGTTACAATGTCTTATCAAACTAGGAAATACAACATAATTAACTAGTCTTGCATCTTTTATTGTCACTAAAGCCCAAGTCTGCCTATATGTATCTTGATCATCTTATGCAACAGTTCCTGAAAAACACATGTGAAAATAGGTACGTCAGCATAAAAATGCCTGTGAGATACATAGGTTTTGTGAAAAGAGGTTCCATGACTTATGTTTGAGAAAATATTTAGTCATGAACCTTTTAGTTTGCTTTGTTTTGTAAATCATTTGAAAAACAATGAGTTCAGATGATATGTATAAATAAATGAATAATGTATGGTTAAATGAATAACCATAGTAAAATGGATTTGTATAAGATAAGTTGTTGGTAAAACAATGTCTTGTGAAAAGTATGTTATTTGTATAAAATGTTATATGTATCAAACTGAAATGATTCAAATAACGCTACAATATGTAATACCATACAAACACTTATATATAGGAAGTACCAGCGGCGTATCCACCATGCTTGTATCATATTACACACGTATCGTTACTTAATCATTTAATCAAACCAAACCACCAAAGTAATGTTTAACAATAGTAGAAATGTTTATGTATGGTCAAATACGGTTCACAGATACAAACGGTTCACAGATACAAACGGTTCACAGATACAAACGGTTCACAGATACAAACGGTTCACAGATACAAACGGTTCACAGATACAAACGGTTCACAGATATCAACGGATCACAGATACAAACGGTTCACAGATATCAACGGATCACATAGTCGAATGATTACAACGGTTCACATAGTCAAATGTTTACAACGGTTCAATATGTAGTATAATGTGTTCATATGCTGGATAAGCATATGCAACAAAATGTAAGGTAAAACAATGTACTAAGTATGCACATAATGGACATACATAGCATAAAGTGTATTGAAATCATGTACTATAATGTACTAACGAACATAGCAGTATATGATGTTAAAACAGGAAAGCATGAAAGTAACAATTAGGCACATGTGTTCCACCCCAAAACAGTTTGGAAAACAGTAAAAGAGGGGTCTATGTACTCACCTGAGATTGCTCAGTAGTTCTTGAGTAACAACTAAACAATGCTTGAGATCGCGGATATCAAACGACACCTAGTATAGGTAGCTACATTAATAAACCGGACCTAAATCGGAAGATTGGGTAGCATTAGGGTTTGTAAACCAAACGAGTGTAGAGACTCATGTCATTTGGTTTAACAAAGCCTACATACTAAATGAAACTTAACCTAAGTGTCTACGACCCATTACGACCCGTTTAGGTAGCTTATGCTACTTTAACGCGTCGTTCGCGTGAAACGCGTTCGGACCGTCTAACTAGCCTTATGACAAGTGTTATATGCCTAAACATATTACATAATCAGTTATGTGACAAAGGTTTAGGTTACATATGCTTAATTACCAATTATACATGAAAAGGGTATTCTGGTAATTTACCTAAGGCATATAAACTACCTATCATACAACTACTTAAACGATGTGACCATAGGGTATAACCTCGGAAGGTTATTCCCTACCTACTATGGTCACCTAAATGTGTTTGGTCGAATCCTAATGATCGACCAAACTGGGTCGGGTTCGAGGTATAAGCGATTTATTAGATCGCTTACCCTACGACCCTAGACAACGTGGTAATCAGTAGGCATAGTCCCAAGGGACTATGACCAACGTGATTACACTCACGTTGCGAAGTTCAAAAGAACTTCGCATTGACCATTACTGGTCAACGCTGAAAGTCAAACAAAGTTTGACTTTCGGACTCGAAAAACAATAAAATAAGGAAAAGAACGAAAGAATACTTACGAAGGGTCCCCGGATGCTAATCCCGATCCAAGAACTCAGGTATGAAACAATGGTTTCAACTTAGAGCTCTCAAAATCAGAATTCTTGTAAGAAATGAGGTTGGGGTGATGGGGTATTTATAGTAATACCCGAACCGTTAAGATCGTTTCATGGAAAACGTGCCTTAATCGCAACCGTACAAGTGTCGGAAGGTTATGGTGGGTTAATTGGACACTCACCATAAGGTAGTGACATGTGGCAAGGTTTTTAGGAGTGGATAACAGCTGTAAACAGCTGTCGATACATCGAATCTTGTCCCGAAAATGCGAAAATGAAGTTTCTGCATGTTTTCTGCCCAGAATAGGCAGTCGCGTAGCGCGACGGTAAGGGCCTAGGCAGTCGCGCTATGCCACTGACCCCCCTGTTTCAGAAAAGTTTCAAAAGTGACAGGTTTAGTCCCTGCAGCCCGTTTAAGCGATTTTCGATGCGTTTGAACCCCGTTAACCTCATTTCAAGGCTCTAAAATGAAGTTAAAGTATAGGGAACTCAAAACATACTCAAAAATATGCCGGATGATGGTTCGTTTGGTCATACGAACGCGATGTTCGCTTAATTACGACGGAATGCGCACAAGCGCGAAAAACGATCCAAATGACGCGACGAATGGATTTTTCTTAAGGCGAACACTAAAATATAATGTAGTCATGCTTTCATAAATTTTTGGATGTCCAGATGTATTCAGAACGTAAGTTATGCGCGAAAATGCAAACTTGTGCACTTTTTGACACTTTTAGTCCCTGAATGTCCCAAAAGTTTATTTTAGCACACCGAACCCCTCAAAGCCTATTTCTAAGCTATGTAAAGGATATTTATGGTATGTTTAACTTATGGTCATGTTCCGGAAGGTCTGTTACAGTTCAAATTGGCATACTTTCACAGTTTGTCAAATTTAGTCCCTGTAAGCGATTAAACTTTGATTTCACCACACCAAACCTTCCAAAACTTATATCTAAGTTATGTAAAGGTTATTTAAGGTATGTTAAGCCTATTTCACTATTCCGGAGTGTTCGTTGCATTAAACTGGTTATATTTACGCATCAGTGCGTGTATAACCTTCCAGAAAGCTATTTAGAGCTTGAAATCGAACATGAGTTGATATGTGCAAAAGACACACATATTTATACAAGTCCAAAGTATGAAATACAATATTTCATTGGTTTGGCATTTGTTTGATGGTTGAAATGACACAGGTGTTACAGTCTCCCCTACTTTAGGAAATTTCGTCCCGAAATTAATTCGTAGGAGTCTATTTGTGACTTTGTGTCAGATAACCACCAGAGATATGGGAAGCATAATCCTGTCATTTCCTTAACGGACATTCTTCAGAATGAAAATGAACAAACGGAGTCATTTTCCTCAACGAATATTCTTCAGAAGCGGAAATGAAGGAATAAACAAACGGGGATTCATTTTCTTAACGGACAATCTTCAGAAACGTAAAATGAACAAACGGAGTCATTTTCAACGGGTGTTTCCTCAGAAACGGAAATGAAAGAATAAACAAACGGATATTCATTTCCTCAACGGATAATCTTCAGAAACGAAAATGAACTAACGGAGTCATTTTCAACGGTTGTTTCCTCAGGTTCGGAAATGAAGGATTTAACAACGGATATTCATTTCCTCAACGGATAATCTTCAAAAACGAAAATGAACTAATGGAGTCATTTTCAACGGTTGTTTCCTCAGGTTCGGAAATGAAGGATTTAACAACGGATATTCATTTCCTCAACGGATAATCTTCAGAAACGAAAATGAACTAACGGAGTCATTTTCAACGGTTGTTTCCTCAGGTTCGGAAATGAAGGATTTAACAACGGATATTCATTTCCTCAACGGAAAATTTTCAGAAACGAAAATGAACTAACGGAGTCATTTTCAACGGTTGTTTCCTCAGGTTCGGAAATGAAGGATTTAACAACGGATATTCATTTCCTCAACGGATAATCTTCAGAAACGAAAATGAACTAACGGAGTCATTTTCAACGGTTGTTTCCTCAGGTTCGGAAATGAAGGATTAAATAAACGGATATTCATTTCCCTTGACGGATACTCATCAGAACGAAAATGCACAAACGGAGTCATTTTCCTCAACGGTTATTCTTCAGAATTGGAAATGAAGGATAAACGGATATTCATTTCCTCAACGGATATTCTTCAGAAGTGAAAAATGAATAGCTAGTTCATTTTTCCTCAACGGATACTTCATCAGAATTGGAAATGAATAGGGTTAACTTCTAGGTACATGACAAAGCTCGCTGTGGTTTCTGTGCACTAAATTCCATAATTATGTATGCATCCATAATTACGCAATTCCTTGCATAGTCCGCACAGTTTGTCTTGTAATGCTCATAAGCACATAATCACATAGTTGTTTAATTGTTATTATCTTGTTATAGATTGCAATTAACTTGGCACCTCGTACTTCGTTTCTCTTGGAAGAAACGGGTACTTAGGATTTTCGTGAAAAACGCAAGAGATCATATAATGAAAGAAATTTGGGAGTAGTCCGTTCTTCAAGGAATGCGGTTCCTTGATTGTCGGTATTGTAGGGGATATGTTGTTTATACATACAATCACATAAATACATTGCAATGTAAATAAAAGATTTATTTATAAACAACGATAACAACTGTTTCTTGGATCTTGACAACAAAAGAAAATAATACATAAGACGTGATTATTTCTAAACGATGTTGTCTTCTGGTTGATCATATGCTCATCCCTGCGCTGGATTTGCATTAGCAAGCCTTGGGCAATTCCTACGAAAATGGCCCATCTCGCCACAGTTGTAGCAAGACCCCTGTGGAAAACGAGCTTGAGCAGGATTGTTGCCCGCTTGATTTGGTGCAGCTACGGTTGAGCAAACCCTAGCTGTATGACCTATAAGTCCGCAAACTTGGCATGTGCGGCACTTCACCCCAGCATGATGATGTAGGCCACATTGGTTGCACAAGGGTGCAGTTCCGTTGTAGGGTTTCCTGGCAGGGGGTTGAGCTGGTTGGTTGGGGACGGCTTGATTATTGTGAGTAACCAAGGCAAAGTTCTGAGAAGCCTTTCGCTTCTTTGACCTCTTAGGGGATTCAGTCTGTTCATCCATGGTCTTTGATTCCTCGATTGAGTTCGATTCTTCGACCGGTTTCTTGTCACCTTTTCGGAAAAGTTTACCTTTCCTGATCTTTGATTCAGTCAAGGTTGCAGATAGCTCAATGGCCTGTCTAACTGTAGTAGGGTTGCTACCAGTCAAAATGTCTTGTATTGAATCAGGGAGGCCATCAATGTACTTTTCGATTGCCTTATCCAAAGGCGTGACCATGCTTGGGCATAACAGACTTAACTCCTCATAACGGTCCGTGTAGGCTCGATGCTCACCGCTGTCTTGCTCCAGATTGTCGAATTCCCTTTCCAAAGCCCTGATCTCGTGTCGAGGACAGAATTCCTTCATCATAAGGGCCCTAAGTTCCGCCCATGTCTGTGCTAGTGCAACTTCTGCACACCGATCTCTCATAACACCGTTCCACCACGTAAGGGCTCTCTTCTGGAACACACTCGAAGCAAACTCGACCTTGCGATTGTCAGGACACTGCACGTGGCGGAAAGTATTCTCAATGCTCTCGAACCATTGAAGAAGCCCAGTCGCTCCCTCAGAACCACTAAACTTGAGTGGTTTCGCCGAGTTAAAACTCTTGAAATTGCATGGACCATTGTTGTTGTTGTTGGCTTGATTCCATTGAGCAAAGAGGTTTGGGAATTGAGCAGCCATTTGCTGCGCAATGATTTCTGCCAGCTCGGCAGTCGCTATCTGGTTTTCGCGTCGAGGAGGCATTCTAAAAGAGGAAACATGAAAGGAAACGAGTGAGAGAATTAGACGAAAAGAATGAGATGAAACAAATTTGATGAAAGCAATGGATAGTGGTCATTTGTTTGTTACTACAAAGCAACAAACGACCTCGGTGAATAATCAAAGTAAATAGGTCAAAAATAATGTATCGCGAAGACATGCTCGCCTATAAGTGAACACTCATCCCAAGAATTCCCAGGTAAGCACAACTGGTCTCGCGTCTGGTTGAGATGTATACGAAGTGCTTGCCTAGACAGAAAACTCAGAATACAGGCATTCACCCTTCCAGTTTGCACGTGTTCACATTATTTAAACCCCAAAACCTTGACGAGATTTTTTTTTTTGAAAACTCAAAGGGGGTTCAAAACCTTATAACAGAGGGTTCAAAACCTAGTAATTAATCATCCTAGAACAGATGATTAGTTTTCAAAGCGGTTTCGAAAATTATGTTCTTGTTGTGGTAGTCGCCTAAGGATAGGTGACGGTATTGTTTTATGACTAAACGCAAGTAAACTCGCGTTAGGGTCCTAAGAAGGTTATAGACTAGGTCAAAGCATTACTAATAACCTAATTCCCTATAACCACTGGCTCTGATACCATCTTTTCTGTCACACCCCGACCACGTGGAACATACAAACGTGGCGGAAATGTCGGGGAGTGTTGTAACAGAATTAATTGTTTCAAATCCATGGCAATTGAAGTTTCGTTTTATTGATTAAAAGTGTTACAATGTCTTATCAAACTAGGAAATACAACATAATTAACTAGTCTTGCATCTTTTATTGTCACTAAAGCCCAAGTCTGCCTATATGTATCTTGATCATCTTATGCAACAGTTCCTGAAAAACACATGTGAAAATAGGTACGTCAGCATAAAAATGCCTGTGAGATACATAGGTTTTGTGAAAAGAGGTTCCATGACTTATGTTTGAGAAAATATTTAGTCATGAACCTTTTAGTTTGCTTTGTTTTGTAAATCATTTGAAAAACAATGAGTTCAGATGATATGTATAAATAAATGAATAATGTATGGTTAAATGAATAACCATAGTAAAATGGATTTGTATAAGATAAGTTGTTGGTAAAACAATGTCTTGTGAAAAGTATGTTATTTGTATAAAATGTTATATGTATCAAACTGAAATGATTCAAATAACGCTACAATATGTAATACCATACAAACACTTATATATAGGAAGTACCAGCGGCGTATCCACCATGCTTGTATCATATTACACACGTATCGTTACTTAATCATTTAATCAAACCAAACCACCAAAGTAATGTTTAACAATAGTAGAAATGTTTATGTATGGTCAAATACGGTTCACAGATACAAACGGTTCACAGATACAAACGGTTCACAGATACAAACGGTTCACAGATACAAACGGTTCACAGATACAAACGGTTCACAGATACAAACGGTTCACAGATATCAACGGATCACAGATACAAACGGTTCACAGATATCAACGGATCACATAGTCGAATGATTACAACGGTTCACATAGTCAAATGTTTACAACGGTTCAATATGTAGTATAATGTGTTCATATGCTGGATAAGCATATGCAACAAAATGTAAGGTAAAACAATGTACTAAGTATGCACATAATGGACATACATAGCATAAAGTGTATTGAAATCATGTACTATAATGTACTAACGAACATAGCAGTATATGATGTTAAAACAGGAAAGCATGAAAGTAACAATTAGGCACATGTGTTCCACCCCAAAACAGTTTGGAAAACAGTAAAAGAGGGGTCTATGTACTCACCTGAGATTGCTCAGTAGTTCTTGAGTAACAACTAAACAATGCTTGAGATCGCGGATATCAAACGACACCTAGTATAGGTAGCTACATTAATAAACCGGACCTAAATCGGAAGATTGGGTAGCATTAGGGTTTGTAAACCAAACGAGTGTAGAGACTCGTGTCATTTGGTTTAACAAAGCCTACATACTAAATGAAACTTAACCTAAGTGTCTACGACCCATTACGACCCGTTTAGGTAGCTTATGCTACTTTAACGCGTCGTTCGCGTGAAACGCGTTCGGACCGTCTAACTAGCCTTATGACAAGTGTTATATGCCTAAACATATTACATAATCAGTTATGTGACAAAGGTTTAGGTTACATATGCTTAATTACCAATTATACATGAAAAGGGTATTCTGGTAATTTACCTAAGGCATATAAACTACCTATCATACAACTACTTAAACGATGTGACCATAGGGTATAACCTCGGAAGGTTATTCCCTACCTACTATGGTCACCTAAATGTGTTTGGTCGAATCCTAATGATCGACCAAACTGGGTCGGGTTCGAGGTATAAGCGATTTATTAGATCGCTTACCCTACGACCCTAGACAACGTGGTAATCAGTAGGCATAGTCCCAAGGGACTATGACCAACGTGATTACACTCACGTTGCGAAGTTCAAAAGAACTTCGCATTGACCATTACTGGTCAACGCTGAAAGTCAAACAAAGTTTGACTTTCGGACTCGAAAAGCAATAAAATAAGGAAAAGAACGAAAGAATACTTACGAAGGGTCCCCGGATGCTAATCCCGATCCAAGAACTCAGGTATGAAACAATGGTTTCAACTTAGAGCTCTCAAAATCAGAATTCTTGTAAGAAATGAGGTTGGGGTGATGGGGTATTTATAGTAATACCCGAACCGTTAAGATCGTTTCATGGAAAACGTGCCTTAATCGCAACCGTACAAGTGTCGGAAGGTTATGGTGGGTTAATTGGACACTCACCATAAGGTAGTGACATGTGGCAAGGTTTTTAGGAGTGGATAACAGCTGTAAACAGCTGTCGATACATCGAATCTGGTCCCGAAAATGCGAAAATGAAGTTTCTGCATGTTTTCTGCCCAGAATAGGCAGTCGCGTAGCGCGACGGTAAGGGCCTAGGCAGTCGCGCTACGCCACTGACCCCCCTGTTTCAGAAAAGTTTCAAAAGTGACAGGTTTAGTCCCTGCAGCCCGTTTAAGCGATTTTCGATGCGTTTGAACCCCGTTAACCTCATTTCAAGGCTCTAAAATGAAGTTAAAGTATAGGGAACTCAAAACATACTCAAAAATATGCCGGATGATGGTTCGTTTGGTCGTACGAACGCGATGTTCGCTTAATTACGACGGAATGCGCACAAGCGCGAAAAACGATCCAAATGACGCGACGAATGGATTTTTCTTAAGGCGAACACTAAAATATAATGTAGTCATGCTTTCATAAATTTTTGGATGTCCAGATGTATTCAGAACGTAAGTTATGCGCGAAAATGCAAACTTGTGCACTTTTTGACACTTTTAGTCCCTGAATGTCCCAAAAGTTTATTTTAGCACACCGAACCCCTCAAAGCCTATTTCTAAGCTATGTAAAGGATATTTATGGTATGTTTAACTTATGGTCATGTTCCGGAAGGTCTGTTACAGTTCAAATTGGCATACTTTCACAGTTTGTCAAATTTAGTCCCTGTAAGCGATTAAACTTTGATTTCACCACACCAAACCTTCCAAAACTTATATCTAAGTTATGTAAAGGTTATTTAAGGTATGTTAAGCCTATTTCACTATTCCGGAGTGTTCGTTGCATTAAACTGGTTATATTTACGCATCAGTGCGTGTATAACCTTCCAGAAAGCTATTTAGAGCTTGAAATCGAACATGAGTTGATATGTGCAAAAGACACACATATTTATACAAGTCCAAAGTATGAAATACAATATTTCATTGGTTTGGCATTTGTTTGATGGTTGAAATGACACAGGTGTTACAACACCAAGGAGAAGATGCATGTCTCTGCATCCCCCTATCTTATTAACGACAAATACGCTATGTTCGACATTCCATGGTAATGTCACCTAACAACCGGTCATCACATGAAACCCCAGGTAAAGTCCTTAAATTTCTTCTATTGAAATTCCGACTTTTGCATCTAGTGAGTAGATTTTTACTCCACTACTCCTCTTAGAGGTCATTGTATCATGACAATTTCTTTTATTATAGTGAACACTCATTTGCTTCATTTCTTGAAGAATCCATATGTTACACATGCATCGTTTGTTACGCATGTGTCTCCACTTCGAATGATCGTTTACATCAAAAATTTCAAATATTATTTTGCTATATCTAATTATTGCTTCGTGATTTGGATGATCTGCATTATTGTAAGTGTTGACTCCTTGCTATCAAGTCAACGAATTTCTTGAAAAATCCTGTTCTTTTCAAGTTACGTACATGGTTTTTCGTTGTAACCATGTCGAAATCTCATTGTCGATACATGAATTCAGTGTCGGATTTGGCCTAAACCAAGTTCAATTGTTTGAACTTGTTCACTACACATATTAAATTCAAGGCACCATATGATGTATTGAGAGCATCATATTCAAATCAATTTTTAACAAGCGTTTCATTTGTTTCGAAATCTAGTAGACTTGTTTAGTCTTCACCTTTATTGAATCGTTTGTTGGTTACGACACCTTGTGGCGGCGTTTTCACTCATTTGAAGCTTGCGCTAATCTAGTTCACACATCTCATGCACGGATTTAGTTATTTATTTATTGAATTATTTTAAACCCACTTTGATTTATCATACTAAGGCAGTCTTAATACAATCGTGTGTTAAGATAATGGTACACAAATTCATGTTATATTCCAGTGTACTTCCTAGCGGTTCTTTCACAATCGATCATATGTTTTGTGATATTCATTGCTTTGTCATCTTTGATCGAAAACATTATTCCTTGATATTCCATTTTCAATTGATAATCCTATGATGTCTATTTGGGACAAACATCCAGATTTACTTTGTTGAATCCTCATTTGATTTCAAACATGGTGAACTTGTTCGGTCACCACTATTATTGAATTAACTCGATCACTACGACACCTTGGGACGTCGGTATAACTTGCAGCTTGGGCTAATCATGATCGAGTGTTTCATGCAAAACTATTTCACTTGTGTTGATTCTAAGTTCCATCTAGTGGATGTTATCGTTTCAAGAATTCATTTGCATATTGTGAACGTCCGTTTAGAATTCTATTGCTCGAAATTCCTCTTTTATTGGACCCCTTTTAACTTAGTCACACTAGTGACTGTATCAGTACGTCTCGTTTCCCTTGATATTGATGTGTGCAAAATGCAACATATAAATTACATCAAATGTGGCATAAAACTAACCCTTTTTTAGTACTAATGATGGAAAAAGTGTGTTTTTGTCTTCCTTTTGTATTTTCAGGATTAAATGAGCTCAAATGAACAAAAGAAGCAAAAAGGCAGCTAAATCTAACATAAATACAAGAAAAGGAACAAACGTGACATGCCCGACCCCCCGACAACATCTTCCCAAGCAAAAACAAGATAACAGAATGCTGAACACGCCCCGTGCTCAGTGAGCACGGGGGCGTGCCCAAGTGTCTGTAGAAAAGACAAAGCTATAGAAGCTTCTATCACCCACCACGGGGGCGTGCCCACTGGACACGGGGCCGTGGTCAACTCTAAGATTCGCAGAATATGGGGAAATCTTGATAGTACAGATACGCTTCTGCACACGGGGTCGTGCCCAGCGGACACGGGGGCGTGGTCAACTAATGCAGACAAACTGCAATTAATGAAGAAAGAGAAGGAGGATGGACACGGGGCCGTGCCCAATGGACACGGGGTCGTGCCCGAGCTGCTATTCAGGCTATAAATAGGGGTGCTTGGCTCATTTGCAAACCATCCCTTGGCACACCACCTCCCTCACACTTCACCCACACTCCACCACCACCATAACACCATCATCCATCATAGAGTGTGTGAGTCGTCTCGGGATCCAAGATTGATCGTAAGAGTTCTTGACAATCAAAGGCCATGTTTGCCTAAGTCTCTTACATCACTTGGTGAAGACAAGTGTCTAGTGTAATAATTTTTATTTTTAATTTTTTCGCACTTTTTATTTGGTTCTGTATTAATGACTTTAATAACTAGTTTCTTATGTTGAAGGTGAGTCTTCCTTATCGTTTGTCTGTGGTGTCTTGGCATTATTTTACTGTCTATATAAAATAAAAGATTTTCACCATTCATATCTCCACGGTCTATATAGAGGTATGTTGGCTACCTGGTCGGGGGTTAAGGGAACGGTTTGGTAATAGTCTTGCCTTGTTCAGTGTATAGATCCTGCAAGGACCTGGGTCAACTTTAGTAGGACCTCCTTCAATACCCACTGGTATTGGATGGCGGGGGTCCGAACTCCTTGATCCCCTCATATGTAAACTACTATTAAAACTTTAACCCGGCTACTTAGGACTGTCTCCCTGCTGACTCAGACTACTTAGCCGAGGGTAACGACACCTCCAGAAGAGTGGCCTACCACAATATGCATTAATAACTTAATTAATTATCTTTCAATAATCCAACCCTTTAGGATTGTATCCTTACTGACTCAAACTACTGGGTTGAGGGTAACGTCACCTTCAGAAGAGGGGTCTACTACAATAACTAAGATAATCTCTTAAAAAGTGCAAAAGTGCGGAAATAATCAAAGGTTACACCAAACACGAGTCGGATCCAAGTGATTCATCTTGTCTATCTTTTTATTTTATTTTATTTTTCAGCATTTTAGTTAGTTTTATTTTTCTAGTTTAAAACCTTTTTCTAAACTTTTGATTTGATTAGACGTTGAGGATAAACCGGTACTAAAAGCTCTTGTGTCCTTGGACGACCTCGGTATCTTACCAACACTATACTACGCTCACGATGGGTGCACTTGCCCATATGTGTGTTTAGTGTTAGTGAATATCGTGTTTTATAAATTTAAAACTTGGCTAAAAAGTGTTAAAGGGCTTAAAATATACATTAAAAATATACGACACATCACACGCATCAAATTTTTGGCGCCGTTGCCGGGGACACAAGGATTTTAAGAAAGCTTAAAATCGACGGCCTAATCAGTTTTTCAAAACCTTTTTAAAAGGCGCGCATTTTTTTCTGCATTTTAGATAGATTTGCATTTACACTAGCCTGAACACGGGGCCGTGCTCACTGAACACTCCCCGTGCTCAACGAAACCAGTAACTTTAATTAAAACGCCCAGATACAGATTCTGTACACGGGGCCATGTCCACTGAACACGGGGCCGTGTCCAGCCTCTGTTTCCGTTTTTATTTCTGCTTTCTGGTCTCGAGACTTTGTTGTGGTCTGCTGAGTGATTCTTATGGATCAATACTCAGGAGGTTACAACTACACCTATGGGGAGGATGATTATAGGGAAAACTATTGCACTAATTATGGTGACCCGCACTCAGTTCAATATTGTAACTTATTTCAACCACCCACTTCATACACCTACTATGAGGAGCCCATGTACGAGCCATCAACTTCATACACATCCTATGAAGACCAAAGGTATGCACCTTCTCCCTCATGCTCATATTTTGATGAATCAAGGTATGAGCCTTCATACTCATACTTTGAGGAACCAAGGTATGAGCCTCCACCTTCATATGCTTACTATGAGGAGCCATGGCGTGAACAACCCACCTCATATGAGTATTATGAAGAACAAAATTACGACCCTTATCCATCATATACTTACAATGAAGAACAATGGTGTGAACCATCTACTTCATATGGGTATTATGAGGAACAAAGGATCGAACATCTGGATTCAAGCTTTGAAAATCCCGATCCTTACTCTATCGCCGAGGTAACCGACAGGATAATAGAACACCTTAAAACTATCGAGCGCTATATAAAAGAAGCCCGCGCAAGGGAAGAATTAACTTGTGTTAGGACCGGTTTTCACTCCGAAACGATTGCGAAACGAACGTGTGACGTGCGGAATCCGTACACGAACATGACCGAACACACGAGAACGTAATTATAACTGTGATTCTATTGATTGATGTGAAAACGTACAACACCTGAATCACATACACAGCACTTTCTCTCTCTAGCTTCTCTCTCTAACACTAGAGCTCTCCAAAGTGCAAATGACCAAAAGTTCTAAACTCTAACCCTAATACATCTATTTATAGGCCAAGGCTTTTAATGAGAAAACTCATTAATTACAATATTGCCACCTTGCCTTTCTTAACTAGATATTACAATATAAGACTAAAATTAAACGGTTTCAGCTATGATTTGAGATGACGGAGGCGATAGACATAAATGCACTAACAGACTCCCCCTTGGATATTGCCGCAGTCAATCTCAATCATTGAGTCAAACTCGTAGCGTCTTTTCTTTCTCTCTCTCTCTCTCTTTCTTGAACAAAATCCCCGTGGATTTGTCTTCAGCTTCAGCTTCTCCCCCTTTCAGTAGACTCTTCAGACTCCCCCTTTCGTCAAGCTTCCGTGCTTTTGGGATCGACACCTGGCTTTTCGGTAACAAGCTCCTCCAGAATAGTTCCTGGGTCCTTGAATGCACGCTTCCCTTTGTGTTGAGCTCGTCTTCAGACTCCCCCTTAGACTCGGCTATCGGGATCGTAGTCTGGTATAGTATCTGCAATCCTCAAACATTTATAAGTGAAAATGTTTTGAACTTCCAGGATTGATTACCTGGCTCTATTAGCATAAGCTGAAATATTTCGACAGTAAAAGCAATTTTTTGTTGTCCAGGAATCGTGACCTGGCTTCTTACAAACTTATAATCAAGATCCTGGCACTAAAATATAATAGTATGAATATATCCAGGAAAACTTGATTCTCTCTCTCTCTATCAACAATCTTTAAAGATTTGGCAGTTTCAGCGAACCGGATCGGAAACTGGCTCTTTTACATATTTTAACAGTATAAGCATCCAAATCCCTCACAGTTAATCATCCAAGTCCAAATTAATGACATTGGAGATATCACAAACTGTTTTTTATTTTTGATTTTAAAAACTTCAAGTTTCAAATTAATGAACTTGTTTTTATTTTCAGAAACACGATCAGCATACTTAGATTTTGAAACTCAGCTCTCAGACATCGGTTGTCGAAAATAAAGCAGAAATCGAAATCTTTTTTGTATTTTTCTGAAACATAAAGCAGTAAAGAAATATTTACAAACATATTTACAGACAATATTTTTGTTTGAGTTTGCGTCAGATGATCATATCAGTTTTTGACAAGTCACAAGTACCGTTGAGCTTAGTTACACATTAAGAATTAAACACTTCACTTAGATTGTCGATATACTGATCCACTTAAATTTTCACACAAAGTTCAACTGATTCAGGATACGAATTAGGTGTATTAAGAACTTAAACTCATTCATGTGTCCCACCTCTTGAATATACTCCCGTATCCAGATCCCAATATTCAGTCTTACAGGTGAGTATACCTAGATGATATCTGTAAGGGGTTAAATTGCGAAACCGTGAGAGCTCAGGTCAGAACTTCCGTTCAGCAGAGAGATGACGGCTTCGACTTTTGGTGTGTCCCCTTTAGAGGATCTTTTCTTCAACAGCAATGATTATCAATTTTATTGTTTCATCATTTTTGCTGAGGGCGGCGCTTTATTTCAAGCAAGCAGAAAGTATTATACGGGGACCAGGCCATTGCTTCCGCAAAATAAGAAGTCCCGGGATAATACCCCATATATCACTAAGCATAAAGACCTAGTATCTCAGAAAGAGGGGTCCTTCAAACGAGATTTCAGGGGTTACCTATATATCCAAGTAGTGTTCCCCACGAAATAAGCAAGTTTGAATTTAGGTTTATATCCCGAAAAGTTTACTAAATGTATAAAAACCTATCGGCATATCATCAGTGAGACTGTTTAACGCTATTTAAACATTACATTTCTTTAGCATACTGTAACTGTCTACTGATGTACTATCATTTCCTCTTTTTACACAAAAACTCATTTTTTGAATTTTATCATGTTTTTTACTTTTTCAAATGTTTTTGGATTTTCTGACAATAATACTCCCCCTAAAATGCAAAACCATTTTTTAAAAATTTGACAAACCGATACTGTTAGCTTCGTCTCGCCATCCATTTTCTGCTTCACATGCACTGATTTGCAGAAAACATAATGTACCCCCATGATTTACAACACATTGATATTTTACAGTTTGAAAACCGTTTTTCAATCTTGTGAAATTAATCATGTTTGTTCAGCCGTGAGGGTTTCGGCGTATTCAATCAACATATTTTTGTATTTTTGAATATTTGACAAAATTTAAAAAACAAACATATTTTTGATTTTTCAAATTTTTGATAAAAGAAAAACATATTTTTGGTTTTAAATTTTTCAATTTTTAGGGTTTTGAAATATTGTTTATTTATGTACATAAAACAAACAAACTCCCTGTTTCAACCAACGCAGGGATCAGCAGCCTCCTCTTCTTGTGCCAGGCTGCTCCGACACTCTTTTTGATAACATTCAGTTGTCTTCGGAAGCACCTGCACATTCAAAATATTCAATTACTTGAACAATTTAGCCCAGGTCTGTTTGACCTTAGGCATTTCAACACAATATGCATCAGTTAACTTCGGAAAATCTTTGTCATTTTGCACAAAAACTTTTTCAATTTTAACTTCAACTTTTTCATCATTTACCGAAGTCATTTGTCTCTTAACAGACCATGTTTGACCTTTCGGAGTACCTCTTTTTGTAAAAATGTGACTCTTTTTGAACATTTTGATTTTGAACAACAGTTTTTGGTTTCCAAAACTGGTTTGGTTTTGTTGCATCAACAGTTGTTTTCCAACTTTGTGTTGTTCTAAGTCTAGACGTCACTGGTTTCCATGTTTGTTGTGAGTCAGCCTTTGACATTTTCGGCTTCCAAGTTTGTTTAGAATCAAACTTGGTTGACTTCTGAGTCACAACTTCAGATTTCTGTTTTTCAACATAAACAAACTTCTTTTTCGTCTCAACATCAACAGGTTTCAGATTTGGACACTTGCGTGCAAGATGTCCTATTTGATCACATTTGAAACATGTTCTCTTGGACACATCCTTGACCTGTTGTTGTTGTCTTTTCTTTTGAGCACAGAACTCTTCATTAGACTGTTGTCTAAATTTGAGTTTTTCCTCTTCTTCAAAACTTTTTCCTTGAACAAAATTCATCTTTATCTGATAATTTGGACTTTCATTTCTTTTCCAACTTTGTTTCTTCTTATAACCCAACCCAGCCTTCATGTTTTTCTTCTTGAAACCAGGTTTGTTATAAAAAGATTTGTGACCTTTACCAGCAAGCTTTGGAATCTCAGATTTTTCAATCTCAACCATTTTGAAAACTTTATCAACCTTTTCTGAAATCACATTCTGAATCGGGAATACAACATCTAGAAATAATTTGTCCGATCCAATCATGGTATAAACCAAACCTTTTGAATCATCATCCAGATTTTTCTCAGATTTTGAGTTTTTCAGATATCCATCATGAAAATTACCTTCATTTTCATCATGTGATTCAGATTTACCTGTTTCAATCGACTCTTCTTTCAACACACTTTCAACGACCTTACCTACCACCTCTGAATCACTAGAATCATCAGATTTTGAATAGGTTACGTCAATGTTATCTGGCAATTGATCTACCATGTTGAAAGCTTTTTCGACCTTTTCATCATCATAAAATGCAAACTTTTCCGGTGGTGGGACTTGATGAAACT
Organism: Helianthus tuberosus; assembly: GCA_030545235.1. Taxonomy (NCBI): domain Eukaryota; kingdom Viridiplantae; phylum Streptophyta; class Magnoliopsida; order Asterales; family Asteraceae; genus Helianthus; species Helianthus tuberosus. The sequence goes on along the minus strand of CM060366.1, from coordinate 134,909,052 downwards.
CTGAGCCAATACCTTTCTTGTTCTGCTCAGAATCTTTCCCATCCGGTTTTATGTTGAAAATACGTTCAAGCACATATGACGACGCGTGATAACTTTTTAATTTGTTGTTATCCTGTTCTAAATCAGCAATCTTATGCTTAAGTTTAGCAACATCTTCAATATAAGAATTTACCACTTGTTGTTTTATTTCATACATTCGTTTATACTCATTAGTTGTTTCAGAACAATATTTCAATCTTGATTGAACAAGTTTCATTTCACTTTTTACTTTTTCATATGATTCTTTTGTAATGTGATAAGACAATTTTATTGAATCATATTCCTTTTTCATTTCCTGAAAAGCATTCTCTTTTTGATCACATTCTTCTGTCTTTTTCAAAACATTCTCTTTCAAAACTTCATTTTCTTTTTCTAACTTTTTACATTTTTCCAAAAGTTTTTCGTCATTATCTTTCAAAGCCTTTTCATTTTCTAACATTTCTTTGCATTTGTTTTTGAAAACTTCTTCAAGTTTTGTGAAATCAAGATCTCTTGTTCTGATCTTTTCGTCTTTTTCAGTACAAGCACTGCACGTTTCCATGCATTTCTTGCACTGTTCAGCAGTTTTATTACCAGATTGTTTATAGATTTTAGTATCATTATTCATCAATTCATTTTTGTTGAGTAATTCAGAAAATTCAATTTGAATTTTATCAGTTATCCCACCTTCTTCTGTCATTTTCTCCTTTTCTGCTGTGTTCACCTGATCACCAACCAGCTTTTGATCACTCTCAACATCTTCTTTCTTCACATCTTCAACTTTCACAGCTTCGACTTTAACTTCTTCAGCAACTTTCTTCAAATCATCAACCAAATTCTCAACATTCTTCTTCATTCTTTCTTCATCCCTCTTTCTTAGACTTAATGTCATAGCATGTCTGATGATTTTATTCAGATTTTTCTCATAATTCTTGTCTTTTTCACGTTTTGAATAAAATTCGCCGGATAGAGGAATTACTAGAAGAACATCATCATGAACTATGTCTCTCCTGGGAACAACAGGTTCACCTTGTTTGTTAACAAAACATTCTTGCTGTTTATCCCATCTTTTGTTCGCAACAGCATTCTCATATTCTTCCTGCATTTTCTCCATTCTGCATCCAACAATGAATCTTTCTCTTTCGGTTTTCTCTTTTAGAATTTCTTCTCTCGTTTTCACTTTGATTTCAGCCATGATTTTATTTCCTTGAATCACCTTGAATCACAAACAAACAAGCACAATCAGTTTAAACAATATCAAATAAATGAATCGGACGGGTATCCGATCGAGTGAGTCAACACAAGTCAACAGTGAAAATAATCTCGTGATAACGCTGTTTGTTTGGGTGAGATTGCTATCCGTTCGGGTGAGATATCTATCCGTTCGGGTGAGATTGCTATCCATTCGGGTGAGATAGTATCCGTTCGGATTACCTGATGCTGTCCGAACGGATGACCTGATGTTGTCCGATCTGATGAAAATTAAATGTGAAATAACTCTCGATTAAACGTTAATTGATTGGATCAATATAACTTTGAACGGATGGGCCAAATCCACTTACTCGGATGGGCTAACACTTACTCGTTCGGATAGGACAATTGTCATCCGATCGGATGGGAGGTGATCCGATCGGATGGGAGGTGATCCGATCAGATGAGATATGCTGGTCGATCGGATGAGATGTGATCCGATCGGATGAGAGGTGGTCCGATCGGATGAGATGTGATCCGATCGGATGAGATATGTTGGTCGATCGGATGAGATGTGATCCGATCGGATGAGAGGTGGTCCGATCGGATGAGAGGTGGTCCGATCGGATGAGATGTGATCCGATCAGATGAGAGGTGGTCCGATCGGATGAGATGTGATCCGATCGGATGAGATGTGGTCCGATTGGATGATGACGAACAGTTCAGCAAAATCAACCACAAAAACTCAGATTTCTCTCAATCGGCATGGAATTTTGACCTGAAAATTTGTAGGGTTATAGATCAGCTAATTTCGCATAACATATCAAAAAAATAAGCTAATTTGGACCGTAAAAACCCTGTCAATTTTGCAAAATTCAGAGAAAAACGTGAAGAACAACAAAGTTAAGAGAAATTTGACAAATCTAGATGTTTTTGGCTCTGAATCTGATCAATTTCTTGTACGAAACTGTGCATTTGATCTTCGCAACCGAGCACCTGCTCTGATACCACTTGTTAGGACCGGTTTTCACTCCGAAACGATTGCGAAACGAACGTGTGACGTGCGGAATCCGTACACGAACGTGACCGAACACACGAGAACGTAATTATAACTGTGATTCTATTGATTGATGTGAAAACGTACAACACCTGAATCACGTACACAGCACTTTCTCTCTCTAGCTTCTCTCTCTAACACTAGAGCTCTCCAAAGTGCAAATGACCAAAAGTTCTAAACTCTAACCCTAATACATCTATTTATAGGCCAAGGCTTTTAATGAGAAAACTCATTAATTACAATATTGCCACCTTGCCTTTCTTAACTAGATATTACAATATAAGACTAAAATTAAACTGTTTCAGCTACGATTTGAGATGACGGAGGCGATAGACATAAATGCACTAACAACTTGTAATAAAGAAGAGATAGTTGAAGAGGTAAAAATGGAAGAACAAGTAAGTGAAAAACCGACACATGAGTTAAACAACGAAAAAGGTGAGTCCGACAACGTTAAAATTCAAGAAGAGTCTAATTTTGAAGAAATTAATCTCTTGTCACCTTCTTTCGAAAATCATTGTTTGGTTCCCACTCATGCTAAGTTTTTAAAAGAGTTAAACACTAACGCTAAAATTGACGAAACGGTAAGCATTAAGTTAACTAATGATCAAACATCGCTAATAAAAGAAGACCCATTTGAAATCAACATTAGACCGGTTCCATGTTTTTTTCAAAATTCATTTATTAGTAATGTCACAATTGATAAAGATCTTTGTGTTAACATAATGCCTAACTACATTTTCGAAAAATTAAGTATTAGTGATTTTTCTCCACTTCAAATTCCCATTTTTCTATCTAATCGAAAAGTAATAAAGTCACTCGATGTAGTTGAGGATGTCTTGGTTCAAACAAATCAAACGGTAATCCCAACTGACTTTGTCATCCTCGATGACGCTCCTCTAGTGTTGGGACGACCCTTTGTAAAAACCCACGAAGCTTTGAAAAACCGGAAGTACAACAATCTATCTATTCAATTAGGGGCATTTAAAAAGAGTGTCGATCTTGAGCGATCAATGAAATATCCATTCGGCAATAATGACCCCTTAATTGAAGATGAAGATGAACCACCCGATACAAGTGAAAAGATTGACCACTTTGTTGAAGAAGAGGTCGCCACAGAACAAACTTTCAAAGTTCTTAATCAAAATGAGCAACCCAATAAGGAGTCTCCTAAAGACCCACCTCTTGAGCTCAAAGAACTTCCAAAAGGTTTGGAATATGCTTTTCTAGACAAAGATGGTAAATCACCTGTAATTATTTCGTCTAAATTAGGTAGTTTAGAAAAATAAAAATTAATTAAACTTTTGAAAAAACACAAAAATGCGATCGCTTGGAAGCTTGTAGATATTAAAGGCATAAGTCCTTCCATGTGCACGCACAAAATTTTAATGAATGATGACTATAAATCGGTAATACAACCACAACGTCGAGTAAATCCAAATGTTCAAGAAGTGGTTAAAAACGAAGTCATCAAATTACTTGACGCCGGACTTATTTATCCTATCTCCGATAGCCCTTGGGTAAGTCCCGTACAAGTAGTTCCAAAGAAAGGAGGTATGAAGGTAATAACTAACGAAAAGAATGAATTAATACCAACGAGAACCGTCACAGGATGGAGGGTATGTATAGATTATAGATGATTAAATGAAGCAACGAGGAAAGATCACTTTCCTTTGCCCTTCATTGATCAAATGTTAGAAAGATTATCCGGTCATAAATTTTACTGTTTCTTGGATGGTTTTTCAGGTTACTTTCAAATCCCAATAGCACCCGAAGACCAAGAAAAGACAACCTTCACATGTCCCTATGGAACTTTTGCTTATCGACGCATGCCATTCGGTCTATGTAATGCCCCCGCAACCTTCCAACGTTGCATGGTAGCCATCTTCCATGACATGATAGAAAAGACAATGGAAGTCTTCATGGACGACTTTTCTATCTTTAGGGATTCATACGACCAATGCCTCGATAACCTTGAATGAATGCTATCCCGATGTGAGGAAACTAACCTCGCCCTTAACTGGGAAAAATGTCATTTCATGGTAACGGAGGGAATAATACTCGGTCACAAAATCTCAAGCGAAGGAATGGAGGTTGATCGAGCAAAAATAGACACTATTTCTCGATTACCACCCCCATCCTCCGTTAGAGCAATCAGAAGTTTCCTAGGGCATGCCGGATTTTATAGGCGGTTTATCAAAGACTTTTCTAAAATCTCAAGGCCTTTAACAAAACTACTTAAAAAAGTTGCCCCTTTCATCTTTGACAAGGATTGCAATCAAGTATTTCTAACCCTAAAGGAAATGCTAGTCAATGCACCTATCATGATAGCGCCTGATTGGAAATTACCTTTCGAAATCATGTGCGATGCAAGTGACTTTGCAGTTGGAGCTGTCTTGGGACAAAGAAAAGAAAAGCATTTTCACCCAATTTATTATGCTAGTAAAACACTTAACGATGCACAAGAAAATTACACAACAACTGAAAAAGAATTACTAGCTGTGGTATTTGCTTTTGATAAATTTCGTTCTTATCTTATTCTTTCTAAAACAATAGTCTATACAGATCATGCAGCCATTCGATATCTCTTCAAGAAGCAGGATGCTAAACCACGTTTGATTCGGTGGATTATACTCCTCCAAGAATTTAATATTGAAATCAAAGATAAAAGAGGAGCAGAAAACACCGCAGCAGATCATCTTTCATGCTTAGAAGACCCAGCTTTGGAGGCAACCAGGGACGAGCAAATCAACGAAAAATTCCCAACGGAGTCCCTAGAAATGGTGGAATACAGAGAAGAACCATGGTACGCCGACTATGCTAACTACCTAGCTAGCGGTATAGTCGCAAAAGGTTGGTCACATCATCAAAGAAAGAAATTCTTTGCTGATGTAAAACACTATTTTTGGGAAGATCCTTATCTTTTCAAAATGAGTGCCGACCAACTCATCCGACGGTGCGTACATGGTAGCGAAGCAAGAAGAATTCTCTGCCATTGTCATGAAGGTCCATACGGAGGACATCATGGTGCAGCTAGTACCGCACGAAAGGTATTTGATTCAGGGTTTTATTGGCCTACCATTTACAAAGACGCCCAAAGTCTTGTTAAGACATGTGATGCTTGCCAAAGAACAGGTAATATTTCTTCCAAAAACGAAATGCCACAAAATGACATTCTTGTTTGTGAAATTTTTGATGTGCGGGGACTCGACTTTATGGGACCTTTCCCACCGTCAAAAGGGAACAAATATATACTTGTGGCAGTAGATTACTTGTCTAAATGGGCCGAGGCCGAGGCACTTCCAACAAATGATGGAAGAGTCGTGGTAAGATTTCTAAAAAAAATTATTCTCTCGTTTTGGTATACCTAAAGCATTAATAAGTGATAGAGGTACCCACTTTTGTAACCATCAACTTGAAAAAAATCTTAACAATATATGGGGTCTATCACCGGGTCTCAACAGCATATCACCCTCAAACAAACGGACAAGCCGAAGTGACTAATAGAAGTTTAAAACGAATACTCGAAAAAACCGTAGGGTTAAATAAAAAGGAATGGGCCGATAAATTAGATGATGCTTTATGGGCTTTTCGAACTGCTTATAAAACAACAATAGGTACAACCCCATATAAGCTCGTCTATGGAAAAAGTTGTCATTTGCCAGTAGAAATAGCTCACAAGGCCTACTGGGCAATTAAAAATGTAAACTTAGATTTAGAATTTGCTAGTAGAAATCGATTTTGTCAATTAAATGAATTAGACGAACTAAGGAATTATGCATACTCAAACTCTGAAATTTATAAGGAAAGAATGAAAAATTTGCATGACAAACACATTAAACCTAATGAATTTCGAGTAGGGGATCAAGTCCTATTGTTTAATTCACGACTTCGATTGTTTCCTGGTAAATTAAAGTCTAGGTGGTCAGGACCTTTTTCCATCACCCATATTTTCCCACACGGTGCAGTAGAAATTAAATCTCGGAATGGAATTCCATTCAAAGTCAATGGCCAGCGACTGAAACTCTATCAAGGATTCATTGAGGATGAAGAGGAAAAAATCTCGCTTCAAACGGTCGAAGAATGAAAGCATAAAATCATACCTGGTAAGTTACGAACGAATGGGTTGACATCTAAATCGCTAAGTCTTCTAACCAAGTTTTTGGGAAACAAGGGCACTCACGCGAGCACTTTAATAAAAAAAAAATTAACTTTGCTCGGCACGGGGCCGTGTCAGCACAATTGTCGGGATAAAACCCCTTTTCAACACAGTTTCTTCATTTTCACACGCCCCGTTTCCCCGAAAACGCTCTGGTTCAGGCGATTTTTCTGCAGAATTTCGACGTCTCCTCTATGTCACACCCCCAAAATCCACCTTGCGGAGTACCACCGCTTGGAGGCGTGACTGACCAGGATCCAGCCACCAATCATATTGAACAAGCATATAAGTAGTTATAAAAATCCAACCAATACAATTGGTGTTCAAACAAAACATAGTTAAGTTGCAAGCGGAAGCATAAGTCTTAAATCATAACATAAGTTTAATTGTTTCTAAGTTTAACATGGCACACAACCGTCCATGTCCCACAACGATCCTCCTCCATGCAAGCTCCAGCTAAGAACCTAAGGACCTGCAAAGCATGTAGTAACGAGTCAACAACAAGTTGAGTGAGTTCACGGTTGGGTGTTCGTTTTAAGTTGTTTCGAAAACAGTTTCCTTTATCTGGCATCCTGCCGTGGGGGTTACCCCATAGTTAAAAACGTGACTTGTTTATTCCCGGTTACTCTGGCAATCCTGCCGTGGGGGCTACCCCGTGTAGTTATCTGGCATTTCGGCCGTGGGGGCTACCCCATGTATACACTAGACTCGTTACCATATCGACTGCTGACTGTAGTCATGTTTATGTGCCCTGAAACTGTCAATGTCTATCATCATTGACGTGCCCCAGATCCATTAGTTCACGCCCGTCCTCTGCGGCACGGTGTGAGGTTTGTCAGACCTAAATAGCGCTATCTAACTAATGACCCGCTCGCCATTGGCCCGGCGATTAAGTCGATATAAAAATGAGGGACTTCGTGATAGAGTTTTGGTCTAGTACGAGTTATCTGTCCTGTGAGGACGAGGAATTACATTCCTGAACCTTTGCTGTCCTACCCAAGGAGGACGAGGAACCCAGTTCCTTAACCCCATTCCCAACCCAGGGAATCCCATGCTTTGTAGAGGGTGTGAACTCACCTTGGTTTGCTCGGTAGAAACACAGAAAAGTCAAACAAGCAATGTTGTGGCTACTCACGTCCTATCATAGTTGTATCATACAAGTCAGGTTCGTAACCAAGTAGCACACGGATGTTTCTAGTATAGTGCATTCAAGTATCGTTCATGGCATACACGTTTAATCATGGCAGATCAACAATATTCACGTTCAACAGTAACATACAAGGTCTGTGCATTAGGCCCAAGTGTCCGGCCCAAACAATTAAGTCCGAAAATGAGGTGCAAGTCCAAACAGTGTGTATCTGTGTATAGTCTCGAGTCGCAACTAGGCGTTTGCGACTCGCAACCTGAGTCGCAATCATGGTCTCGGTTCGTGCTGTTTTGGTCTCGAGTCGCAACCGGACTCGTAACTGTGGTTTCGAGTCAAACGGTTTATGTGCTGATCTCGTGTGGTTTCGAGTCGCAATCAGGTGTTTGCGACTCGCAACCGATGTCGCAACCGGGAGATTTCGACTCATCATGCACTGGTTTCGAGTCGCAACTGGAGGTTTCGGTTGGACAACTGCTGATTCGGTACAGTGTACTATCCAATGGGAATTTGATTTCATGAAATGGTTTGTACTATCCACTTAAACATGTTTGTTTGTCTAGTAATTTACCAAAATGGATCAAACAACAAATTTCAAATGTTCATCACACACTCATATCATATTCAACAAGTTCTTCATATATTCAAATAGTTCATCATGATCATTCAAGCTTGTTCATCATATTTTCGGTTTCTAACATTAATCACAAATATAATCATGAACAACAAATCAAACATTCGATCATACTCGTTTAATGGTTTCAAGTCATCAAATAATATCTCCAAATCTACCCTAATCCGATTAACATGATGCTCTCTATACACATATGCAAGCCGGTTTTATGAACATCAATATTCAATGGTTTGAATCACATTTAGACATAAGATATTGTGTGTTCATTATGCAACATATCCGAAATCAAAACATGTTATCCGATTATCAACAACATACATATCCGGTTCACAAACATCATCAAGCATACAACTACACAAGTTAATCATATCATTCATACTATCTCCTAATCAACAAGCATCATGAAAAATACTAACCGGTTGATGGGTTTCAAGGGTGAGTGTGAAGCTTCCAAACGGGTGTGTGTGAGAGACGATCCGAGAGCTCCTTACGGTTGTCGATTGGATCCGAGAATGAAGGAGAAGGGTGTTGTAGCTTAGGGTTTTCGTGAGGGAGAGAAGGAGAGTGTGTGTGTGGTTTGTCCAAAAATGTCAAGATTAGCATCACTAGGGGTTATATAGTTGTTCCACATTGTGCACCCTAATGGGCTTTCGGCTGAAGTGCACGGCCCAACCGGCCCATACGTTACACTAGTTCACTCGAGACCACATGGTCTCGAGTCGGGTTCATGGTTTTCGGCTCATATACATACTCGCATACATACACACAAGCATACATGTAACATAACACATAATCATATAAAAGGTTCACTTATCATTCATTAAATCATCAAATCAGTTAGTCACTAACGTTCAAGCACACAACGAAAGGTTCTAAATTTCGAGTTGTCACATCATCCCCAAGTTGAAAGAAATTTCGTCCCGAAATTTGGTAAGCACTCACTGAGGAAGCTAGTTAAGTTGTATGGTTTTCCCGGTTTTCCTGGGGTGTCACATCCACCCCCCGTTGATCTGGAATTTCGTCCCGAAATTCCGTAGCTTCGGCCTCAGTAGTGGGTGTACTGTTTGCGAACAGTTGGGGATACTTTTGTTTCATCTGATCTTCGCGCTCCCAGGTGAACTCTGGGCCGCGACGTGAGTTCCAACGAACTCGAACGAGAGGTATTCTAGTGCTCTTGAGGACCTTAACATCCCGGTCCGTGATTTCGACTGGTTCCTCGACGAATCGTAACTGTTCGTCGATAGTGAGTTCCTTCAGAGGAACTACGTGGGTCTCATCTGACGGACACTTCTTCAGATTTGACACGTGAAAAACGTTGTGAACTGCATCGAGTTCCGCCGGTAAGTTCAGTCTGTAGGCCACCCTGCCTATTTTCTCAATGACCTCGAAAGGTCCAACGTATCGTGGGTTAAGTTTACCGCGTTTACCAAAACGAACCACACCCTTCCAGGGTGAAACTTTGAGTAGTACCCGCTCCCCAACCTGGAGCTCAAGTGGTTTCCTGCCCATGTCGGCGTAAACTTTCTGACGTTCGCGAGCGGCCGTCATGCGTTTTCGTATCTGAGCGATTTGCTCGGTTGTGTCTACCACATATTCTGGACCAGTGATCTGACTGTCTCCCACCTCTGCCCAGCAAAGAGGAGACCGGCATTTACGTCCGTACAATGCCTCAAACGGGGTAGCTTTAATGCTGGTGTGGTAGCTGTTATTGTACGAGAATTCCACAAGTGGCAGATGCTTTTCCCAGCGGTTGCCAAAGTCGATTACACATGCACGAAGCATGTCTTCTAGGGTTTGAATAGTGCGCTCGGACTGCCCGTCCGTCTGAGGATGGTACGCTGTGCTCATGTCTAGTCGTGAGCCGAAGGATTTGTGCATTGCTTGCCACAGCTCTGAAGTGAAACGTGCATCTCGATCCGAGATGATAGAGGTGGGCACCCCGTGCCTCGAAACAACTTCCTTGATATAAATTTCTGCGAGCGTGGAGAACTTATCCGTCTCCTTGATAGCCAGGAAGTGTGCAGATTTTGTGAGTCGATCCACGATCACCCAAATAGTATCGTTCCCGCGCTGGGATCTAGGCAGGCCAGTGACAAAATCCATGGAAATTTGCTCCCATTTCCATTGAGGTATCTCGGGTTGTTGGAGCAGACCTGAGGGTTTCTGATATTCGGACTTGACTCTCACACAAGTCAAACACTTGCTAACGTAGGTCGCTATGTGGGCCTTCATGCTAGGCCACCAATACGTAGTTTTGATATCATGATACATCTTATCTGATCCAGGGTGTACTGAGTAGCGAGACTTGTGTGCTTCGTCCATCACAAGCTCTCGTAGATTGCCATAGTGTGGGACCCAAACGCGTCCCGTTACGTAGTAAGCGCCGTCTTCCTTCTGTTCTAATCGTTGCCTTGATCCGCGTAGGGCTTCAGCCCTGACGGTTTCTGGTTTCAGTGCTTCTACCTGAGCAGCTCGTATCTGGGAAGGGAGACTAGAGTGGATCGTGAGTTGTAAAGCTCGCACGCGCCTTGGTGCAGTGTCCTTTCGACTAAGGGCGTCAGCCACAACATTGGCTTTGCCCGGGTGATATCTGATTGAGCACTCGTAGTCATTCAGCAGCTCGACCCATCGTCGTTGTCGCATATTCAGTTCCTTCTGCTTGAAGATATGCTCGAGACTCCTGTGGTCGGTGTAGATCGCGCACTTGGTACCATACAGGTAATGCCGCCACAACTTAAGTGCAAAAACAACGGCTCCCAGCTCTAAATCGTGTGTGGTGTAGTTCTTTTCGTGAACCTTAAGTTGGCGTGAGGCGTAGGCTATAACTTTATCTCGTTGCATCAACACGCAACCAAGACCTTGAATTGATGAGTCGCAGTAAACCACAAAGTCGTCTGTGCCTTCCGGCAAGGAAAGGATAGGTGCGCTGCAAAGTCTATCCTTTAAGTGCTGAAATGCCAACTCCTGTGCGTTTCCCCAGCGATAAACAACGCCCTTCTGCGTTAGTGAGGTGAGAGGCTGTGCAATCTTAGAAAAATCCTTTAAGAATCTCCGATAGTATCCCGCCAAACCCAAGAATTGGCGAATTTCCTTTGGTGTACGAGGTGCAGGCCAGTTCTTAATCGAGTCTATCTTGGATGGATCAACGTGAATCCCATCCTTGTTTACCACGTGGCCTAGGAAATGGACTTCTCGAAGCCAGAAGTCGCATTTCGAGAACTTTGCATAAAGCTGTTCTGTTCGAAGGAGTTCCATAATAAGTCGCAGATGTTGCTCGTGTTCCTCCCGACTCTTAGAATAGATCAGGATGTCGTCGATGAAGACTATAACGAACTTGTCCAGGTAAGGCTTGCACACTCGGTTCATCAAGTCCATGAAAACCGCAGGTGCATTTGTCGTCCCAAAAGGCATGACCAAAAACTCATAGTGTCCGTAACGTGTTCTAAAAGCTGTCTTGGAGACGTCCTCTTCCCGGACTCTCAGCTGGTGATAACCCGATCTCAAATCGATCTTCGAATAGTAGCTCGACCCTTGCAGCTGGTCGAACAAGTCGTCGATACGCGGTAGAGGATAACGGTTCTTCACCGTCACCTTGTTGAGTTCCCGGTAGTCGATGCACATTCTGAAAGTACCGTCCTTCTTCTTCACGAATAATACTGGAGCTCCCCAGGGCGATGAGCTAGGGCGAATAAAACTCTTATCCAGGAGCTCTTGTAGTTGCGTGGAGAGTTCTTTCAACTCTGATGGAGCCAAACGATAAGGTGCACGGGCTATGGGCGCAGCTCCAGGAGCTAATTCAATCTGAAACTCGACTTGGCGATGAGGCGGAAGACCAGGTAATTCCTCAGGAAATACCTCAGGATAGTCGCGTACAACTGGAAAATCTTCTATCTTCTTCTCTTTTTCTGAGGTGTCAGTAACGAGAGCCAAAATGGCAGTGTGGCCCTTTCGCAAGCACTTTTGGGCCTTAAGGAGAGAAATGACGTTCTCAACAGCACTCCTCTTGTCGCCATGAATCATGAGAGGTTCACCATCGGGACCTGGAATACGGACAACCTTCTCGTTGCAAAGAATCTCTGCTCGGTGTTGGGATAACCAATCCATCCCAATGACAACGTCGAAACTACCCAAGACGATAGGAATGAGGTCGATAGAGAAGGTCTGGTCAGCGAGAATAAGTTTACAACCCTTGACTACGTGTGTGGCTTCTAAACTATTACCATTTGCTAGCTCTACGGTGTGCTTGATGTTCAAAGGTGTTGGAATACGCTTAAGCATTCGACTAACTTCTAGTGACACGTAGCTAGTATCGGCACCCGAATCAAATAAAACTGAAACATAAAAGTCGTCGAGAAGGAACTTACCCGCCACAACATTGGGGTCATTCCTTGCTTCACCTTGGCCAATCACAAACACCCGCCCCCTGGCGCCATTGTTGTTGTTGTTCCCATTGTTACCATTCCCCTGATTGTTGTTATTGTTGTTGTTGTTGTTCTGGTTCCTGTTCAGTTGGGGACAGTCTCTCTTGAAGTGGCCCTCAGCTCCACACTGAAAGCACCCTTTGTTATCACCTTGCTGCTGCTGCTGGCGCTGGTTCTGTTGAGCTTGCTGACGATTCTGATTGGCGGGGTATAAGCTCCTGCAATCCTTTGCAGCGTGACCAGGCTTGTTGCACCGATGACAGTTGCCCCTGGTGCATGGCCCGCTGTGGTGCAGGCTGCAGCGATTGCATTTGGGGTGATTTCCTTTGTACCCGCCATGACTTTGACCACCAGACGATTGCTGATTAGGGCTCTTGTAGTCCTCAGTCTTTCTCTGCTGAGACTGGGACTGAACAGAAGTCGAACCCTTACTTGAAGTTCCATCCCATTTTCGTTTGTTGTCACTAGAGGTACCAGAAGTAGTTGCAGCACCTATGCGTTTTGGTAACTTGTTCTGCTCCACCGCCTGATCCGTGAGACGGTGAGCCAACTGGACAGTTTGCTGGTAGGTGGCGAGGTTCGCTGAAGTCACATGACTTTGGATTTCTGGCACTAAGCCCTGAAGAAATAGTTCGATGCGTTTGATGGGAGGATCCACCATAGTAGGGCACAGAATTGCCAGTTCGTTCGACCTTTTCACATAAGCTTCAATTTCGGACCCCGTCATCTTGAGGTTGAAGAACTCCACCTCGAGTTTGTGAATCTCATCACGACTGCAGTATTCTTCTTTGATCATCTCCTTAAAAGTTTCCCATGGGGTGGCGTTGGCAGCAACCAACCCTAGCATCTGAACCTGAGCGTTCCACCATGTGAGGGCTAAACCCTCGAGAGTGCCAGTAGCGTACTTCACCCTGCGCGCCTCAGGGCATTCACACATTTCGAACACAGATTCTAGCTTCTCAAACCAGTGTAGGAGACCTACTGCTCCTTCAGTGCCGCTAAAAGTGGTTGGTCGGCAGTCCATGAAAGTCTTAAAAGTGCACACGGGTGGCTGAACATGCTGACCTATCGTGGGTGAAAGAAAAGACAGAGTTTAACACAAAGGTTGGTTCACGAGAGTAGGATCCTAAAGATCCTAGAATGAGTTCGGACTGCAGGATATACCTCCCGCGTGTGCAGCTGCAAGTGCTGCGGCAACTCGTTCGTTGATCAGAGCCGTCAACTGGGCTTGTGTTAGGTTAACGCGTCCAGACATGATCTTCATATCAAGAAGAACGTGAGTGAGAGGGGTTTGCGAAAGTGCAATGTCAGAAGCGAGTAAGTACACACGTGTTCAAGCAATAGTAGTTATACTAACCAAGCATACCATAAGCAATGTACTATGTAACTAACAAGTAGGCAATATATACACAGATCATATCACCTAGAATGTCGAGCCTTGCATGTGGAGTGAAGCATCGTTGTGGACCGTTGAGCACTGTACAGGTTATAGTCTGGTTTTAACAAAAACGTTTTTCCCTTTATTAAAACCAAGTTCTCTATAACCAATGGCTCTGATACCAATCTGTCACACCCCCAAAATCCACCTTGCGGAGTACCACCGCTTGGAGGCGTGACTGACCAGGATCCAGCCACCAATCATATTGAACAAGCATATAAGTAGTTATAAAAATCCAACCAATACAATTGGTGTTCAAACAAAACATAGTTAAGTTGCAAGCGGAAGCATAAGTCTTAAATCATAACATAAGTTTAATTGTTTCTAAGTTTAACATGGCACACAGCCGTCCATGTCCCACAACGATCCTCCTCCATGCAAGCTCCAGCTAAGAACCTAAGGACCTGCAAAGCATGTAGTAACGAGTCAACAACAAGTTGAGTGAGTTCACGGTTGGGTGTTCGTTTTAAGTTGTTTCGAAAACAGTTTCCTTTATCTGGCATCCTGCCGTGGGGGTTACCCCATAGTTAAAAACGTGACTTGTTTATTCCCGGTTACTCTGGCAATCCTGCCGTGGGGGCTACCCCGTGTAGTTATCTGGCATTTCGGCCGTGGGGGCTACCCCATGTATACACTAGACTCGTTACCATATCGACTGCTGACTGTAGTCATGTTTATGTGCCCTGAAACTGTCAATGTCTATCATCATTGACGTGCCCCAGATCCATTAGTTCACGCCCGTCCTCTGCGGCACGGTGTGAGGTTTGTCAGACCTAAATAGCGCTATCTAACTAATGACCCGCTCGCCATTGGCCCGGCGATTAAGTCGATATAAAAATGAGGGACTTCGTGATAGAGTTTTGGTCTAGTACGAGTTATCTGTCCTGTGAGGACGAGGAATTACATTCCTGAACCTTTGCTGTCCTACCCAAGGAGGACGAGGAACCCAGTTCCTTAACCCCATTCCCAACCCAGGGAATCCCATGCTTTGTAGAGGGTGTGAACTCACCTTGGTTTGCTCGGTAGAAACACAGAAAAGTCAAACAAGCAATGTTGTGGCTACTCACGTCCTATCATAGTTGTATCATACAAGTCAGGTTCGTAACCAAGTAGCACACGGATGTTTCTAGTATAGTGCATTCAAGTATCGTTCATGGCATACACGTTTAATCATGGCAGATCAACAATATTCACGTTCAACAGTAACATACAAGGTCTGTGCATTAGGCCCAAGTGTCCGGCCCAAACAATTAAGTCCGAAAATGAGGTGCAAGTCCAAACAGTGTGTATCTGTGTATAGTCTCGAGTCGCAACTAGGCGTTTGCGACTCGCAACCTGAGTCGCAATCATGGTCTCGGTTCGTGCTGTTTTGGTCTCGAGTCGCAACCGGACTCGTAACTGTGGTTTCGAGTCAAACGGTTTATGTGCTGATCTCGTGTGGTTTCGAGTCGCAATCAGGTGTTTGCGACTCGCAACCGATGTCGCAACCGGGAGATTTCGACTCATCATGCACTGGTTTCGAGTCGCAACTGGAGGTTTCGGTTGGACAACTGCTGATTCGGTACAGTGTACTATCCAATGGGAATTTGATTTCATGAAATGGTTTGTACTATCCACTTAAACATGTTTGTTTGTCTAGTAATTTACCAAAATGGATCAAACAACAAATTTCAAATGTTCATCACACACTCATATCATATTCAACAAGTTCTTCATATATTCAAATAGTTCATCATGATCATTCAAGCTTGTTCATCATATTTTCGGTTTCTAACATTAATCACAAATATAATCATGAACAACAAATCAAACATTCGATCATACTCGTTTAATGGTTTCAAGTCATCAAATAATACCTCCAAATCTACCCTAATCCGATTAACATGATGCTCTCTATACACATATGCAAGCCGGTTTTATGAACATCAATATTCAATGGTTTGAATCACATTTAGACATAAGATATTGTGTGTTCATTATGCAACATATCCGAAATCAAAACATGTTATCCGATTATCAACAACATACATATCCGGTTCACAAACATCATCAAGCATACAACTACACAAGTTAATCATATCATTCATACTATATCCTAATCAACAAGCATCATGAAAAATACTAACCGGTTGATGGGTTTCAAGGGTGAGTGTGAAGCTTCCAAACGGGTGTGTGTGAGAGACGATCCGAGAGCTCCTTACGGTTGTCGATTGGATCCGAGAATGAAGGAGAAGGGTGTTGTAGCTTAGGGTTTTCGTGAGGGAGAGAAGGAGAGTGTGTGTGTGGTTTGTCCAAAAATGTCAAGATTAGCATCACTAGGGGTTATATAGTTGTTCCACATTGTGCACCCTAATGGGCTTTCGGCTGAAGTGCACGGCCCAACCGGCCCATACGTTACACTAGTTCACTCGAGACCACATGGTCTCGAGTCGGGTTCATGGTTTTCGGCTCATATACATACTCGCATACATACACACAAGCATACATGTAACATAACACATAATCATATAAAAGGTTCACTTATCATTCATTAAATCATCAAATCAGTTAGTCACTAACGTTCAAGCACACAACGAAAGGTTCTAAATTTCGAGTTGTCACATCATCCCCAAGTTGAAAGAAATTTCGTCCCGAAATTTGGTAAGCACTCACTGAGGAAGCTAGTTAAGTTGTATGGTTTTCCCGGTTTTCCTGGGGTGTCACACTCTACTTCTAACAACATCAAGGTATGATTCTATCATCATTAGTAGTTAGATTAAGCATTTGCATGTAGTTAAAACATAAAAAATTTGGGGAAAATCTAGGGTTCTTGAACTTCATCCGGATCGAACCTCAAATTTTTGCATAAATATGTTAGCATTAGTTTTGATTCATGTTATAGGAAGTAAATCCACTTGTATTGTTCATAGATTTGCCCGATTTCTCACAAAAACCCCAAACCCTTGTTTTTGAACCTAAAAAGATAAAATTGAAGGGGTAAACGGTTTGTTTTGGGAAAAACGGCACTTGGGGTTTCATTTTCGGGGAAAACCGCCCCTACTGGACAAAAAATTTTCAAGTTTTCAGGACCGGGTCGAAAAATGGGATTTTTGGGAAACAGACGTCTGGACACGGGGCCGTGCTCGCTGAGCACGGGGGCATGTCCAGCTATTTTCTGACCAACATGGGGCGTGTCCGCTGAACATGGGGTCGTGTTCAGCCGACTGTTTTTAGTTTTCTCCGAAAATTTCACTGTTTCGTGCTAATTGTTTAGTGTATTCTTTCAGATGTCGAAGAAATTCACACGGTTCAATGCAAATGAGTTGGATGCTAAGGAAAGATACGATGTGCTTCGAATCAGACCGGAAGAATACCCAAGACAAGTGTGCATGGATCTTTTAGCAATGGTGAACCAACTTGACCGGTTTAACAACATAGTCACCGGCCCACTAAGAGCTGCCCTAACCACTCGACTTCGTTCAGTCCACGAGTATAACCTGCCCCACCCCACCCCCGAAAAACCTAAACCCCCCACCCCGCCCCCCCAAAAAAAAAACTTAAAACTTCCTAAACATAAACCCCAAAAAAACTTAAATCCCCTACTCGCACCCCTCAAAAAACCCAACCCCCCCCCCCCCACACACACACACACACGCACTCCCCAAAAACCTAAAATTCCCCTCCCCTGACACCCAAAAAACTAATCATAATCATAAATCTCTAAAAAACCTAACCCTAAGCTAAACTAAATTTAAAAGCTAATTTTAAGCATATAATGCACATGTGCAATACAAGGTTTTTTTTTTTTTTTTGAAAAAGAAATTTTTTTATACATAGAAAGTAGCGAATTTTTATAAAAAATTTTAAAAAAAATTCGCCATATTTTTGGACTTTTTTAGTTTTATCGTGATCTCTCCCTGTATATAACAAACTAGTGGATGCCCCGCCCGTGTTGCGGGGCGATGGCTAAATAATGAGCGAGTGTTAGGTAGCTTATTGACATGAAAAACAATTAAATCAAATCGAGTCAACCAATTAAAAGAAAACATTTTTATAGATTTGAAAAAAAAACTAAAACAATGGCAATATTGTAATTTTTAACTGAGGGAAAGTTGTATTTTTTTACTGGGGTAAAATCGTAATTTGCCAAAAGCTAAAGTGATGGCGATACTGTAAATTTGAACCAGTGGCAAAATTGTAAATTTTCACAGGGGCAAATTCATAAATTTGAACTTAGGGAAACAGCGTAATATAAATTTGAACTAAGGGCACAATCGTAATTTTAAGCTGGAGGCAAAACCAAAATTTTATTTTGAACCGAGGGGAAAATCGTAATTTTGAGTTGGGGGCAAAAGCATAATTTTATTTTGAACCGGGGAAAAAACGTAATTTTGAACCGATGGCGAAACCATAATTTTTTAAACGGGGATAGAGGGAAAATCGTAATTTTTAGCTGGGGGCAAAAACTGAATTTTATTTTCAATTGGGGGGCGAAAAGGTAATTCTGAGCTGAGGGCAAAACTACAATTTTATTTTGAATCGAGGGAAAAATCATAATTTTAAGCCGGGAACAAAAGCATAATTTTATTTTGAGCTGGGGGGCAAAAACTTAATTTTAAAATGGATATAAAATAATAAACTGGTTGGTCCAATGGGGGAGTGTCAGACAAAATCGTAATTTTGAATTGAGTGCAAAATCGTAATTTTGAGAAACCATAATTTTTTAAACGGGGATAGAGGGAAAAGTCGTAATTTTTAGCTGGGGGCAAAAACAGAATTTTATTTTGAACTGGGGGGCGAAAAGGTAATTCTGAGCTGAGGGCAAAACTACAATTTTATTTTGAATCGACGGAAAAATCATAATTTTAAGCCGGGAACAAAAGCATAATTTTATTTTGAGCTGGGGGGCAAAAACGTAATTTTAAAATGGATATAAAATATTAAACTGGTTGGTCCAATGGGGGAGTGTCAGACAAAATCGTAATTTTGAATTGAGGGCAAAATCGTAATTTTGAGATGGGGACAAAAGCGTATTTTTATTTTGAGCTGAGGGCAAAACAGTAATTTTAAACAGAAGAAAAAACATAATTTTAAAATAATAAACTGGTTGGTCCAATGAGGGAGTGTCAGGCACCTATCTGACACTATTCCCCCAACTTGTAAAATGTATATGAGGTATAATAAACAGATAAATAAGTTAAATATAGTTGATTTATATTTCCAAATTTAACCCATGAAATTATAGTCTAGTGGTATTTTTGTGGTGGGATAAGGCTTATGACCATTAGGTCATGGGTTCAATTCCCACAGATGGATATGATCGGGTGGTTCTGCTGGTGGCACGATGATACTCCAGTGGTCCGTCAGTGATCCTAATTTGCCGTTCAAAAAATTTTTTTTTTCCAAATTTAAGTTGTGTGATATAATAATAGTAGTCAGATTGAACATGGAAACTGAAAGCGTGTCTAACCACGAAGCGTGCGTGCCAAGCGTGCGAAGGCTCGCATTTGAGCTGAAGTTTTGGTAGGTACACTGGATATGTGGACGCCAAGAGCATGCATGTAGCGTGTCAACAACTACGTGGCCATTAAACCTTCTGACGGGGACCCAAACTCGAATAAAACGAAAAAGTATTATAAATTAAAATAATAATTAAATAATACACTTTTTGAAAGGGATTTTCCGTACAAAAGTAATATCCAATTTTATCTTGTCAATTAATTACAAAGTAATTTCACAAATATAAATTTTAATTTATAAATCGTCAAGTTAATACGTTAAGAGTTTTATTTAGTCATCATAGACGTTAGGTTCAGTTACAAGTTACAGTACAAAGTGGTTAAAAAGTAAAAAAAAATTGTAAGAAAACACTAGAAAGTACCAAGTGTCGAATGGAAAAACAAGTGAGAAAGGTAGTCTTGTTTAAGTAAAAAAAAAACTTTACATGCACATGATAGGAAACATGCAAATGCAAGTCACATGCTATTTTCCCTAATTTTTTAGACGCATATAACTTTTTCACATGTCATTTGTTTTTTTTAATATACCATAAAATTGAGCGTCTTGTGATCTTTAATACGAGTAACCTATAGTTATACTTTTCAAAAAAAAATGAAAACATAGTTACGCGTATTACATAATGGACATGACGTTAAACACAATGATAAACTAAAAGCATAATGGAAAGTAAACTAAAAACACAATCAATGACAACATATAAAACACATAATGGACACAGAAGACTAAAACATAATGGACATAACATATAACACAATGAGTATCAAACTAAAAAACGCAATTGAAAGTAGACAAAAAAACACGATGGATGACAGCAGATAAAAGACATAATGCACATCAGATTAAAACACAATGGACAACAGACAGAAAATACAATGAATAACAGACTAAAACATAATGAATAACAGACTAAAAACACAATGAACAAAAGATTAATACATAATAGACAACAAAACAAAAACACAATGGACAATATATTAAAACACATTGGATAGCAGACAAAAGACAGTAACCAAAACATATAAAACAATGTATAGAACCCATATTAACATTGTGTTATAAATTTTGATAACAACACAATGTATAGAAACTCTAGTAAAACTGTAATGACTAAACCGGTTAAAAGACACAATGACCCGAACCTTTAATACAATGCAAAGAAAACCCAGAAAAAATGAAATTTTTTATTTTATTTTTATATAGCAATATCATACTCATATTAAAGATAAAATGCGTTCATTATTACGGTGGAATTTTATTTCAAAAAAATGTCGTATGAAAAAAGTTATGGATGTTTTAAATTGATAGGGGGAATTGACATGTGATTTGTATGTATAAAGAAAAAATTAATAAATGTATGATTTCCTTTATGTCTTTTCAGTATATTCTTTTCTCTTAAAACTAATTTCAAGCCTTCGAATCTACTATTAATGGAATAGAATCCTTCAAACCGTTTTTATTTAGGCTATAGGGTGTGGTCATGACCCTCCATGTCAGTGTCATGTAACCCACCTCTAATCCACCATCCAAAACCACTACCATAAGGGTGTGGTCATGACCCAAACCACTAGCCCCCTATTTATTTTAATTTATCTTTATCTAATGAAAAAGGAAATGATTTGTTGAAAAATGGAAATGATGAACATGGTTGTCATGGTTTAATCCATGCAAATCATGGTGGATCAACCAAGGAGGTGGTGTAGCATTCTATTCTTGTTCCTAGATGACAAATCATCTCCCAAGCATGACCCCCAAACCCTATAACCTTATTTTCCCGTTGTATTTGATACTAATCCCATAAATAATTAGGTGTAATTTCTGTTTTAAGATAAAAAGAAGTGTATAAACATGATTTTTTTTTTGTATTAAAAAATCTGTATGAGTGTGATTGAGACATTTTATGATGAAAGAAAAGATAATAATAGAATATTATTTGGTCAATATTGTATTTATTGTATTGATTATCTTTCCGCATATACGAGATCCTAATTGATCTCATTTGTACTATTTATACAAAGGAATGAGAATGAGAAAGGCAAGCTTGAAAAACAAATTAACTCTTACATGGTATCAAGAGTTTTAACCTAACCCTTTCACCCACCACCCTTCACCGCCGGCACCATCCTTCACAGCCGGCTGCATTCTCAACTGCCACCACCCTTTCTCTTCTCCTTCATCTTCTATTCCCTCACTGTCATCATGGTCGGCTCCAACCCTTCCACCCCACCTTCTTCACCCACAAAATCGGACTCCAAATTACACCCAGCCTCCACCGTCACAAACATAAAGAGCCTGATCCCCATTCTCCTTGATATGGAGACCGGTCAATACTCTTCCTGGTCTGAACTGTTCCGCATTCAATGTCGTGCTTTCAAAGTCATCGACCATCTTAAACCCAAACCCGAACCCGCTGCCTCCTCCTCCTCCACCGAAAAACCCCCTGTCGATGACGAGTGGGACCGGCTTGATGCCATTGTGCTACAATGGATATATAGCACCATCTCGAACGACTTACTCAACACCATCATCCGCCCTGGAAACACCGCCTACGATGCCTGGTCAACATTGGAAGGACTCTTTCAGGACAATAAGAATGCCCGTGCGATTCACCTGATGCAGCGATTCACCACTACTCGGCTCGACAGTTTCCCCAACATGTCGGCATACTGTCAAGCTATAAAGTCCCTGGCTGATCAACTCGCTAATGTTGGTGCACCATTAGATAACAAACGACTCGTGTTACACCTTCTTGCTGGTCTTACCGATCAATACGAAGGCATATCAACCATCTTGCAACAAAAGGATCCCACACCAACATTCTACGAGGCACGGTCCCAACTATGTCTGATCGAGAGTCAAAAGGCCGAAAAGGCACTATACGCTGCAACTGCCGCCAATCATGCCCTCACTGCTGCTAACAGCAAACCGCCGCCGCCTGAAAATCATGCTCAGCCGCCGTTGGCATATCAGCCGGACTCCCATCAAGCTCCCTCAGGTGGCCGCGGCCGGTCTCGGGGTCGTGGCCGTGGCAGATTTTCCGGGTCTCGAGGTCGCGGCCAGTCCTACGGCTCTTGGAACTCCCCGACCTCCTACACCTGGACCGCTCCTGCACCGTCGCCGTGGATTCAGTGGTCGGCTCCCCCTCCGTGCCCCTATCCGACAACTGCCACACCTCATTCCCACAACTCGGGACAGGGAATTCTCGGGCCGCGACCACATCAGGGACATCAGGCTACTTACTCCCCAACTGACATTCAGCAGGCCCTTTATACGATGTCTCTACACCCACCCGAGTATCAGCATGGTGTTATGGACACGGGAGCCACCATCAGCATGGACCCCAATTCAGGTAATTTCCGTACTATTATTAATAATGGCATGAATGAAAACATCATTGTTGGAGATGGCACAACCATCCCGGTACTTGGACATGGACCTCAGACTTTCCCATCACCCTACCCGCCCTTTGTCCTGAACCGTGTACTTTATGCCCCCCACCTTATTCGCAAACTTATTTCTGTTCGTCAATTCACTAAAGATAATTGTGTTTCAGTTGAATTTGACCAGTTTGGTTTTCTTGTGAAGGACTACAAGACCCGGACACCTATAATCCGGTGCGACAGCAGCGGTGATCTCTACACCTTCTCCAAGGACTTTCATTGTTTCTCTACCTCCACCACTGCTGCTCAGTCCTCCACACTCTGGCATCAACGGCTCGGTCACCCTGGCCCGGCCCTACTTCAGTCCTTGAAAAACTCTAATTCGATTGTTTTTAAGAATTTTAATAAACATATTTGTGAACCTTGTGTGTTTGGTAAGAGCACTAAGCTCCCGTTTTATTCATCCACCAATAATACATTACAACCTTTTGATATTGTGCACAGCGATGTTTGGACCTCTCCAGTTTTAAGCTCGGGAGGTCACCGTTATTACGTTCTATTTTTGGATGACTACACTGTGACAACCCGCACAAAACCAGGTATCCGTACAACTTAATTAATGATTAATTATTACTTGATTACTGTGCTTGATTGAAACTAGCTGATAAACTGCTACCTGCATACTGATACATGCACTTACTTGCATCATACTTTATTTGCTGTCACTACATTATTTACGTGCTGAACCCTAGTGACAAACATGATGCACAAAAAGCACAGTAGCACCAAACGGATACACAGTAAACATGCTGATATAACCAGCATCAGGCAAATACTGCCTCAAGGCCTGTTAAGAGCCTCATATATTTTGGCTACACTGGTAGTGAGTGTAGGATATAAGGGTTGTGTTACCGCGTCTCTAGGGATAAGATACACTGATTCGGATGTGCCAAGAACGTACTTTAAGTACCAAACACAGCACTTTAACAATTTAACCAGCTTCTAGCTGACTAGTAAAGTGCCAGAAATGAGAAAATATTACTAGACACTTTCTAAAGTGTCGGGAAAACAAATTGTGTCACTAAAGATGTAATAACGACACTTTAAAGTCTTTTGTAACACTTTAACGGATTACTATCCAACCGGACACCCGGACTTTACCCGGAACATGAAAATATTAGTATTTTCACTATCACTATTTTTCTGAGCCAGTTAGGGTCCCTGATTACCCTAACACCCGTCATAACACGCTATTTATAACTAACGGAGTTTAAAACCTAAACTAACTTAATTAACCTTAACTAAACTCCTAACCATCTACTTAAAATCGAACTAGATACCCCCCCCCCCTTGCTCTCGTAACCGGCCCCTCACACTAGGGGACACACTAGTACATTGAAATCTTGCCAAGATCTTGTGTTGTTTAATATCTTCACTACACTTTAACCATTGGATCATAGCACTAATCTTGCCTATATATACACACATAATCACTAGAGGTTTATCACTTAACTTCACAAACCAACTCTCTCTCTTTCCTCCTTGGTGGCTCACGGCCGAACACCACACACACCACCATCATATTTTCGGTTCTAGCTTCCATCATTCCAAGACCATACAAGCCTCACAAGTCAAGTATTAGGAGCTTTGGTGCAAGTGGAACGCGAAGGACCACGTTTGTTAGCTTTTATCCACGCGATTTTCGTCACGATTCTTCCCTAGCCCCGAGCTAGAGGTATAACCTTTAAATCTTGTTTTTAAGCTTATCTAAGGTGGTTAAAAGGACTTTCGTCGGATAAATATCGTAAACACGCGTTTTGAATCTTTAAAGTCTAGTAAAATCACAAAAATGGTGGTTAATAGCGTATAACTTGTGTAAAAGTCGTAGGACTTGAAATTTGTGCTTATTGTGACCCGATCTATAATGTGGTAGCTCGAATCTTCGTTTAACCCGACTTTGTAAAAATCATGTATCTTCACATAAGCTTGTTTTTGAAAGATACAAGGGTTAAAGGTGAACACTACCACATTTTAGAGACATGAACTTGTGGAGAATTATTTTACTTGTGTAAAAGTGTTTTAACCGGTAAAAGGGTGTTTAAAACTAGCGGATCTACGTATCCGCAAGTGGTATCTTCAAAGGACCACACATTTAAGAACCATGTATTTTTAAAGAAACGGATCTTACAATGTTAAGAATGATATTTAGAGCACACAAGTGTGTAAACACTTGTGTGACGCATATTTCGACAAAATAACTATTTTCGGGAAAAATAACTAGAAGTTGTAAAGTCGGACTTCTCTAAAAACGAGGTTTTTACAAGATTGAAAGTACTTTATATAAAGATCAACATATATAAATGGGATTTATAATATAGATGCGGGAAAAACTACAAGTTCATGCGATTATGTAAATTTACATATTTATTGACTAGTTTGATGTGTCGGAAATTGTTTGATTGAATAAAGAAGATTGTTGAATTGATTTGTTAAAAGAAAATGATACGCTTGAAAGCGTGGCCACCTCCAGTTACAGAGGAAACTCTGGCGAAATTTTCTAAAAACCTAACACTTAGACTTTTTACACAACAAGTGTTAGAACTATCTTTGAACATGTTTTCAAAACATAAATTTCGCCAGTACTACATTTTACTAAATATTCGGAGGTGGGATTTTCACAAAGATTAACGTGATAAATATATTTGTCACAACACTGTTTATGATTATTTTGTGAAATACATAAATATTATTTTAGGGTAAAAATAATATTTACAAGCGTTAATGATTCCAAAACTTTGCGAACGCTTACACAAACATATAAGTTACACCGGTAATTATATTACCACTTGCATGTCAAAACGTAACTTACACAATTACGGAAATATTTATGAACGCGTACTTTAACAACGTATTTTGGATAAATACATACATTTTGGAGCTGAATATATATAAAGGTTAAGTGAGACTTAATGATGGAAAATATTACGCACATGTATTAAATCCCCCATCCTTGGGAAGGAGAATAACTATCAAGCATATACAAAATGTAACACGAAATAGTTGTCTAACTATTTCCCGCAAACATAAACTGTAAAGCTAAAGCACGGCCGTCCGTTTAATAGAATTAGCACTTGTAGGTCATTGCACAGCTTACAGTATCAGGAGACGCTTGGTAGAGTTACGCATCCACTGTGAGTTCATGTCCCCCTTTTCTCTAACTGTTTTCAGTTTTCTTAACTGCGGGGGTGAAATACATGTTACTTTGTTTACAAGTACTTTATACACAGTATGAATAACGTAAGGAGGTTTAGATCATGTGAATGGGTAGTTAGAACCCCGAGGGACTCGAGCGGTAGATCTATTTGGGTGTAGCGAGCCCAGCTCCCGGTCCAACAGAACAGGCCTCTCGGAGGACTAACAGAACGGATCCGGAGTGACTTGGTACCCAACGCAAAATCGGCTAGGGTTGTATCTTACTTACTTGCATTTCACAACATGCTAATGGCCTTGCAAACCATTGGTGATCACAAGTCCTCTTACACTGCTACATACCAGGAAACTTTTATACTTACAAGTGTTTTACTTACTCACTTGCACATGAACTCGCTCAACATTATTGTTGATTTTTCAACTCACATGTATTTCAGGAAATTAGACGGATTCTGGCACGGTATGAACGTTTTCCGCTGCAATCTTCATGAAGTCATCAAGGATTAGGGGTTGTGTTCTCTTACCTGGACAAGACACAATCCTTAACCCTCGTTCATGTTTGTTATAAGTTGTAATGTTTACTAAACATGGTTATGGTCGTATGTTTAAAACAATGGTATTGTATGTTGATTTCTAAACTTAATGATGACTTGCATGGTTTTTAAATTCATATAGCTTTGTTATGATTAAGCTATGGTATTAAGAAGTCACACCATAATAAACCACGCTTCCGCAAAGCCAGGGTGTGACAGCTTGGTATCAGAGCTCTGATCATAGCGAACTAGGATTCATTCTCGAGTCTAGACTATGATCACTAGGGCTCTCACGAAAACATTTTTCTGCATACCACTTAAGTCCAGATCCAAAACTTTTTACAAACAAATGTTGAGCACATTTTATTCATTATTTTAGGCCCAGTCGGGAGGCTGAGGCTTGGTCTAGTGGGACTAGGAGTGTTGGTCTAGTGGGACTAGGAGTGTTGACTAGTGGGACTAGGAATGTTGGTCTAGTGGGACTAGAAGTGTTGACTAGTGGGACTAGGAGTGTTGATCTAGTGGGACTAGAAGTGTTGACTAGTGGGACTAGAAGTGTTGGCTAGTGGGACTAGAAGTGTTAACTAGTGGGACTAGGAGTGTTGGCTAGTGGGACTAGAAGTGTTGACTAGTGGGACTAGGAATGTTGGCTAGTGGGACTAGGAGGATAATTTGAATGCTTACTTGGTGATTTACGTGATTATTTGACTATATGATTGACAGTTTGTGCATACTTATGGTTGTGTTACAGGTACATGGACTCGTCAGATTCAGGTGGTTCAGGCACCACCGGACCCAGACCCATAGTGTCAGATGATTTAGAGTTCTCGGAGCACGAGGTGTACACGTCAGACTTTACCAGTACAGACGATGACGATTTCCAGCCATTTGCCCTACCTGATGGCGACGATGAGCTCCTTGTTGACATTCCGGCCGGGGATTTGCCACTAGCGGTGATCCCTGCTCCCATACCCCTCGCTGCTTACCCTGTTCAGGAGTTACCATTCGAAGGCGACGAGGACGACGTCGACTTATTTGAGGTAGAGCCTATGGAGGACGTTCAGGGCGAGGCCCTACCTGCTGTTGCCCCTCTACTGATTGCAGATGCTCCGGCTGCGGAGGCACCTGCACATTCTCCAGCCCCAGACTCCTCTGAGTCTGTGGCTTCTGCACCGTCCCATACTCTTAGTGTGCAGCACTTTTCCTATGAGTCTGATTCTGACCAGGCTCATTCTGTTGCTCCCGTGCCTGGACTTGCTTATGATCATGACGATGAGGGGGATTCTGACCCTGTGTTTCCCCCAGGCTTTGATCCTGACCGCGATTTGGAGTTTGTCCCTATGGACGAGATGATGGAGGATCCTGCTGATCCTATTGATCCTTTCGACCCGAACGATCCTGATTTTGACTTTGATATGGCATTCGATGACTTAGAGCCTGCCCTTGCCCCTGAGCAGGCAGCTGCTCTTGATGTGTTACCGGAGCATGACCCTATGCATGCTGATATACCCCTTGAGCCCATTGCTGTTGATCCCCACCTAGACGTTCCCTTGATTGCAGACGATCATGCCCCTGTTGATCCCATCGATCCTCTACCCATAGCTGCTGTACCTGTTGACCCACCATTTGAGCACCTGGCACCCGTTGACCCTGTTATGGCTCCCTTACTTGATCCTGTTCCCATAGAGCCCGGACATGCGCCGTTCGCGGCACAGATGGATCCACCGGACGAGGCAGCACAGCATGGGTGGATCCCGGCTGATGAGGACGTTCCCCCATTCCCTCCACAGGTTTCTGTTGCACCACACGTTGACTTTTCGTTTCAGGTCCCTATGTTTATACCTCCAGCAGGGCCTGGAGAGGGCTCTTCAGCTCACCCGGATGGACATGTACCGATGCCCTTCGTGCCTCAGACTTCTTTTGTTCCACCCACTACTGCACCTTTTCGTGTGGCACCCTTTGACCCCACACGTGAGCCACTGCTGTGGTCCCCATTTTCCCCTATGCCACCCACTGATCCATACCACAGGTTCCACGTAGGACACACCATCGAGGATGTATTGATGTCATTTGTACACCAGCATGAGTCGCATGAGCAGCGACTACAGGAGTTGGAGAGAGCCCGCCTGCAGCCATGTCAGTGCCATGGCCGGGTACCCTCTCCATTACAGCCATATCAACCATTACCCCCTGATTATGCTGCTCGTCTTGCTACCTTGGAGCAGCAGATTGCCTCCGTTATTCGCACGCAGCAGGCGATGGAGGCAGATTGGTTAGAGATGCGCCGCTTGTTTTATACCCGTTTTCCCCCTCCTCCACCACCATCTGCTTGAGCTCATCGATGCCACATGGGTAGGCGAGTGAGAAGGCGGCGATTGCTTTTACTTGCACAGCATTTTTGAGGAGACTACGTTATGATTTGACTTTTGTTATGTACTTGATGTTGTATTGATACTGATGTAGCTTTTGACAGGGGTGATGTAGCCCCAGTGATTGATGATTGTATGTATACACTTACGATGTGGTCTCATTTATATAGCAATCGCAGTTTTCTCACCATATTTTGGATTCACTCGATTACTTGTTTATATTTTATGACATGGGATGTTGTGTGATTGATATTTGTGATGTGTGATAACATGAGATGTTATGTGATTATACTATTACTACCGTTATATACGTACACTATATTACGAACTGATTTACGTATCGTAACATCGGAGCCTTCTATGGCCTAACCAACTTAAACCATCTTTTAGAAAGATGCCGCCAAGACGACAACAACAGCCTATGCCTACCACTCAGGAAGAGCTACAACAAGTCATTGCTGCTGCCATAGCGCAGTACGCAGCTTCTCAGCCAGGAGGGAGCGGAAGTGTTAATCAAGGCAATAACAATCCACCTCACGGTAATACCACGCCATTCGAACCTACCATGAACTAGTTGGAGATTTTAGCAGTGATGCTAATGCCAAACACATGTTTTAACATACGTGCAGGATGCACCTACAAGCAGTTCTTAGACTGCAAACCAGTTAACTTCAATGGCACAGGAGGTGCAGTTGCCTTTACCCGCTGGGCTGAGAAAACCGATTCCGTCTTACGCATGAGCAAGTGTGCTGAGGATCAACAAGTCACATACATTTCAGGGCTATTTCTCGACGGAGCCCTATCTTGGTGGAACTTGCAAGTCCAAACCTTAGGCGAAGCTGCCGCCTACGCCCTGACTTGGGCCGAATTGAAAGAACTGATGCGCCGAAAGTACTGTTCACGCGCAGAAATTCAGAGGTTGGAGACTGAATTCTGGCACTTAAAGATGGATGGACCAAAGATTGCGGAGTACGTCCAGAGGTTTCACGACTTATCTCAAGTGGTTCCTTACATGGTTACGCCTGAATACAAGCGAATTGAGCGCTTCATTTGGGGTTTGGCTCCCCAAATCATTAGCATGGTAACCTCCTCCAAACCAGCAACTATTACTGAAGCCATCGATTTGAGCGTGGCTCTCACAGAAGAGGCGATTCGTCTGAACAAGTTTGGTGATGTTAAGGCAAAGGAGAAAGAGACTCATGTTGAGCCGTCAGGAAGTAACAAAAGAAAGTTTTCGAACTTCAAGTTAAGTGTTAGCGGTGATGGTAAGAGAGGAGCACCAAGCACGCCAGCTCAGGGTGCAGCTGGCAGTGGAAGGAGAGGAAAGGGATATATGGGCACCCATCCCAGGTGTAATGCCTGCCAGCGTCACCATTCTGGTCATTGTGGGATAAAAGTATGTGAAGCATGTGGGAAACGTGGTCACTCTAAGGACACCTGTTGGGTTGGTACTGGCCGGGGAGGCCAGGGAGGATATGGTAATAGGAATAACAACCGGGGAGGTTTTGGAGGTCACCAACAGGGGAATAATCGAGGCTGCAATGCCAATCAAGCCGGAAATGCTAACCAGAACAACCCGCCAGTTATGGATGGTGCGGGAAGTGGTAAAAGACTTGGATGTTTCAATTGCGGTGACGTTGGGCACTTCAAAAAGGATTGCCCGGATTTGAACCAAGCCCGTGGAAGGGTATTCCAGATTGGAGCAAAGGAAGCACGCCAGGATCCCAACGTTGTTACCGGTACGTTTCCTATCAATCAACGCTACGCATCCGTTTTATTTGATACTGGTGCCGACTATAGCTTCGTATCGCTAGAATTTAAGAATATGCTTGGGTTAGCTGCTAATAAGTTAGACATACCCTACTCGATCGAATTAGCTGATGGAAAGTTAGTTGGAGCCGACGAAGTAATCAGAAGTTGTGTGATTGAGTTGGGAGAACGTGAGTTCTCTTTGGATCTACTACCAGTCCAATTGGGGAGTTTCGACGTGGTAGTAGGAATGGATTGGTTATCTGGCAACAAAGCGGAGATAGTTTGCCACGAAAAGGTGATTCGTATTCCAACTGATGATGGTGAGACCATTGTTGTACATGGAGAGGAGCGTGAGACGCCATTGAGAATTATCAGCTGTCTGAAGGCAAGGAAGTGTTTACAGAAAGGATGTGTTGCCTTTCTGGCACACATCGTGGATAAGAAGGCTGCCGAGCCAAGGATCGAAGACATCCCTGTCGTAAGGGAGTATCCAGAAGTCTTTCCAGAAGACTTACCCGGACTGCCACCTCAGAGGCAAGTGGAGTTTCACATCGACTTAGTCCCAGGCGCCGCGCCTGTAGCTAAGGCACCTTACAGACTTGCTCCATCTGAGATGCAGGAACTGTCAACACAACTTCAAGAGTTGTTAGACAAGGGTTTTATCCGACCAAGCTTCTCACCTTGGGGAGCTCCAGTCTTGTTTGTCAAGAAGAAGGACGGAAGTTTCCGCATGTGTATCGACTATAGAGAATTGAACAAGCTGACGATCAAGAACAGGTATCCACTGCCAAGAATCGACGATCTGTTCGATCAACTTCAAGGTTCAAGCTGTTATTCTAAGATCGATCTTCGATCTGGATACCATCAACTGAGGATACAGGAGGAAAGTATCCCGAAAACAGCCTTCCGAACTCGTTATGGACACTACGAGTTCCTCGTGATGCCGTTTGGTTTGACAAACGCACCTGCAGTTTTTATGGACTTGATGAATAGAGTTTGCAAGCCATACTTAGACAAGTTCGTGATTGTATTCATCGACGACATCCTGATTTACTCTAAGACGAAGGCTGAACACGAACAACATCTTAGAACCATACTAGAGCTGCTAAAGAAGGAACAGCTGTACGCCAAATTCTCCAAGTGCGAGTTTTGGCTACGCGAAGTCCAGTTTCTTGGACATGTGGTTAATGGGGATGGAATTCATGTTGACCCCACTAAGATCGAGGCAATCAAGAATTGGGAGACGCCTACAACGCCAACCGAGATTCGACAATTCTTGGGCTTGGCTGGCTACTATCGAAGGTTCATCGAGGATTTTTCGAAGATCGCTCAACCTTTGACACTCCTGACCCAGAAGGATAAGACGTTTGATTGGGGAATCAAACAGGATGAAGCATTTCAGGTATTGAAAGATAAGCTCTGCAACGCGCCAATCTTAGCTCTACCAGAAGGCACTGATGACTTTGTGGTATACTGCGACGCATCGCGTCAGGGATTGGGTTGTGTGTTGATGCAACGCCAGAAGGTCATTGCTTACGCATCACGCCAACTGAAAGTGCACGAAAAGAATTATACCACACATGATTTAGAGCTTGGCGCAGTGGTTTTCGCTTTAAAGATCTGGAGACACTACCTGTACGGTACGAAATGCACAATCTTCACAGATCACAAGAGCTTGCAACACATATTCAACCAGAAAGAGCTGAATATGAGACAGAGACGATGGGTTGAATTGCTAAACGATTACGACTGCGAGATCAAGTATCATCCAGGGAAGGCGAATGTGGTCGCCGATGCCCTTAGTCGAAAGGAAAGAATCAAGCCCATAAGGGTTAGGGCTCTAGAAATGATCATACGAACCGATCTTCCCTCGCGCATTCGCGCTGCACAGAAAGAAGCTCTCAAGGAGGGAAACCTTGAGGAAGAATATCTCCGTGGGATGGAGAAGCTTTTGGTACCAAACGAGGAAGGAACATTATGTTTTGAGAAAAGGATTTGGGTTCCTCTGTTTGGTGGATTAAGGGAAGTTATTTTCGACGAAGCGCACAAGTCACGGTACTCTATCCACCCTGGATCGGATAAGATGTACCAGGATCTTAAAGATTACTATTGGTGGCCTAGGATGAAAGGCGACGTTGCTGTTTACGTGAGCAAATGTTTAACGTGCGCTAAAGTCAAGGCAGAATACCAGAAGCCTTCGGGGCTGCTGCAACAACCTGAGATTCCCAAATGGAAATGGGAACAAATCTCAATGGATTTTGTTACAAAACTGCCAAGAACGCCAAGAGGCCATGATATGATTTGGGTGATTGTTGACCGCCTAACAAAGTCCGCACACTTTCTGCCAATCAAGGAGAAAGACAGTACTAGTAAACTTGCGGAAATTTACATGAGAGAGATCGTAGCACGTCATGGAGTACCTCTCTCGATCATCTCTGATAGAGACGGAAGATTTGTGTCAAGAATATGGCAATCTTTCCAAGAATCTGTTGGCTCACAATTGAATCTGAGCACTGCATTCCATCCGCAAACCGATGGCCAGAGCGAGCGAACAATACAAACGTTGGAAGACATGCTGAGGGCATGTGTTATGGATTTAGGAGGTAGCTGGGATAAACACTTACCTTTGGTCGAATTTTCGTACAACAACAGCTACCACACCAGTATTGGTGTCGCGCCATTTGAGGCCCTATACGGACGCAAGTGCCGATCACCCCTATGTTGGTCTGACGCAGGTGATAGGCAGCTTGCTGGTCCCGAGATCATCCAAGAGACGACAGATAAGATCGCGCAAATACTCAAACGCATCGAAGCCGCTCGCCACAGGCAAAAGGCCTACGCGGATCCAAACCGGAAGCATGTGGACTTCCAAGTCGGAGAGATGGTATTATTGAAGGTTTCACCCTGGAAAGGGGTAGCGCGCTTTGGAAAGCGAGGAAAGTTGAATCCACGCTACATTGGTCCCTTTAGAATTCTGGAAAGAATTGGGACAGTAGCATACAAGTTGGATCTACCTGCCGAACTTAACGGTGTTCACGATACATTTCATGTATCCAATTTAAAGAAAAGTCCAACTCAAGTTGACGTTGCCATTCCTATCGACGAAATTCATGTCGACGACACGCTCCACTTCGTAGAAGAACCCGTCGAGGTCACAGATTGGAAAGTTAACAGGACCCGCCGGAGCAGTGTCAAACTCGTCAAGGTTCGCTGGAATGCCAGACATGGTCCTGAATACACCTGGGAGTGTGAGGACCGAATGAAAGAAAAGTACCCCCACTTATTTCCCAAGAACACTGCATCTACAAGCAGAACTTAAAATTTCGGGACGAAATTTATTTAACGGGGGGAGAATGTGACAACCCGCACAAAACCAGGTATCCGTACAACTTAATTAATGATTAATTATTACTTGATTACTGTGCTTGATTGAAACTAGCTGATAAACTGCTACCTGCATACTGATACATGCACTTACTTGCATCATACTTTATTTGCTGTCACTACATTATTTACGTGCTGAACCCTAGTGACAAACATGATGCACAAAAAGCACAGTAGCACCAAACGGATACACAGTAAACATGCTGATATAACCAGCATCAGGCAAATACTGCCTCAAGGCCTGTTAAGAGCCTCATATATTTTGGCTACACTGGTAGTGAGTGTAGGATATAAGGGTTGTGTTACCGCGTCTCTAGGGATAAGATACACTGATTCGGATGTGCCAAGAACGTACTTTAAGTACCAAACACAGCACTTTAACAATTTAACCAGCTTCTAGCTGACTAGTAAAGTGCCAGAAATGAGAAAATATTACTAGACACTTTCTAAAGTGTCGGGAAAACAAATTGTGTCACTAAAGATGTAATAACGACACTTTAAAGTCTTTTGTAACACTTTAACGGATTACTATCCAACCGGACACCCGGACTTTACCCGGAACATGAAAATATTAGTATTTTCACTATCACTATTTTTCTGAGCCAGTTAGGGTCCCTGATTACCCTAACACCCGTCATAACACGCTATTTATAACTAACGGAGTTTAAAACCTAAACTAACTTAATTAACCTTAACTAAACTCCTAACCATCTACTTAAAATCGAACTAGATACCCCCCCCCCTTGCTCTCGTAACCGGCCCCTCACACTAGGGGACACACTAGTACATTGAAATCTTGCCAAGATCTTGTGTTGTTTAATATCTTCACTACACTTTAACCATTGGATCATAGCACTAATCTTGCCTATATATACACACATAATCACTAGAGGTTTATCACTTAACTTCACAAACCAACTCTCTCTCTTTCCTCCTTGGTGGCTCACGGCCGAACACCACACACACCACCATCATATTTTCGGTTCTAGCTTCCATCATTCCAAGACCATACAAGCCTCACAAGTCAAGTATTAGGAGCTTTGGTGCAAGTGGAACGCGAAGGACCACGTTTGTTAGCTTTTATCCACGCGATTTTCGTCACGATTCTTCCCTAGCCCCGAGCTAGAGGTATAACCTTTAAATCTTGTTTTTAAGCTTATCTAAGGTGGTTAAAAGGACTTTCGTCGGATAAATATCGTAAACACGCGTTTTGAATCTTTAAAGTCTAGTAAAATCACAAAAATGGTGGTTAATAGCGTATAACTTGTGTAAAAGTCGTAGGACTTGAAATTTGTGCTTATTGTGACCCGATCTATAATGTGGTAGCTCGAATCTTCGTTTAACCCGACTTTGTAAAAATCATGTATCTTCACATAAGCTTGTTTTTGAAAGATACAAGGGTTAAAGGTGAACACTACCACATTTTAGAGACATGAACTTGTGGAGAATTATTTTACTTGTGTAAAAGTGTTTTAACCGGTAAAAGGGTGTTTAAAACTAGCGGATCTACGTATCCGCAAGTGGTATCTTCAAAGGACCACACATTTAAGAACCATGTATTTTTAAAGAAACGGATCTTACAATGTTAAGAATGATATTTAGAGCACACAAGTGTGTAAACACTTGTGTGACGCATATTTCGACAAAATAACTATTTTCGGGAAAAATAACTAGAAGTTGTAAAGTCGGACTTCTCTAAAAACGAGGTTTTTACAAGATTGAAAGTACTTTATATAAAGATCAACATATATAAATGGGATTTATAATATAGATGCGGGAAAAACTACAAGTTCATGCGATTATGTAAATTTACATATTTATTGACTAGTTTGATGTGTCGGAAATTGTTTGATTGAATAAAGAAGATTGTTGAATTGATTTGTTAAAAGAAAATGATACGCTTGAAAGCGTGGCCACCTCCAGTTACAGAGGAAACTCTGGCGAAATTTTCTAAAAACCTAACACTTAGACTTTTTACACAACAAGTGTTAGAACTATCTTTGAACATGTTTTCAAAACATAAATTTCGCCAGTACTACATTTTACTAAATATTCGGAGGTGGGATTTTCACAAAGATTAACGTGATAAATATATTTGTCACAACACTGTTTATGATTATTTTGTGAAATACATAAATATTATTTTAGGGTAAAAATAATATTTACAAGCGTTAATGATTCCAAAACTTTGCGAACGCTTACACAAACATATAAGTTACACCGGTAATTATATTACCACTTGCATGTCAAAACGTAACTTACACAATTACGGAAATATTTATGAACGCGTACTTTAACAACGTATTTTGGATAAATACATACATTTTGGAGCTGAATATATATAAAGGTTAAGTGAGACTTAATGATGGAAAATATTACGCACATGTATTAAATCCCCCATCCTTGGGAAGGAGAATAACTATCAAGCATATACAAAATGTAACACGAAATAGTTGTCTAACTATTTCCCGCAAACATAAACTGTAAAGCTAAAGCACGGCCGTCCGTCTAATAGAATTAGCACTTGTAGGTCATTGCACAGCTTACAGTATCAGGAGACGCTTGGTAGAGTTACGCATCCACTGTGAGTTCATGTCCCCCTTTTCTCTAACTGTTTTCAGTTTTCTTAACTGCGGGGGTGAAATACATGTTACTTTGTTTACAAGTACTTTATACACGGTATGAATAACGTAAGGAGGTTTAGATCATGTGAATGGGTAGTTAGAACCCCGAGGGACTCGAGCGGTAGATCTATTTGGGTGTAGCGAGCCCAGCTCCCGGTCCAACAGAACAGGCCTCTCGGAGGACTAACAGAACGGATCCGGAGTGACTTGGTACCCAACGCAAAATCGGCTAGGGTTGTATCTTACTTACTTGCATTTCACAACATGCTAATGGCCTTGCAAACCATTGGTGATCACAAGTCCTCTTACACTGCTACATACCAGGAAACTTTTATACTTACAAGTGTTTTACTTACTCACTTGCACATGAACTCGCTCAACATTATTGTTGATTTTTCAACTCACATGTATTTCAGGAAATTAGACGGATTCTGGCACGGTATGAACGTTTTCCGCTGCAATCTTCATGAAGTCATCAAGGATTAGGGGTTGTGTTCTCTTACCTGGACAAGACACAATCCTTAACCCTCGTTCATGTTTGTTATAAGTTGTAATGTTTACTAAACATGGTTATGGTCGTATGTTTAAAACAATGGTATTGTATGTTGATTTCTAAACTTAATGATGACTTGCATGGTTTTTAAATTCATATAGCTTTGTTATGATTAAGCTATGGTATTAAGAAGTCACACCATAATAAACCACGCTTCCGCAAAGCCAGGGTGTGACAGCTTACACGAACTTCTTATGGACTTTTCCCCTCTCTAACAAATCAGAAGTCTTTGCCACATTTCAGTGTTTTATTAAACTCGTCCACACCCAATTTCAACGAACAATTAAGACTTTTCAATGTGACAATGGAACCGAATACGTTAATAAGTCATTCAAACAATTTTTTGATCAACACGGTATTCTTTTCCGCCTATCTTGTCCTTATACCTCCTCCCAAAATGGGAAAGCGAAACGAAAAATACGCTCCATTAACAATATTATCCGCACCCTCCTTGCACAATCCTCCCTCCCTACAAACTTTTGGCACCATGCCCTCGATACATCCACTTACCTAACCAACATAACTCCCTCCAAAACACGCAATTTTCACACACCCACCTACCTCTTATATCACCTAACGCCCACATACGATCATCTTCGCGTATTTGGGTGCTTATGCTACCCCCTTAAACCATCCACCACTATCCATAAACTCCAACACCGCTCCTATCCTTGTGTATTTCTTGGATACCCGACCTCCCACCGTGGCTACAAATGCTACAACATTCATTCACGAACCATAACTATTTCCCGACACGTCCTTTTTGACGAGTCGGTCTTCCCATTCGCCACCCTCCTACCCGACCCTTTATCCACCACATCATATCACCTTCTAACCGACCCCCTCCCACCACAAATATGGCCCCATGTTTCCTTTCCCTCCAACCAACCTTCACAGGCCCACACCCCCTCTCGGCCCAACCACATCAGCCCCCCCTCGGCCCATAACTCACCGACCCACCCCCTTTCTTCCTTACCAGCCCAAACACCCCCACCTCAATGTCCGGCCCATATCCATCCCACCGCTGACACACCTATCACCACAGCCCACCCCGTTCTCCCACCTCAGCCGCAAACCAATACCCCTCCCCAACCCGACTCCATTCCCAATCAACCGCCACCTCAGCCACACACTCACCAGACTTCCACCGTTGCTCCCGCCCCCACACGCACTATGCGTACACGGTCAATGGATGGAATTGTCAAACCAAAACAGTTCCTCAATCTTCACTCCACCACTATCGTTCCCGTACCGAAAAGCCCGTCCCAGGCCCTGTCCATACCGGAATGGCGCAATGCCATGACCAACGAGTTTCATGCACTTATTAATAATAGTACTTGGGAACTGGTTCCACGACAGCCGCACATGAACATCATCCGTAGCATGTGGCTGCTAAAACATAAATTCAGGTCCGACGGTACTCTCGAACGATATAAAGCTCGCCTAGTATGTGATGGGCGGTCACAACAGGTTGGCATAGATTGTGGGGAAACCTTTAGTCCAGTGGTCAAGCCGGCAACCATACGCACTGTTTTAACTATTGCACTGTCAAAAATGTGGCAAATTCACCAGCTGGATGTCACGAATGCCTTTCTTCATGGTACACTCCAAGAAACAGTATACATGCACCAGCCAATGGGGTTTCGTGACAAGCAATTTCCAGACTATGTGTGTAAATTAAAGAAGTCTCTTTATGGTCTCAAACAGGCCCCTCGTGCCTGGTACCAGCGCTTTACGGATTATGTTCTCACATTGGGCTTTGTGCAAAGCGGTTGCGATGCGTCTCTCTTCACTCTTCACCACAATGGCGACACCGCTTATCTTCTTATCTATGTCGATGACATTATCTTGGTCACCTCATCGACCGCCTTACGAGTGCAGCTTCTGAGCCACCTGTCTGCTGAATTCGCCATGAAGGATTTGGGCACACTTAGCTTCTTTCTCGGTATTTCAGTGACTCGTCACCGTGACACCATGTTTCTATCTCAGCAAACATACGCTACCGACATCATTGAGCGTGCGGGTATGTCCTCGTGTAAACCTGTGGCCACTCCGGTGGACACTAACTCTAAACTCAGTGCAGTATCGGGTACCGACTTTGAGAACCCAACTCTATATAGGAGTCTTGCAGGCGCACTTCAGTACCTCACCTTCACTCGTCCCGATATCAGTTACGCGGTTCAACAGGTTTGCATGCACATGCATGCCCCGAAAACGGATCATTGGAACGCTCTTAAGCGCATCATACAATATATTCAAGGTACTATTTCCTTCGGTCTCACGCTAACGTCCCGTACGAACCCCGCCCTCCTTGCCTACACAGATGCGGACTGGGCAGGATGCCCGGACACTCGGCGTTCCACGAGTGGTTATTGCATTTACCTCGGGGACAATCTGGTTTCTTGGTCGTCCAAGCGTCAGCCTACCATTTCTCGATCTAGCGCAGAAGCCGAATATCGCGGGGTGGCCAATGTTGTCGCTGAAATCTGCTGGCTCCGCAATCTTCTGCTAGAGCTTCATTGTCCGTTGTCTAAAGCCACTGTCGTATACTGTGACAATGTTAGTGCTATCTACCTCTCTAGTAATCCCGTTCAGCATCAACGCACCAAGCACATTGAGCTAGACATCCACTTTGTCCGTGAACAAGTGCAACGCGGCCAGGTCCGTGTCCTTCACGTTCCGTCTCGTTACCAGGTTGCATACATCTTCACTAAGGGATTACCGCGCGTCTTGTTTGAAGACTTTCGCTCCAGTCTCAGCATTCAGTCCCCTCCCGCTTCGACTGCGGGGGTGTAATAGAATATTATTTGGTCAATATTGTATTTATTGTATTGATTATCTTTCCGCATATACGAGATCCTAATTGATCTCATTTGTACTATTTATACAAAGGAATGAGAATGAGAAAGGCAAGCTTGAAAAACAAATTAACTCTTACAGATAAGATACACACTTATAAATTTCGAGTATATGTTTGGCTTGCAGTTCAGCTCAAATCATAATCAAATATAACTATCATCGATCACATTCATCATTATAAATGTTGCCGTCTTATACTCTTGTTTCTTGTTTCTTTTTTCTAAATTTTTGTTTCTTTACTTTTTTTTATATTTACACATGTGTAAAAAATCTAATAAGAGTGATTTTATAAGAAGAAATGAACTATTTGATGTTGTAAATTCTTTTTTTTTATGTTGTATTTTAATTACAACAAGGATTGTATTAAAAAAATTGGTTTTGATTGTTTTTTCATTCGTTCTCAGATTTCTCGCAATATTTAGTGTTCTCAAGATAACTCTCCCCCATATATATATATGGTTGGGTTCATTTGAGAACCACTCTTATTGCACTCTTTAACAAGAACTATAAGAACCAATGTAAACACAAAAAAATACATAAAAAACACACAAACTTTTTTTTTTTAATTAAAAATTGCTATTTTTAAGAGTAGTAGTTAAGTCAATAAAAATAGGTATCTTTAGCATCAATCAATTACATAAAGAATTACATGTAATATTAAATGAATTTTTTTTATTTATTTATTTTTTTAACGGCAAATTTGAATCACAGAAGGACCACTGTGGTATAATCGTGCCATCAGCGAAACCACTCGATCATATCCATCTCCACTAGGCATAATGTCTATACACCATCCGATGATATCCATCTCCACTAGGCATAATATCGATACACCAACTCATGAGTAAACCCAATAAATATGAAAAAACCTTCTTGTGAAAATCAAACCCATGACTTATTGGGTTTGAAGGCTTATCTCACCCCTAAAATTCCACTTGTTAAATACCAAGTATGTGCAAATTAATTAACACGTTCGTCCCAGTCAAGTCCTGTTTTGGGTACAAGGAATCTTGCTCCATCATCTCATCCAGAGAATGGTCCACTTTCAAACCATAACTACCCACCCTTATATTAACTAAACTAAACCTTCACAATTGTTGCTTAAACCATACTCAAACTTAAGGTGGGTTTCTTCAACAATCAGATTCATGAGTTCAGATCATGAACCCCTTCTTCATTCTACCAAACAAAAAGATTATGATGATAATGAGACACACTTATTGCTGAAATTGACAAGATGGTTTCTGAAATTTGCAATGTCTTTTGTTTTCATTGGTTGGGTTTGTTTTTTGTTCTTGCTTCCATCAGAATCTGTGAGCCAGTTTTCTGAGACGTATGTTGAATCTACCTCTGGATCGGTGTTCTGGGTCACAGGTTTTTTTTTTCCTTTAAAGTTGTAGTTTAGGCTTTAATTGGGGGGTGTTTGGCCTAACTTTTATTTTTTTGGCTTATGCTTATATTTTGTATTTTAAGGTAGCTTATAGCTTATTTTCTATCATTTGATAAGCTCTTTTTTTAAGTATTTGGATTAGCTTATAGCTTATTTTCTATCATTTGCCTTTACACAAATAAGCTTTAAAAGGTAAACCAAAGACCAAGTTAAGCTTATTTTATAAAAAAAAAAAAGCTATAAGCTTTGTTAAAAAAGCCAGGCCAAACACCCTCTTGGTGAATAATAATAATTGTTAGACCGGTGGGTGTGGTGGTTTTGGCTCTTTAACGTCGGGTGCTTGTTGCCCACTTGGCGTGACAATATTGCTTGGCATGGGCGCTGGCCTGGGTGACGTGGCTGACAATGGTTGACCGGATGTTGATGACGGTTTGGCTAGCCTTTCAGAACGCCGGCCTGGCCACGCCCCTTCCACACCCCACTTTTTTGGGTGTGGACCGGTAAAACCCACACCTGCCACATGTCGAGCAATGCCCCCA
The DNA here is from genome assembly GCA_030545235.1 of Helianthus tuberosus. Lineage (NCBI taxonomy): Eukaryota > Viridiplantae > Streptophyta > Magnoliopsida > Asterales > Asteraceae > Helianthus > Helianthus tuberosus. The sequence continues at coordinate 134,866,901 of CM060366.1, read as the reverse complement.
ACCCAAACCCCTAGTCTTGACATGAGAGTGTTTATCATGTACAGGAAGTTTGTTTCTTTTTGGTGGCCCAATCTTCATCATTGCGTTTCTTGCTATACTTTACCTCAGAGTATCATCTGGGGAACAACAGTAAGTTGCTTCTTCTTTCTTTTGCAATTTTGATATTAGATTTGAGTTTTGGAAATAATCAATTCTAATTATGTTGTTTGAGAGACTTCTAATTTATTTTTCGCAAAGAAATGTTTTTTTTTTCTTTCTTTTTTATTAGTTTAATCAACAGTTCATACATGGGGATAAAATATAAACTCTACATAATCAGGATTCAGAGAAACCACTTTTTAGCCTTCGTTTATGAAATGAACAAATAAAACATATCTCAACTATCAGTTGAGATATGATATAGACATATAGGGGCTAAAAAGTGGATACTTATTAAATAATGCTTCTCATTTGGATTCATTTCCTACACTTTTTAGGAGGAGAAACACAAGTATTTTTTACAGGAAAACATTTTTTAATACGTGAAAAACAAAGTTAATAAATTATATGAACATCATGATACTCAGTAAATTCCACTTATAGCAAAGCTAAGGTAGGGTCTGGGGTAGGTAGGGTAAGATGTAGACAGCCTTACCATATTTCAATATATACGCACACCACAAGCAGGGCGTAAATTATATGAATGTGTATGTGAATACTTTTGTGTAGAATGAAGAAGCCGAAGCATGCAACTTTTCGCCTTTGGACATTCCCGGTTATTGTAGACGGGCCATTTGGGGTTGTGACGGCAGCAGAGTTAATTGTTATTCTGCTTGTTGTTGTGTATCTCATTTGGGCTGTTTCAGTTTATGCTATTCAGAACTATAACCTCATTCCCTACTATGAGAGCCAAGGAAAGAGGTAAATCATTGTATAAATCGTTAATTTTGCTTTCTTCATTGATTATAACTTGGTGCTTTATCGACGGGCAGTCATGTTGGATAATGGGCCAAATGGGTCGGGTTGAAACAAGTCACTTTTAGTACCTGTTTGAACGGGGTGTGTTGGATTGAGTTGACACACCACTTTTTTTCTCCATTTTAAGTAGCATGTGATTTTTTTTTTTTTACAAAGAATATTGTTGCATTAACAAGTAAGCTGTTTGAATAAAATGATATATAAAGTTTACGCATTAAAAGCAAATTTTACATCCGACCCATTGGACTTCTTTTTGACCCGTTTGAGATATAGACGTCACATTCATAAACAAGTAAATGGATAGTTTTTTTAGCTACTATTAGTATCAGTCAATATTATTTTCTCCTCTGATAATCAGTTGAATACTTTGATCGCTGTCTGATATATGACATTAAAAATCCTGTAGGAATGTAATGCTAAAGCACACAGGACTGCGGTTTGGGTCTATTGGACTGATTTGCCTAGTATTTCTGTTTCTGCCTGTTGCACGTGGCTCGATTCTTCTACGGCTTACAAATATCCCTTTTGAACATGCAACTCGATATCATGTTTGGTTGGGACATCTTACAATGACACTCTTCACTCTTCATGGTCTATGTTACTTTTACTCATGGATATTGGAAGATCGCGTTCTACACCAAGTAAGTTTCTTAGAAACATCTTTCTTTTTGAATAACACAACAGGTTATAACATTTATAATTGGTGTGCACAGGTAATTAATTGGAAAAATAATAGCATTGCCAATCTTCCTGGTGTCATAAGCCTATCAGCAGGTTTATTGATGTGGGTGACATCACTTCCTCCAGTGAGGAGGCTGAATTTTGAACTGTTCTATTACACTCATCAACTATATGTTGTCTTTATCGTCTTCTTCGCTATGCACGTTGGTGATATCATGTTCAGTGTCATAGCTGCTGGTTTATTTCTCTATATGCTTGATCGCTTTCTTCGGTTCTTTCAATCACGAAAGACTGTGGATATACTCTCAGCCAAATGCCTTCCATCTGGGACATTGGAACTTGTTATTTCAAAGCCTCAAGGTATTCATAGTTTTTGCTAGAGGTGACAATATCAACCTAAAAGTTCAACTCATTGACTATAAAAGAAATCTGTGATTGGACCCATTTCAAGTGGAACTAAAACTGACCCGTTTTAAACCATTACCTAACCAGCCCATCTTACCACCTCTAATATTTATTGACAATGCAGTTTTCTTTGAATGTAGATTTACAGTACAATGCCCTGAGTTGGGTTTTCCTTCAAGTTAGAGATATATCTTGGTTGCAGTGGCACCCTTTTAGTGTGTCATCAAGCCCTTTAAATGGTGATCATCATGTTTCTATTCTCATTAAAGTCCTTGGAAATTGGACGAAGAAACTAAAAGGACATGTCTTGGCTGTCAGCGAGGAGGATGCAGATGCCCTCATTCAACCAAACTCTAAGCTTAAGGCATCAGTTGAGGGGCCTTATGGCCATGAATTACCATACCACTTGATGTATGTGCTTTCTTGATCTCCGTTCTAAAATGAACGCATCACATGATGCGTATATGATGTTGTTGATGCAGCACCTTAAATAGTTGACTAGTATTTGAATTTTGAACAAATTAGACGGTCTATTGCAATGGGTCTAAGTTTTTAAAATTTGACTGACAAATCTGACCAATCATTGAGCAATGGGTTTGAGTAATTGAACAAATTAGAGTATTAGACCAGATGTGGTGATAATATATTATATTTTAGGATTTAAAAGTGAAAATATTATCTATAAATAGTTTTCAGAAACGCCCCGCTTGCGGTATGCGCATATAATGTATATATGTGTGGGCGCTCGGGGGGCAAAAGTGAAAGTGCACTAATTTTAACGTTATTTTACTAATTTCGTGAAAATAATGTTAAAAGAGGGGGATGGTTAATCATGCATCATGTGGTGGTGTTGATAACTGAAAGACAAGGGAGTACATGTACTAATTGGCCTTTGTCTTAATTGCCAAGTGTTATGTGCCTTATGTCCAAGGTTTGATGCAAAACTACCATCGAGCCGGGGGTCTCATTGGAAGCAGCCTCTCTATTCCTACGGGGTAGAGGTAAGGCTCTCTACATCTTACCCTTCTCAGACCCTACCTTAGCTTTGCTATTGGTGGGATTTACCGAGTATGATGATGACGACGAGTTTTTCAGAGTTGTTTTTTTAAACAAGCGCTTCGCATGTGTGTGTGCATCAAGCATCGGATTGCGTGATCAAAATGCATCGGAGTGTCAACACACGATTTTTAACCAAGTTCTTGATTATTCAGATTAAAAGGGTAGCTTGCTTCATACCTTTTTACTGAATTTCTCATTTCTTGTTTCACTTTTAGGTATGAGAATCTTGTTTTAGTGGCTGGTGGCATTGGAATTTCGCCATTTCTGGCTATTTTGAGTGATATTTTGCACCGTGTTAAAGACTCTAAGCCTTGTATGCCAAGAAACGTATCAATAATCTGGGCTGTCAGAACATCAGAAGAACTTCCACTGCTACACTCATTAGATTTGAACTCAATCTCTCCATACTTCTACAAGAAACTGAATCTTGAGATTCACACTTATGTTACTCAAGAATCTGAACCGCCATTGGTATGTCTACTGGTATTCAGATACTTTCACCAATTTACTCGGGTTATGTTTAATCTGGGTAGAATGTGTATAAAAATATTGCTTAAAAGGAAACGGGTCAAATGGGTCCAACACGTTGAATATGTAAAAATAAATAAGTAAAGAAATACATAAAAGGAAATGGGTCAAATGGGTAGAACATGTAAAAAAATGAAGAGAAATTTACATCAAAGGAAACGGATCTAACAAGTGTAATATTTAAAAATAAATAAATAAGAGGAAATGGGCAAATGGGTAGATCATGTAAAACAAAAAAAAAGAAGAGAAATTTGCTTTAAAGGAAACGGGTCTAATGAGTAGAACATGTAATACAACACAAAAAAATAAAAATAAATAAATAAATAAATAAAAAATAAATAATAATAATAATAATAATAATAATAATAATAATAATAATTAAATGAAACAGGTCAGATGGGTCCAAACTTACCAAAAAAATTATCCAAAAAGCTAATCATAATTGCATGCTAATAATGTACAAAAAGTTGAAAAAAACTTGTACAAAAATGTTTCCAGTCAGCCCAACTCTACCTGAACCAACCCGTATCAACAAGCACTAAAATATTTACCCATTCTAACACTTTTACCACTCAGTATGATTTTTTTCATAAAACTAACCGAGTTTCAATGTTATGAATTCTTGACTATAGGAAGAAGGTGTTGTACAAAAGTATGTTAGCCCTGGTGACTTCTCTTCTCCCAGCCGATCCGGCATGTCTGGATTGGTCGGAACAGGAAACATCATATGGGCTGGAGCTTATGTGTTGGTTCCCACAATCGGTTTTGTGGTTTCTTTGACATTATTAAATATATTGTACATTAATCCTTACAATATATCATACCGCTGGTACAAAGGGCTTCTACTACTCATATGCATGGTTACAAGTATCATTATATTCGGAGGTCTTGTGATCGGTTTATGGGACCGAAAAACCTCATCTAAGGGAAAATATCAAGATGAAAAGAAAGCTGCTGGCATACAACATAATGAGTCTACATCACACAAAACGTCATCCGATGAAACATTTGTCAACACCATAAAGTATGGTCAAAGACCAGACATAAAAGGTATATGCATACAAGTTAAATCACTCCATTTTATCATTCTTATTATCTAGTTTCTTGTAATGACATTTTGCCATCTTTCACTAATTTATTTGTATTTTGTTGATGATTACAGAAATATTTGGAAACACAGCTTCGCGTTGGGGAAATGTGGATATTGGGGTGATAGTTTGTGGTCCATCGACTCTTCGGACAAGCGTTGCTAAAGAGTGCAGGTCTAAGAATTTTGGAAGGAGGAGTAACAGTCCAGTCTTCCATTTCAACAGCCACAGTTTTGATTTGTAGGTATCCTATTTGGGTGGGAGTCATTAGCATAGTTTGTATAAGTGGTAGATAGTGTTATTTATATCTTCATAGTTATTTGTGGACAAATAAATACTTTTATTTGATGAAAATATGTTTGTAAAGGCTTCCTATAACTGGAAAGAGAGTTCTGCTGTGTATTCTAATTTCTTTGGTTGAACTCTTTCACTATTTATAAGAAATGTTTATCCGATTAACAGAATGAATTCGTGGGATTTGATTTATATCTGTCAACTGTCCAACCAAACATGTTATTTAGGTAGGTTCTAGTTTCCAACGAACTCTACAAACCAAACCAAATTAGAATTCATACTTGTATTGTCCCATGCACCTACCTACCTATTCTGTTTTCTAACTAAATAATAAATTAAGTTAATAAATTAGTATAAACTGAAGTGGATGACTCTTTGGGAGTGTTTTGCTGACTATCAAGTTTCAAATAACATGCAGGAGTTTACCAACAAAACGAGGAAACGAATCAGTGCTCCCAAGTCAAGAGAAAGCAAAATGGCATTGAGTTATCCTACTCCCTGAAACAAAGAAATAGTGATCAGCGGTCAATTCATGGCGAACCTTTGTTACCTGAGAGTCGGACATAACAAGAGTATCGAATATCATATAACAGATAAAAGTTTTATTTACTGATGTCACATAACTCCTCTATATTGTGTCGTTATCTTACTATTCATCAATGTTCACTTATACAAATTAGATGTTTGGCAAGCGTCTGATTTAGAGGAAGGATAAAAATTATAAAGGGTAGTTGAGTAAAATGTTATCTGTCGGAAAGAAGAAAATAGATAGTATAGGGGGCTATATGTAACTTGGTGTTCTATATTAACACCATTCTTTGTAACCCTAATAGCGAGTACAACACAATATTATCAATACAAGTCAAACTCGATTCAGAGATTATTCTCTATGCCAAACAACATGGTATCAGAGCAGAGTTTCTGATCCGTGAAACATCTTGCTCATCTTCTACAATCAATCACAACCAAAATCGTTCAACAATCTCAAACAAATCAATCGTTCTACAAACCGTTCGACAAAACCTTTCAAATCTGTGTTTCTTTTTTTTCGTTGCCTCCGCCGGAAACCGTCACATCGACCGTCGGTAAACTGCATTCTTTGTTGCCCCTTCTTCTTGTTTTAAATCTGCTTTTCAAACCTGTGATTTCTCTGCTTCACATCGGCCCAGATCCGCTCACAGATCCAAAATAAAAAATCAAGTTTCGGAAAAAAAAAGTCAAAGATCCGTTCCTTTTTCGTTCCTTTATCCCAGTGGTTTCTTTTTTGAACAAATACTTTCCTAAATTATTGGAAGCTTCTTTGTGAAGCCAATATGTTGTCGGCCACTATTATCAAAGTTGTAATTAAATATTGAAAGCTTTTTGGTAAATACGCTGTTGATCGATAGCGTAGATGTTATTAGCAGCCTGTTATTTGTGGGCGACTTTAAATCTTGAACGCGAGTTCAAGTTGCCGGTGTATTTATTATACACCGGTAAGATAACTTCGCTACCTAGCGGCGGTATTCCGAACGAAAATCTTGAACGCGAGTTCAAGTCACCGGTGAATTTCGATAAATTCGCCGACTGAGATAGCTTCGCCATTTAGCGGAGTTATTCCGAACTTAATTTTTTGAAAGCGATTTCGGGGTATTTGGTTGCCTATTAAATACGCTCGGTTTGGTTGTCGTCCAAAAAAAAATGGAAATCAATCATAGTAGGAACAATGCTTGGATTTTCGATTCTGGTGCCACTGACACCATGACGTTTGAACCATCAGACATACGATCAATCTCCAATCCTCAAAAAACTCAATTCCACACTGCAAACAATGGAATGATGCAAGTGAAAGGAGGAGGAACAATTGAAATTTCACCAACTATGAAATTATCAAATTGTCTTTATGTTCCATCATTATCGCACAAACTGCTCTCAATTAGCCATATTACCAAAGAGCTAAATTGCACAGTACTAATGCATCCTACTTTCTGCCTTCTACAGGATATCAGGACGGGTGTGATTATTGGACGTGGTACTGAGCGCCAAGGATTGTACTATGTGGATGAAGTGGCTCAACAGGGTACTGTGATGTTGGCTCATGGAACTGATAACCGGGAAGCCTGGCTATGGCATAGACGTTTGGGACATCCATCCCATGGTTATTCGCACCTTTTGTTTCCAAAACTCTTCCCTTCAAATGGGAAAATAGATTGTGAAACCTGTCTTCGCGCTAAAAGCCATCGACAATCGTTCAAACCTAGCAATACGAAAGTGGCCTCACCTTTCTCACTTATCCATTCCGATGTGTGGGGTCCTGCTCCTGTGATGGGGGGCAGGGTCTTCGGTACTTTATACTATTCGTGGATGATTGCACTCGCATGACATGGGTATATTTTTAAAAAAATAAAGCTGAAGTGTACGAAAAATTTGTCATGTTTTATGCTATGATTCAAACTCAATTCCAAACTCAAATTCAAATCCTTCGATCCGACAATGGGGGGGGGGGATTTGTCAATACTTCTATGAAACAATTCTTTAAAACAAAAGGATTAGTTCATCAAACCTCTTGTGCTCATACCCCCGAACAAAACGGTGTTTCCGAACGGAAAAACCGTATTATTCTTGAAATGACTCGAGCCCTTTTGATAGAATCTCAGGTTCCTAAATCTTTCTGGCCGGAGGCAGTTGCAACCTCCGTGTATCTGCTGAATCGGCTTCCCACAAAAGCTCTTAAATTTAAGACTCCCTTAGATTGTCTGTCTAAGTCTGCCAGCATTGAACCTCGAATCTTCGGGTGTACCGCATTTGTTCATATACCCAAAACCAACCGAAACAAGCTTGGTCCATGTGCTGAGAAATGTGTATTTGTCGGCTATGGGATCGATCAAATAGGTTACCGGTGTTATAATCCAGCAACTCGTCAAATGTTCACCACAATGAATGTTGACTTTCTTGAAACAAAATACTTTTATAACACCCAACTCAGTGGTCAGGGGGAGAACGACAGTATAGACACTCTGAGTTGGTTGAACCAACTTCCCTCATCTGAAGAAGTAACAATAGAAAACCATCACAGTTCTTCGAGTCCTTCAAACACAGCCATACAATCTGAGGAGCACAGTACCACTGAAGAAAGTCCATCCAACGTGATACCAGAGGTAAGAAATACTGAGAACCCTGAATGTTCTACGTCTTATAACTATGAGACAACAGGGGAACACATAGAACCGACAACAACAGAACCTACAGAACAGGTTGATCCAGATGTTGAACAGGTTGAACCAGTTGTTGAACATGTTGAACCAGTTGCAGCAGAGACTACCAGAAGATACTCTCTTCCACCTAGAGCCAATAGAGGGGTCCCTCCAAAACGGTATTCCCCGGAGAAAGAAACCAGAAATTCAAGGTATCCTATAGCTAATATGGTTAACGGGAACTTATCTAACAGTGCGAAAGCATTTGTCACCTCACTGTACTCCGAACAAATACCTGATTCTGTAAAGGAAGCACAAAGTAAGAAGAGCTGGAAAGAAGCTATGGAAACGGAGATGCACACTCTTATGAAAAACAATACGTGGGAAAAGTGCATTCTCCCGAAAGGGAAAAAAACAGTTGGTTGCCGGTGGGTGTATTCGATTAAATATAAACGAGATGGTTCCATTGGAAGATACAAAGCCCGGCTTGTAGCCAAAGGGTACACTCAGACGTATGGGATCGATTATTCTGAGACGTTTTCTCCGGTTGCAAAAATGGACACCATCAGAGTCCTCTTTTCTGTGGCAGCTAATAAGGACTGGCCCCTTCATCAATTTGATGTTACAAATGCATTTCTTCATGGAGACTTAACTGAAGAGGTTTACATGGAAGCACCTCCAGGTTTTTCAGGGGGTTTTAAAGATGGCGAAGTTTGTAGGTTGAAGAAATCTCTATACGGGCTAAAACAGTCTCCTCGGGCATGGTTTGGAAAGTTCACCTTGGCCATGAAAGAATACGGGTATCACCAAAGTAACGCTGATCATACCTTGTTCCTCAAAAGGAGGAACGGCCTCGTAACTTGCTTGATCATATATGTGGACGACATGATTATCACCGGAGATGATGTAGAAGAAATAACACAGCTGAAAATGAATTTGTTTTCAAAGTTTGAAATAAAAGACCTTGGGAATCTCAAGTATTTCCTTGGAATAGAAGTTCTCAGGTCCAAACGGGGGATTTTCATCTGCCAAAAGAAGTATGTTCTTGATCTCCTGGCGGAAACTGGGTTGATTGATTGTAAACCAGCAGATACTCCAATGGTGGTGAATCACAATCTTCACATGGAACTCAATGGAGAACTTGCAGACAAAGAAAGGTATCAACGGCTTGTGGGCAAGTTAATTTATCTCTCTCACACTCGCCCTGATATAGCTTATGCCGTTGGAGTGGTGAGTCAGTTCATGCATCAACCTCAAGTTGCCCACATGGAAGCTGCTCAGAGAATTTTGAGATATCTCAAGGGAACGGCAAGCCATGGAGTGTTGTTCAAAACAAATGGACATTTAAATGTTGAGCTCTACACTGACGCATACTGGGCAGGGGATAAGGGAAACCGAAGGTCAACATCAGGATATTTTTCCTTGGTTGGTGGAAACCTCGTTACCTGGAGGAGTAAGAAACAGAAAGTAGTTGCTCTGTCGAGCCCAGAAGCGGAATTTAGAGGTATAGCTCGAGGGTTAAGCGAAGTTCTGTGGATCAGGAAGCTGCTAGAAGACATTGGTTTTTTCCAAAAGGCTCCTAGTAAAGTTATGTGTGACAATACAGCTGCAATACAAATCTCAGAAAACCCAGTTCAACATGATCGAACAAAACACGTGGAGGTAGATCGACATTTCATCAAAGAAAAGTTGGAAGCAAGAATCATAGAACTCCCTCATGTTTCGTCAGAAGATCAACTCACGGATATCCTCACAAAGGCAGTCAACGGAAACGCGTTTAATAGCTGTTTGAGCAAGTTGGGTATTGGTAACCCCACTACTCAACTTGAGGAGGAGTGTCGGAAAGAAGAAAATAGATAGTATAGGGGGCTATATGTAACTTGGTGTTCTATATTAACACCATTCTTTGTAACCCTAATAGCGAGTAGCTCGAGGGTTAAGCGAAGTTCTGTGGATCAGGAAGCTGCTAGAAGACATTGGTTTTTTCCAAAAGGCTCCTAGTAAAGTTATGTGTGACAATACAGCTGCAATACAAATCTCAGAAAACCCAGTTCAACATGATCGAACAAAACACGTGGAGGTAGATCGACATTTCATCAAAGAAAAGTTGGAAGCAAGAATCATAGAACTCTCTCATGTTTCGTCAGAAGATCAACTCACAGATATCCCCACAAAGGCAGTCAACGGAAACGCGTTTAATAGCTGTTTGAGCAAGTTGGGTATTGGTAACCCCACTACTCAACTTGAGGGGGAGTGTCGGAAAGAAGAAAATAGATAGTATAGGGGGCTATATGTAACTTGGTGTTCTATATTAACACCATTCTTTGTAACCCTAATAGCGTGTCACACCCTGTCTTTTGCGGAAGCGTATGATGTGTGACTAGCTTGTTATCATTGCATTCAATCGTAATAAACAACTACATGATCAAAACGATGTTCATCCATTCATGAAAATTTGAGTATTACAAACACTTGTTATTTAAGTTTTCAAAACACGACCTTTGACAAGGTTTCGATTTAACAAAAGTGGATGACATCTAGACTTGTAGTCTACTTCTAGTTACGACACTTGCGCCCAAGATCCATCCTGTCACCTGAAATACATGTAATTTTGGAAAACATCAACATAAAGTTGAGCGAGTTCATGCGTCTTGTATATCTTGTATGAAAACATAGTTTGTAACCTTTACAAATCAAGTATTTATTGTATACATCACGTTTTCTTGTGCACACCACGTACTAAATGAGTGTATGAGCAAGGACATTAAGGCATGTGAGGACATAGGGAGCTTTAGTATTTTCTCCTTTCACTGTGTCGATTTTCCCTCGACTGTGTCGATTAGCCTCGACTGCGTCAATTTTCCTTGACTGTGTCGATTACCCTCGACTGTGTCGATTAACCTCGACTGTGTCGATTTCCCTCGACTGGGACACCGAAGCACTCAAGTGGTCGCATAAGGACCCTGAGTGGGGCTCGGCCGTACCCGTTAGATCTAACCCTCGTCCCTAATTAAGTATTAATGGCATCTCAATATCTAGTTTAAGCTCACATGATCTAGTATTTTCTAGGCTTTTCTTAAAGCTCATCATATTGCACTCACCACGAGTGCTTCTTGTATTCTCAAATCATATTGCACTCGGTTCTCGTTCTCACCAAGAGTGCTTCTTGTATTTTTACCCTTTGTAAAAATTATAATATTTGTAACATGTATTTCACCCCCGAGAGTTATAAAAACTGAAACAGTTAAAGAAAAGGGGGAGCATGAACTCACAACTTTGCGTTCCTGTGCGTCGTAAACTTCACCGGATTTGCTTAATTAACGTCGTAACCTATACGCGTTTTCTTAACGTTAGTCACTAGACTTGCGTCGCACAAGTACAGTCACTATCTCTTGTATACGTATTCTTGTGTTAAAAATATTCTATATTTTTAGCTACGTATCTTACTTATATTATTTCTCTAAAATTAATATAAGTATCTCGTGTTTTGCACTTTGCACCCGAATTATGTATCTTGTATGTTGTAAGTGTATTTTTATGTTTATACTCCTCATGAGTATTTAGTGTATTTTTAAGTCTTAATACACTAGCACGTATAACACATACTTTATACACTTAGCACAAAAGTTGGTGATAAAATAATATATATTTTTCTCTCAAAAATATACATACTTATATCCATTTTTATTCTTGAAGAAATCCTCATTTCTTATCACCAAAAATTAGGGAAACCTTGGTAATATTTTTAGATACATTTTTAGGGAATAAGTTTCTTAAAACTTATTTTTTTTTTTCTAAGTGTCGAAATTTATAGAAATTTCGACAGAGTTTCCCCTAAAAATGGAGGTTTCCCATGTTTTCAAAACATGTGTTTATTTTCTTTTAAATCCTCAGCAATCATCAACAACAATTATCAACAAATAATCATCAACAATAATCACTAATTTCTCCATTTCATGAACTTGAATATTTACAAAAATGTGTAGTAACTTACTAGCACATTTAGTAAGTCTTGTTATCTTTAAAAATAAGTTTAATTTCTTAAAAACCTTATTTTTAAAGAGTATGAAGTTTCACAACTTCTAGTCGGTTTTCACGAAAATTATTTCTTTGTTAAAACCTTTGTTACACAAGTGTCCACACGCTTGTTTGTTCATAAAAACACTCTAGTTCATGAAAGATCCGATTTTAAAACATGATCTCTTTAACGCTTGGTCCTTTGAAAATACCACTTGCAGATACGTAGATCTGCTAGTTTTAAACACTATTTCACAAGTTAAATTGCTTTTACACAAGTTCATGATGTGTGTGGTAGAGTTTCATCATTTAACCTTTGTTACTTCAAAAATAGTTTTATGTTAAGATCCATGATCTTACTAAACCGGGTTAAACGATGATCCGAGCTACCACGTCATAGATCGGGTCTAAATAATCACAACTATCAATTACTACAACATTTACACAACTTATGTGCTATTAACCACCATTTTTCATGTTCTTAGTAGACTTTTATGCCTCATGTTGTATGTTAACGAGTTTTAACCGATAAAGATTCTTTTAACCACTTTAGATTAGTGCAAAAACGAGTTTTAAGCAACATACCACTAGCTCGGGGCTAGGGAAGAATCTTGACGAAAAACGGGTGGATAAAAGCTAGAGAAGGAGGTCCTTCGCGTTCCGCTTGCTCCAAGGCTCCTAATACGTGACCCTCGACACTTGTATGAACTTAGAATTGCTTGAACAAGAGCCGAAAAATTTATGGATGGATAGGGGATGCTTGGCCGTAGCTAGCGTAGAGAGAAGAGAGAGTTTGGAGTGTGTTGTGGTGATGGATAATTATCTTGTGTAACTACTAGAACTTATAGGCAAATTGAAAGAGTATTAACCAATGGTCATAGTGTCATCTTGATACCAAACATGAAGGATTAAAATAATAAACCAAGTACCAAGTATGTCCCCCATGGTTGGGGCCGGTTAGAGAAGGGGGGGGGGGGTCTAGTTCGATCTCAACTAGATAATTAGGATGAAGGTTAGGTTAAGTAGGTTAGTTAAGTGTTTAACCCAGTTAGTTATGTTTAGTGCTTTAAAGCGGGTGCTAGGGTATACGGGGGCCCTAACTGGCTCAAAAAAAAGATAAGTAAGGAAAATAACAATATTTTCATGTTCCGGGTATAGTCCGGTTGTTCGGTTACTTACCGATTCGTTAAAGTGCTAAATTGCACCTTTTAGTGTCTTTTAAGCACCTTTTTGTATCCTTTCAATTCCCAACACTTAGGGAAATATTCTGGATAATAAAACGACATTTCTGCGAAATATTCATATGTTTAAATGCTGAATTATTGCTGAATTATACCAAATTCTGCACTTAAAGTGCGTTTCGGGTGCTTTTTAGTGCTTATTCTTGCTTTCGCAATGTCTATAAATTAAACCCTTACATGTACTCTTGGGTTTTAGTGTACTTTTGTCGTCGGACCTACACCTAGGCCTCAATTCTAATGTCTGACTGCTTTCTGCAGTTCTGTTGACACGATGTGTCTTACCGGTGAGTTTACTAATATTTTTGACGCAACGCTATCATAACGTAATTCTTGCAACATATATCATGCATGAATTCACTTGTATGGAATTCAGAAATTAATTTTTCTGGTAAACTAGATCATGCACAGTCATTTAAGCACAAATTACTGTTCATTTCGTGTACGGAATGCACGGAAAAGTGACGGTTGTCACAGTCTCCCTCCGTTAAAAGAATTTCGTCCCGAAATTCAGGCGATGCCATCGGTCGCAGGGGAGTTGTGAAACCATTATGGTCACTTAGATTCATGATTTGTCTTTATGTTCCCATGAAATCTCTGGGTCATGTCATGAATCCTATCATACTCAAGTAGATCAATCATGACTTTTCTGTGTCTTGTGGACTCTTGGTCCCTAACCTCAACAGGTTTCTATAGTATTGCGGACTCTTGGTCCAAAACCTCAACAGGTTTCTATAGTATCACGGACTCTTGGTCCAAAACCTCAACAGGTTTCTATAGTATCACGGACTCTTGGTCCAAAACCTTAACAGGTTTCTATAGTAATTCTTGTCGTTTGTCATTGACGTGAATCTTATTTGTGGGAACAACGACTGTTCCTTAAGTCAGACTCCTCCATAGACTAGACACATGAATGTGTCGCGATCACTACTGATCTTTTTCTGGGAGTTTTCATCTTGTGAACAATGGTTCTGATCCCTACACCGGGAATTCAACCTTTTCGTTTTTCCAATTCACACTACACCTTCTCTAGGCGAGGCTTTCATTTTGGTCATACTTCTTGTCTCAAATTCTTACGATTTCTGCCGCTCATCGGCGTAATCTTTCTGTATTCTGCGGGCTGTCCTGATATGATCACATATCTGAAGGATCTTGCCTCTAGTTTTTTTTTCCTGGGCCATCTCGGGCCAGTTGATCGTTTATTTCTGGTATCCGTTCAACATGACGGGAATTTACTCAATATGTTCCGTCTAAAGCTTTACATGAAGCGGTTTAGACGACGGTGTGATAGCTACCGTTTTAGGAAAACTCCACTAAGGGCAAGTGAGTGTTCCGGCTTTTCATCAAAGTTTATCACACAAGAACGTATTGTGTTCATACAGTCTGCATTGTTCAGCAGCTCAGTTCATATTTGAGTTTTCACGATCATCGGTGTGTTGCAACCCTTGTGATCAATAAAGATCGTGCAACGTTTTCTTTCAGGTAGTGACGTCTAGTTTGCTGCGCGCAATTATTATATCTATCTCAAGATCTCTTCTCATGATTCCTTAATCAATGTGCCGCGTATGCAATGTCGTGGTCTCGTTGCATCGACGTACAATCAAGACTTGTCGAGAGACGTCACATAATTGCAACTCTAGCT
This sequence comes from Helianthus tuberosus, assembly GCA_030545235.1. NCBI lineage: Eukaryota > Viridiplantae > Streptophyta > Magnoliopsida > Asterales > Asteraceae > Helianthus > Helianthus tuberosus. The sequence continues at coordinate 134,851,819 of CM060366.1, read as the reverse complement.
CCTTAGCTCTTGGTTGCAGGGTTGGCGTGAATTCCGTTCTTATCCACCATGTATCTTAAAGTTCTCCCTTCGCGAACTCGAAATCCGCTTTTCGTCATCATTGCACATAACTGTGCTTTCTCTAAGAGTTGCAAGGTAAACTGCAGCTGTTGCTTACGACCTTCCTTGGTCGTTGGCCATATTAGAATGTAGTCAATAAGTATATGACTCATCCAGGTGTGGCTCACACGTTCGTTTCATGAGGTCCATGAATATTGTCGATGCATGTGTTAAGCCAAATGATACGACAAGGATCTCGTAATGCTCGAAGCAAGTCCTAAAGGTCGTTTTAGGGATATTTCCTCTTGTATTCACAGTGGAGGACCTCTTGTCCTCAAGTTGATCTTTGAGTGGTAACTGGAACCTTACGATTGGCTCATTTGTGTCGTCAGTCCTTGGCAAAGGATTCTGATTCTCAATTTTCTGCAGTTTATGTAAAGTGGAGACTACCAACTTTCTCCTTGTCTCCTTAACTAAGGATGTTATGTCCTTATTTTCCTCTGTCTAGCAGCTCTTGCGGTTATATCAGAGGTTCATGCTTCGCTGGTGAAGCTAGTCGGTATGGCGTCATTCGTCACTGGTGCTGCTCCTGGCATGCGATTTATCCCAAACTCCTCTCGTCTCTACAGAGAGGCGTTCCTGGCAAGTCTTCTGAAAAGGCTACTGGGACTTCTTCCATCACGGGGATGTTCTCAGGCTCTGCAGTCTACTCGGAGGCGTTTCTATGCCTCTTCGACCAATGAGGGATGTGGTAGATCTGCCGCCTTGTGGGGTCTAGCATCCTTGCACCTATTGCAGGATAGTTAGGTTTCATCATCCGCAAGAGGGATGCGTCTGATTTTCTCATATTGAACGACTCCAGCTCTATACTTGGATTTCTGATCCATGCTGACTATCATCTCATGACTTCGCAAGTCAATGGTAACAGAAGGTTCCGGCCTTCTGAGTCCCTAAATGCAATCCTTAATTGCTTCGACTGTTTAAACTAGCCTTCTTTATGCCCATTTCTAAGGAATACGGGACGTTTATTTTGCTAGGCCAAGCGGTTTCTTAGGTTCTAAGCATGCAGGGTTGAAGTTGATGCCAGTATTAAAAATAGATGCATAAGGTTGGTTATTAGGGAACGTACCCGTAACCGCATCTGGATCCTGGCGTGCTTCACGAGTTTCGATCGTGAAAACCCTTCCTTGCTTGTTTCTTCCTAGGGCAATCTTTCCTAAAGTGCCCTGCTTCACCACATTTGTAGCAACCTGGTATTCTCTTATTTCTTCCATCTGGGTCCTTCGCCCAACAGGCATTCTTCCTGTGCCCTTCTTTTCCACACTTTCCGCACGTAGGCCTTAGACATCGACCTTCATGGTGAAAAGTGCATTCCCCGCATCTCGGCTTAGTCCCCGAGTATATTTTACCACCAGCCTTATTAGTGGCTCCATCAGTTTTCCTTCCAGGCGGCGGGTTCACTTTCTTTCTTTTGCCTGTTTTGGAGCTTCCATAGTCGACTTGGGTGCTCATCTTTAGATTTGAAGACTTCCTCTTCTTATTGCCTGATGACTCCACATGAGTCTCTTTCTTGTCATCCTCGGATTCTGAAAATTTTCCCGCACGTAGAGCTTCTTCAGTAAGGGTGACACTCATATCGATAGCCTCTGCAATGGTTGAGGGCTTTGAGGTAGTAACCATGCTCCTGATCTGAGGTGCAAGTCCCCAAATGAATCGTTCAACCCTTTTGAATTCCGGTGTGACTAAGTAGGGGACGACCCTAGACAAGTCGTGAAATCGTTGGACGTATTCAGGAATCTTCGGTCCATCCATTTTCAAGTTCCAGAACTCCACCTCAATCTTCTGGATTTCAGCCCTAGAACAATATTTCTTTTCCATCATTTCCTTGAGCTCGTCCCAGCTTAGTGCATAAGCAGCATCCGCACCAAAGGTTTGAACCTGAAGGTTCCACCAGGAGAGTGCGCCATCTACGAATAACCCTGAGATATAGGTAACACTCTGTTGGGGCGAACAGTTACTCATTCTTAGAATGGAGTCAGTCTTTTCTGCCCAACGAACAAATGCAACGGCACCTCCTGTGCCATCAAAATTTAATGGCTTGCAGTCTAGGAACTGTTTATAGGTGCAGCCAGTTGGAGGGTTATTTCCAGTAGTGCCATTGCTGTGCTTAGAGCGGAGGGCTTCATGTCGAGCAATCGCCTGTGAGATGCGTTCTTGCAGCTCGGCTTCTGTCCTTGGCAACGTACTGGTGTTTGTGTCTCGCCTGGGCGGCATTCTCTTCTGCCAAAATGGTATGAAGTAGGTTAGACAATATTTCAATTGTCTATGATATACATAGCACCATAAGCCACCCAATTTCACACGTATATATAACCAGTGTATAAGCGAGGAAACAGTTATTGGGCCTTCACATAGGCTTGCCAACTTGGCATATTGTTTGAGATGATCCCAAGGCTACATCGTCTTGGTCATTCAAGTTTCAGTTATTTCCTGCTACATTGGTTTTCTTAGGTCTTTAGCTTTACTGGTGCGTATATTTCCCCTTTGATGGGATTGTTTGTGTAGAGGTGATAGGGAGGGTATCGTCGCTGACTCTTTCTGAATGTCATTCCACCTCTCTTGCTTAAACATCGTCTTCACAAACGTCTCGTATGCAAGTAGAAGTGTCAGTCACGAAGTAGGCTAAGACAGGCTTCCTACTTTCTAACGTGCTAAAGCACTGATCTATGTGTTGTTCTACCAGATGAAGGTGAGGACACCTATAGATTAATTTTGTATGGTTTTCATTAGCTCGGCCCGCAGAGTCCACCAGGATTCCTGCGCACTACAAGCCGTTATTACGTGGGCCCCCGTAATAATAAATTGTCTTGCACAGTTACCCCAATTTTCTCTCGTCCAGCAGATGATCAATCACAGAGGGGACACCACTGTCCTTATACCTCTGTCATGGAAAGGACCTTTGCGATGGTCCACGCGTTAACATTCGTTATCGTTAAGCGCGTATAGGCACGATGATTAGATGGAATAGGAATAGGGAGAATTCCTAGTAGTTGGAGGGGCACCTTCGAGTTGAATACTTCATCTCCCTTTTCTGGTCAAGTGTGTCGTCAATCTTGCTTCACATAAGCCGCAGGGATCTCGTCCCGTTGGTCAAGAATTTGTTCAAGGTTGCCGCCTCTGCCTCGTCATCATCGCCGTAGTCTGGCATCTTCACGTTCGAGAAGGAAGAGCAGCCATTTCCTACGGAAGTAAGCTCAGCATCTTGTTTGGTAATCACTCCCAGCCATAAGCTTTACAAAGGACGCGAGGTCGGTAGTTCATCGTGCGAGTTACGTATAGTAATAGGAGTCGGAGTCGAAAGTATCTCATTCACGTCAATAATCATTCCGTACACTTATTTGTATGTATGTATATCAATAACATATATGCTACTTAGCATAATCAAGCAATTTAATGCATTATATCACGTATAACTCTCGTTTTTGGGGGTCATTTTGTTTTTGGCTAGTCTAACTGGTGTAGACTATGCTTTGGTTGGCACCTTATTCTAAAGGTATTCCTCACTAATGTCCTTGCCTTGTATTTTCTTTGTAAGGTGTCTGACTCGTGGATCTTGGCGCTTTTGTGAATGCAATGAAAACCTTTTTGAAAAATGTTTTCGTGAGAGAACTCTAGTGATTGTAGTCTAGACTCGAGAAAGAATCCTAGTTCACTACAATAGAAGCTCTGATACCAAACTGTCACACCCTGTCTTTTGCGGAAGCGTATGCTGTGTGACTAGCTTGTTATCATTGCATTCAATCGTAATAAACAACTACATGATCAAAACGATGTTCATCCATTCATGAAAATTTGAGTATTACAAACACTTGTTATTTAATTTTCAAAACACGACCTTTGACAAGGTTTCGATTTAACAAAAGTGGATGACATCTAGACTTGTAGTCTACTTCTAGTTACGACACTTGCGCCCAAGATCCATCCTGTCACCTGAAATACATGTAATTTTGGAAAACATCAACATAAAGTTGAGCGAGTTCATGCGTCTTGTATATCTTGTATGAAAACATAGTTTGTAACCTTTACAAATCAAGTATTTATTGTATACATCACGTTTTCTTGTGCACACCACGTACTAAATGAGTGTATGAGCAAGGACATTAAGGCATGTGAGGACATAGGGAGCTTTAGTATTTTCTCCTTTCACTGTGTCGATTTTCCCTCGACTGTGTCGATTAGCCTCGACTGCGTCAATTTTCCTTGACTGTGTCGATTACCCTCGACTGTGTCGATTAACCTCGACTGTGTCGATTTCCCTCGACTGGGACACCGAAGCACTCAAGTGGTCGCATAAGGACCCTGAGTGGGGCTCGGCCGTACCCGTTAGATCTAACCCTCGTCCCTAATTAAGTATTAATGGCATCTCAATATCTAGTTTAAGCTCACATGATCTAGTATTTTCTAGGCTTTTCTTAAAGCTCATCATATTGCACTCACCACGAGTGCTTCTTGTATTCTCAAATCATATTGCACTCGGTTCTCGTTCTCACCAAGAGTGCTTCTTGTATTTTTACCCTTTGTAAAAATTATAATATTTGTAACATGTATTTCACCCCCGAGAGTTATAAAAACTGAAACAGTTAAAGAAAAGGGGGAGCATGAACTCACAACTTTGCGTTCCTGTGCGTCGTAAACTTCACCGGATTTGCTTAATTAACGTCGTAACCTATACGCGTTTTCTTAACGTTAGTCACTAGACTTGCGTCGCACAAGTACAGTCACTATCTCTTGTATACGTATTCTTGTGTTAAAAATATTCTATATTTTTAGCTACGTATCTTACTTATATTATTTCTCTAAAATTAATATAAGTATCTCGTGTTTTGCACTTTGCACCCGAATTATGTATCTTGTATGTTGTAAGTGTATTTTTATGTTTATACTCCTCATGAGTATTTAGTGTATTTTTAAGTCTTAATACACTAGCACGTATAACACATACTTTATACACTTAGCACAAAAGTTGGTGATAAAATAATATATATTTTTCTCTCAAAAATATACATACTTATATCCATTTTTATTCTTGAAGAAATCCTCATTTCTTATCACCAAAAATTAGGGAAACCTTGGTAATATTTTTAGATACATTTTTAGGGAATAAGTTTCTTAAAACTTATTTTTTTTTTTCTAAGTGTCGAAATTTATAGAAATTTCGACAGAGTTTCCCCTAAAAATGGAGGTTTCCCATGTTTTCAAAACATGTGTTTATTTTCTTTTAAATCCTCAGCAATCATCAACAACAATTATCAACAAATAATCATCAACAATAATCACTAATTTCTCCATTTCATGAACTTGAATATTTACAAAAATGTGTAGTAACTTACTAGCACATTTAGTAAGTCTTGTTATCTTTAAAAATAAGTTTAATTTCTTAAAAACCTTATTTTTAAAGAGTATGAAGTTTCACAACTTCTAGTCGGTTTTCACGAAAATTATTTCTTTGTTAAAACCTTTGTTACACAAGTGTCCACACGCTTGTTTGTTCATAAAAACACTCTAGTTCATGAAAGATCCGATTTTAAAACATGATCTCTTTAACGCTTGGTCCTTTGAAAATACCACTTGCAGATACGTAGATCTGCTAGTTTTAAACACTATTTCACAAGTTAAATTGCTTTTACACAAGTTCATGATGTGTGTGGTAGAGTTTCATCATTTAACCTTTGTTACTTCAAAAATAGTTTTATGTTAAGATCCATGATCTTACTAAACCGGGTTAAACGATGATCCGAGCTACCACGTCATAGATCGGGTCTAAATAATCACAACTATCAATTACTACAACATTTACACAACTTATGTGCTATTAACCACCATTTTTCATGTTCTTAGTAGACTTTTATGCCTCATGTTGTATGTTAACGAGTTTTAACCGATAAAGATTCTTTTAACCACTTTAGATTAGTGCAAAAACGAGTTTTAAGCAACATACCACTAGCTCGGGGCTAGGGAAGAATCTTGACGAAAAACGGGTGGATAAAAGCTAGAGAAGGAGGTCCTTCGCGTTCCGCTTGCTCCAAGGCTCCTAATACGTGACCCTCGACACTTGTATGAACTTAGAATTGCTTGAACAAGAGCCGAAAAATTTATGGATGGATAGGGGATGCTTGGCCGTAGCTAGCGTAGAGAGAAGAGAGAGTTTGGAGTGTGTTGTGGTGATGGATAATTATCTTGTGTAACTACTAGAACTTATAGGCAAATTGAAAGAGTATTAACCAATGGTCATAGTGTCATCTTGATACCAAACATGAAGGATTAAAATAATAAACCAAGTACCAAGTATGTCCCCCATGGTTGGGGCCGGTTAGAGAAGGGGGGGGGGGTCTAGTTCGATCTCAACTAGATAATTAGGATGAAGGTTAGGTTAAGTAGGTTAGTTAAGTGTTTAACCCAGTTAGTTATGTTTAGTGCTTTAAAGCGGGTGCTAGGGTATACGGGGGCCCTAACTGGCTCAAAAAAAAGATAAGTAAGGAAAATAACAATATTTTCATGTTCCGGGTATAGTCCGGTTGTTCGGTTACTTACCGATTCGTTAAAGTGCTAAATTGCACCTTTTAGTGTCTTTTAAGCACCTTTTTGTATCCTTTCAATTCCCAACACTTAGGGAAATATTCTGGATAATAAAACGACATTTCTGCGAAATATTCATATGTTTAAATGCTGAATTATTGCTGAATTATACCAAATTCTGCACTTAAAGTGCGTTTCGGGTGCTTTTTAGTGCTTATTCTTGCTTTCGCAATGTCTATAAATTAAACCCTTACATGTACTCTTGGGTTTTAGTGTACTTTTGTCGTCGGACCTACACCTAGGCCTCAATTCTAATGTCTGACTGCTTTCTGCAGTTCTGTTGACACGATGTGTCTTACCGGTGAGTTTACTAATATTTTTGACGCAACGCTATCATAACGTAATTCTTGCAACATATATCATGCATGAATTCACTTGTATGGAATTCAGAAATTATTTTTTCTGGTAAACTAGATCATGCACAGTCATTTAAGCACAAATTACTGTTCATTTCGTGTACGGAATGCACGGAAAAGTGACGGTTGTCACATAGCGAGTACAACACAATATTACCAATACAATTCAAACTCGATTCAGAGATTATTCTCTATACCAAACAACATTATCACTAAAGTAAAAGTGTGCCAAGATGTTGACAACAACCATCTGATTATCAGGAGTACAACAACAACTCATGCTGCCACCATTTGATGCATTATATATTTCCAAAGATGCTAGAGGTGCAGCAATGGATATATTAGAGTGTGCAACTATAACAATTTCAGGTGTCACGTTTAGACGAGATTTTATTTTATACACATATTTAAGATGAATGAATTATATTTCAACTTTTGTTAGAAACTCAAATTAAAATACTTTTTGCAAAGGTGTTAAAACCAAACCGTTTCTTCATCTTTTTCAATTTTTAAAAGATAATGTGATTTGCACTTGTTATCACTTTTACATTTAAGTTGTATTGTAACATCCGTAAAAAATGGGTCCTAAAAAATCTGACCCGTTTGTAAATCGAATCCAAATCGTAACAAATGAATATGCGAATATTTAATATATTGTCGTAAGTTATTATTTATTGTTAGTAAGATGCATATTAAACGACATCACATTTTTTAAACGACACATTATACCTTAAATGACACTACCCCTTTTCATCCTAACGACCACCTCAACAACACTACACCACTACTTCCAAACGATATCATACACTTAAACGTTATTTTCTCAAACTATATGATAACCCCAAACAACATCTACTTAATCCCCCCCCCCCCCGTTAATCCAAACGACATCCTCAATACTACCTTCCCCAAACGACAAGCTCATCCAAACAATACCCCACCTTTTGCATCTAAACAACACCAACATTTGTTTTAAGTGACACCTATATTTTTACTCCAACCGACAACCCAAAAGGTTCCAAGTGATACCCCTTGTCGTTTGGCATCAAAGCCAAACGACACCATCATCTGTTGCAAGCGACATGTACTTGTGTTGTTTCTTCCTCCCCAAGTCGTGATATCCAAACTTTTATTTGCTAATGCAGCTGTTAAGCGCAATGAATTTTATTTCAACTTACCCTAGATCTCCATTAAAGTATAGAATATTCCTTAACCTTTTTAACAAAAATTCGACCTCCCCACCCTAATGAAACATCTCAAACGACATCTCCACTCACTACAAGCAATACCCCACCCCCAAACTCTGCAAAATCCCTCTCTAACACGCGAATTAACTAGGGCTTGGAACTTTGCCTCGCAAATTCTCCTTCGTTTCTCAACCAAATTAGGTAGTTCTTGGGCCGAATTTGATTAGTTTTTCGTGCTCTACAAAACCCCTCTATCCAATTTTGTGATAGAGGGCATTCAAAATTCGAATTTAATTTCTTGTGTTTTTAGGGTTCTTAAATGTAGAATTTGGGGCTTTTGATTTTTGCTCTGAGTTTAGGTGAAATTGAAAGTGGATTATTGTTTAAAATCATGCTAGTATAATTTGTTTAATTATTGAGAATTTTTGGAGAATACTTGGAATTATTGTGATTTTAATCATTATATTTCATATAGAAATTTAGCAATAATATAAAAATAATCAAAATAAAATTCTATAAATATTATTCTGATTTTCCAGAAAATATACAAGATATGAAATTTTCATGATGAATTTTATGTCTCACGATAAAACATTTACAAGAAACGGGTTTATTAAAATATGGACCAAATTAAGCCTTTTACAAAATTAATGATTATAAAATAACAGACAGTGATAAATTCTGATTTTATAAAGTTACTAGGTTAGAACCCCGTGTATTACACGGGTTGAATAAATGTAATTTTATATATTAAATAATAAAAACTTATATCTTTATGAACCTTGTATATTGTACGGGTTAAATAAATGTAATTTTATATATCAAATAATAAAAAAAATTATATCTTTAAAAACCATGTGTATTACACAGATTAAATAAATGTAATTTTGTATACTAAATACTAAAAACGTCGTATCTTTAAAAAACTCGTGTATAATCGGGTTGAATAAATCTACCAAAGAATAAAAATTTACATCCTTAAAACCCCGTACATTACACGTGTTGAATAGATATAAAAAAGAGTTATATCTTTAAAAACCATGTGTATTACACTGATTAAATAAACGTATTTTTGTATATTAAATACTAAAATCGTCGTATCTTTAAAAAACCAGAGTATAGTCGGGTTGAAAAATCTACCAAATAATAAAAAAATTATATCCTATATAAATGTAATTTTGTATATTAAATACTAAAAACGTCGTATCTTTAAAAAAACCCGTGCATAGTCGGGTTGAAAAATCTACCAAATAATAAAAAAAATTATATCCTTAAAAACCTCACGTTTTACTCGAGTTGAATAAACATAATTTTGTATACCAAATAATAAAAAAAAGTTATGTTTTTAAATAATTAGGATAACATTTAATATTAATTTATTATTTATATATTTAATATAAGATAAGTAGATAAGAGAGCTATTTGTTTTAAAAATATATTAAATTAACAATTTAGATTTGAGGATAATATTATATTAAAGTATGATAAGATTTTAATATTAATTAATTATTTATTTATTTAGATAAATATAAATTTGAGGATACCTTCAAATGAATGACACATGTCCAAAAGTTGGTTTATTTTATTATAGTAGTTAGATTAAATTAATTTTTATTGATAAATTGTTATTATTATCAATCACATTTTATTTCGATAGTTTAATGAATATTGAATTATTTCTCATAGCTGATATTATTATATATTTAGGTATTACAAAAGTCCCTAGTATTCGATTTTATATAATTACTTTTGTGTTGGCTATTTATTTAGTATTGTTATGAATGCACCATAATGTGGTGACTCTCCACATATGTAACCACCATCTATTGATTATCTTTGTATTAATATAAGAACACTATATATATATAGTTCTTTTGTATTACATGTTTACAACTCAATGAATAAGAATTCACATTCTCCATATTCTCTTTTTCTACTTGATCTCTATAGTCTTGTTCTCATGTTGCTAATAGACCGTTATTTTACAACACGTTATCAGCACGAAAGTGCTCTCTAGAAACTTTAATTATTCCTTCCCAACTGCTTAGTTGAAAGTCGATATTCTGATTTTATATTAAAGATCAACAAGCCGCAACAAAGAACAACCAATCGAAATAGCATGGTGCTAATGTTTTGTAACTAAGTTGGTTACCATCTCTAATGACCACTTCAAGTCTTTGATATCAATGTCTCTTTATCATCCGGTATGTATTCTAATTCTAATTACTAGTGTTTACAAATTAAAGTATGAATTTGATTAAAGTGTGCAACAATATTTGTTTAGAAGTATTATATTAGTTATGATATTGAATTCAAATTCCCTACAGTAACTATTATGTGTAATATAGAAAATATGTTGCTAGATGACTATGATTTCAAATATTTAAAATGATCGGTCGGTATGTTTCTTAACTTATCTTATGGTTATCTGATTCTTTGCGAACAATTGTGGCTTGTTCATATTTTCTACTCTAATGTTGGATTTCGTTGGTATGTTCATACTGGATTTCTTATAAGATTTAATTATTCGTTTTTTCCTGTCTATATGTGCACACACACTCTCGTATTTGTCTACATACACACATCAAACCTAAAGATTAAAAGTTTTTAGTTTGTTATCATATCTTGTCTTGCCTTGTTTATGATAGACCCTTATTTTAGAAAAAAAAGTAACTGATTTGCACATTAAGTTGCATTATGGTATCCATATCTTTAGTTTTCGGTTTACTTGTTTATTATAGTTATTATATAATTTTGATTCTAAGGTTCTAATCATTTTGTTTAACATAAAAATTAAGTATGTAGTATATATTTATGGATATACACCTATAATTTATGATTTAAGAATGTATATTTTCATAGCCCTATTGGTTATCCATCAATATTGTAATTTAGGGAACAACAATGTTTTGAAAGTCTCGTGTACTTGATGCCTACAGAATATACCTAATGTTTTTTTATTGAAATAACTTTTGCAAATTACAATTGCTTGTCTTTTAAATGCTATTCAATATTTGTTTAGAGATTTATGAATATAGAAACTAAAAGAACAAAGTTAATTGGTTGTTATTACTATCATGAAACCGTAATATTATTTATTGCATAAAATTATATAGCTATAAATGCTATTTTGTTTTAGAAAAGGGGATTTCGTAACTGAAGTTTGATTGAAACATTAAATATTTTTAAAAGTTCGTAACTGAAGCTTGATTAAAGTTAAAAGTTAAAACATTAAATAATTTTCAAAAGAATCGAATAAGGTGAACTATTTTCTTTAGTTTTTGAAAATTAACTTTTATCATAGAAAACAAAACAAAGTTTGGGTCTCAGTCCCCTATTCAATAGATATTTAAATGAGGTAACTAATATTTTAAAAGCTCATTAGTTGAATATTTTTAATTAAGTATTTAATCATTCATCAGGTTGTTAGACCTGACAATTAGTAAACATTTACATGATGCTATACATTATATGATGCTATGATTATTTATTTTATGTAGACTGTAGTTACTAGAAAATGAACTAGTTTTCTTTCAAAAAAAAAAAAAAAGTGAACTAGTTAGTGGTATCCATTGTCTCAGATATCGTATTATTGGTTTTCATAAATTGAGTGGTATATGTTAACAAAATGAAAAATTATTCTAAATTATGGGTACCATAGATGAAATCATTAAATTTAATTCAAAGTAGTTGGTGGACTTCCATTAGCCTTGTCTTTGTTAACCACGTTTTAACTTTCACTATGTATGTGATTTGAGTTTCCTACGGGTCGTTTTTTTTAATGCTTTACAAATTCGACCTTTAATTTTTTTATAATTTGATTTTTGTTAAAGCTTATTATACAACAATTTACAACAAAATAAGGTTATGTGAGTATGTTATATCCCCAAAATGAATTAAGAAAACTTTATATCGATGTGTATGGAGTTTCTGGATCATGGGTTTTTGATATTACAAGTTTGACAACACGTACTGAAGTTGTTACAACATTGTCTTCTAGATGTTATAATTAGTTTTATAGGCTTGTATCGTATAACTTGTCTTTATCATATACATTAATTGTTTGTGAAATTTAATTAAATATTTATATAGAGATAATTGGATAAAGCCAATAAAAGACCAAATTTGGTTGATATCACGCCTGAATTATCATATTTCCTAAATTTCATGATCAGTTTATAGAAGGTCGTAAGGTGTTAAATCAAGAAATATTATATAACTCGGACATGTAATTACTTCTTAATTGATGTTATATGCTGAGAATATTATTTATATGAAAATGTTGAATAAAACAATTCACATTCGTCAAACCTCATATATATATATATATATATATAAGGTTTGAAACGACCACCACGAAAGTTGAGTGGTTCAAATCCATTCGTAGAAGTGAATGTGATGATATAATGATTTGTGAAAAGGTCACGATTATATACATAGTTAAGGAAATTGTAATTATGACACCATGAAAGTTGTCCGATTATAATCCATTCCTTGAAGTGAATGAAATGATATAGTGATCATTGTAAAGTTCTCGATCATGGTAATGAGGAAATTGTTATGATACTCATGTTAATAGTGAGATCAACCTTTTTAATAATGTGATGACTATACAATGATCGATATAAAGGTTGTAAGATATAAGATTGATAATTTTTATACGACTCAACTACTTCTCAATTGATGGTAAGCAAAGAGAACATTATTTACAAGAAAAATCGATTAAATTCTTTTCATTTGTCACACTTGAGACATATGCTCCTAAAGTAGCAAAATCATTATAAGAGTTATGAAAAAAAAATGAAATGATTTTATACTCATGTGAGTGAGTAAATAATGAAAAGTTGTGAAGCTTGTTTTGGTTCTACTCCATTCCCTAATATGAATGTGATGATGATCAATTCATAACCAAGAAAATTGTAATGATGCCACCATGAATGTTGTATGGGAGTATAGCAAATATGGTCAGAAGACTATATTAGAAGTTACTAGAAATGATACTAATTTTCTACAATATTCCATTAAATCAAATATGGTGAGTAACCAGAAGTTATTAGAATATTTATACGTTCACCACATGGCATGACCAAATAGGTCATCGAGATAGCATCATGATATGCTAAACAATCAAACATGCTAACCGGCACCTTAGCACCTCTAAGTAATCTAAAAACATTGCTCCCAAAATGCCTTATCATATGTCTAGTTAGTTTTTTTTGTGGCAAATAAATTTTTATACCCTTCCAAACAATAAACTCCTACAAAGAACCCCTCTTATATGGGACCATTGAAATGTACAATTGTGTGGATTGTGGCATTCATACATGGTTACATGTGAGTTTTAGCTACCCGTATGTAGCATATGCCCAACACTATGGAACGTTGTTTTTTTTTTTTTTATCATGGTTTAACACTGTTCTTTGACAACCCAATTGTAGGGACCATTGTTGGGAACAATGTGAAATATAGTGAGAGGCATACATAGTCGAGACAGAATTCGTCGATTGATTATATCAATTCAAAACCAACTGCTTATCACAAATACTCACCATTACATCTGGTCTCCTGAAGAGAACCAAGTTTCCATTTTTTTTATATATTTTGTTGTGCAGCCTATGTACCAATAGCACCACCATAACATATAAAATGGGATATGTACATCGTATTCCCAGTCTTAGGGGGAGACAAGAAAATGAAAGACTGGTAACACAAAAAAATGCATCATATTATATATCGACCCCTGAAGTGGTCAATGCAAATTTGAAGTCCAAAAGAAAGAGCGTGTATTTGCAAATAATAACAAATAAAATACAAGATGCATTCATAACACAAATAAGGTGACAAAGTCACATATACCAGCTTAAACTTATCTGCTCGAATGGAAGTACTCACAAAATGATTATCATATTAATAAATTGTTAGAGATAAATCGGTTCCAAAAAGATAAAACCCACAAACACAAAAATAGTAGAGTAACGCAGTTGGTGTAACCCCAAAAGAGGTGGCACATAAAACACCATAAGTGGTTGCATACAAAACCCCAGAAGTGGTTGCATACTAAACCTTAAAGAAGGTTGTTGTCAAAACCCCAAAAGAGGCTAATGGAGTTCTAAAAGAAACTCTAGTACCAAACAAATATGAGATCGCGATGAATTATGTACAAAATAAGTACAATATGGAACCGTAATGAAACACGTGTAAAATGACATATTTGAATATGCTATAGCAATAGATGTAATCGACGAAAAAGATTACGTATATGGAAACTGTGCAAGAGTGTACGCACATAAATAGCCAAAATGGCTAGATGACTTAAATGCCAATTAAATTCGCTCGATAAACTAAGCGTTTTCGAACCAGCAGTTCGAACACCCATAGACGTCAAACCAGTAGGTTATAAATGGGTGTCTTTAAATAAAAGGAAACGTAAATAATGAGTTTTTGCGATGTAAGGCACGCGTTTTAACATAAAGATTTTTCCCAAATCCCAGCAGTTGATTACAAGGAAACGTATACCCCTGTAGTGGATGCGATAATCTTTAGATGTTTAAGCGGCCTCGTAGTCTTAGAATGACTTCAGATAAAACAACTTATGGATGTCATCATCGTATACATGTATGAGATAATTGCAAATGACATCTGTATGAAAACCCCCTGAAGGATTAAAAATGCTCAAAGCATTATGAAACAATAACCCCATAGGTGTTATATATATGAATCTTAAAGGAAACTACTCGTATGTGGTACAGTCGACTATACTCTGAAAAGAGAGGTATAATTTTGATAAAATGAGCTACATCTATTTAAACAAGATTTCACTCTTACAGTGATAATGTAAACATCATCAAGAGGGAACTCTCAAAATAAAGAGGAAAATTTTGAATAACCTTTACAAAGTGTAGTTATTCTCGACCTGTAGTTCGAGTATATATGTACTATTTTTGCTCATCAATCTGACTACACCTAGAAGATGTTACATAGAAAAAGCTCATTCGTTGAGTACATGAACGATTGTCTGATCGCTTGACATTGAAAAAAATATTCTTATCAACCCAAAGAAAGGGATGTTGAACTACTTAGTCAAAAAGTACCATGGCTAAAGTGCAATTGTGTATTAACTTAACTTTCTAGCTATGCATGATAGTATATATTTTTTATTTGAATTTATCAACATGATATAGCACATGTTCAATGAGGAGACATTTGAATGGTAAATCAGATATGTAGATACCCTAAAAGTAAGAATGATATGTGTCTATATTTTACTAACCCATCAAAACAAGTTTGGTTAGTCTTGTAGATGCAGGAATGTAACAAAACACAGTGGTGCACATTAAGGGATCAAGCGACAAATCATTGGCTACAAAAGCTTTGTTCGACTTTCAAGGAAGATGGACACATGTCACTTAAGGATACATGTTAAAATGAGGGGGAGACTTATTCAAGTTGCACTCTTTTTCCCTTGACTAAGTTTTATCCCATTGGGTTTTCTTAGTAAGGTTTTTAATGAGGCAACATACCTGATCCAGAAGTATTAGGGGGAGAAAATGCGCGCTGCACTCTTTTTTTCCTTAGCTATGGTTTTATCCCACTGGGTTTTCCTAGCAAGGTTTTTAACGATGCAGCATCACCTAGCGTATTAAAAGAATAGTAGACTATTATATTTCATCATGTGGATAGTCAAGGGGGAGTGTTATGAATGCACCATAATGTGGTGACTCTCCACATATGTAACCACCATCTATTGATTATCTTTGTATTAATATAAGAACACTATATATATATAGTTCTTTTGTATTACATGTTTACAACTCAATGAATAAGAATTCACATTCTCCATATTCTCTTTTTCTACTTGATCTCTATAGTCTTGTTCTCATGTTGCTAATAGGCCGTTATTTTACAACAAGTATCAGTTTATTTGATATTTTAGGGTTATCTTTATCTTCCTCGCACAATATTATTTTTATTCGTGAGATCGCTCCGCAAACTACGAGTAAATCTTACCCCCTCCCCCTTTTCCATTTACCTTTTTGAGGTGTATCACGTATCACATTATTTCTTATTCACATTTCTCAATTTTCAAAGTATGCAAATCATTGTGTAGTTTTGTGTTATGTGTTATTTGATTTAGTTGTTTATTAAATTTGTGCACAATGGTTGTTCAATTCGTAAGTGTCTCACTTTTTCATAGGTCCACTTACACCCGGTTGACCTTCCCTCATAACTTATGAGATGTGGGTATCGACTCACTTATTCATAGGTTGACTATTTCCTCATGATATGGAATGTGGGTATTGTCTCACTTTTTCATAGAATGACCCTTTCCTCATAACTATAGGATGAAGACACCGTCATCATTTAGTCAAGTCCTTTTTGGGTTCGAGACTCAAGTATTTATTATTGTTTATTGTTGCGGTCTTTGTTGTGATTTGGTGCTTGTTGTGATTGTTGGTTGTGGTTATTAATTTCATGTCCACTCTTAATAACGAATAAATGTTTATATTTAAAATAAATAACTCTTTACTTTTAAAAACAGATAAATGTTTACTTTTGAAAATAAATTAGCTTTTATTTAGCTTTAATTTACTTAGCAGCTCATTGTAGTTCATCCAAAAACCCTTTTTATACGTGATATAGGAATGAGAATTGAAAGAAAGCTTGGATCGAGGTTCACATAGGAGTTGCCTTTAGAAGTTAATAAAGAGATTTTGCTATGTATTTATTTTTATAAATGTTGGATTATTTGAACTATTTGTAATGTGTGACAATTTAAATCTATTATCTATCTATTATATATAATAAATGAAAGGATTTGGGCTGACGTGGCGCATTATTAGGGCATCTTGGATTGCTTTTTGGCGGGAAAATAAATGGGTAAATGTTATTTGTTAACGGGTTAACACGGGATCCGGATTGTGACCTGGTTATATAAAACATCTAAAAAACCCTAATTCCTTAATCGCCTACCCTAATTTACTCCGAAAACAAGAAATCGCCGCTCTTTTTCCCACATTCAACGGCACCACATCCATCTTCTGATGATTATGTTCAAGGTAAGTTAAAGCCTTTCGAGTTTGTCTCTGATTTGTTATACAAAATTATTATATGCGTGGGAAACCTTAAAACAACTTTCTTTTGTTTTCGCTGCTGGAGATTGCTCTATTTCCTAAAGAAGGAGATTAATCCATTTTGTATTTCTTCCTCCTTCGATTATGATAATATCAATTATGAAACCACGCTTCTTCTCTAATCGATTTTGACATCAATTTTACGATTTTAGTATTTTTGTTTCATTGGACTTGGATAGCTACGCTGGAGATTCTGATGAAGATAATGACCAACATGTCTTCAAAATCAAGGGAACAACAACTTATCACCAAACAGGTACTGAAATAATTACCCATCAGGTGTTCGATGAAATGTCTGGCGTTTGATTCTAACCCTAAATATGTTTTTCTTTATTTGCAATCTATGTGTTCGGCTTTTCATACTGTCAGTGGAGTTTATTATGCTCAATTGTTTTGTTCCTTAAGTTTATGGTTTATAAAAACCTCTTGATGTGTTGTGCATTTAATCTCATTTCATAGATCTAGGGTTTGTTAATTTGTTATTTTTAAAATGATTCAAATTAGTTGATTAGCTAGATACTATTGCTCGAATATTTGGTTCGTATAACTGTATAAGTAACCTTCGTTGTTCTGTGTGTGTATGAGCGACTCAAATTTAATTTCTATATTGTTCAGAAACTATGCAGTTGTCGGGGAGCTTATTGAATCAAGATCTTCTCAACAAATACACATGAACACAACAAAGTCAGCGCATGATATAAGGTCGACTTTATAAGTCAACAAGGTATTGTTTGTTTAAGGATTGAAGATGGGAATGAAGTGAATTTGTTTAGGAATGCTAATGATGAATTTGTTTAAACAATTTCAGGAAGGACAGAAAAACACAGGAGGTTATATATGGGGAAAAGTGAGTCTTCTATGGATTTATATTTTTTTTCGTGTTTGTTATATCATTCAACGTGTTTCTAAACATAATTGTGTTAATTTCGCTACTATTAATTTATTCTCGATTTGTTATTGCTTTAACCGGATGATTATATGGCATAATTTGTTCTAATTGTATGAGTATGATAGTGGTTTGGTGATCAGAGTTGTACATGTTGAAATATTATATGCAATTATTGGGGGGAAAGATTAGTTGGATGATGAACTATTGGTTTTAGGTTCTTTACGGGTTGTTATTTCGATTATTGCTACTGTTGGTCTTCGTATGTCATGTCGGGTTACCACTCATAATAAAATATTATAGTGAAGGTCTATAGTGGAAATTGCCAAATTTGGTAGTTTAAGTTCCGGTAATTCGTTCTTTAGGCTGGTTTCTTTGGCGGTTGATCGCTGTTTGATACCGTTTCTTATTATCTTTTGTCACAATATTTCGATTGCTAGCAAGGTTTATACGTGCTTATATGAGTGGACTTATAGATATTTTGAGGTTAGCTTACAATGTAGTATTTTGACACAAGATTCTGTTGATCCATGGTTGTCAGCAGTATCTGTATTAGTTCTCTTCATGTTTTAGAACTTGCCCATGGGGATATTACGTGTGTAGCTTGTGAAGTACATTTGAGTTCGTTTGCTTGAAGCCTGGAACTTATGGGCATCGTGGTCTCGTGATCACAAAGATCGCACTATTGTTTGTGTATTTAGTTTTACGTATTAGTTGTGCATTCAAAATGAGTCATTACATTAGATTCTTCATTCTTCTCTAGCCTTTGTGCAGGTCGCTTGCCCATCTTTATAGTATAAATACAGTTTCTTGTTTTAATGGTTTTATTTGAGCTAGATTGGTTGTATAAGATCTTTTAATTCAGTGAATACTGAAAACACATAGCTGAAAAGTTATACGCTTGCTTCTTGGTTGTGTGGTACAGGTCTATTCTCCAACTCTTATTGTTGAAAGAGCTGGTTCTAATGCTTAAAATCACAAAAGCTGGAGAGTTAGAGAAGAGTTTGCAAAAACTGTCACATCTGCCATTGGTTTATTTGCATCTACAGAGCTACCCTTGCAACTTGCGATTCTTTCTTCTGTATGTTTTCTTCTAGCGTTTCATGAGGCTTTCAGTTGCATAGTTTCATCATGCAAACATAAATACTAATTCTTACACCCCTCATCATCAATTGTCCAGATATTAAAGATGTTATTTGACCCTAATCCAGGTGTGAGAGAAGCCGTTATTTTGTGCATCGAGGTTAGCTAACCATTTAATCTAATGTCCAGCTGTTACCTACTTGCTTAGAGATTGTGATTTAATCTAATGTTCAGCTGTTACATACTTACATACTTGTGTACTTATTATCCAAATGAATTTGTTGACATTTTTCTTCTGCTGCAGGAGATGTATGCTCAAATTGGGCCTCAGTTCCGCGAAGAACTCATGCGTCATCAGCTTCCATCATCAATGGTGATTATGTTAGGGCTAGCATTTCTGTTCATTTAGCATATTTGTTCTTCTACACAGTACACACCGTATATCTTGCTTATGTGTGTGTATAGCTTGGCCCATTATGTTTTACTCAGCAGACATTATCTTTTGGTATTTGAATATTTAAGCAATCATTATACCATTATGTAACTCAATTAAAGATCTTCATGGGATATGGTGTCGGACATAGTTGTTTTTTAAGCAATCATGGTCTAGGAGCGAAAGACGCAGTATACAAGTGAGTTGGAGTAGAAGATGAATCAACAAATGCCCTTATCAAGCTTGCTGTACACCTATGAGGCACGTGTAACTCTCTTTTTAGCTTTGTGTTTGCATAAATAGCATAGGTGACAAAATGGGTGGTTGGGCGGGATTGGGTAACAGGTCAAAAGAGGTTCACTTGACCCGCAAACCTTTTTTTTTACCCATTTTAGTAAAAAGTGGTCAATATGTTGAATATGATAACAAAAGTTATGTTAGTACCATAATAATATACATTTCTTTATATAATAAAACAATTTAGGAGGCGGTAAGCATATAAAATACATTTCGAAGGACTTAAAACATGTTTCCCTTTTCGCTTAAGTTTTTTTATTTGACTCAGTTGAGCCATCAGGGATAAAATAGGGCTGAGGTTGATCCATTCAAATGTAAATAAATAAGTCAAAACTGTTTAGTTTTAGCAAAGACTGAATCTATTTTGTTGCATCTTTAAGATCTAATATTTATATATTACACATGAAAGGACTGTAACACCCTAGTTACTAATTAACAGTTTTACATGTAAATACCAAAGATTAGATGTATAGTTAAGACTACACATGCTATAAAAATACGGGTTTATTAAAATTTTTACAAATCATATGTTATTCTACATAACGTGGTTGAATTCGTTGTTTAAAATTTACAACGTGGCAAAGTGCGGAAGCATGTATCTATATCGTGTTCGGTTCTTCGTTGAGCTTGATCGTCTTCCGACATCCAAAGTGTACCTACATTTCATAAATATGAAATGCTTTAGTCATACGGGGTTTAAAACGTGTCTAAACGAATCCGGGAATTGAAACTAATAAAAAATATATTTTATTACTGGGTCCACCGTAAATTACGGTGGGTACCGTAATTTACGGTAGCCCCTGAAAGTATATTCTTCCACCGTAACTCAGTAGAAACCCACCGTAACTATATCAGCTCCACCGTAACTTACGGTGGCACCGTAAGTTACGGTGGTCCCTGCATTCCATCTTTCTATTTTGCCGTTTAATGACACGAAAACTTTCGTATCTTTCAAACCGCTTGTCTGTTTGACCTACCGTTTCTTCCTACGTGATTGTAATTTGATTCTCCACCTTATGGAGTTAAAATCCAACCTCCGGTTTTACAAAATTTTAGACTTTTAAGTCTTCGGCTTATTTCCCTTTTTACCAACTTTTGACCCGTTCTAATTTTTATCAAACAAACAAGTTTGTTTGACCTTTATTTCCCATAAACCTATCAAGTTCAAAAATGTTTAACATAATAGGTTTCAAATTACAGGTTTATATACCTTCTTAAACCCATTTTTACTCATATGCTCATTTTGACCCGTTAAGGGTATATATGCATATTTTAAGCACCAATCTCTTTCATTCGTTTCTAAATACATATGCCCACATTTCTTATCAAATGACCTCCCACCACAACTATATTTGTGGTGGATTCAATGTGGTGATTTATATATTCCAAATTACACACTTCAAATCATTATTTTATGGCAAAGACTCTTTATAGAGACTTTTGACCAATAATTTACGTCTTTTGTTTTTCATACTTATTTAAAGTATTTATTTCATCCTATCGCTTATTTCCAAACAACCTTTATGGTTCGTTTGCTCAATTTCACTTACAAGGGCGTTTTAGTCAATTTTAGTCCTTCATTTACGACGAAGGACTATTAGTACTTGTTTGATCCCAAATTACGACCTTTTAACTATATTCTTGTTTAGAAATCAATATGTTTCTAAAACACCTTAATCATAACTCAATTCATTCGCTTTACCTAAAAGATAACCGAATATCTTATTTTAACCTTGTCTAACTGTTATAGAACTCCAATTTCTACATGATGAGTTGTAACATTATACATACCTGACTCGGGTCAATATATTGACCCGTTTTAATACCTTTCCTTAGTGGCTGCTAAGTGATAGCGCTGTAAACATCCGTATGCTATTTATTCCCTAAAATCATACAACTCGACAACCCATTAGTCGATATTGTCAAAGGGTGATTATTTCACCTTTTGACCCGTTTAGTCTCTATGACCAATTACTAGCGAGGTGACATTTATTACAATTTTACCCTTATTGGTTATCATGATTTACCTTATATGGTAACCTTTAAAATTAGATATTTCATTCGTCACAACATGATTGAATTACCGATTTAACTCATTTTTAACCATCAATACGGTTTCTTATTCTATTTGGTTATCTTGTTCCGTACGACTACACGCCGGAACACCATATCTCAATTAAGCATTTATCTTATTCGTAATTAATACGACAAAGAACATTCTAAGATTTATGACTAGTGTAAGCTATACTTACCTTGCATCCAAAATATGCTTTTTCCTTCATTCATGATTCGTTTGACCCGCTTCCTTCCCCAAGCTTTCACCTAGCTCGTTAGGCGTCAACTATTATCAACATTTACATGGTGGTTAGATTAGTCATTAACAATCACGACTATTCCACCTTACTTATTTTCTTTGTCGAATCTACTATTCGACTTCATCACTAGTTAGTTTGACTTTCTAAAGTCAACTACCTTTAATCATATAATATGCACTATTAAGGCAAATCAACATTATGATTAGAACCCGTTTTATCCCATGTCTCATGTAATTAGTCAAGCTTGCCAATTACGCGTTTCACTTGAATTCCAACACTTTACTTCTCATTTAGACATTTTAACAAACACCTAATAAGCATAATTTTACACATTTGCTAACTAGTTCATAACTAGTCATTTTACCAAGATTAACATCAAAATTTAACCACTATCACTTATGATCAAATACTCATACTAGCAATTTGTTTAAGTATTTCTTGATTACTTAACATGCATGATGATTCTAAGCATAGTTATATCATCAATTTCATCATAACATTAAAACCCACTTATCTAAGTGTGTTAATTTATCAAATCCTTCAAATCATAGCATGTTATGTATGATTTTCACTTAGGGTTTCGTTCCTAAGCAAGTATACATCACTAATCTAGCCATAGCTTCTCTAATCCATGCCTAATTCACGATTAGGATGATTATCCAATTTTTACAACTTCAAGAATGTTAGAAATTCGACATACCTTACGATCCCCTTGACTTGGTGACCGTTTCTATGTGTTCAAATCCGAATTTGACCCTTGTTTGTTCCTCCAATTTGAGGGTTTTGTTGAATTTTAGGGTTGAGCTCCATGGGAGCTTGCTCCTGCTCGATCTCAAACACACACTATATGTGTGTTTGTGTGTTTTGTTTCCTTTTAAATAACCTTTCTAGTTATCCCACTTTAACCCCTCGTGTTTGGTTCGTTATTAAGTAGGCTACAACCTACAAATTTTAATAACAATACTCCTACTTATTAACTAGGTTAAACATTCCTAGTTAACTTAGTGGGTTCGGGGAATATATAACTAAGCTTATTTTAAGTCCCGTTAGGTCGGGCCTTCCATAAACTTTATTCCTCAAAAGCCTTTATACTACTTTTATTTATCATTAGGTTTATTTATTTAAAATCCTAATATTCACCGGGTTACTCTTACCACTAACGGTACTTTACCCGTCTTTTAGTTTTAATGTGGGTTAATTACCAAACCTGTTTTCGGGGTGTTACAAGGACGAAGGAAAGATACATCCATATTGATATTGTTTTTGTATTCATATTTCTGCAGATATGCAGGGCACTTGCTTACGGAAGTTGTATGTTCCGATTTGTGTTAAGGTTTGCAGATGTTAAGCGATAAAGGTATACCTAAATACAACTAAATATGAACACACAAATGACCCATGTCTGAGGTTAGGGATTTCCGGCAATGCTGATTTGTAATCGTGACACACCTCATATATGACATGTGTCGTAGGTAAATTTTTTATCTTTTTTTGTTGCTAATTGCTGAAAGCCATTAGTGTATCGGGTCATATATGACCAGTTTTTAGATTTAAAACTAAAAGAATAATCGATATTCATTATAAGAATAATCAATATTCTTAATCTATACGAACCATTTAGTTTGTTTGCTCCAGTTTTAACTTTGCTCAAAATCTCGCAATCAAATAATAATAATTTTGGAGTACAACATGAACCGACATAGAGCAAGGATCCAAAGTTCAGCTGAAGCCACCCCAAGCCCTGCATACAAACAACAGACCTTGGTTGACCAAGATGGCGGTGCAGCTCAAGGTAGCTCGGTTGATGAAGATGGTTCGATGGTTGAAGGACACCCAGTCGATAGTTCTGAATGATTAGGTTATGAGTGGAAATTACTGGCATCAACCAGATCATGCATTAGTTTCTATTTCTTTTCGGAACATATATTGAACTTTATTGAAATGCAGCTTCCTCAAAAGCTATTTACCGGACCTCAACACCAGATCCTATTGTGGAAGCTTCTTTATCTGCAGTTTACCTGTAAGGACCTGCGAAAATGTCTCAAACTGACCCGTAAGTAGAAACCCAGACCCCTGAAACCCTAATCCTTAAGAAAAACCAAGAAATTTGAATTTTTGGATCGCTCGCGGGCCGCGTAAGACTTAAGGATAGTCTACGCGGGCCGCGACAGCTAGGTGATTTGATCGGATAAGCTTTAGGCCACGTGTCGCACACGTGGCGGGCCTACACGTGACACGCTAGCCCTAGCCGTAGCTAGGGTGGCTCTCGCGGGCCGTGTAAGATCTTTCTTGGGTTTACGCGGGCCACGTAAAACCCAAATTTTTGCTATAAATTGCTCGTGCATGGGGCTTTCATCTGTGTTCGAAAAATCAGTTCAAAAGACGAAGTATACTGCTCAAAATCATAATTTCACTTAGGTAAACACTGCTACGAGTACAGGGTATTAACTCGATCACTGCCACGATACAATGTCCGATCGATTGAAACCGATCCGATGGATGTTTAAGTGCTGCCCGAATCCGGGCTATACTTTGTCATTCGTCATGAGGGTTTTGATTTCATGAGTTTATCGTAAATGTTGTATTAAGTTACTGACCTAGTTTTGTGTGCATTGTTATTTAACTAGGTTACGAGGCTAAATCAGTAGGCAAAGTTTTGTCCAACTAAACTTGCAATGTGAGTCATTCTCTTTTTATCAACATTGTTTACAAAACCTCAAATTATTTTTAAGTTATAGTTTACAGGGGGTAAGTCTTTGCTATCTTAAATTATTGGCAGTAAGTGGGATATTTTGCACATTACTATTATTCTCTCTCGTTTAGGTAGACGAACCTAAACAGAGACAATCATCATTATTGGGTGAAAGGACCCAATAGTGGTATGACCATCGTCACCAGGGGGTGTCACTGGACCAGATAATTATAAGATAGAGGCAATTGTAATCGCTCTTAGTCCTGTAATTTATAACAATGTGTCGTTTTTTGCAAAATGAATGACTCGCCAGTATTTCCCCGCTGATAAAATCTTTTAAACATGTTTCAGGTAACTTACTGTGAATCGAGGAAAAAGTGCCACGTAGCACTATAGCTTGAAGAAGGTGGCTCAGTAAATAAAATAAATAAACATGTTTTTGTAAACAGGGAATTTCCCCATGAAATTTTCTTTATTGTAAATTATGGGGTTTGTCCCAAATTGTGAAATAAAATAATTGGGCATTTTCAGTTTAAAAGATCCTGTTAACATTTCCGCTGCCAAAATAAATAATACCACGGGTTTCTGTCCCGCGGCACCTGAAACGGGTATAACCGGGTCAGGGGCCGTGACAGAAAAAGGTGGTATCAGAGCCACTGATTTAAGGCAATTAAGTATTTAGATATACTTAATTTTTCTGATTGCCATTCTGTGATTCTGTGAAAATTTAATTTACAATAAATAAAATTTTAACTTAAATTTGTGTGTGTTTCTTCATGTGTGCTAACAACATGAATGAACTGTCGGAGGCACTCCGAAACTTTACTATCCATATCACCGATATGGATACCACAGGAAACCCATCTGGCTACCTGGCAGATACGGAGGAACCACTAACATTCCAGGCCCAGGAGAAACCAAAGCCGAAAAAGAGGAGGAAAATCTTGGACTGGAAACGTGGGCGTAGGTAGAAACCAGCTGCATAGAAGGTTAAAAAGACTGAGGATCCGAAGGATAAAGGGAAAGGAAAAGAGATCGGGGAAAGTTCCACGCAAGCCTAGGAAATGCCACCATGGAGGAGCTGGATCGTAAATTGGCGAATTGTGACCTCATCGGACCTGCCGACGAAAACCTCTTCAATTACCCCACTGAATCACAACTTCCAGTTAATTTGGAACCTGCTATCCCAGATCCTATTGTTAACCACCAACTTCTACCCGAAGAATTGGAGGAATGGTGGACGAATGACTGGCAATTTCAGAATCTCATGAATAACCCCAACGTCTATGTTCCCCAGTTCAACCCTGAGCCTGCACCAAACCCACCTATGAGCATAGAAAACTTGGCTGAACTCCGTCACTATGGTGAGGAGCTGGTGGAGGTAGGAAATAGAATTCGGGATGTGGGGGAGAAAATCACGTGGAAATACGACAAGAGGGAGCGTCGTTTCTGAAAGGCCGGTTAACTGTGGTTGTGTGTTTAATAATAATAATAATATAATAATAAATAATAAAAATATAATCATGTAAAATAACTCAAAATAAAACTTTTGTAATATAACTGGTGTGTATCGATGCATACTAATATATATAAAAATATGAAAGTCGCAAAGTCGACAATTTTGGCTATACGTGTTGACATGATTATGTGTGATTGCTTTATTGTGTTTGGTTGTTATTTATTTTATGCCAATAATTTATATATATATTGCTAATTATCAGATGGAACATGCCGTTAATGAGCCAGTTAACGATGTTAACCAATCTGAGCAAAACAATGAGCATCACTTTCTCAATAGGCAAGATATAGAAAATATCGTTGCCCAGGGAATAGCCAATGCTATCCCGGCAATCGTCGCTGTTGTTAAAAGCCCTGTTGAGCCTTCACAAGCCAACCCTAGTAAACGCACGCGCAATGATAATTTCAGTAACAATGTTAACGGAGGCGGCAACAATGACAACAACGTGATTCAGGCTCCAATACTTAAGAAAATGAAAGTTGCAACACCTGGTTGCACTTATAAAGAATTTCTTGCCTGTAAACCTGTTGAATTTGCATGCAATGAAGGGGCGACGGCTGCACTGCGTTGGTTAGAGAAAACTGAAGCAATAATTAAAATAAGTAAATGCGCCGAGGAAGATAAGGTCATGTATGCTTCTCACCTTTTCAAGGAAGAGGCATTAGAATGGTGGAATACGGTATTGAAAGCCAAGGGAAGTGACATGGCTTATGCCATGAATTGGGAAGAATTTAAGCAATTGGTGGAAAGGAAATTCTGCCCTGAATATGAGAAGGAACAAATGGCGAATAAGTTCCCGAGCCATCGAATGGTGGATGTTGACTGCCGAGGGTATACTTTGAAATTCTTCGAATATGCCAAAATTGTACCAACTCTGGCCTCGCCAGAACCGGTACTTATTTCTCGCTATATTTGGGGTTTAATTAGCGAGATTCGGGATATCGTCAAAGTTGCGAGACCCCGCACAATTGACGATGCGGTGGAATTAGCCAACACCTTGACTGACGGGCTGGTACGTACACGAGAAGAAAACAGGAAAAAGGAATTGGCTCAGAAAATTACCCAAGGATTCCGTGGGTGTAATACTGGTAGCAACTTCAGGAAAAGGGGAACTGGGCAATCCCCCACCCTGCCATTTTGCAGTACCTATAAAAGAAAGCATTTTGGGAAATGCAGAGGGTATTGCAATTTCTGCAATAGACCGGGGCACCCAGAAGAAGAATGCAGGAGGAAGAAATTAACAATTTTCTACAACTGCGATGTAACAGGGCATTTCAGGCCCGATTGCTTGAAATTAGTCAAGCCAGCCGATAACAAAGCCAAACCTGCTGAAGGAACCAATAAGAAGAACGCAAGAGCCTTCCAGCTGACCACGCAGGAAGCTGATCTGATTCCAGATGTAATAGCTGGTACATTTCTGGTACACGACGTTTATGCGAAAGTATTATTTGACTCTGGTGCAAACCAAAGTTTTATAAATACTTCATTCTGCCAAGATCTTAAGCTACCCTTAACCAAACTTAGGCAGATTTATACGGTAGAAACAGCAGATGGTAATTCTGTTAAAATAGATAAGGCTCTTCAAGAAGGAAAGATAGAACTTTCAGGCCACAAATTTTCTGCAAACCTGCTACCTATGAATTTAGCCGGATTCGATGTCGTGTTAGGAATGGATTGGTTAGTAGCCAACCATGCTCGAATTCTCTGTGATAAGAATTCCATGATTACAGGAGATAAGTCACGTAAACCATTAAAGTTCATTTCAGTAATGAAAGTTGCTAGTTATAAGCGAAAACAAGGAATAGTGTATATGATTTCAGTAATCATTAACACTAAAAGTAAGGAACTTAAGGAAATTCCTGTAATATCAGAATACCTGGATGTATTCCCAGAAGAACTATCAGGATTACCACCAGATAGGGAAGTAGAATTTAGAATTCATCTAGTTCCTGTAACTACACCAATAGCTAAGGCACCCTATCGGTTAGCACCCACTGAAATGTTAGAACTAAAGAAGCAGTTAGACGAATTGCTCAGTAAAGGATTTATACAACCTAGTTCATCCCTTTGGGGAGCACCAGTGTTGTTTGTGAAAAAGAAGGATGGGTCAATGCGAATGTGTATCGATTATAGGGAATTGAATAAGGTCACAATTAAGAATCGATACCCATTGCCTAGAATTGATGATCTTTTTGATCAACTTCAGGGAGCTAGATATTTTTCTAAGATAGATTTACGCTCCGGATATCACCAGTTGAAGCTACAAGAAGAAGACATACCTAAAACCGCTTTCAGAACTAGGTATGGTCACTACGAGTTTACAATCATGCCATTTGGACTAACAAATGCTCCTGCAGCCTTTATGGACATGATGAATAGAATCTGTAAACCGTATTTGGATAAATTTGTAATTGTCTTTATCGACGATATACTTATTTATTCCAAAAGCCAGGGCTAGCATTGTGAGCACCTACATGCACTTCTAACCCTGTTAAGAAAAGAGAAGCTTTATGCCAAATTCTCAAAGTGTGAATTTTGCCTACAGGAAGTGCAATTCTTAGGTCACATGGTGAATCACGAAGGTATTCATGTAGATCTCTCCAAAATAGAAGCAATCACCAAATGGAAGGTCCCGCAATCAGCCACGGAAGTTAAAAGTTTTCTAGGATTAGTTGGTTACTATAGGAGATTCATTAAAGATTTTTCTAAGATAGCTGTACCATTAACTAAGCTAACCTGTAGAACAGTGAAGTTTGAATGAGGACCTAGGCAAGAAGAGGCTTTTCAAATTTTAAAGCAAAGGTTAACAAACGCTCCAATTCTTGCCCTACCAGAAGGAACAGAAGATTTTGAAGTTTACTGTGACGTTTCTAAGCTAGGATTAGGATGTGTGCTAATGCAACGCAAAAAGGTAATTGCGTATGCCTCAAGGCAGTTGAAAAAGCATGAGGAAAATTATACGACTCATGACTTAGAGTTAGGAGCAATAATTTTTGACCTTAAGATTTGGAGACACTACCTGTATGGAAGTAAGTTTACAGTCTATACAGATCATAAGAGTTTAAGGTACATATTTGGGCAAAAAGAATTAAACATGAGGCAAAGAAGATGGATGGAAATTCTAAGTGACTACTACTGTGATACTCAATATCACGAAGGAAAGGCAAATGTAGTAGCAGATGCCCTAAGTCGTAAGTATAATGAAAAACAAAGACGAATTCGTGCTCTTAGATTAAATCTTCAAGTAGATTTAATGGAATAACTGAAGAGCGTTCAAGAAACAGCAATCGAGGATGATGCTGAAGGAATGAAAGGAAGGATAAAAGAATTAGAGCAAGGGACTGATGGAATTTGGAGATTCCACCAGAAAAGAATTTGGGTACCTAAGCAAGGGAATTTAAGAGATAAGATTTTAGAGGAAGCCCATAAATCTATATATACCATACACCCTGGAAATAATAAGATGTATCAAGATTTAAGAAATAACTTCTGGTGGATAGGAATGAAAAAGGACATAGCTAGATATGTATCTAAGTGTCTAACTTGTTCGCAAGTTAAGGCAGAACACCAGAAACCCTCAGGGTTACTCCAACAATTAGAAATGACAGTATGGAAGTGGGAATTAATCACTATTGTAAGGACCTGCAAAAATGTCCATAAATGACCCGTAAGTGAAAACCCGGACCCCTGAAACCTTAATGCTCATTAAAAACCAAGAAAACAAGAATTTTGGTTTCCACGCTGGCCGCGTAAGCCACAAGGTAAGGCTACGCGGGCCGCGACAACTTAAAATTCCTCTGGATAAGCGCTTAGGCCACGTGTCGCACACGTGGCAGACCTACCTGTGACACGCTAGCCCTACACGTAGACTAGGGGGCCCTTGCGGGCCGCGTAAGACCTTGTTAAGGTTTACGCGGGCCGCGTAAAACTTGAAAAGTTGCTATAAATTGCCTGGCCCTGGGACTTGCTTCTGTGTTCGAAAGTTTTGATCAAAAACGAAGTATACTGCCTAAATTCGAAGTTTTAATTAGGGAAACGCTGCTACGAGTACAGGGTATTAACTCGATCACTGCTACGATACAATGTCCGATCGATTGAAACCGATCCGATGGATGTTTAAGTGCTGCCCGTATTTGGGCTATACTTTGTCATTCGTCGTCAGGGTTTTGATTTCGTGAGTTTATCGTAAATGTTGTATTAAGTTACTGACCTAGTTTCGTGTGCATTGTTATTTAACTAGGTTACAAGGCTAAATCAGTAGGCAAGGTTCTATCCAACTAAACTTGCAAAGTGAGTCATTCTCTTTTTATCAAATTGCTTTACAAAACCCTAAATGTTTTCCTGTTATACTTTGCAGTGATTAAGTCTTTGCTAATCTTTAATTACTGGCAGTATGTGGGGGTTTTGTGCACATTACTACTAACGATTTATCACTTTAGGTGGGCGAGCCTAATTGGTGATATGTCCACAGTCATAGATTCGGTCGAGTGACAGCTGAACCAGATAATTATATGATAGGGGCAAATATAAAACCCTTAATGCTGTAAATTATAACAATGTGTCATTTTGTGCAACTCGAGTGACTCGCCAGTATTTCCCCGCTGATAAAACCTTTTTAAACATGTTTCAGGTGACCTACTGTGAATCAAGGAAAAAGTGCTATGTAGCATTACAAGCTTGAAGAAGTGGCTCAATAAAAATAAAGAAACATGTTTTTGTAAAAACAGTGATTTCCTAGTGAAATCACCTTTATTGTAAATTATGGGCGTTATTCCCAAATTGTGAAATAAAATAATTGGGTATTTTCCATGTAAAAGATCCTGTTAATAATTCCGCTGCCAAATTAAATAAATACCACGGGTTTCTGTCCCGCGGCTCCTAGACCGGGTAACACCGGGACGGGGGCCGTGACAGAAAAAGGTGGTATCAGAGCCACTGATTTAAGCCAATTAGGTATTTAGAAATACTTAATTTTTCTGATTGCCATTCTGTGATTTTGTGAAAACTAAACTTACAATAAACAAAAATCTAATTTAAATTTGTGTGTTTCTTCATGTGTGTTATCAGCATGAATGAACTGTCGGAGGCACTCCGAAATATTTCTATTCATAGCACAGATATGGATACCACCGGCACCTTCACTTGTAACAACCCGCACTTTCGTGCGTTGTTACTACTCGCTACACTCGTTACGCCTAGAACCAGAGATTCGGATCATAATGTAACTATATCGCATACATCGCTATATCACAATATTTTCGCATATTATCGCATATTCTATCACTATCACATCACATTGCACTTGCTGACAACCACGAAGTTGTCAAGTGAGGACCAATTCTACCCTCCTTGATAGCCGTGGTGTGTCGTAGTGCCACTCATGACTCAAAACGCACAT
This sequence comes from Helianthus tuberosus, assembly GCA_030545235.1. NCBI lineage: Eukaryota > Viridiplantae > Streptophyta > Magnoliopsida > Asterales > Asteraceae > Helianthus > Helianthus tuberosus. The sequence goes on along the minus strand of CM060366.1, from coordinate 134,819,847 downwards.
TAACGTTCATGATGACATCAAGAGAGGACCTACTCTACCCTCCTCAATGACCATGAAGCGTCGCAAATAATCGCAAACTCGAAACAAAACCCGGTTTTTGTATCGCAACTTTGAATAATTAAATATATAATATGAATACGTACATACGGCCCCTTATGAATAATTAAATATATAATAAATACATACACGAAACTGTGTAACAAAATCATCGCAACACTCATTACACAAGTCGGATCGATAAAGCCCTGTCCGAACGGATGGCCCTGTCCGAACGGATGGACCTGTCCGAACGGATGGCCCTGTCCGAACGGATGGACCTGTCCGATCGGATGGCCCAAACACCCCTTCTTCCTTCCCCCTTTGCCTATAAGTACCTCATTTGTCACCTCAACAACAGTTGAGGTGACTGCTCTCGTTCGGCCAGACGCTGCTTCGCCATTTTCGCTCGTTTTCTCGCAATTCCTGGAAGATTTCAACCTAAACCCTGTACTTCTATGATCTACACTCAATTCTACACCTCTCTATCTTTTAAAAATCAACTTTTAACCGTGAAATCTACTGATTTGAGGTGTTCAAAGAGGATGTCATCAGGAGTTCATATGAACTTCAAAGTATGACCTCATTTTACCATGAACAACTCAGATCTGAGTGATTTCCACATGTTTTTATAACAATCTCACCTAGAATATTATGTACCTAATCAAAGTAATGTGTGATTCCGGGTTAGACATGGAAAAACCGTCAAAAGCGGTCAGATCTGATGGAACGGGGTGGTTCCCGGCCGTTAGAACGGGCCGAAATCGATGGAATTTCAGTAGTTTAAAACGACGACACATCATCTCAGACAATTCACCGGTATCCTTTCCAAAAACAATTGAGTGTGACATAATCAGAAAATTTGAACGAATTGCCGTCCGATCGAACGGCAAATCAAATTCAAACCATCTGATCGGACAACATGTCAGCTGACCGGACAACATGTCAGCCGATCGGACAACATGTCAGCCGACCGGACAACATGTCAGCCGACCGGACAACATGTCAGCCGATCGGAAAACATGTCAACCAACCGGATAGCATGTCAACCGATCGGATAACATGCCATCCGACCGGACAACATGTCAACTGACCGATAGCATGACAACCGATCGGATAACTTGCCATCCGACCGGACAACATGACATCCGATCGGATTACCACTAGCCCTATTATTCAACTTTTCACTCTGTAAAATGGTTTTCGAAAAGCTCTCACCAAGGACTCGACCATAACAATGACTCGAGCCACACGATGGATGGGAGGACGAATGCCAATAGCTGCATCCCAGTGGAAGCATAAGTCCTCTAGGCCAACGCGTGTGCATGAGCTTGTTGGGTATAGTTGGGTTACCTTGGGTAGTCGACGCCTAAACACCCAAGGCACTCCGAAATACTTTACTAAGCCTACGACTCGCTGGTTTTACACTTTGTTAATCTGAATTACGCGTTAGGTGTTATTTTACGCCTTACCGATTTCTCGATCTATCAGTTTTCGCTTCCTGTTTTCCAAAAACGCACAACTCGCACAACCATCGCAATCTAAAACGAAAACCGAATGTTTGCAACGAAACTAATGCATAATCTCTCGCCTTCGCTCTCGCTTTCTCACCTCAACGCGTCCTCGCATATTCTCAATCGACCTGTATGTGTATGATTACAAATTACATCTATATAAATATATATATACGTATAAACAAAAAAGTCATTGCGTGAGAACTTAGGAATTTCGTGTATCCTATGTGGCTCCTATGTGATTTCGCATTACTATTATATTATCGCATCAAGTTTTGAACGCGCTTAATTGCATCGCAAAACTCAAAAATCATTATGATCGAATCTCACTCCAAGTCTCTTTCTGTCTAGATGCCTTCCAACAACTCTACTTAGAGAATGTCAGCAAGGAGACGAGCCAAACGAAGGGACGAAAAGAGGATCGCCTCCCTTGTGGTCAAGGGAGTGGCCGAAATGATTCCTCAGATCGTCGCTCAGGTGCACTCTCTTAGCAAATCTCGAGCTTCTGAAGACGTCAAGACAAAAGAGCCGCAATCTACTTTTCTTTACAAACACTTCAAAGCCTGTGATCCGATGGAGTTCATGGGTGAAGGAGGTGTCTCTCAACTACTCCAGTGGTTCGATTCTATCGATGTCACCCTTCGACAGAGTGGGTGTCCCGATGATTTTCGTACTACTTGCGCTACCGGAGTATTTCAGTCGTGAGCACTCGACTGGTGGACCGCCGAACGCAACAAACGTGGGATCTCCGAGGCTTATGCTCTCTCATGGAATGAGCTGAAAGATCTCATGAAGAAGGAGTATTGCCCTCCCTACGAGATTTAGAAGTTGGAAGACGAATTTTGGAAAATCAAATAGGACGAAGGTGACAACGCTGGCTACACTGCAAGGTTCAAACAGCTGGGCATTGTTTGCCCAAGTCAAGTCGACACCTCAGGAAAAGCCATCGCAAAGTATATTCACGGCTTGCCTGAGTGTGTGGGCGACTTTGTCGAAGCTGCAAGACCTGCTACTATCGAAGAAACATACCGCTTAGCCGCAGAAATCAACAGCAAACGAGTCTTAGACGGATTTTTCTCCAAGAATCCAGTCAAGCAGGCTCATCAAGTAACTGTCATTGATTCCTCTGATGAATCTACCGACGGTTCATCTGACGATTCCTCCGAAGACTCCTCTGGAGATTATTCCAAGGATGTCTCCGGTGAGTCATCAGACGAATCTGCTAATGACACCGCATCATCCCAGGAAGCTCAGCCAAGCCGTAAACGAAAGACCGTGGGCCCAGACTCTTCAACAACTGGACTGTCGCAACCAGAACCTCTCTGAGCAGCACCAGTTCACTCGAAGCGCGCCTACAACGGAATTCATCCCCTGTGTCTCACGTGTACGTATCATCACCCGCCGGAAGCAAATTGTCGCTATTGCACAAATTGCAACTGGTATGATCATCATACACAGCACTGCCGCGCAGGACCGCAACCTTGAAGAATTAAAGCAACAACCGCAGTCTCCGCAGAAGTCCTCCACGACAACGTTATTTTGATTCTAATGTTGTTGTAATAAGTTAACTTCTTGCCGTAAAATTTTGTTGTGTATGGAGCTTACTTTATCTATCATCGCATTGTGGATTCTATTTTTCCCTCTTTCTTTCGCACTCGCGCACAATCTATATGCTAACACTATGTACTATATAATGCATTTTATCCCTATTATGCGTTCTTGAGATAAGGTACAATATACGTGCAAGAATCAACTAATCGCGGGTGCACACGGGATTATCTTGGTTAGTGCACAGAGATCGTAGTGAGTTTCAATGATGCCTCAAACGTTCAGGGCATGGTTAAGCATGGTGGATACGCCGCTGATACTTCCTATATATAAGCGTCTTGACCATGTCTGACGAAGTGCGACACCTATTCACGAAACAGAGGCGCGTGGTTGAAATATGACGGTGTTTCGCTACGCTAACCGAAATTTTGTGAAGAAAGTGCCATGTGGAGTTGGAACGTTGACCTATTATATTATTATTATGCTTATTTTCGACACACTACATTACATCGCAAGGCGTAACAATCTAATCGCAACTCAAGCGTGTACTCGCAAAGTTCTTTCATAAGTCAACACGCTCGCAATCGCATTATCGCTGGAATCTATCTCGCAATCTAAACCGCTTATTATGTGGCTCGAAATCGCAATCGCATATTGTGCATATCTCACAAACTCTACCACTGGTTATCGCTTATTGAGTGAATCGCTAACGCTTCTAGTGTGTTCTCGCTTAATCGCTTATGTGTGTGTACCATTTGTTATGCATCGCTCTATCGCTTATCACTTACTGGGTATCACTGGGTGTGGATTGCTTATCGTGGATCGCTAGAAGAGTATCGCAAATCACTCTTTTCGCTTTAACACACTTCGCGCCTACCTCATCGCTTCGATACTTTTATCGCCTATCGTCATCGCATATCACTATTCATGTTATCTGTGTTATGTTAGCACACATGACCTCGCTTCACGAGACAAAGCTAATAGGGCGGAAACATGGTGATGCTTTAACCATATTAGCAGGCTTTCGTGGAAAAAGGCCATGTGGGGCTAATGTTGTGGTGTGTTCAAGTCAATCGAATTGCATATCTCTATCGCTTGCAATACGACGACTGTCGACTATCGCTCGACGGTTGTCGCTAACGCTCGTCGCTATCGCTCGTCGACAACCGCCCATCATTTGTCGCCGCCGTCATCACTTACCATGTTGTGTTGGGTATTCGCTTATCGCTTTCCGCGTACCGCCTCTCGCTTATCGCCCTCACTTGTATCGCTGAACTGAGTTCGAAAACGACTTCATCGCTCAGTTCACCATTTCAAGACTTAATCCAACCCTTCTCGTTTGGATCAAGTCATCGCAATTCTGCCTGTACTTTGTCGACACGGATGACACTGCCTCACGAGACGGAAGCCATATGAATAAAACATGGTGGATACGCCGCTGGTACTTCCTATATATAAGTGTTTTAGCCATATTGTAGAACTTTCGCAGGAAAGTGCCATGGCGGGGCCGACCTTAAAATTAAATTTTTGGTATAATTAAAAGGCTTTGTTTACACAAATTTTAAAACTGACCTTTTCTTACAAAACTTTTCTAAGAACTAATCAAAACCTTTGTACAAAACGAGATTTTCTTGAGACATTGGTGTGACAATCGACTCAAGTCAATGCCGTGTGGCGAGAAAATTTCGTAAGACGAGCTTTGATCACTCTACAATCTTTTAGTAACCTAACAAAACCCTTCTCATCGTGCTGGTGCAAACCTCGCTACAGTTAACGCCGCACCGTGAGAAGATTTTTCATAAGCAAGTTTTTTTCTAATAAATCGATTTTTCAAAAACTTAAAACGCTTTGGAATCGCATTCTCGTGTGTGTTATTGCTTTTGGTTGTTCGAATCATATTTCTTGTCGCTCTCGCTGGTCTCCGCAAAGCTATCGCATGGTAATTCTCTATCGATCGCTCGCTATACTCGTCGCTTTTATCGCTACTCTCATTCGCATCAACTCTCGCAACCCTACTGGTGGATTAATTTCGGGACGAAATTTCCTAAAGCAGGGGAGACTGTAACAACCCGCACTTTCGTGCTTTGTTACTACTCGCTACACTCGTTACGCCTAGCACCAGAGATTCGGATCATAATGTAACTATATCGCATACATCGCTATATCGCAATATTTTCGCATATTATCGCATATTCTATCACTATCACATCACATTGCACTAGCTGACAACCACGAAGTTGTCAAGTGAGGACCAATTCTACCATCCTTGATAGCCGTGGTGTGTCGCAGTGCCACTCATGACTCAAAACGCACATTAATATTCACGATGACATCAAGAGAGGACCTATTCTACCCTCCTCAATGACCGTGATGCGTCGCAAATAATCGCATACTCGAAACAAAACCCGGTTATTGTATCGCAACTTTGAATAATTAAATATATAATATGAATACGTACATACGGCCCCTTATGAATAATTAAATATATAATAAATACATACACGAAACTGTGTAACAAAATCATCGCAATGCTCATTACACAAGTCGGATCGATAAAGCCCTGTCCGAACGGATGGCCCTGTCCGAACGGATGGACCTGTCCGATTGGATGGCCCAAACCCCCCTTCTTCCTTCCCCCTTTGCCTATAAATACCTCATTTGTCACCTCAACAACAGTTGAGGTGACTGCTCTCGTTCGGCCAGACGCTGCTTCGCCATTTTCGCTCGTTTTCTCGCAATTCTTGTAGGATTTCAACCTAAACCCTGTATTCTATGATCTAAACTCAATTCTACACCTCTCCATCTTTTCAAAATCAACTTTTAACCGTGAAATCTACTGATTTGAGGTGTTCAAAGATGATGTCATCAGGAGTTCATATGAACTTCAAAGTAAGACCTCATTTTACCATGAATAACTCAGATCTGAGTGATTTCCACATGTTTTTATAACAATCTCACCTAGAATATTATATACCTAATCAAAGTAATGTGTGATTCCGGGTTAGACATGGAAAAAACGTTAAAAGCGGTCAGATCTGATGGAACGGGGTGGTTCCCGGCCGTTAGAACGGGCCGAACTCGATGGAATTTCAGTAGTTTAACACGACGACACATCATCTCAGACAATTCACCGGTATCCTTTCCAAAAACAATTGAGTGTGACATAATCAGAAAATTTGAACGAATTGCCGTCCGACCGGACTGCTATCCTATCAAACGACAAATCAAATTCAAACCATCCGATCGGACAACATGTCAACCGATCGGACAACATGTCAGCCGATCGGACAACATGTCAATTGATTAGACAACATGTCAGCCGACCGGACAACATGTAAGCCGATCGGACAACATGTCAATCGATCGTACAACATGTCAGCTGATCGGACAACATGTCAACCAACCGGATAGCATGTCAACCGATCGGATAACATGCCATCCGACCGGACAACATGTCAACCGACCGGATAGCATGACAACCGATCGGATAACTTGCCATCCGACCGGACAACATGACATCCGATCGGATTACCACTAGCCCTATTATTCAACTTTTCACCGTTTAGTTACACCGCGCCTCGCTTACGCTACCATTCCATGTTTATGCTAACTCAGGCGCACTCTAAATTAATCCAATCAAGTTGTGTTCTCGCTAAATACGTACGGTGAGTATACTCAAATCCCTTTTAATCGCATTTTTGGGTGTAACATACGTTCCTAATAAATCAAACTTATCAAACGAATTATTCAATCAATCTATTATCACTTGCGAATAATTGTTATGCAGATTTACACGTGATGCTAGTTACATATGTGTTAGGACTTATACTCGCGAGGTCCCGCCTTAACTAGTATAGTACTATAGCACCCGACGGGGTCTAGTTAGGATGAATAGCAATCGCAATCGCAGCTCGAGTAACTTAGCTGGTAGTATCTGTCTTATGTGCATATATGTTGAGGTATCTCGTTTATGTATTTGGTAATTCGCAACACTTTTAACTATTTTATCGCTACACTATCAAAACTTGTATACTCGCCAATACTTTTGTATTGACGTTGTTTTAACTTATGTTGCAGGTTAGATCGCTATCTACATCAAATCAAGCTAGGAAGTCTAGAAACTCGCCTAAAATCTAGGTTGTCGGATTTGTATTGTTCGAGAGGACAAGAAATCTGTGATAACTTATGTGATTGTATTATTTGTTAGTATGGGATAACGAATGTAATAAATATTATCGCAATATAGTTGTTATGGATTCTCTTGAGCAATCTGATTCGCCTAGTGTCGCACCCCGATGATTCCGCCATCGGTTGGGGTGTGACATCACTGGCTACCAGGCTGATACTGAAGAGCCAATAGTATTCCAAGCCCAACCTCAGGAGAAACCCAAGTCGAAAAGGAGAAGGAGAATCATAGGCTGGAGACGCGGATGGAGGAAGAAACCAGCTGCACAGAAGGTTAAAAAGACCGAGGATCCCAAGGATAAAGGCAAAGGAAAGGAGATCGGGGAAAGTTCAGGGCAAGCCCATGAAATGCCACCGTGGGAGGAGCTGGACCGCAAACTGGCAAATAGCGACCTCATCGGACCTGTCGATGAAAACTTCTTCAATTACCCAGCTGAAGCACAACTTCCAGTTAATTTGGAACCTGCTATCCCAGATCTTATTATCAACCCCGACCCCTACAAGGAGAGCTGGAAGAATGGTTGACAACTGACTGGCAATTTCAGAATCTCTTGAATAACCCAAACACCTTTTTTCCCAGTTTGACCCTGAGCCTGCACCAAACCCACCTATGAGCACATAAAACTTGGCTGAACTCCGCCACTATGGTGAGGAACTGGTGGACGCAGGAAATAGAATCCGGGAAGTGGGGGGGAGGATATCATGGAAATACGACGAGAGGGAACGTCGTTTCTGAAGTCCCAGCTGACGGGATCGTATGTGGTTGTGTGGTTACGTGTTTAATAATAATAAAATAATAATAAATATTAATAAAAATATAAACATATAAAATAACTTAAAATAAAACTTTTGTAATATAACTTGTGTGTACGAATGCCTACTAATATATAAAAATATCAACGTCACAAAGTCGACAATTTTGGCTATACGTGTTAACATGATTGTGTGTGATTGCTTTATTGCGTTTGGTTGTTATTTATTTTGTGCCAATGACTTATATATATTGTTAATTATCAGATGGAACACGCTGGTAATGAACCAGTTAACAAAGTTAACCAATCCGAACAAAACAATGAAGATCACTTTCTTAATAGGCAAGATATAGAGAATATCGTTGCCAAGGGAATAGCAAATGCTATCCCAGCAATCGTCGCTGCTGTCAAAAGCCCTGTTGAGCCTTTGCAAGCTCACCCCAGTAAACGCACGCGCGACGATAATTTTAGTAATAGTGTTAACGGAGGCGACAATAATGACAACGTGATCCAAGCCCCAATACTTAAGAAAATGAAAGTTGCAACACCTGGTTGCACTTATAAAGAATTTCTTGCATGTAAACCTATTGAATTTGCAGGCAATGAAGGGGCAACTGCGGCACTACGTTGGTTGGAGAAAACCGAGGCAGTGATTAAAATAAGTAAATGTGCCGAGGAGGATAAGGTCATGTATGCTTCTCACCTTTTTAAGGAAGAGGCATTAGAATGGTGGAACACGGTACTGCAAGCCAAAGGAAGTGACATGGCTTATGCCATGAGTTGGGAAGAATTTAAGCGTCTAGTGGAAAGGAAATTCTGCCCCGAATATGAGAAGGAACAAATGGCGAATAAGTTCCTGAGCCATAGAATGGTGAATGTTGACTGTCGAGGGTATACTTCGAATATGCCAGAATTGTACCAACTCTGGCTTCGCCAGAACCGGTACTTATTTCTCGCTATATCTGGGGTTTAATTAGCGAGATTCGTGATATCGTCAAGGCTGCAAGACCCCGCACAATTGACGATGCAGTGGAGTTAGCCAACACCTTAACTGACGGGCTGGTGCGAACGCGAGAAGAAAACAGGAAAAAGGAGTTACCCAAAATATCACCCAAGGATTTCGTGTGGGTAATAATACTAACTTCAAGAAGAAGGGAACTGGGTCCTCTTCCACCCCGCCATTTTGCAGGAATTGCAAAAAGAAACATTTTGGAAAATGTAGAGAAAATTGTAATTTCTGCAAAATTCCGGGCCATCGGGAGGAGGAATGTAAAAAGAAATCAAAGATCTGCTACAACTGTGGAGAGGCTGGGCATTTCAGACTAGAATGCCCTAAATTAGTCAAACCAACAGATAACAAGGCCAAACCTGCTGAAGGAATTAGTAAGAAGAACGTAAGAGCCTTCCAATTAACCACACAGGAAGCCAAACTAATTCCCGACGTAATAACTGGTACGTTTCTGGTACTCAACGTTTATGCGAAAGTATTATTCGACTCTAGAGCAAACCAAAGTTTTATAAATACTTCTTTCTGCCAAGCTCTTAAGCTACCTTTAACCAAACTTAGGCAAATTTATACCGTAGAAACGGCAGACGGGAACTCTGTTAACATAGATATGGTTTTTGCAAAAAGAAATTATAGAACTTTTAGGTCATAAATTTTCTGCAAACCTATTACCTATGAATTTAGTTGGATTCGATGTTGTATTAGGAATGGATTGGTTAGTAGCCAACCATGCTCGAATCCTCTGTGATAAGAATTCCATAGAAATTCATACACCATCAGTAGAAATAATCGTGGTTACAGGAGATAAGCCATGTAAATCAATGAAGTTCATTTCTGTAATGAAAGTTGCTAGTTATGAACGAAAGCAATGAATAGTGTATATGATTTCGGTAATCATTAACACTAAGGGTAAGGAACTTAAGGAAATTCCTGTAGTATCAGAATACTCGGATGTGTTTCCAGAAGAACTACCAGGCTTACCACCAGATAGGGAGGTAGAATTTAGAATTCATTTGATTCCTGGAACTACGCCCATAGCTAAAGCACCCTATCGGTTAGCACCCACTGAAATGTTAGAACTGAAAAAGCAGTTAGATGAATTGCTTAGTAAAGGATTCATACAACCTAGTTCATCTCCGTGGGGAGCACCAGTGTTGTTTGTGAAAAAAGAAAGATGGTTCAATGCGAATGTGTATCGATTACAGGGAATTGAATAAGGTTACAATTAAGAATCGATACCCATTACCTAGGATTGATGATCTTTTTGATCAATTGCAAGGAGCTAGATATTTTTCTAAGATAGATTTATGCTCAGGATACCATCAGTTGAAAGTACAAGAAGAAGACATACCTAAAACTGCTTTCAGAACTAGGTATGGTCACTACGAGTTTACAGTCATGCCTTTTGGACTAACAAATGCTCTTGCAGCATTCATGGACATGATGAATAGAACCTGTAAACCGTATTTGGATAAATTTGTAATTGTCTTTATTGACGATATACTTATTTATTCCAAAAGTCAGGACGAGCATTGTGAACATCTACGAGCACTCTTAACTTTGTTAAGAAAGGAAAAACTTTACGCCAAATTCTCAAAGTGTGAATTTTGGCTACAGGAGGTGCAATTTTTAGGTCACATGGTGAATCACGAAGGTATTCACGTAGATCCTTCCAAGATAGAAGCGATCACCAAATGGAAGATCCCGCAATCAGCTACGGAAGTTAGAAGTTTTCTACGATTAGGTGGGTATTATAGGCGCTTCATTAAGGATTTCTCTAAGATAGCGGTACCATTAACTAAGCTAACATGTAAAACAGTTAAGTTTGAATGGGAACCTAGGCAAGAAGAGGCTTTTAAGATTTTAAAGCAAAGATTAACAAGTACTCCAATTCTAGCCTTACCGGAAGGGACAGAAGATTTTGAAGTTTATTGTGATGCTTCTAAACTAGGATTAGGAGGTGTGTTGATGCAACGCAAAAAGGTAATTGCGTATGCCTCAAGGCAATTGAAAAAGCACGAAGAAAATTATACGACTCATGACTTAGAATTAGGAGCAATAATTTTTGCCCTTAAGATTTGGAGGCACTATCTGTATGGAAGTAAGTTTACAATCTATACGGATCACAAGAGTTTAAGGTACATATTTGGGCAAAAAGAATTAAACATGAGGCAAAGAAGATGGATGGAAATTCTAAATGACTACGATTGTGATATTCAATATCATGAAGGAAAGGCAAATGTAGTTGCAGATGCCCTAAGTCGTAAGTATCATGAAAAGCAAAAGCGAGTTCGTGCTCTTAGATTAAGTTTATAATTAGATTTAATGGAACAACTGAAGAATGTTCAAGCAACAGTAATCAAGGATGATGCTGAAGGAATGAAAGGAAGAATAAAAGACTTGGAGCAAGGGGCTGATGAAATTTGGAGATTTCACAAGAAAAGGAGTTGGGTACCTAAGCAGGGAGAGTTAAGAAATAAGATTTTAGAGGAAGCCCAAAAATCTAGGTATACCATGCATCCTGGTAATAATAAGATGTACCAAGATTTAAGGAATAACTTCTGGTGGATAGGAATGAAAAAGGATATAGCTAGATATCTTTCTAAGTGTCTAACTTGTTCGCAAGTTAAGGCAGAACACCAGAAACCTTCAGGATTACTCCAACAACTAGAAATGTCTGTATGGAAATGGGAACTAATAACAATGGATTTTGTTACTAAGTTGCCTAAAACTAGGAAAAGTAACGACGCAATTTGGGTAATTGTGGATCGATTAACCAAATCAGCTCACTTTCTGCCAATGAAAGAAACCTTTAGTATGGAAAGGTTGGCAAAGTTATACGTGGACGAGGTAGTGTCTTTGCATGGAGTCCCACTCTCCATTGTATCGGATAGGGATAGTCGCTTCACTTCACATTTCTGGACAAGTTTCCAAGAAGCCATGGGGACGCGATTAAATTTAAGTACAGCTTACCATCCCCAAACAGATGGACAAAGTGAAAGGATGATCCAAACCCTGGAAGACATGCTTAGGGCATGTGTAATAGATTTTGGTGGAAACTGGGATGAACAACTACCCTTAATCGAATTCTCCTATAATAATAGTTATCATACAAGCATCGAAGCTGCTCCATTCGAAGCACTGTATGGACGAAAGTGCAGAACTCCAGTTTGTTGGGCAAAAATAGGAGAAAATCAATTATCAGGTCTTGAGATTGTGCAGGAAACCACTGACAAAATCACTCAAATCAAGGAAAGACTAAAAACGGCTCGAGATCGCCAGAAGAGTTATGCAGATAATCGACGCAAGCCACCGGAATTTCAAGTCGGAGATAAGGTACTCTTGAAAGTTTCTCCTTGGAAGGGAGTAGTTCGGTTCGGTAAGAAAGGAAAGCTAAGTCCAAGATACATAGGACCCTTCCCAGTAATACAACGTATTGGACCGGTTGCCTATCGTTTACAACTACCAGAAGAACTAGCTGGAGTACACGACGTATTTCATATATCCAACCTCAAGAAATGTTTAGCAGACGAATCCCTGGTAGTACCTGATGTGTGCAAAATGCAACATATATATTACATCAATTGTGGCATAAAACTAAACCTTTTTTAGTACTAATGTTGGAAAAAGTGTGCTTTTGTCTTCCTTTTGTATTTTCAGGATTAAATGAGCTCAAATTAACAAAAGAATAAAAAAGATAGCAAAATCTAACATAAATACAAGAAAAGGAACAAACGTGACATGCCCGACCCCACGACAGCATCTTCCCAAGCAAAACAAGAAGACAGAAGACTGAACACGCCCCGTGCTCAGCCAGCACGGGGGCGTGCCCAAGTGTCAGCAGAAAAGACAAAGTGGTAGAAGCTTCTATTGCCCACCACGGGGCCGTGCTCAGCGGGCACGGGGCCGTGGTCAACTATAAGATTCGCAGAATCCAGGCAAATCTTCATAGTACATATATGCTTCTGCACACGGGGTCGTGCTCAGCGGACACGGGGGCGTGGTCAACTAATACAGACAAGCTGCAATAAATGAAGAAAGAGAAGGATGTGGACACGGGGCCGTGCCCACTGGACACGGGGCCGTGCCCGAGCTTCTGTTCAGCCTATAAATAGGAGTGCTTGGCTCAAGCTCAAACCATCCCTTGGCACACCACCTCTCTCACACTTCACCCACCACCCACCACCACCATAACACCATCATCCACCACTATCATCCATTGTCCATCATAGAGTGTGTGAGTCGTCTCGGGATCCAAGATTGATCGTAAGAGTTCTTGACAATCAAGGCCATGTTTGCCTAAGTCTCTTACATCACTTGGTGAAGACAAAGTGTCTAGTGTAATACTTTTTATTTTTAATCTTTTCGCACTTTTTAATTGGTTATGTATTAATGACTTTAATAACTAGTTTCTTATGTTGAAGGTGATTCTTCCTTATCGTTTGTCCGTGGTGTCTTGGCATTATTTTACTGTCTATATAAAATAAAAGATTTTCACCATTCATATCTCCACGATCTATATGGAGGTATGTTGGCTACCTGGTCGGGGGTTAAAGGAACGGTTTGGTAAGAGTCTAGCCGTTGTTCAACGTTTAGAGATCCTGCAAGGGACCTGGGTCAAATTTAGTAGGACCTCCTTCAATACTTAACGGTATTGGATGGCGGGGGTCCAAACTCTTTGATCCCCTCATAAGTTAAACTACTATTAATACTATAACCCGGCTACTTAGGACTGTATCCTTGCTGACATAGACTACTTAGCCGAGGGTAACGTCACCTTCAAAAGAGGGGCCTACCATAATTTGCATTAATAACTTAATTAATTATCTTTCAATAATCCGACCCTTTAGGATTGTATCCTTGCTGACTTAAACTACTGGGTTGAGGGTAACGTCACCTCCAAAAGAGGGGCCTACTACAATAACTAAGATAATCTCTTAAATAGTGCAAAAGTGCGGAAATAATCAAAGGTTACACTAAACACGAGTCGGAGCCAAGTGATTCATCTTGTCTATCTGTTTTTCTTTTATTTTTATTTTTCAGCGTTTTAGTTAATTTTTATTTTCTTAGTTTAAAACATTTTTTCTAAACTTTTGATTTGATTAGACGTTGAGGATAAACCGGTACCAAAAGCTCTTGTGTCCTTGGACGACCTCCGTATCTTGCCAACACTATACTACGCTCACGATGGGTGCACCTGCCCATATGTGTGTTTAGTGTTAGTAAATATCGTGTTTTATAAATTTAAAACTTGGCTAAAAAGTGTTAAAAAGGGCTTAATAAATATATTAAAAACTAACGACACTTCACACGCATCAAGTTTTTGGCGCCGTTTCCGGGGACACAAGGATTTTAAGAAAGCTTAAAATCGACGGCCTAATCAGTTTTGCAAAACCTTTTTAAAACGCGCTCACATTTTTCTGCATTTTAGTTTAGTTTTGCATTTACAGTAACCTGAACACGGGGCGTGCTCGCTGAACACGGGGCCGTGCTGCACATTTTCATAAAACACCCAGTAACAGTTGTGACAACCCTCACCAAACCAGGTATCCGTACGAATTAATTAATATTTAATTTGTGACAACCCTCACCAAACCAGGTATCCGTACGACTTAATTAATGATTAATTACTGCTTAATTACTGTGCTTGTTTGAACTAGCTGATGAACTGCTACTTGATATCTGATACATGTACTTACTTGCATCATACTTTACTTATCGTCACTACATTATTTACATGCTGAACCCTAGTGACAACCATGATGCACAAAAAGCACAGTAGCACAATAGCGGATAACCTATTGAACATGTTGATAAAGCCAGCATCAGGCAGACACTGCCTCTAAGGCCTGTAAGAGCCTGAGATGTTTTGCTACACTAGTAGTGAGTGTAGGGATATAAGGGTTGTGGAACTGCGTCTCTAGGGATAAGTCACTATGACTGGATGTGCCTAAAACGTACTCTAAGTACAAAACTCAGCACTTTACACAATAATTCAGCTTTTAGCTAACTAGTAAAGTTCCAAAACATGAGAAAAATAATACTAGACACTTTCCAAAGTGTCAGGAGTAAGCTGTGTCACTAAAGAGAGTAATAACGACACTTTAAAGCTTTATTAAGCGCTTTAACGGATTACTATTCAACCGAACAACCGGACTATACCTGGGACATGAAAATATTGTTATTTCATTATTTATCTTTTTCTGAGCTAGTTAGGGTCCCTGATTACCCTAACACCCTTTGTAACGCGTGACACACAAGTAACCAAGTTAAATACTTAACTAACTTGGTTTAACCTAACTAATACCTAACTAATGGTTAGAATTGAACTAGTACCCCCCCATCCTAACCGTCCCCAACCATGGGGGACACTCCTTGTGTACTTAATTATTATAAAAATCCAAATGTTTAGTATCTAATAGACATAGTGTCCATTGGTTAATCACATTAGAAATTACCTATAAGTTCATGCTTATGTCTACATGATCATTCCATCACCACAACTCCACACAAAACTCTCTCTCTTGCCCTCTAGAGCTCTTGGCCGAGATCCCCTTCACACCCATCCATTTTGTCGAGTTTGATCATCACATTCCAAGGTTATACAAGTATCAAGGATCCCGTATTAGGAAGCTCGGTGCAAGCGGAATGCGAAGGACCTCTCTACTTTGCTTTTACCCACCCATTTTGCGCGTAGATTCTTCCCTAGCCTCGAGCTAGTGGTATGATGTTTAAATCTCTATCATGAACTAATCTAAAGTGGTTAAAAGGATTTGTATAGGTTAAATCTCGTTAAAATGCAAATTGATGCACAAAAGTCCACTAAAAACACTTCAAATGGTGGTTAATAGCTTATATGTTGTGTAAATGATGTAGTATTTGAAATGTGTGATTATCTAGACCCGATCTATGTTGTGGTAGCTCGGATCATCGTTTAACCCGGTATAGTCATGTTCTTGAATCATGACACAAAGCTATTTTAGAAGTAACAAGGGTTAAAAGGTGAAACTCTACCACACATGAAACATGAACTTGTGTAAAAATGTTTTACTTGTGTAAAAGTGTTTTAACTTGTACAATAGTGATTAAAACTAGCAGATCTACGCATCTGCAAGTGGTATTTTCAAAGAACCACGTATCAAAGAAATCATGTATTTTAAAAGATGGATTTTACACTAACACGCATGATTTTTATAAACCACAAGTGTGTAAACACTTGTGAAATGAAAAGATCCAACAAAATAACAGTTTTTGTAAAAAGATGACGGGAAGTTGTATAGATGGATTTTCTCTAAAAACGAGGTTTTTACAAGATCAAATTACCTTATATGAAGATCTACTAAATTTAAAGGGATTTATACCACAGTTTTGGGAAAACTACAAGTTCATGTAAATTTTGGCAATTTACACATATGTTGATTTGTTGTTGTGAGAAAAGTTGTTCTGAGCAAATAAAGAAAATTGTTGAGTTGATTTGATAAAAGAAAATGATACGCTTGAAAGCGTGGCCACCTCCAGTTACAGAGGAAACTCTGGCGAAATTTTTCTAACAACCTAACACTTAGAACTATTTACACTACAAGTGTTAGAATTGTTTTGACATGTTTTCGAAATATAAATTTCGCCATGACTTTATTTACTAAATATTCGGAGGTGGGATTTTCACAAAATTTAACGTGATTAATATATATTTTTTTTCACACACTGTTTATGATTATTTTGTGAAAATACATAAATATTATTTTTCGAGTAAAAATAATATTTACGAACATTAACGATCCCAAAATAATACGAACGCTTTCACCATAAATATATAAGTTACACCGGTAAGTATACTACCACTCGATTGTCAAAACGTAACTTACGCACTTACGGAAGTATTTATGAACGCGTATGTTAACAACGTATTATTGGGGAAAAATTATGTGAAATGAAAATATAATATTTTTGAGAAAAATACTTATATTTTGGATTTGGAAATATATATATATTAAGTGAGACTTAATGATATAATTTGAACGCACATGTATTGAATCCCCCATCCTTGGGAAGGAGATTAACTACCAAGTAAATACAGAATGTAAACACGAAATAGTTGTCTAACTATTTCCCAAAGACTTAAACTATAAAGCTAAGGCACGGCCGTCCGTCTAATAGAAATTAGCACCTGTAGGTCGTCGCACAGCTGCGTGAGCAGGAGATACTTGGTAGAGACGCTTCACTGTGAGTTCATGTCCCCCTTTTCTCTAACTGTTTTCAGTTTTCTTAACTGCGGGGGTGAAATACATGTTACTCTGATTACAAGTACTTTCTACATGGTATGGTTAACGTAAGGAGGTTTACTACTTAGATCATGTGAATGGGTAGGCAGAAACACCGAGGGACGTAAGCGGTAGATCTATCTGGGTGTAGCGAGCCCAACTCTAGGCCCAACAGAACGGACCTCTAAGAGGCCCAGCAGAACGGACCTTGAGTGACTTTGTACCCAACGCAAAATCTGCTAGGTTGAGTCTTCCTACTTGCACTTCACACATACTAATGGCCTTGCAAACCATTGGTGATCTCTTTTCCTTACACTGCTACATACCAGGGAACTTTTATACTTACAAGTGTTTTACATACTCACTTACACATGAACTCGCTCAACATTATTGTTGATTTTTCAACTTACATGTATTTCAGGAAATTAAAGATCTGGCACGGTATGTTATGTTTTCCCGCTGCAAAAAGGGTTCCAAGGTCATCCCAGTTTAGGAAATGTGACTCTTTCCTGGACAAGTCACAAATCTTAAACTGCGTTTATTTCATGTTAATGGTTATGTTGTTAAAGACAATGTTTTATATTATGATGTTGTAAGTCTCTAAGACAATGGTAAGTTACTCTGGTTTTTAAAACTTAATTAAATGGATGATCTTGCATGATTTTATTTCATATAGCTTTGTTATGATTAAGCTATGGTATTAAGAAGTCACACCAAATTAACCACGCTTCCGCAAAGCCAGGGTGTGACAGCTTGGTATCAGAGCTCTGATCATAGCGAACTAGGATTCTTTCTCGAGTCTAGACTATGATCACTAGGGCTCTCACGAAAACATTTTTCTGCATACCACTTAAGTCCAGATCCAAAACTTTTTTTACAAACAAATGTTGAGCACATTTTATTATTTATAGGCTCAGCCTAGAAGGGTTGAGGCTCGGTCTGAGAGGCCGAGGCTCGGTCTGAGAGATCGAGGTAGATGGCTAGTGAGACTAGGAAGAGTAGGCTCAGTCATGGAAGCTGAGGCTCGGTATTGGAGACCGAGGCTCGGTCTGAGAGATCGAGGTAGTTGGCTAGTTGGACTAGGAAGAGTAGGCTCAGTCTTGGAAACTGAGGCTCGGTATTGGAGACCGAGGCTCGATCTGAGAGGTCGAGGTAGATGATAGAGCAGTCTTAGAGACTGGGAGAAATTGGCTAGTGAGACTAGGAGAATTATGTGATATCTTACTTGGTGACTTATGTGATTATCTGATTGTATGACTGATTATTTGAGCATATTTGTGTTACAGACTCATGGATTCAGCCGATACTGGCGTTTCGGACACCACTGCACCCATACCTATCATATCTGATGACCCCACATCCTCCGAGCACGAGGTGCACACATCTGACTATACCTGTACTGACGAGGATGATTTCCAGCCTTTCGCACTACCCGATGGTGCTGATGAGCCTGCAGATGACCCTCCCGCTGAGTACCTACCTCTAGTAGAGATTCCGGCTCCTATACCCTTAGCCGTTTATCCAGCATATGATCTTCTTCTTGACGCCGAGGCTGATGGCGATATTGACCTATTTGAGGATGAGCCCTTTGAGGATGAGATCCAGGGCGAGGCCCTTCTTCCTCCGGACGATCTTCTGATGATCGCTGACGTTCCTGCTGAGGATTCGCCTGCACATTCTCCTGTCCCAGACTCCTTCGAGTCTGTGGCATCCGCACCTTCTCACACATTGAGCGCACAGCACTTTGCGCATGATTCTGATCCTGACCAGGCATCCTCTGTTGCACCTATTCCCAGCTTTACGTTTGACCATGATGACATAGAGGATTCTGATCCTATCTTTCCCCCGGGATACGACCCGGATCGTGATATCGAGTTTATACCTATGGATCAGCCCATGGAGGATCCAGCTGACCCAGTAGACCCTATCGACCCCGAGTTTGACTTCGAGATGACTTTTGATGATCCCGAGCCTGTCGTCGCTCCTGAGCAGGCAGCCGCTCTAGACCCCATACTTGAGCATGATCCCGTACATGCTGACATCCCTATTGAGCCTGTTATAGCAGACCCACCTATTGATGATCTCCCCGTGGATGTTCCTTTGATAGAGGGCGATCATGTTGTTGTTGATCTTGTTGTTCCTCTACCTGTTGTTGATATACCTGTTGACCATCCTGTTGAGCACTTTGCACCTGTTCACCCTTTTGTTGCTCCCCCACCTGATCCCGTTCCACTAGAGCCCGAGCATGCACTGTTCGCGGCACACATGGATCCACCAGATGAGCATGCACAACACGGTTGGATACCTGCTGATGAGGATGTTCCACCATTTCCCCCTCAGATCCCTGATACACGACATGTTGATTTTTCTTTTCAGGTTCCTCAGTTTGTACCTCCAGCGAGGGCTGGAGAGGGTTCTTCAGCCCATCCTTTTGGGCATGTACCGATGTCTATCCCTTTCATGCCCCAGATGTCATCTGTTCCACCCTCTGTTGCTCCATTTCATGTGGCACCTTTTGATCCCACCGGTGAGCCATTCCTTTGGGCACCAGACTCTGCTGTACCGCCTACTGACCCCTACCATCGTTTCCACATGGGGTATACTATCGAGGACGTTTTGATGTCCTTTGTCGCCCAACACGAGTCGCACACGCAGCGCATCCAGGAGCTTGAGAGAGCTCAGCTGCCGCCATGCCAGTGCCATGGTCAGACACACTCTCCTCTGCAGACATTTCGACCCTTACCTCCGGATTATGCTGCCCGTCTCTTTACACTAGAGCAGCAGGTTGCTTCTATCATTCGTACCCAGCGAGCCATGGAGGAGGACTGGCTCCAGTTACGTCGTTTGTTTTACACCCACTTTCCCCCTCCTCCACCACCATCTGTATAGAGCTCATCAGTGCTGTTTGGGTAGACAAGGGTGAGAAGACGGCGATTGTTGGACTGCACAGCATTTTTGGAGACTACTTTATGATCCTGACTTTTGTTGACATGTACTTGATGTTGTATTTGACACTGACATGATATAGTTTTTGGACAGGGGTTGTCACACCCCCAAAATACCACCCATGGAAACCTATGTTAGGCGTGTGACAACCAATAACGAGCCACTAATCATGTTGAACTCATAACACGTTTAAAAATGAAATTACCAATTATTAATGAAATATACCAACAATGAGTTTAATGAAAACCAACAAGTTCAGCGGAAGCAATAAGTAAATCAAGTTTAACTGTATCAAAGCAAGTATGTAATATCAACAACCACATTGTGAGTATCCAATCAGCTCGACACATGACCACTCCAGCTACTTCAGACATCAAGTTCCAAATCCAAATAATCTATCGACCTGCGAGCATGTAACAAGTGTATCAGACAAAGCTGGCGAGTCCACAGTTTAAGAAAACGTTTATTACCAGTTGAATGTAAAACAGTTCAATAACCAATGCAAGTAATATTGTTAATATCTCAATTCCGAACAAGACGGCTCCTGAAATACATGACTGCCCTTCCCACGTACTCCTATCTAGTACTGGGCCCCGACTGGGTCATTAGATCATATCCGTCCTATCTAGGAGCGGTGTGAGGGTGCCAAACCTAAGTAGCGCTACCAACTAATACCCGTTACCCTCCAGGTAACATAATAAGGGACTTACAAGAGTGATAGGTGAGAATATTAACCAATATACCCGTTTTTACCCAAAGACTTATCCCTCCACGGGATACCCACTGACTGTCCCCAACCACTGGGATGCATGCTCGAATGTAGTGAACTCACCTTAGATTGCTCGGTATGTCACACTACTTTACCCATTCCAAGTTGGTCAACCAAACCCTACCGTGGTTACCAAAAACAATCAGTTAACATGCACAACAATCACATATTCCGCATTCATGTTATGTACAAGAAGCACTCATATTGCACGCGTCATAATAGTTAACACAAAGTCCATTTTCATCAAGTAATCACTTAACATGTACTCAGATCTTATACAAGACACATACAGTGACACATATTCAAGTCCATAATACACTAACATGTAATAGTTTAACCCTTGTTCACTTGAATATGTGACTTGTCATGAATTGTTATTCTACCCGACCCAACTTGCAACATTCTGTCCGATACTAGCGGCCCAATGACTAGGATGCAACCCAACTGTTTTACCCATGTATGGCTCAACCCATATTGTAATTTATCAACTCACTTTGGTAGCCCATAGTGGTTATTTTATCATCGGCCCAAATCGAGATTCCATAATGTAATTTCATTCTTTAATAAACCATGAATAGCAATTTACTTATACCAAATCATCTGAATCAGATTATCACAATCACATTAATCGACCCGCATATCAAATCACGACCCATGAGTATCATCTGATTGTTACTAAAACTATAATATTTAACATGTTGATTCCACTTAATTAAATAAAAGGGATCGGCCCATCAAGGAACTTCAGCCCACATATCTTGATGATTATAGAAAACAACACAAGTTAGCATAATATCATGACCATTCTATAATCTCATGCATCTACTGACATCACCCATGTACAAACAAAGGAAAACATTATAACATGTGCTTCCTGTTAAATGCATACCCTTAATTCAAGACATCAAGTAGACAACTTTTTCCTTGTCATTATTTCATGCATGTGAGATGAATTAATATGCAGCCAATATGAATTACACGTGCAGACCAACAACAACTGTTTTATTATTTTCCTTATATTATATTCGGACTTCTGTGCATGATAACACAATTACATTCGGACCACTACCAATAAACAAGTTCAGCGATTTCTATGTGATTAAGTTCTGACATTCATCAATGCAATTTATATTATATGCGCAGACAACCTTAGGAGAGAGAACAAGGTCGGACCTTTATTAATCAACAACATGTGCGAACATAATTAATCTACCAGTGATTATGAACAATTGACCAGAGACTGAAATCATATTTTCATCATATATTATGATACAAATATTGTCTATAACCAAGAATTATCATCAAGCAATCAGTCAACTATCAAGATGAATCCTAGGAATCCCTACACACACTACGAAATCAGTTGACATTACATGAATTTTGTATTCATCGAGGACCTATTATCACCCAATAACATCGAGTATCATGCACACAAATAACCATGGCATCACATGTCAAACAATCACACTTCAACAAGAGGACTCGAATCAAACAGTGGAATTAGTGCACTAACCGAGAAGGACCTGATATAAGTCACGAAGATCTTCGAGGGAAGGATTGGGTTGCCATGGGTTATGCAAGGGAGAAGAGAGGAGTTAGGGTTTGTTATAACACCTCCTTACGTATACGCATAAAAGACCGATTGGGCCTAGCTTTGGGCTTTGCTTGAGCCGTGTACAATGCACCATGGGTATGGGTTTGGACAGTTTGGACTCGGTTTGGGTTTAGAGACTTTGGGCCCACAAAAATTCATGTTTAAAAGAACGTGCGGCTGGTGAAAAGGATGTGCGACTCGGGATCGTGTGCGACTCGACTTGACACATACATAAATACACATATCATTCACATAATACACAAACTTGTAGTCGTTCACTTACAACCAAGCATTCAAATCGTTCAAACGATATACACACGAGTTACATCAAACACAAGTTATGGAAAGGAATCAATCATTCAGAAAAACTCTTGAATTTACGAGTTGTCACATCATCCCCAACTTGAAAGAAATTTCGTCCCGAAATTTGATAAGCACAGAGGAGTGAAGTAAGATTGCTGCAAATTTTCCTCAGGTGCCACATCATCCCCAACTTGAAACGGAATTTCGTCCCGAAATTCACCAGCAGTACCAGAATTAGATTGATCATCAGGAAAGAGTTGAGGATACTTGAGTTTCGTCTGGTCCTCGCGCTCCCACGTGAACTCCGGTCCACGCCTTGAGTTCCAACAAACTCTTACAATCGGGATTCGACCACGCTAACGAATCTTGGTATTCTAGTCCATGATTTCAGTAGATCCCTCCGCAACTGCAACCTGTCATTAACCTCATACTTTACTAAGGGTAGCACGAGCGTTTCATCGGACAAACACTACCTTAGATTCGAGACATAAATGATATCATACACGTTATCCAATTCATCAGGTAACTCGAGTTTGTAGGCGGCATGACCAATTCTTTCCAGAATTCCGAATAACTCAGTGTGACGTAAATTAAGTTTGCCACGCTTTCCAAGCGTACCACACCCTCCCAGGGTGAGATTTTTTGTTAACATGATACGACCATCTACAACGAACTCCTAGTGTTTCCTAAGCTTATCGTCTTTCCTGACGGTCACTCGATGCCGCCAAACAATTTCCAATTCAAGCAATCTTCCCAATAGTTTCGAGTACAAGTCTTGGACCCGTGTTTAGGTGGTCATCCACCTCAATCCACGAAGAGATTGACATTATCATCCAAGCAATGCCCCAAACAGAGTTGTCTGAATACTAGAAGGGTAACAGCTACAGTAGAACTCAGCCAAAAGTATACGTCCTTCCAATTTACACCAAGTTAATCTCACACATGCTCGCAGCATGTCTTCGAGTGTCAGGGGGGGTTGTTTACTCAAACCGTTCGTCATATGTTGATAAGTAATCCTCATGTCTATACGTGAGTCAAGGGTGTTGTGTATCGCTTGTCATAAATTAGGTATAACTCAAAATAGAAGGTAATAGGAGTTGGCACCTCATGCCTATAAGCCGCCTCTCTCAGAGGAACATTCGCGACTTGTGAAGACTCGTCAGCTCCTTGTTTGCAAGCAAGTG
Source organism: Helianthus tuberosus (assembly GCA_030545235.1). NCBI lineage: Eukaryota > Viridiplantae > Streptophyta > Magnoliopsida > Asterales > Asteraceae > Helianthus > Helianthus tuberosus. Next base: position 134,795,749 of record CM060366.1, on the reverse strand, counting down.
TGTTGGTAACGTGAGACCGTCAACGATTACCCAGGTGATAATGTTTCCGTTTTGAGTTGTATGTAGACTAGCGAAAAAATCCATGGCAGTCTGTTCTCATTTCCATATATGTGCTCTGATTTCTAATATCCCACCTTGACTTTCCCATATGTCAAACTTCGTTCCCATGCGTGGCTATGTGGGTCTTTATGCCCGGTCACCAATGCAAGATTTATAGATCCTAATATCTCTCATCAAACCCAGACGACTAGAATATCGAGGCCGGCGTGTTTTGCTCAACACGAGTTCCCTACGGTTGCCGTATAATGAGACCCACATTCGTTCCAAGAGGTAGCGAATATTGTCCAACCTGCAAAGGGTTGCTTCTCCATGCCCCGCATGGCTTAACTTGAAAATTCTCTTCCTTTAGTTCCCTAGTTTGAACAGAACGAGTCTAATCAGGTAAGTTAGAGTCGATAGTGAGTTGCAAAGCTCGTGCACGTTCAGGTTTCACAGTCGTACTCATTCAAAAGTTTCATCCAGCGATGCTACTACATGTTTAGCTCTTCCGAACAAGGGTATACGGGAGGCCCTTGTGATCGGTCTAGGTAGTGCATTTGGTACCGTCCAAGTAATGCCTCCAACTTAAATCCAAAGACCATGGCATCCACCGCAGGTCGTGACTCGTGCAGTTCTTCCTGTAAGTCTACCACGTGGGCCATCTCCTTCTCGTGTTGCATCGATGTGTAACTGGGAGTCTGATTTGTACCATCATGGTATACCGCCAGATCATCGGTACCCTCGGATAGAAGTGATGCTCAGTGCATTGCAGGGTTGGATTTCAAAAGCTGAAAATACGTTCCCTGTTTTATTTACAGCTCCCCGCTGTGCTAAGGAAGTTGAAGTTGCGCAATCTTCGAAAATCCTGTGGTGAATCTGCCATAGAGTCCAGTGTGACCAAGAAATTGCTGCATCCTCAAAGGGATCTTTAGTGCCGAACAATATCTAACGAAATGGGTCTTTAGCGAGATCCACGTGTATTCCCACTTCGTTGATCATATGACCAAAAAGGTATCTCTCGAATCCAGAAGTTACCTTTAACAAGACTTCGCGCGGAGTGGCTCCTCCCTCAGGAGCCCTAAAATAAGACACAAATGCCGCCCATGATGTTCCTTCCTCTTGGAAATGATCCATAATGTCATCCATAAATACGGTCGATTCATGTGGTCCATAAAGCTGCCGGTGTGTTGATTAGCTCAATGGTCATGGTGTACAAAGTCGCAATGGCCGTATTACGTTCGATATGCCGTTTCAGGAACATTCTCCTCTTGGTCTTCCGTCAATACATGGTCGAGGCAAACAGTTCTTGATTGTCACCTTGCTGAGTTCTGGATAATCAGTACACATATGAAAAGGCTTTATCTTCCCGAATATAGCTGGGGCTCCCCAAAGTGAACAAAAACTATGTCTAATAAAACTCCTGTCCAACAGTTCCTGTATATAGTCCTTACAACCCTCCTGGTGCAAAACGATATGTAGCACGAGTAATCAGGGCTGCACCTGTCGTGAGATCAAACAGAGAGTCTGCCTAACAGTGGTGGAAGTAAATCTGTAAGCTCCTCGGGTAGTACACTGAGAGGAATCACGAACAATTGGTGGATCCTCGATCCTCTTTCCCTTAGCCTCAACATCAGTAACGGTTGTTAACATAGCAGGGTGATCCCTCCGTAGACACTTCTGGGCCTTCATAGCTGATATGGCGCTAACCTTTGCTCCACTCTGTTGCTTTAAAACAAATAACGGTTCTCCACACAAAATTTTCTACTCACAAGGTATGTCTGCGCGATTTCTGAATAACCAATCCACACTAACTACTGCATTGTAACCATCAGGGGTAGTAGAAGGAAGGTCGATGTCGAACACTTGTTCCCCAAGGTCGAGTTTGCATCCTAGCGAACATATAAGACTTCAATTGACTTGCATCAGCCGACTCCACAACAGGTTCGGTTTCAAGAAGCATCAGGGTTAAACAGAACAAAGACGAAGCGAATAGCTACCCATCCAATCTATCGTGTTGCTATTACGCCTGGTATAGCCTATGCCAATGCTAAATGTCCTTCCATGAGCCTCATTTCCAGTGTTGATTTCGTCACAAGAATTTCCAGTACTGTCGTCGTTCCCTTGGTTGTCGTCACCTTCGTTTCCATACTGTAAGCTACGATCACGAGTACCTTGATGTTGCCGCGACTGTTGGCTCTAATATTGTTGCCTGTAACGGTGTCCTGCGTCCTTTCACCAACAAGGTCCATCCTTTCACATTCCGTGCCACGTCCTAAGGCACTACTCATGGTGCGGGCGGTTACACAGTCCGCTCTACAGTCAATCGTCATCGATTTTGTCCCGATTGGTTCGTAAGAGTCGACTCCCATGAGTCGCTGGCTGGAGTTAAGGATTCGATTGGAGTCAAATCGCTGTTGTTCGTTGCCCGTAACTAGGGTCGTTCAAATGCTAAAGTCGGTAAGGTACTACGTTTACCCTCTTGTCCATCGTTCTTGCAAGTTGACTGAGTAATACACGGTATGCCGCGAGAGTTTTGCAGAAGTGATCGCACTTCGGGATCTAAGGCATCAACACGCTAAGTTCCAGCAAACAAAGATAAGTGAGGAAAGTGTAGTCCAATCATTTGACGCCGAGTCATCCAACTCAGGGATGTTCGTACTAGCACCTAACATTCTACACAGTTCGCTAGGCGTTCAGATGTGTGATCAGGTGATACTCGATAGCATCGAGATTCGTAAGGATTCAGAAAGGGGTGAAAAGATCATGTTCGAGTAGGAGACAATCACTGCTATGACTCCTATAAACTGCCGAGTTCTAACATAACATCAATTAACAGAGCGGAACCCCTCTCACACTCATTAAGCCTCACTGGGACTCACATGCACCCCACATTACTATTATGTGTGCACCCATAATAATAAGGCAATTTGCATGCTTATCTCAGTGCCTCTTAACTCGCGCTAAAAGGTTCCCCGAATTCGAGCAATAAGACAAATGACGCCACAACGTAGATCATGAAAGTTCAAGAAGAGTCGCACTCTTAAAACACGTAACATGGGTTGGTAACATAGAAGTTCATACTGCAGTGCTAAGTGTGCATTCACGTGTGATGTTATTCATAAGCAAACACTAGATATACTATGCAATATTAAACGAGAAACGAACCTTGCAGTCTGGAGCTGAGTGTCATGGTCGATTTCGGATCTGTTCGGTTATAGTCTGGTTTTATAAAAACGTTTTAAAACCAAGTTCACTATAACCAGTGGCTCTGATACCAAACTGTCACACCCCCAAAATACCACCCATGGAAACCTATGTTAGGCGTGTGACAACCAATAACGAGCCACTAATCATGTTGAACTCATAACACGTTTAAAAATGAAATTACCAATTATTAATGAAATATACCAACAATGAGTTTAATGAAAACCAACAAGTTCAGCGGAAGCAATAAGTAAATCAAGTTTAACTGTATCAAAGCAAGTATGTAATATCAACAACCACATTGTGAGTATCCAATCAGCTCGACACATGACCACTCCAGCTACTTCAGACATCAAGTTCCAAATCCAAATAATCTATCGACCTGCGAGCATGTAACAAGTGTATCAGACAAAGCTGGCGAGTCCACAGTTTAAGAAAACGTTTGTTACCAGTTGAATGTAAAACAGTTCAATAACCAATGCAAGTAATATTGTTAATATCTCAATTCCGAACAAGACGGCTCCTGAAATACATGACTGCCCTTCCCACGTACTCCTATCTAGTACTGGGCCCCGACTGGGTCATTAGTTCATATCCGTCCTATCTAGGAGCGGTGTGAGGGTGCCAAACCTAAGTAGCGCTACCAACTAATACCCGTTACCCTCCAGGTAACATAATAAGGGACTTACAAGAGTGATAGGTGAGAATATTAACCAATATACCCGTTTTTACCCAAAGACTTATCCCTCCACGGGATACCCACTGACTGTCCCCAACCACTGGGACGCATGCTCGAATGTAGTGAACTCACCTTAGATTGCTCGGTATGTCACATTACTTTACCCATTCCAAGTTGGTCAACCAAACCCTACCGTGGTTACCAAAAACAATCAGTTAACATGCACAACAATCACATATTCCGCATTCATGTTATGTACAAGAAGCACTCATATTGCACGCGTCATAATAGTTAACACAAAGTCCATTTTCATCAAGTAATCACTTAACATGTACTCAGATCTTATACAAGACACATACAGTGACACATATTCAAGTCCATAATACACTAACATGTAATAGTTTAACCCTTGTTCACTTGAATATGTGACTTGTCATGAATTGTTATTCTACCCGACCCAACTTGCAACATTCTGTCCGATACTAGCGGCCCAATGACTAGGATGCAACCCAACTGTTTTACCCATGTATGGCTCAACCCATATTGTAATTTATCAACTCACTTTGGCAGCCCATAGTGGTTATTTTATCATCGGCCCAAATCGAGATTCCATAATGTAATTACATTCTTTAATAAACCATGAATAGCAATTTACTTATACCAAATCATCTGAATCAGATTATCACAATCACATTAATCGACCCGCATATCAAATCACGACCCGTGAGTATCATCTGATTGTTACTAAAACTATAATATTTAACATGTTGATTCCACTTAATTAAATAAAAGGGATCGGCCCATCAAGGAACTTCAGCCCACATATCTTGATGATTATAGAAAACAACACAAGTTAGCATAATATCATGACCATTCTATAATCTCATGCATCTACTGACATCACCCATGTACAAACAAAGGAAAACATTATAACATGTGCTTCCTGTTAAATGCATACCCTTAATTCAAGACATCAAGTAGACAACTTTTTCCTTGTCATTATTTCATGCATGTGAGATGAATTAATATGCAGCCAATATGAATTACACGTGCAGACCAACAACAACTGTTTTATTATTTTCCTTATATTATATTCGGACTTCTGTGCATGATAACACAATTACATTCGAACCACTACCAATAAACAAGTTCAGCGATTTCTATGTGATTAAGTTCTGACATTCATCAATGCAATTTATATTATATGCGCAGACAACCTTAGGAGAGAGAACAAGGTCGGACCTTTATTAATCAACAACATGTGCGGACATAATTAATCTACCAGTGATTATGAACAATTGACCAGAGACTGAAATCATATTTTCATCATATATTATGATACAAATATTGTCTATAACCAAGAATTATCATCAAGCAATCAGTCAACTATCAAGATGAATCCTAGGAATCCCTACACACACTACGAAATCAGTTGACATTACATGAATTTTGTATTCATCGAGGACCTATTATCACCCAATAACATCGAGTATCATGCACACAAATAACCATGGCATCACATGTCAAACAATCACACTTCAACAAGAGGACTCGAATCAAACAGTGGAATTAGTGCACTAACCGAGAAGGACCTGATATAAGTCACGAAGATCTTCGAGGGAAGGATTGGGTTGCCATGGGTTATGCAAGGGAGAAGAGAGGAGTTAGGGTTTGTTATAACACCTCCTTACGTATACGCATAAAAGACCGATTGGGCCTAGCTTTGGGCTTTGCTTGAGCCGTGTACAATGCACCATGGGTATGGGTTTGGACAGTTTGGACTCGGTTTGGGTTTAGAGACTTTGGGCCCACAAAAATTCATGTTTAAAAGTACGTGCGGCTGGTGAAAAGGATGTGCGACTCGGGATCGTGTGCGACTCGACTTGACACATACATAAATACACATATCATTCACATAATACACAAACTTGTAGTCGTTCACTTACAACCAAGCATTCAAATCATTCAAACGATATACACACGAGTTACATCAAACACAAGTTATGGAAAGGAATCAATCATTCAGAAAAACTCTTGAATTTACGAGTTGTCACAGGGGTGATGTAGCCCCTAGTTGATTGATGATTGTATGACACAGGGATGTATTGATACACTTACTATGTGGTCTCGATATATGGCAATCGCAGTATTCTCACCATATTTGATTCGCTTGATTGCTTATTTATATTTTTATGATCTGGGATGTTGTGTGATTGATATTTGTGATGTATTGATAACATGAGATGTTATGTGCTATTACTATTACTATATACATACGTTTCACTATGGTCTGACCAACGTAAACCATCTTTTAGAAGATGCCGCCGAGACGTGAGACACACATGCCTACTAATGAGGCAGAACTCCAGCAGATTATCGCTGCTGCCATTGAACAATACGCCGCCTCTCAAGGAGGGACTAGTGGAAGCAACTCTGGCAACACTGGCAACAACAATAATCCACCTCATGGTAATACTAAGTCATTTAGACATACCATGACCTAATTGGATATCTTTAGCAATGATGCTAATGCCAAACGTATGTTATAACGTATGTGCAGGATGCACCTACAAGCAGTTCTTAGACTGCAAGCCCGTAAACTTTGATGGCACAGGAGGTGCTGTCGCCTTTGTTCGTTGGGCTGAGAAAACCGAATCTGTTCTACGCATGAGCAAGTGCGCGCTGGATCAGCAAGTCACCTATATCTCAGGGCTGTTTCTAGATGGAGCCCTATCCTGGTGGAATCTACAAGTACAGACACTAGGCGAAGCTGCTGCCTACGCGCTGACCTGGACCGAACTGAAGGAACTTATGCGCAAAAAGTACTGTTCCCGCGCAAAAATCCAGCGATTGGAGACCGAGTTCTGGCACTTGAAAATGGACGGTCCAAAGATAGCAGAATACGTTCAAAGGTTCCATGACTTATCGCATGTGGTACCCTACATGGTCACTCCTGAGTTCAAGAGAATTGAACGCTTCATTTGGGGATTAGCTCCTCAAATCATAAGCATGGTAACCTCATCCAAGCCTGCAACTATTACTGAGGCGATTGATTTGAGAGTAGCTCTCACTGAGGAGGCTATTCGTTTGAACAAGTTTGATGAGATCAAGACGAAGAAGGCAGAGACTCACGTCGAGTCATCAGGAGGTAACAAACGGAAGTTCTCGAACTTCAAGCAGGGCACCAGTGTGGCGGTTAAGAAAGGAGGATCAGACACTCCAGCTCAGGTTACAACTGGTAAGGGAAGGAAAGGAAAAGGGTATATGGGCACCCAGCCCAAATGCAACACCTGCCAGCGCCATCATTCTGGTCAGTGCGGACCAAAAGTATGCGAAGCATGTGGGAAACGTGGCCACTCGAAGGACACTTGTTGGGCCACTGCTGGTCAGGGAGGCCAAGGAGGATTCGGAAACAGAAATTACAACCGGGGTGGGAATGGAAATCGCCCACAAGGAAACTATGGAGGTAACGAGAATCGAGGCAACAATGCTAACCAAGCGGGCGCTGTGAATCGTAATCAGAGGAATGATCAAGCTGGTGGAAACGGGCAGAGACTTGGGTGTTTTAACTGCGGTGATATCGGGCATTTTAAGAAGAACTGCCCAGACTTAAACCAAGCCCGTGGAAGAGTGTTTCAAATCGAAGCAAGGGAAGCGCGCCAGGACCCCAACGTCGTTACTGGTACGTTCCCTGTAAATCAACGCTATGCATCCGTTTTGTTTGATACTGGTGCCGATTATAGCTTCGTATCGTTAGAGTTTAAGAATATGCTTGGTTTAGCCGCTAATAAGTTAGATATTCCCTACTCGATCGAATTGGCCAATGGGAAGTTAGTAGAAACCAATGAAGTTATTAGAGGTTGTGTGATCGAATTAGGAGAGCGTGAGTTCGCTCTAGATCTACTACCAGTCCAGTTGGGAAGCTTCGATGTGGTGGTAGGAATGGATTGGTTATCAGGCAACAAAGCAGAGATAGTTTGTCATGAGAAGGTTGTTCGTATCCCAACCGATGATGGTGAGACCATTGTTGTTCATGGAGAGAAGCGTGAGACGCCGTTGAGGATTATCAGCTGCTTGAAAGCAAGGAAGTGTTTGCAGAAAGGATGTGTTGCTTTTCTGTCACACCCCGACCACGTAGAACATACGAAACGTGGCGGAAATGTCGGGGAGTGTTGTAACAGAATTAATTGTTTCAAATCCATGGCAATTGAAGTTTCGTTTTATTGATTAAAAGTGTTACAATGTCTAATCAAACAAGGAAAAATAACATAATTAACTAGTCTTGCATCTTTTATTGTCACTAAAGCCCAAGTCTGCCTATATGTATCTTGATCATCTTATGCAACAGCTCCTGAAAAAAACACATGTGAAAATATGGTACGTCAGCATAAAAATGCCTGTGAGATACATAGGTTTTGTGAAAATAGGTTTCATGACTTATGTTTGAGAAAATGTTTAGTCATGAACCTTGTTATTTGCTTTGTTTTGTAAATCATTTGAAAAACAATGAGTTCAGATGATATGTATAAATAAGTGAATAATGTATGGTTAAATGAATAACCATGTAACTGAGTTTGTATAAGATAAGTTGTTATAAAACAATGTCTTGTGAAAAGTATGTTATTTGTATAAAATGTTATATGTATCAAACTGAAATGATTCAAATAACGTTACGCCATGTAATACCATACAAACACTTATATATAGGAAGTACCAGCGGCGTATCCACCATGCTTGTATCATATTACACACGCATCGTTACTTAATCACTTAATCAAACCAAACCAAACAATGTAAAATGTCTATGTCAAAGTATCCATGTCAAGATGTAAATCATGTCAAAATGTCTATGTCAAATATCCATGTCAAATGTCTATGTCAAATATCCATGTCAAATGTCTATGTCAAGATGTCATGTATGGCAAGTGAAATGTCTCAACTAAACCATATGCACAAAAACAAAGTATTGAAGTAAACTTGGTTTAAATCAAAGTTATGTTTTGTGGGAAATGCATGATCAAATGTCAATCATGTTAAAATGTCTATGTCGAAATGTCATGTAAAACGATGTACTAAGTAATGCACACAATGGGCATACCTAGCATGAAATGTCATATAAAGCGATGTACTAAGTAATGCACGCAATGGGCATACCTAGCATAAGATGTAATGAAATCATGTACTATAATGTACTAACGAACATAGCAGTATATGATGTGAAAACTGGAAAGCAGGAAAGTAACAAGTAGGCACATGTGTTCCACCCCAAAACAGTTTGGAAAACAGTAAAAGAGGGGTCTATGTACTCACCTGAGATTGCTCAGTAGTCCTTGAGTAACAACCAAACAATACTAGAGATCGCGGATATCAAACGGCACCTAGTATAGGTAGCTACATTAATAAACCGGACCTAAATCGGAAGATCGGGTAGCATTAGGGTTTGTAAACCAAACGAGTGTAGAGACTCGTGTCTTTTGGTTTAACAAAGCCTACATACTAAATGAAACTTAACCTAAGTGTCTACGACCCATTACGACCCGTTTAGGTAGCTTATGCTACTTTAACGCGTCGTTCGCGTGAAACGCGTTCGGACCGCCTAACTAGTCCTATGACAAGTATTATATGCCTAAACATGTTACATAATCAGTTACGTGACAAAAGTTTAGGTTACATATGCTAAATTACCAATTATGTACGAAAAGGGTATTCTGGTAATTTACCTAAGGCATATAAACTACCTATCATACAACTACTTAAACGATGTGACCATAGGGTATAACCTCAGAAGGTTATTCCCTACACTATGGTCACCTAATGTATTTGGTCGGATCTTAATGATCGACCAAACTGGGTCGGGTTCGAAGGTATAAGCGATTGTTTAGATCGCTTACCTTACGACCCTATATAAGCACTAAACTAAAAGTGACGAGTTAAGCATGTTAAAACATGCTTAACTAAGTTTAGAAAATAAGTTTGGTATCACAACAAACGGTTGTGATACCTAAGAGTAGTTTGGTTACAAAATACCCAAGAATACGTATTCTGCCCGAAACTACGGCTCGTCACTGAGCCTAGATAACGTGGTAATCAGTAGGGATAGTCACTAGGGACTATAACCATCGTGATCACGCTCACGTTATGAAGTTCAAACGAACTTTGCATCGACCATAAACTGGTCAATGCAGAAAGTCAAACAAAGTTTGACTTTCGGACTCGAAAGCGATAAAAGAACGAAAGAATACTTACGAAGGGTCCCCGAATGCTAACCCAGATCGAAATAGCTCAGGTATGAAACGAAGGTTCCAACTTAGAGCTTTCTTGATCAGATTTGTGGGTTTTGGGGTTGAGGGTGGATGGGTATTTATAGTATTCGGTCCACCGCTAGGATCATTTCTTGGAAAAGGAGGCAACGATCAAGGCCGTACACTTGTCGAAATGTTATGGTGCCACAATTGCTCCATAACTTAATGACACATCATCTCTAAACATGTGGTTAAGAATTGATTTGGTTGCAACTTGTGCTTAACCATTGAATCTGGCCCAGATCACACAGTCGCGTAGCGCGACAGGTGAGCCCCTAGGGCTCGCGCTACGCGACACCCTTACCTGAATCAGCAAGTTTCAAAAGTTACACATTTGGTCCCTGCACGTGTTTCAAGGCATTTCCGACACTTCCAAGGCCCGTAAAGCCATCTTTAAGGCCCTAAAATGTTGCCTAAACATTGTGGACATGAAACATGTTCAAAAATAGGTCGGATGATGGTTCGTTTGGTCGTACGAACGCGATGTTCGCTTAATTACGACGGAATGCGCATAAGCGCGAAAAACGAACCAAATGACGCGACGAATGGATTTTTCTTAAGGCGAACACTAAAATATAATGTAGTCATGCTTACATAAATTTTTGGATGTCCGGATGTATTCAGAACGTAAGTTATGCGCGAAAATGCAAACTTGTGCACTTTTTGACACTTTTAGTCCCTGAATGACCCAAAAGTTTATTTTTGCACACCGAACCCCTCAAAGCTTATTTCTAAGCTATATAAAGGATATTTATGGTATGTTTAACTTATGGTCATGTTCCGGAATGTCTGTTACAGTTCAAATTGGCATACTTTCGCAGTTTGTCAATTTTAGTCCCTGTAAGCGATTAAACTTTGATTTTACCACACCAAACCTTCCAAAACTTATATCTAAGTTATGTAAAGGTTATTTAAGGTATGTTAAACCTATTTCACTATTCCGGAGTGTTTGTTGCATTAAACTGGTTATATTTACGCATCAGTGCGTGTATAACCTTCCAGAAAGCGATTTAGAGCTTGAAATCGAACATGAGTTGATATGTGCAAATGATACACATATTTATGAAAGTCCAAAGTATGAAATGCAATATTTCATTGGTTTGGCATTTGTTTGATGGTTGAAATGACACAGGTGTTACATTTTCTGGCACACATTGTGGATAAAAAGGCTGCTGAGCCAAAGATCGAAGACATCCTTGTCGTGAGGGAGTATCCAGAAGTCTTCCCAGAAGACTTGCCTGGACTGCCACCTCAGAGGCAAGTAGAGTTTCACATTGACTTAGTTCCAGGCGCCACGCCTGTGGCTAAGGCACCGTATAGACTTGCTCGGTCTGAGATGCAGGAACTGTCGACACAACTTCAAGAGTTGTTAGACAGGGGTTTTATCCGACCAAGCTTCTCGCCTTGGGGAGCTCCGGTCCTGTTTTTCAAGAAGAAGGACGGTAGTTTTCGTATGTGCATCGACTACAGAGAGTTGAACAAGCTGACGATCAAGAATAGATATCCTCTGCCAAGAATCGATGATCTGTTTGATCAACTGCAAGGCTCAAGCTTTTATTCAAAGATCGATCTTCGATCTGGATACCATCAGTTAAAGATACAAGAGGAAAGCATTCCGAAGACAGCCTTCAGAACTCGTTATGGGCACTACGAGTTCCTCGTTATGCCATTTGGTTTGACAAACGCACCTGCGGTATTCATGGATCTAATGAATAGAGTTTGCAAGCCATACTTGGATAAGTTCGTGATTGTATTCATCGATGACATTTTAATTTATTCAAAGACGAAGGATAAACACGAGCAGCATCTTAGAGCCATTCTAGGGCTGCTGAAGAAGGAACAGTTGTATGCCAAACTCTCTAAGTGCGAGTTTTGGCTACGAGAGGTGCAATTCCTTGGGCACGTGGTAAATGGAGATGGAATCCACGTGGATCCAACCAAGATCGAGGCGATCAAGGATTGGGAAACGCCAAAGGCGCCAACCGAGATTCGGCAATTCTTGGGTTTGGCTGGCTATTACCGAAGATTCATTGAGAACTTTTCAAAGATCGCTCAACCATTGACGCTCCTCACGCAGAAGGATAAGAAGTTTGATTGGGGAATCAAACAGGATGAAGCGTTTCAGATATTGAAGGATAAGCTTTGTAACGCGCCAATTTTAGCTCTACCAGAAGGTACTGATGATTTTGTGGTATACTGCGACGCATCACGTCAAGGACTGGGTTGTGTGTTGATGCAACGCCAAAAGGTTATTGCTTACGCATCGCGTCAGTTGAAAGTGCATGAAAAGAACTATACCACACACGATTTGGAGCTTGGCGCAGTGGTTTTTGCTTTAAAGATCTGGAGACACTACCTTTATCGTACGAAGTGTACAATCTTTACAGATCACAAGAGCCTACAGCATATATTCAACCAGAAGGAGTTGAATATGAGGCAAAGACGATGGGTTGAATTACTGAACGACTACGACTGCGAGATAAAGTATCATCCAGGGAAGGCGAACGTGGTCGCCGATGCCCTAAGTCGTAAAGAGAGAATCAAGCCCATAAGGGTTAGAGCTTTGGAAATGATTGTCCGAACCGATCTTTCCTTGCGCATTCGTGCCGCGCAAAAGGAAGCTCTCAAGGAAGGAAACCTTGAAGAAGAATATCTCCGTGGGATGGAGAAGCTATTGGTACCAAACGAGGAAGGAACGTTATGTTTTGAGAAAAGGATTTGGGTTCCTCTGTTTGGTGGTTTAAGGGAAGTTATTTTTGATGAAGCTCACAAGTCGCGGTACTCTATCCATCCGGGAGCGGATAAGATGTACCAGGATCTCAAGGATTACTATTGGTGGCCTAGGATGAAAGGCGATGTTGCTGTTTATGTGAGCAAATGTTTAACGTGCGCTAAGGTTAAAGCCGAATACCAGAAGCCTTCAGGACTTCTACAACAACCTGAAATTCCCAAGTGGAAATGGGAACAAATCTCCATGGATTTTATTACGAAATTGCCAAGAACGCCAAGAGGCCATGATATGATTTGGGTGATAGTTGACCGCCTAACAAAGTCCGCACACTTTCTGCCAATCAAAGAGAAAGACAGTACTAGTAAACTTGCGGAAATTTACATGAGAGAGATTGTCGCACGCCATGGAGTACCTCTCTCAATCATCTCTGATAGAGACGGAAGGTTTGTGTCGAGGATATGGCAATCCTTCCAAGAAGCCTTTGGCTCACAATTGAATCTGAGCACTGCGTTTCATCCGCAAACTGACGGCCAGAGCGAGCGAACGATACAGACTTTGGAAGACATGCTGAGAGCGTGTGTTATGGATTTGGGCGGTAGCTGGGATAAGCATTTGCCTTTGGTCGAATTTTCGTTCAACAACAGCTACCACACCAGTATTGGTGTCGCGCCATTTGAAGCCCTTTACGGACGCAAGTGCCGATCACCCTTATGTTGGGCTGACGCAGGTGATAGGCAGCTTGCTGGTCCCGAAATCGTCCAAGAGACGACAGACAAAATTGCGCAGATTCTTAAACGCATCGAAGCAGCTCGCCACAGACAAAAGGCCTATGCGGATCCAAACCGAAAACATGTGGATTTCCAAGTTGGAGAAATGGTGTTATTGAAAGTCTCACCCTAGAAGGGTGTGGCACGCTTCGGAAAGCGTGGGAAGTTAAATCCGCGCTACATTGGTCCCTTCAGAATTCTGGAAAGAATAGGACTAGTAGCATACAAGTTGGACCTACCTGCTGAACTGAATGGTGTTCACGACACCTTTCACGTATCCAATCTAAAGAAAAGTCCAACTCAAGTCACCGTTGCCATTCCCACCGACGAGATTCATGTTGACGACACGCTCCACTTCGTTGAAGAACCGGTTGAGGTCACGGATTGGAAAGTTAACAAGACCCGCCGGAGCAGTGTCAAACTCGTCAAAGTTCGTTGGAATGCCAGACATGGTCCTGAATACACCTGGGAACGTGAGGACCGGATGAAAGAGAAATACCCCCACCTTTTTCCTAAGAACCCTGCATCTACAAGCAGAACTTAAATTTCGGGACGAAATTTATTTAACGGGGGGAGAATGTGACAACCCTCACCAAACCAGGTATCCGTACGACTTAATTAATGATTAATTACTGCTTAATTACTGTGCTTGTTTGAACTAGCTGATGAACTGCTACTTGATATCTGATATATGTACTTACTTGCATCATACTTTACTTATCGTCACTACATTATTTACATGCTGAACCCTAGTGACAACCATGATGCACAAAAAGCACAGTAGCACAATAGCGGATAACCTATTGAACATGCTGATAAAGCCAGCATCAGGCAGACACTGCCTCTAAGGCCTGTAAGAGCCTGAGATGTTTTGCTACACTAGTAGTGAGTGTAGGGATATAAGGGTTGTGGAACTGCGTCTCCAGGGATAAGTCACTATGACTGGATGTGCCTAAAACGTACTCTAAGTACAAAACTCAGCACTTTACACAATAATTCAGCTTTTAGCTAACTAGTAAAGTGCCAAAACATGAGAAAAATAATACTAGACACTTTCCAAAGTGTCAGGAGTAAGCTGTGTCACTAAAGAGAGTAATAACGACACTTTAAAGCTTTATTAAGCGCTTTAACGGATTACTATCAAACCGAACAACCGGACTATACCCGGGACATGAAAATATTGTTATTTCATTATTTATCTTTTTCTGAGCTAGTTAGGGTCCCTGATTACCCTAACACCCTTTGTAACGCGTGACACACAAGTAACCAAGTTAAATACTTAACTAACTTGGTTTAACCTAACTAATACCTAACTAATGGTTAGAATTGAACTAGTACCCCCCCATCCTAACCGTCCCCAACCATGGGGGACACTCCTTGTGTACTTAATTATTATAAAAATCCAAATGTTTAGTATCTAATAGACATAGTGTCCATTGGTTAATCACATTAGAAATTACCTATAAGTTCATGCTTATGTCTACATGATCATTCCATCACCACAACTCCACACAAAACTCTCTCTCTTGCCCTCTAGAGCTCTCGGCCGAGATCCCCTTCACACCCATCCATTTTGTCGAGTTTGATCATCACATTCCAAGGTCATACAAGTATCAAGGATCCCGTATTAGGAAGCTCGGTGCAAGCGGAACGCGAAGGACCTCTCTACTTTGCTTTTACCCACCCATTTTGCGCGTAGATTCTTCCCTAGCCTCGAGCTAGTGGTATGATGTTTAAATCTCTATCTTGAACTAATCTAAAGTGGTTAAAAGGATTTGTATCGGTTAAATCTCGTTAAAATGCAAATTGATGCACAAAAGTCCACTAAAAACACTTAAAATGGTGGTTAATAGCTTATATGTTGTGTAAATGATGTAGTATTTGAAATGTGTGATTATCTAGACCCGATCTATGTTGTGGTAGCTCGGATCATCGTTTAACCCGGTATAGTCATGTTCTTGAATCATGACACAAAGCTATTTTAGAAGTAACAAGGGTTAAAAGGTGAAACTCTACCACACATGAAACATGAACTTGTGTAAAAATGTTTTACTTGTGTAAAAGTGTTTTAACTTGTACAATAGTGATTAAAACTAGCAGATCTACGCATCTGCAAGTGGTATTTTCAAAGAACCACGTATCAAAGAAATCATGTATTTTAAAAGATGGATTTTACACTAACACGCATGATTTTTATAAACCACAAGTGTGTAAACACTTGTGAAATGAAAAGATCCGACAAAATAACAGTTTTTGTAAAAAGATGACGGGAAGTTGTATAGATGGATTTTCTCTAAAAACGAGGTTTTTACAAGATCAAATTACCTTATATGAAGATCTACTAAATTTAAAGGGATTTATACCACAGTTTTGGGAAAACTACAAGTTCATGTAAATTTTGGCAATTTACACATATGTTGATTTGTTGTTGTGAGAAAAGTTGTTCTGAGCAAATAAAGAAAATTGTTGAGTTGATTTGATAAAAGAAAATGATATGCTTGAAAGCGTGGCCACCTCCAGTTACAGAGGAAACTCTGGCGAAATTTTTCTAACAACCTAACACTTAGAACTATTTACACTACAAGTGTTAGAATTGTTTTGACATGTTTTCGAAATATAAATTTCGCCATGACTTTATTTACTAAATATTCGGAGGTGGGATTTTCACAAAATTTAACGTGATTAATATATATTTTTTTTCACACACTGTTTATGATTATTTTGTGAAAATACATAAATATTATTTTTCGAGTAAAAATAATATTTACGAACATTAACGATCCCAAAATAATACGAACGCTTTCACCATAAATATATAAGTTACACCGGTAAGTATACTACCACTCGATTGTCAAAACGTAACTTACGCACTTACGGAAGTATTTATGAACGCGTATGTTAACAACGTATTATTGGGGAAAAATTATGTGAAATGAAAATATAATATTTTTGAGAAAAATACTTATATTTTGGATTTGGAAATATATATATATTAAGTGAGACTTAATGATATAATTTGAACGCACATGTATTGAATCCCCCATCCTTGGGAAGGAGATTAACTACCAAGTAAATACAGAATGTAAACACGAAATAGTTGTCTAACTATTTCCCAAAGACTTAAACTATAAAGCTAAGGCACGGCCGTCCGTCTAATAGAAATTAGCACCTGTAGGTCGTCGCACAGCTGCGTGAGCAGGAGATACTTGGTAGAGACGCTTCACTGTGAGTTCATGTCCCCCTTTTCTCTAACTGTTTTCAGTTTTCTTAACTGCGGGGGTGAAATACATGTTACTCTGATTACAAGTACTTTCTACATGGTATGGTTAACGTAAGGAGGTTTACTACTTAGATCATGTGAATGGGTAGGCAGAAACACCGAGGGACGTAAGCGGTAGATCTATCTGGGTGTAGCGAGCCCAACTCTAGGCCCAACAGAACGGACCTCTAAGAGGCCCAGCAGAACGGACCTTGAGTGACTTTGTACCCAACGCAAAATCTGCTAGGTTGAGTCTTCCTACTTGCACTTCACACATACTAATGGCCTTGCAAACCATTGGTGATCTCTTTTCCTTACACTGCTACGTACCAGGGAACTTTTATACTTACAAGTGTTTTACATACTCACTTACACATGAACTCGCTCAACATTATTGTTGATTTTTCAACTTACATGTATTTCAGGAAATTAAAGATCTGGCACGGTATGTTATGTTTTCCCGCTGCAAAAAAGGTTCCAAGGTCATCCCAGTTTAGGAAATGTGACTCTTTCCTGGACAAGTCACAAATCTTAAACTGCGTTTATTTCATGTTAATGGTTATGTTGTTAAAGACAATGTTTTATATTATGATGTTGTAAGTCTCTAAGACAATGGTATGTTACTCTGGTTTTTAAAACTTAATTAAATGGATGATCTTGCATGATTTTATTTCATATAGCTTTGTTATGATTAAGCTATGGTATTAAGAAGTCACACCAAATTAACCACGCTTCCGCAAAGCCAGGGTGTGACATAAAGCTTCTTTCAAGCCATTCTCATACACACAAAGGTGCACTAGGATCAACAACCAAGCTCGGTGCTTTCGGAATCACAAGGACCTCTCTACATCGCTTTTATCCACCTAGTTTTCGCTTTGTTCTTCCCTAGCCACGAGCTAGTAGTAAGTGCTTCCAAACACTTCCTTGTTCATGTTTAAAGTGGTTAATAGGAGGTTTAATGGTTAAAACTCAAGAACATGCGAAAACAAAACTTAAAGTCTCGCAAGAATGATAAACTAGTTGGTTAAAGAATAAATAATGGTGTAAATCTTATGAATCTTGTTTTGTTGTGGTTATTTTATGTTGTTGGTTGCTAATAGTGGAACGGATCGTCATCTAACCACGCTAGATCATGTTCATGGAACATGAACTAGCAATATGTTAAGTGTAGAATATACAAGATGACGCCCTTCCATACATAACCATGAACTTGTGTAAAAATAGTTTTTCTTGTAAAATGGAGTTCTAAACTAGTAGATCTAAAGATCTACAAGTGGTATTTTCGAAGAACCAAGTAAAATATACAAGTCTTATTTTAAAGCCGGATCTTTCATAAACTAAAGGTGTTTTGTGAACAAACAAGTGTGTAAACACTTGTGTAACAAAAGGGTTTAACAAAGAAATATTTCCGTAATTTTTGACTAGAAGTTGTGAGGTTACATCTTCTTTAAAAATAAAGTTTTTCAGGAAACCGATTCATTTTTAAAGATAGAAAGATCTACTAAAAATGTTGGAAAGTTACTACATACTTTTACACAACTTACAAGTTCATGTGTTTGCGATTTATGCTTATTTTGACTAGTTTGACGATTGAACCTTGAATATTGATGATTGGAAAATTGTTGATTGAATTTTGAAAAGAAAATGATACGCTAGTAAGCGTGGCCACCTCCAGTTACAGAGGAAACTCTGGCGAAATTTTTCCAGAAAATAACACTTAGAATATTTTGGTGACAAGTGTTTATAAATATATTTTTTGACTTGTTTTCCAAACAAACTTCGCCATGTATTTTATTACAAAATTTCCAAGTGTCGGAGGTGGATTTTCGTAAATGAAACTTGTTAAATATATATTGAGAATATATATTTCATAGTAAAACGCTTGTGTGATTTTATGATTATTTTGTGAACTACATATTATTTTTAGAGTAAAAATAATATAACCTGGAAAACATCATGAAGTAACGACTCCAAAATAATACCAACGCATTCACAAATAAATGTCTAAGTTACACCGGTATTATTATTACCATCCGAACTTTAAATGTAACTTATGTATTTTGGAAAAATACTCTTAAATGCGTATTTTGATAAAAGTGTTATTTTGGAAATTGTAAGGTATAAAATATAATATTTTTGAGAAAAATATGTATATTTTGGAGATAGAATATTGTTGACAAATGAATAAAAAAAATATATTTTATTAAGTGAGACTTAATAATATATTTTTGGAATTACAAAAACGCACATGTATTAAAACCCCCATCCTTGGGAAGGAATACAACTATTAAATAATTAAGAAGTGTAAATACGAAATAGTTGCCTAACTATTTCCCAAAACGTTAAACCTTAAGCCAAGGCACGACCGTACGTCTAATAGAAGTTAGTACGTGTAGGTCGTCACGCATCAGGTTGATTTGGGATTTACTATTTCGAGACGCACTTCTGTGAGTTCATGTCCCCCTTTTCTCTTAACTGTTTTCAGTTTTTATACTTTGGGGGTGAAATACATGTTACTATGATTACGAATACTTTTTACATGGTATGGTTAGCGTAAGGAGGGTTACTACTTAGATCATGTGAGTGGGTAGGCGGGAACTGGAGGCCATTAATCCTCATTGTAGGACCGAGGGTCTTTAGCGGTAGATCTATCTGGGTGTAGCGAGCCCAGCCCCAGGCCCAACAGAACGGACCTCAGGGTGACTTGGTACCCGACGCAAAAATCTGCTAGGTTTGAGTCTTCCTACTGCACTTCACACATATCAATGGCCTTGCAAACCATTGGTGATCTCTTTATTTCCTTATTTGCTACATACCAGGGATTTTATACTTACAAAGGTTTTACATACTCACTATACATGAACTCGCTCAACATTTTTGTTGATTTTTCCAACTTACATGTATTTCAGGGAATTAGGGATCTGGCGAGGTATGTTATGTTTTCAAGCTGCGTAAGAAGTGCGACGTCATCCAAGTTTGGGAGTTGTGGCTTTTACCTGGACGAGTCACAAGTCTTGAGTTGTGTTTGTTTCATGTCTGTGGTTGTGTCTTTTGAACAATGTTTTTAGTTTGTTATGTTGCATTTTCGTTGCATGTGTCGACATTTGAAAACAATGTTGTGGTATTTTGTTTTTAAAACATGAAGTAATGGATGATCATCGTGGTTTTAAATTCATATAGCTTTGATGTGATTAAGCTATGGTATTAAGAAGTCACACCAAATAACCCATGCTTCCGCAAAGCCAGGGTGTGACAACAGTAGCTTGAACACGGGCCGTGCTCACGGAACACGCCCCGTGCTCAACGAAATCAGTAAATTTAATTAAAACGCCCATATACAGATCCTGAACACGGGGCCGTGTCCACCGAACACGGGGCCGTGTCCACCGAACACGGGGCCGTGTCCAGCCTCTGTTTCCGTTTTTATTTTTGTTTTCTGATCTCGAGACTTGGTTGTGGTCTGCTGAGTGATTCTTATGGATCAATACTCAGGAGGTTACAACTACACCTTTGAGGAGGATGATTATAGGAGTAACTATTGCACTAATTGTAGTAATCCGCACTCGGTTCAATATAATCACTCATATCAACCATCCAATTCATACACCTACTATGAGGAGCCCAGGTACGAGCCATCAACTTCATACACATCCTATGAAGACCAAAGGTATGAACCTCCTCCCTCATACTCATATTTTGATGAACCAAGGTATGAGCCTTCTTACTCGTACTTTGAGGAACCAAGGTATGAGCCACCACCTTCGTATGGTTATTATGAGGAGCCATGGCGTGAACAACCCACCTCATATGAGTATTATGAAGAACAAAATTATGACCCTTATCCATCATATACTTACAATGAAGAACAATGGTGTGAACCATCTACTTCATATGGGTATTATGAGGAACAAAGGATCGAACAACCGGATTCAAGCTTTGAAAATCCCGATCCTATTTCTATAACCGAAGTGACCGATAGGATATTAGAACACCTTAGAGTTATCGATCGCTATATAAAAGAATCTCGCGCAAGGGAAGAGGAGTCCCGCGCAAGAGAAGAATTAAATAAAGAAAAGATAACCGAAAGTGTAAAAATGGAAGAACAAATAAGTGAAGAACCGACACATGAGTTAAACAACGAAAAAGGTGAGTCCGACAACGTTAGAATTCAAGAAGAGTCTAATTTTGAAGAAATTAATCTCTTGTCACCTTCTTTTGAAAATCATTGTTTAGTTCCAACTCATGCTAAGTTTTTAAAAGAGTTAAACACTAACACTAAAATTGACGAAACGGTAAGTGTTAAGTTAACTATTGATTAAACCTCTCTAATAAAAGAAGACCCATTTGAAATTAACATTACACCGGTTCCATGTTTCTTTCAAAATTCGTTTATTAGTAATGTCACAATTGATAAAGATCTTTGTGTTAACATAATGCCTAATTACATTTTCGAAAAATTAAGTATTAGTGATTTTTCTCCACTTCAAATACCCATTTTTCTATCCAATCAGAAGGTAATAAAATCAATCGGTGTAGTTGAGGATGTCTTGGCTCAAACAAATCAAATGGTAGTTCCCACCGACTTTGTCATCCTCGATGACGCTCCCCTAATGTTGGGACGACCATTTGTAAAAACCCACGAAGCTTTGAAAAACCGGAAGTACAACAATCTACCTCTCCAATTAGGGGCATTTAAAAGAAGTGTCGATCTTGAGCGGTCAATGAAATATCCATTCGGCAATAATGACCCCCTAATTGAAGATGAAGATGAACCACCCGATACAAGTGAAAAGATTGACCACTTTGTTGAAGAAGAGGTCGCCATAGAACAAACTTTTAAAGTTCTTGATCAAAATGAGCAACCAAATAAGGAGTCTCCTAAGACCCACCTCTTGAGCTCAAAGAACTTCCAAAAGGTTTGGAATATGCTTTTCTAGACAAAGATGGTAAGTTACCCGTAATTATTTCGTCTAAACTAGATAAATTAGAAAAAGAAAAATTAATTAACCTTTTGAAAAAACACAAAAATGCGATCGCTTGGAAGCTAGTAGATATTAAAGGAATAAGTCCTTCCATGTGCACGCACAAAATTTTAATGAATGATGACTACAAATCGGTAATACAACCACAACGTCGAGTAAATCCAAATGTTCAAGAAGTGGTTAAAAACGAAGTCATCAAATTACTTGACGCCGGACTTATCTATCCTATCTCCGATAGCCCTTGGGTAAGTCCCGTCCAAGTAGTTCTAAAGAAAGGAGGTATGACGGTGATAACTAACGAAAAAAATGAATTAATACCCACACGAACCGTCACAGGATGGAGAGTATGTATAGATTATAGATGATTAAATGAAGCAACAAGAAAAGATCACTGTCCCTATGGAACTTTTGCTGTTTCTTGGATGGTTTTTCAGGTTACTTTCAAATCCCGATAGCACCCGAAGACCAAGAAAAGACAACTTTCACATGTCCCTATGGAACTTTTGCTTATCGACGCATGCCGTTTGGTCTATGTAATGCCCCCGCAACATTCCAACGTTGCATGGTAGCCATTTTCCATGACATGATAGAAAAGACAATGGAAGTCTTCATGGACGACTTTTCTATCTTTGGGGATTCATATGGCCAATGCCTCGATAACCTTGAACGAATGCTATCCCGATGTGAGGAAACTAACCTCCCCCTTAACTGGGAAAAATGCCATTTCATGGTAACAGAGGGAATAGTGCTCGGTCACAAAATCTCGAGCAAAAGAATGGAGGTGGATCGAGCCAAGATTGACACCATTTCTAGATTACCACCTCCATCCTCCGTCAGAGCTATCAGAAGTTTCCTAGGGCATGCCGGATTTTATAGGCGGTTTATCAAAGACTTTTCTAAAATTTCTAGGCCTCTAACAAAATTACTTGAAAAAGATGCTCCTTTCATCTTTGACAAGGATTGCAATCAAGTATTTCTAACCCTAAAGGAAATGTTAGTTAATGCACCTATCATGATAGCACCTGATTGGAAATTTCCTTTCGAAATCATGTGTGATGCGAGTGACTTTGCAGTTGGAGATGTCTTGGGACAAAGAAAAGAAAAGCATTTCCACCCAATTTATTATGCTAGTAAAACACTTAATGATGCACAAGAAAATTACACAACAATTGAAAAAGAATTACTAGCTGTGGTATTTGCTTTTGATAAATTTCGTTCTTATCTTGTTCTTTCTAAAACTATAGTCTATACAGATCATGCAGCCATTCGATATCTCTTCAAAAAGCAAGACGAAAAACCACGTTTGATTCGGTGGATTCTACTCCTCCAAGAATTTGATATTGAAATCAAAGACAAAAGAGGAGCAGAAAATACCGCAGCAGATCATCTTTGACGCTTAGAAGACCCAGCTTTGGAGGCAACCAGGGACGAACAAATCAACGAAAAATTTCCGACTGAGTCCCTAGAAATGGTGGAATACAAAGAAGAACCATGGTACGCCGACTATGCTAACTACCTAGCTAGCGGTATAGTCGCAAAAGGTTGGCCACATCATCAAAGAAAAAAATTCTTTGCTAATGTGAAACACTATTTTTGGGAAGATCCATATATTTTCAAAATGTGTGCCGACCAACTCATCCGACGATGCGTCCATGGTAGCAAAGCACGAAGAATTCTCCGCCATTGTCATGAAGGTCCATACGGAGGGCATCATGGTGCCGCTAGTACCGCACGAAAGGTATTTGATTCAGGATTTTATTGGCCGACCATTTACAAAGACGCCCAAAGTCTTGTCAAGACATGTGATGCTTGCCAAAGAACAGGTAATATTTCTTCCAAAAACGAAACGCCACAAAATGGCATTCTTGTTTGTGAGATTTTTGATGTATGGGGACTCGACTTTATGGGACCTTTCCCACCATCAAAAGGAAACAAATATATACTTGTGGCAGTAGACTACTTGTCTAAATGGGCCGAGGCCGAGGCACTTCCAACAAACGATGGAAGAGTCGTGGTAAGATTTCTGAAAAAATTATTCTCTCATTTTGGCACACCTAAAGCATTAATAAGTGATAGAGGTACCCATTTTTGCAACCATCAACTTGAAATTTTTTTAACAAGATATGGGGTCTATCAACGGGTCTCAATAGCATATCACCCTCAAACAAACGGACAAGCCGAAGTGACTAATAGAGGTTTAAAATGAATACTCGAAAAAACCGTAGGGTTAAATAAAAAGGAATGGGCAGATAAATTAGATGATGCTTTATGGGCTTTTCGAATTGCTTATAAAACAACAATAGGTACAACCCCATATAAGCTAGTCTATGGAAAAAGTTGTCACTTACCAGTAGAAATTGCACACAAAGCCTACTGGGCAATTAAAAATGTAAACTTAGATTTAGAGTTTGCTGGTAAAAATCGATTTTGTCAATTAAATGAATTAGACGAGCTTAGGAATTATGCATACTCAAACTCCGAAATTTACAAGGAAAGAATGAAAAACTTGCATGACAAACATATTAAACCTAATGAATTTCGAGTGGGGGATCTAGTTCTTTTGTTTAATTCACAACTTCGCTTATTTCCTGGTAAACTAAAGTCTAGGTGGTCAGGACCTTTTTCCATCACCCATATTTTCCCACACTGTGCAATAGAAATTAAATCTCGGAATGGACCCCCATTCAAAGTCAATGGCCAACGGCTGAAACTCTATCAAGGATTCATTGAGGATGAAGATGAGGATATCTCGCTTCAAACGGTTGAAGAATGAAAACATCATCATCATACCTGGTAAGTTACGAACGATAAGGACGACATCTAAATCGGTAAGTCTTCTAACCAAACTTTTTGGGAAACAACGGGCACTCACACGAGCACTGAAAAAAAAATTTCAAAACTTTGCTCGGCACGAGGCCGTGTCCGCTGGACACGGGGCCGTGTCCGCTGGACACGGGGCCGTGTCCGCGCTACTGTCGGGATATATTCCCCTTTTCATAACAGTTACTTCATTCCACACGCCCCGTTTCCCCAAAAACGCTCTGATCCCAGGCGATTTTCCCCAGATTTTCAACATCTCCTATCATTCTAACAACATCAAGGTATGATTCTATCACTATTATTAGTTAGATTAGGCATTTGCATGTAGTTAAAACACCAAAAAATTGGGGAAAAATCTAGGGTTCTTGAAGTTCATCCGGATCGAACCTCAAATTTTTGTTTAGATCTGTTAACATTTAGTTAGATTAGTGTTATAGGAAGTAAACCCACTTGTTTTGTTCAAAGATTTGCCCGATTTCTCACAAAAACCCCAAACCCTTGTTTTTGAATCGAAAAAGATAAAATTGAATGGGTAAACGGGTTGTTTTGGGAAAAACGGCACTTGGGGTTTCATTTTCGGGGGAAACCGCACCTATTGGACAAAAAATTTTCAAGTTTTCGAAACCGGGTCGAAAAATGATGTTTTTGTGTAACAGACGCCTGGACACGAGGCCGTGTCCGCTGAACACGGGGTCGTGTCCAGGCCACTGTTTGTAGTTTTGTCCGAAAATTCTACTATTTCGTGCTAACTTTTGGTATTCTTTCAGATGTCTAGGAAGTTCATGAGGTTTAACGCAAATGAGCTCGATGCTAGGGCTAGATACGAAGTACTTCAAACAAGACCGGAGGAATACCCAAGGCAAGCATGCACGGATTTGTTAGCATTGGTAAACCAACTCGACCGCTTCAACAACCTTGTCACAGGACCACTAAGAGTCGCTTTAACAACTCGACTCCGTTCCGTCCACGAATGCACTTTGGAATTCTATAGCACCTTCACATTCAACTCAAGGTGCGACCCATTCGACAATGATGGGGTAGCTTTCAGATGTGGTGGAACTAGGTATTCGATCTCTATGGCACAATTTGGGTCGATTGTCGGGTTGTATGCGGAAAAAGATGCAGGTAACGAGGAAAATACTGGAGGGATGCGAGAGATAGATGAGAACGATCGCCAAGCCACGGGGGCTCAGATTGGTGAAGGGCATTACAATCCGAGCAGCACTAAGAGCACGAAGTTGAGGGATCCGCTCTATCGATACATCCATAGGCTCCTCGGCTACTCTCTTAGCCAAAGGCATGATAGAGGTGGCGTTGTTGCGTTAAGAGATCTTGTTGTCCTCCACTGCATCCATAACCGCAGGCACCTCGATGTCCCTTTCCTCATGCTCCGAAACATGCATCTGAACCGCCTTGCTTCTGCACCAACCCCTATCTTCTTTGGAGGATGGGTGTACCGTCTCTTCAAACACTTCACCAACATACCTAGGTCATTCGGTAGAAGCCCATGGTCGGGCAGGGTGGATATACACATTTTCCGCTCAATGAACCTAATCTATGAGGCTGAAGACGGGACGGTTAGCTTCCAAAGGATGCAAGGTCATGCATGGAACCCGCAAGAAGCACTTGTCCTCCACGCTCCACAACATCATCAGTACCAGTACCAGCATCAGGGTGATCCAGGCCAGTCCTCCTCAGGAGGCGGTTTTCCTGACTTCCAAAGTTTATATGATTTATTGCAGGAAAACCTCATGTGCACCAGGAACACCTATAACATGGCGAGCAACACGTATAACCGGGTTGGAGCAATCGAGAGAAATATATCCGATATCCAAGATGATATTGGAAATATCCGGGAGTATATTGCGGGCCATGGGGGAGATGATGATGATGAGGATGAGGACATGGACTAGGAGGGAGGAGCGGAGGAAGAAGCGGTTGGTTGGTGATTCCCCAGGTTAACCTTTAATCTTGAACAATTTAAGGCCTGCGTGCCGAGTGTTGAACAATTTACTTTCTTTTAATTTTCTGCACTTATTTTTCCTTTTCCTTTTTAACTTTGTTGACATGGATCTTGAACTTGTTAAATTAGGATGTTTGCTATGGTGTGGTATAGTGTTTATTGATTAAGCAGGTACATACGAGGCTTAGAGTACTAAGCATTAGTACTACTAAAGCCGTGACAGGAAAACCGAAGAAAGAAACCTGTTTTTCAACCTTGCAGATTGTCCAGACGGGGCCGTGTCCAGCCGACACGCCCCCGTGCCTACTCCCCCGAACCTGCTGTTTGTTTTAATTCTGCAGACTTTGACAGACACGGGGTCGTGCCCAGCCAACACGCCCCCGTGTCCACCTTTTGTAAGTTTTCGTTACTGGCACCTGAACACGGGGTCGTGCCCACCAGGCACGGGGCCGTGTCCAGCGCCCAGTAACACAATTTTTTTGCTTAATTCACACCTTTTACACATTCAATCAACCTAAAAACTTATTTTTGGGACACATTGAGGACAATGTGTAATTTAAGTGTGGGGGGGGGGGGGGGATGCTAAAACCTTGAATCTTGCAAGTCCTAAATACAAGCCTTACACAAAACTCTATTGGAACCGCTAATCACCCCAATTTTTTTCAAAAATTTTCATTTTTTTTACTTGTCTAGGTTCAACTTGGGAATTTCAAATTTCTAAAAAGGTTATATTTTTACAAATTTACAACCGATAGCGTCGTGATAAAAAGAACCAACATAAGAAAATTATGAAAAGTCATGGCAAACTTAGTTAAAATTTGATTATATATACTTGATCACATAAAAACCCATTCCCACAAAAGTGAGTTTTGAGCCTTTATTGAGCATACAAATATATATCTTTAAATTAAATGCTCATTTTTCGTTTCTTGTGTGAATAGCCGCTTGGTTCTTACGACTCTAGAACTTGCCATGACGATACATTCCCGGTCCTTACCAACTTAAACCCGAGTAAGTAAATGATGGAGGCATTAGGACTAACCCTTTTTATTTCTACACCATTATTTTTCTTTTTTTTACCACCTACCCAAAATCCCCCTAGTTAGCCCCTTTGAGCCTAAACCTTTTCATTTCATAACCCAAACCAAACACCCTTTCACCCACCAAAACCTTTTTCATTTTTAACCCTTTGTTTTTGTAACTAGCTCGGTTCTTCGTATGACTTTTCAAAAAAAAAAAAATTATTTAGTGTTGTTGATGAAGCAAAAGAAAAAAAATAAACAAACAAGTTCATCAAAAATAACTTTGTTTGAATAATAGCTTCATCAAAATAAAAGTTACAAAAATAAAAAGTCTTACGAAAACCGACGCTTGTTACGTTTTTCGCCCTTTCTACTAACCACTAACCCAACCACCTACCTTTAACCCAAGCCTAACCCTTCACCCAAAAAGTCCTCTTGATATTTACAAAGGTATAAAGTTAAAAAGGAGGATGATTGATTGCTTGGCAAGCCTATGGTAGGAGTAAGTTCCATGCCGCTCTCGAGTGATTCACTAAAATACATATTCGGCCGAGTGTTGAGTGATCTCCCGTGAGGTATGTGAACTTGTATATAAATAAAATTTTAAGAGGCATGTTATGCCCTAATAAGTAATTTATCTTATGAAAAGTTTTAAATAAATCATGACGAATAGGATTGTAAATAAATAAAAATATAACTTAATAAAGAATCTTGGAAATCCCGACACTCTACACTACGTCAAAAAAGGCTTACGGCCACACAAAAAAAGTGTGACCATACGCCTTTTGCCACACTTTTTATTTTCAACTCAAGTGTGACCAAAGGTCGAGTCATCGTAGGTATCATACAGCCACACTCACATTTAGTGGCCGTAGCAACTTAAAAGTGTGGCTAAAGGGTACCACTATTTCTTGCTAGAATCTGACAAAACTGTGGATAAAAGGTAGCAACGGTCACATGAGTTTATTTTACATGTGACGATTTCTATTATCTGGTCACATATATATACTAAAAAGTTTGTTTTAGCCATATCAATTAAAAAAAGTGTGGCAAAAAGGGTTGTTATAATCAAGCATTTTGTCCATTAAGTGTGGCTAAGGGGCAGCAACGGTCACATGAATTTATTGCAAGTGTGACAAGTTCTATTATGTGGTCACATGAATTTATTGTAAGTGTGTCTAAAAACCTTAACTAGACACACAAAACATTTGGTTACACGTATTTTTTTTTCCCATGACGTTTGGTACCATTCTGTCATACAAACAAAAAACGGTGATGATGGTGTGACTATTGTCTAACATTTGGTCACACATATTTGTTTTTCTCATGACATTTGCTACCATTCCGTCACACAAACAAAAAACAAGTGATGAAAATGTGGCTAATGGTTATATATAGCCTCATAAAATTTTGTAAATTTAAGTGTAGCTATTGTCTAACCTTTGGTCACACATAATTTTCTTTTCCAGTGGCATTTGGTATCATTTCGTCACACAACAAAAAACAAAGTAACTATGGGTGTGGCTAATGGTTATTTATAGCCACACCGAATTTTGTAATTTTAGGTATGGCTATCACCCAACATTTGATCACACATATTCAATAGGGTTCTATGTGACCATTTTCATGTAATTGCCAATTTTGTTTTCAAAATTTTGTAAAATAAAAACTGCACTAAAACACGAGCAAGTCTAAAAACAAATGATATTAATAACCATAACTGAAAATCCGTACATAATTTTTCAACTCGAATACTAATGAAAGACAAACTTCTAATCAATACCTATCTACAAAGTTGCAAAAAGAAATGACTGTACAAATAAACTAAAAACTATTTCTAGTATGTTTTCTTCAAGTCCATAAACTCACTTTTTCTAAACGTGAAAGTGCTGGAAACTTGCATCCATAGGAATGGTGGCCATCCTGTTATTGTTGTGGTGGAGAGTGAACTTGTAACTAGTGGCCAGTTTTGTTGCTTCTTAACCCATTCATAATAGCCTGTCGTTGACGTGCATTACCCAAACCAAAGAGGTATTTGGACTCAGCCTCACCCTTAGCTCTCTTGATTTGTAGAATTTTCCCAACCTCAACTTTTGATTTGTAGAATTCTTCCAGCCTCAACATTCTCAGTAGCAGCCACCGATAGCCTTGCAGCTGCAAAAAGATCGGGCCAAACGGGTTCCTTCAATTGAAATTGAAGTAAGAACAGACATGATAATTCAACTTGAAATTAGAGCAATCTTATTCATTCAAACTGTGGTTGCTCAAGGTAATTTTAATGATGTTGGAGTGGGCCCAGGATAATGAGACTGCACATAAAATGTAATATAAGCTAGCTTTTGGAGAATGACTATCAATTAAGTTTCAAGTGCCATATAAATAATTAACATCACGTTGTTTAACGATATTACCTTCACATATTTTCAACTTTTCATAATGGGTGCAAAAAATCTAAAAGAATCTTCAAATTAAAATTTATCATTTTGAAAGCATGAACAAAAACCCTAAATATCTTCAACAAAACCAAAAAATAGTCAAATACAAGTGAACAAAAGCGTACCTGTGCGAGCATATGTTCCTTCTCGTACAACTATGCTTAAATCTGTAGCAACCAGCGCTCTACCCCTTGCCAGTACTTTTGTATCACATGCATTACATCATATAAAAAACTGAACAAAAATATCAGCAACTATAACAAAATAAATACCTATATAGTTCAGAAAAGGCCACAAGTTCTGTTTTAGTACAATAATTGTTGTCTGTTTGAAAGGCAAGTTACCTATGTTTTAGATCCATAACAACCATGTCCATATAGACCAACCGAAAGGTGCCTATAATGTATAATATGATTTTAATTCACTGCCTTTAAGAAGCCGTTCAATGGAATATGATGGATCACTTCTAATATAGGTAACAATGAAATTGAAAATTTCATGCTGATATGAGTTGATTCAGATTTTATATAAAAGTATAGCACTCATAATGAATACACAGTAATAATTGGCTTGTTTTCTGAAGTGCGTGTGTACAAGAAGGGCACATGAAGGAATGGAACTTGAGTGGAACAAGTAAAAACAACAAACACACATACAAGTGAAAAGGAGCCAAATTGCCGAAAAAAAAACATCAACCTGCAACTTTCGAGATCTTCAATTGTTTCTGCCTTGACAGCTCGGTCTGCTTGACTGCCAGCAAATTTTCCCTAAAGAATTCCACCTCTTCATCTTTCTGCACATCACAAAGATAGCACACGCACAGAACAGTAAGCCAGGTGCATAATTCTAATTATGGCACATGTAATTATCAAAATAGGCATTTGTTTTACTTACAAGTTCTTTAAATAATGGCACAGGGGTTCCAATTATGTAGCAAGTACCATCTCCCACGGTCTTATAGCCTTCTTTATATCTTCTTTCTCATGAGAGAGAGAAAGTAGATTTGAAGGGGCAAAGAAAGCTGCTTGAGTGCCTCAATGGAGAATGATGGCATAAACGGCTAAAAGGGCAAAGAAGGCAATATCAATAAATAACATGGTATACATAAAATTACATAACTTTCTGTAGTCTTAAACAAATAAGATCATATCAACAGTGAGCCAAATCAAGCCCTAATTTTCAAACTTCAAAGTAATTCAACCAGGCCAAACTAAATTCAGAAAAACCGACATAACCACATACGAACAGAACTAAATTCATAACCAGAAATTTTTGTTATAAGATTTCTATAACCTAATTTTCTCAAATTTTGGTGTAAATCACCTACCAAACCAAGAGGAGCTTCAATCGAGGTTGATGAACTGTGGAAATTAGATATTATCAAAATTTTCTCACAGTTGGATAAGCGCTGAAGGTGAACGTATGGCAGCAGATGATGGATTAGGGTTGCAACAGGGAGGTGGAGGGTCACGAAGCTGTGACCATATGCCAGTAATAGTCATATGTTTTATTTCGAGACCATTTGTAACTTTTAGCAACACATAAAACTTATAAGTGACTAACAAAAACTACTCTTTGATCACACAAACTCATAAGTGGTCATATGTATTATATTTTAGCCACATCATTAAAAATCTACTATAGCAGTTGGTAATATTTGGTTACATTTTTTTTATTGTGACTAGATATTGTCATGTTTTTTTATTGAAAATGTGACTAAAGGTTTTGAAAAGATGTGTTTTCGTCACATGAATTAAAAAACTTACACAAATATCGTGGCAGTAGGTCATATTTAGCCACATTTTTCGAGTTGTGGCTAAACTGACTAGTAAATGTCACATTTTTTTCGAAAAGTGTGGCTAAAGGTTTTGAAGTGTTATACAATAGTCACATTAATAGTAAAATGTGTGACTAAAGGTGTTTTAAAATATAATAAATGACTTTTAGCCACACATTTTTTCAAAAGTGTGGCATACCGGTTTTGGAAAAAGTGTGGCCGTAGGCCATTTTTCACGTAGTGCTATGACAAGCCCAAAAAAACTTTCTCTTCTACCCATTCCATTTGGGAGTGTAAAGCCACATTATAAAGAGTTTTGCTTGAGGACAAGCAAAGATTCAAGTGTGGGGGTATTTGATGTGTGCAAAATGCAACATATAAATTACATCAATTGTGGCATAAAACTAACCCTTTTTAGTACTAATGTTGGAAAAAGTGTGCTTTTGTCTTCCTTTTGTATTTTCAGGATTAAATGAGCTCAAATTAACAAAAGAAGCAAAAAGACAGCAAAATCTAACATAAATACAAGAAAAGGAACAAACGTGACATGCCCGACCCCACGACAGCATCTTCCCAAGCAAAACAAGAAGACAGAAGACTGAACACGCCTCGTGCTCAGCCAGCACGGGGGCGTGCCCAAGTGTCAGCAGAAAAGACAAAGTGGTAGAAGCTTCTATTGCCCACCACGGGGCCGTACTCAGCGGGCACGGGGCCGTGGTCAACTATAAGATTCGCAGAATCCAGGCAAATCTTCATAGTACAGATATGCTTCTGTACACGGGGTCGTGCTCAGCGGACACGGGGGCGTGGTCAACTAATACAGACAAGCTGCAATAAATGAAGAAAGAGAAGGATGTGGACACGGGGCCGTGCCCACTGGACACGGGGCCATGCCCGAGCTTCTGTTCAGCCTATAAATAGGAGTGCTTGGCTCAAGCTCAAACCATCCCTTGGCACACCACCTCTCTTACACTTCACCCACCACCCACCACCACCATAACACCATCATCCACCACTATCATCCATTGTCCATCATAGAGTGTGTGAGTCGTCTCGGGATCCAAGATTGATCGTAAGAGTTCTTGACAATCAAGGCCATGTTTGCCTAAGTCTCTTACATCACTTGGTGAAGACAAAGTGTCTAGTGTAATACTTTTTATTTTTAATTTTTTCGCAATTTTTAATTGGTTATGTATTAATGACTTTAATAACTAGTTTATTATGTTGAAGGTGATTCTTCCTTATCGTTTGTCCGTGGTGTCTTGGCATTATTTTACTGTCTATATAAAATAAAAGATTTTCACCATTCATATCTCCACGGTCTATATGGAGGTATGTTGGCTACCTGGTCGGGGGTTAAGGGAACGGTTTGGTAAGAGTCTTGCCGTTGTTCAGCGTTTAGAGATCCTGCAAGGGACCTGGGTCAAATTTAGTAGGACCTCCTTCAATACTTAACGGTATTGGATGGCGGGGGTCCAAACTCTTTGATTCCCTCATAAGTTAAACTACTATTAATACTATAACCCGGCTACTTAGGACTGTATCCTTGCTGACTCAGACTACTTAGCCGAGGGTAACGTCACCTTCAAAAGAGGGGCCTACCATAATTTGCATTAATAACTTAATTAATTATCTTTCAATAATCCGACCCTTTAGGATTGTATCCTTGCTGACTCAAACTACTGGGTTGAGGGTAACGTCGCCTCCAAAAGAGGGGCCTACTACAATAACTAAGATAATCTCTTAAATAGTGCCAAAGTGCGGAAATAATCAAAGGCTACACTAAACACGAGTCGGAGCCAAGTGATTCATCTTGTCTATCTGTTTTTCTTTTATTTTTATTTTTCAGCATTTTAGTTAATTTTTATTTTCTTAGTTTAAAACATTTTTTCTAAACTTTTGATTTGATTAGACGTTGAGGATAAACCGGTACTAAAAGCTCTTGTGTCCTTGGACGACCTCGGTATCTTGCCAACACTATACTACGCTCACGATGGGTGCACTTGCCCATATGTGTGTTTAGTGTTAGTAAATATCGTGTTTTATAAATTTAAAACTTGGCTAAAAAGTGTTAAAAAGGGCTTAATAAATATATTAAAAACTAACGACACTTCACACGCATCAGTACCTCTTCAAGATATAGAGGTAAATGAAAAGCTAAAATTTGTTGAAAAACCACTCCAAATAGAAGACAGAAAGGTCAAGTTCCTCAAACACAAAAGATTGGTACTAGTCAAAGTCAAGTGGGATTCAAAAAGAGGACCCGAATACACTTGGGAGCTGGAATAGGAGATGAAGCGAAAGTAACCTCACTTGTTTCAATAAATTTCGAGGACGAGATTTTAATAAGGTGGGGAGGATGTAAGGACCTGCAAAAATGTCCATAAATGACCCGTAAGTGAAAACCCGGACCCCTGAAACCTTAATGCTCATGAAAAACCAAGAAAACAAGAATTTTGGTTTCCACGCGGGCCGCGTAAGCCACAAGGTAAGGCTACGCGGGCCGCGACAACTTAAAATTCCTCTAGATAAGCGCTTAGGCCATGTGTCGCACACATGGCAGACCTACCTGTGACACGCTAGCCCTACACGTAGACTAGGGGGCCCTCGCGGGCCGCGTAAGACCTTGTTAAGGTTTACGCGGGCCGCGTAAAACTTGAAAAGTTGCTATAAATTGCCTGGCCCTGGGACTTGCTTCTGTGTTCGAAAGTTTTGATCAAAAATGAAGTATACTGCCTAAATTCGAAGTTTTAAGTAGGGAAACGCTGCTACGAGTACAGGGTATTAACTCGATCACTGCTACGATACAATGTCCGATCGATTGAAACCGATCCGATGGATGTTTAAGTGCTGCCCGTATTTGGGCTATACTTTGTCATTCATCGTGAGGGTTTTGATTTCGTGAGTTTATCGTAAATGTTGTATTAAGTTACTGACCTAGTTTCGTGTGCATTGTTATTTAACTAGGTTTCAAGGCTAAATCAGTAGGCAAGATTCTGTCCAACTAAACTTGCAAAGTGAGTCATTCTCTTTTTATCAAATTGCTTTACAAAACCCTAAATGTTTTCCAATTTTACTTTGCAGTGATTAAGTCTTTGCTAATCTTTAATTACTGGCAGTATGTGGGGGTTTTGTGCACATTACTACTAACGATTTATCACTTTAGGTGGGCGAGCCTAATTGGTGATATGTCCACAGTCATAGATTCCGTCGAGTGACAGCTGAACCAGATAATTATATGATAGGGGCAAATATAAAAACCCTTAATGCTGTAAATTATAACAATGTATCATTTTGTGCAACTTGAGTGACTCGCCAGTATTTCCCCGCTGATAAAACCTTTTTAAACATATTTCAGGTGACCTACTGTGAATCAAGGAAAAAGTGCTATGTAGCATTACAAGCTTGAAGAAGTGGCTCAACAAAAATAAAGAAACATGTTTTTGTAAAAACAAGGATTTCCTAGTGAAATCACCTTTATTGTAAATTATGGGCGTTATTCCCAAATTGTGAAATAAAATAATTGGGTATTTTCCGTTTAAAAGATCCTGTCAATAATTCCGCTGCCAAATTAAATAAATACCACGGGTTTCTGTCCCGCGGCTCCTGGACCGGGTAACACCGGGACGGGGGCCGTGACAACTATGGACTTTGTTACTAAATTACCCAAAACCAGGAAAGGTAACGACGCAATTTGGGTAATTATGGATCGATTAACCAAATCAGCCCACTTCCTGCCAGTGAAGGAAACCTTTAGCATGGAAAGATTAGCAAAGTTGTACGTTGACGAGGTAGTATCCTTACATGGAGTCCCACTCTCCATTGTATCAGATAGGGATAGTCGTTTCACTTCGCATTTCTGGACAAGTTTCCAGGAAGCAATGGGGACCCGATTGAATTTAAGTACTGCATACCATCCCCAAACAGATGGACAGAGTGAAAGGACAATCCAAACCCTGGAAGACATGCTCAGAGCATGTGTGATAGATTTTGGTGGAAATTGGGATAACCACATACCATTAATCGAATTCTCCTATAACAATAGTTATCTTACAAGCATCGAAGCTGCCCCTTTTGAAGCACTGTATGGTCGAAAGTGTAGAACTCCAATTTGCTGGGCAGAAATAGAAGAAAATAAATTATCAGGTCCTGAAATTGTACAAGAAACCACCGACAAGATAACTCAAATCAAGGAAAGACTAAAGACGACTCGAGATCGCCAGAAAAGTTATGCTGACAATCGACGTAAGCTGTTAGAGTTTCAAGTCGGAGACAAGGTACTCTTAAAAGTTTCTCCTTGGAAAGGGATAGTTCGGTTCGGTAAGAAAGGAAAGCTAAGTCGAAGGTACATAGGACCTTTCCTAGTGATCCAGCGAATAGGACCAGTTGCCTATCGCTTACAACTACCAAAAGAACTAGCCGGGGTACATGACGTATTTCATGTATCTAACCTCAAGAAATGTTTATCTGACGAGTCCCTGGTAGTACCCCTTCAAGATATAGAGGTAAATGAAAAATTGAAATTTGTTGAGAAACCGCTCCAAATCGAATACAGAAAGGTTAAGTTTCTCAAGCACAAAAGACTGGTACTAGTCAAAGTCAAATGGGATTCGAAAAGAGGACCTGAATACACGCGGGAACTGGAATCGGAAATGAAGCGAAAATATCCTTACCTGTTTCAGTAAATCTCGAGGACGAGATTTTAAATAAGGTGGGGAGGATGTAAGGACCTGCGAAAATGTCTCAAACCGACCCGTAAGTAGAAACCCGGACCCCTGAAACGCTAATCCTTAAGAAAAACCAAGAAATTTGAATTTTTGGATCGCTCGCGGGCCGCGTAAGACTTAAGGATAGTCTACGCGGGCTGCGACAACTAGGTGATTCGACCGGATAAGCTTTGGGCCACGTGTCGCACACGTAGCGGGCCTACACGTGACACGCTAGCCCTAGCCGTAGCTAGGGTGGCTCTAGCGGGCCGCGTAAAACCCAATTTTTTGCTATAAATTGCTCGTGCATGGGGCTTTCATCTGTGTTCGAAAAATCAGTTCAAAAGATGAAGTATACTGCTCAAAATCATAATTTCACTTAGGGAAACGCTGCTACGAGTACAGGGTATTAACTCGATCACTGCTACGATACAATGTCCGATCGATTGAAACCGATCCGATGGATGTTGAATCCGGGCTATACTTTGTCATTCGTCGTGAGGGTTTTGATTTCGTGAGTTTATCGTAAATGTTGTATTAAGTTACTGACCTAGTTTCGTGTGCATTGTTATTTAACTAGGTTACGAGGCTAAATCAGTAGGCAAAGTTCTGTCCAACTAAACTTGCAATGTGAGTCATTCTTTTTTTATCAACACTATTTACAAAACCTCAAATTATTTTCAAGTTATAGTTTATAGGGGGTAAGTCTTTGTTATCTTAAATTACTGGCAGTAAGTGGGGTATTGTGCACATTACTATTATTCTCTCTCGTTTAGGTAGACGAACCTAAATAGAGACAATCATCATTATTAGGTGAAAGGACCCAATAGTGGTATGACCATCGTCACCAGGGGATGTCACTGGACCAGATAATTATAAGATAGAGGCAATTGTAATCGCTCTTAGTCCTGTAATTTATAACAATGTGTCGTTTTGTGCAAAATGAATTACTCGCCAGTATTTCCCCGCTGATAAAATCTTTTTAAACATGTTTCAGGTAACTTACTGTGAATCGAGGAAAAAGTGCCACGTAGCACTACAGCTTGAAGAAGGTGGCTCAGTAAATAAAATAAATAAACATGTTTTTGTAAACAGGGAATTTCCCCGTGAAATTTCCTTTATTGTAAATTATGGGGTTTGTCCTGTGACAACCCGAGTTTTTTTGAAATATCTATCTGACTTAAGCTGATGATTATTTGCAAAGTATATTTAAATGTGTTTATTTAAAGTGCAATATGCATGTTGTTTGTAGATTCGTTGAGAGCATATCATGGGTGTATTGTATACATGCCTTAACAATTAATATTATGAATTGTATTAAGGTTGAAACCTGAAACATTTGACCATAGCTAGTCAACAAAATCAAACTGGGTAGTGGAGCAGTTGAAGAAGTGGGTTATTACAGGAGAATGTATATTATTTTTCCAATATCTACAACATGTGTTATCGACAAAAATCTGGAGTGGTTGTAGAGTAGTTGAGTGGATAAGTTACACAGACTATTATATCTATTCCAATATTGTTAATTAGAATCATAACTTTCACTCTCTCTCACTCTCAAGTCTACGGCAACTTCCTCTTATTCAAGACACATCTCTTTTGTTTGATCTCTCTGTGTTCGGTTAGTGATTTACACAGTTAGTTATTTTCAGATTTAAATATATAGTATGTTGTTGATGTGTTCTTGAAAGAAATATATGTGGTCAATCTGTTATATAACTTTACGCGAAATATGATGTGATTTAGGGTGCTATGGTTATGAAGATTTTTAATAAGTAAACTTGTTTCTGTTTGAACTGAATGGAGTGTATACTGTAACAAGATCTAGTTTACTGTATGATGATGAATCAATGTTAATATATGATATACATGATAATTATGACAAACTCGTTGAGGTTGAATGATCATACATAACTGTTATATGAATGGATTCCATGAATTCTGTGAACTCGTAACTGATATTGACGATGATGATGATGATGATTACCCGACGAAAACACTCACCACAAAACACCTGGACGAAATCACAAGGGATTTCGGCCCAAGTGATTTCGGCCCAGAAAGAGTCTTAGGCCCAAGGTGTTTTCGTCCATAAGGGATTTCGCCCAAGTTAATTAATCACAAGGTGATTTCGGCAATTAGTGTTTTCGGCCAAGGGTTTTCGGCCAAGATGTTACGGCCCAGGTTGATTTCGGCCCAAGTATTTTATTTGTAATTATGTTTATGTCTTATGTAAACCCAATTAAGATGGGTTTGTTAACTCTGATAACACTGTTAGTTGATAAACTGTGTTAAGTTGTTAACTGAGTTAAGTGTGTAACTCTGTCAAGTTTATTAACTCCTGTTAAGTTTAACTCTGTTAGTTCAGTTAATCTTGTTAGCATGTTATTTATATTGAGTGAGTTAACCCTGTTATGTATTTAACATTGTTAAGATAACTATGAAAACCCAGTTAAACCTGTTACTGTACTAGCATGTTGAATCTGTTAGCTAGTTAACTTGGTTAGTAGGTTAACTCTGTTAAAACATGTTACTCTGTTAAGTATGATAGATTAGTTAAGGAACTTGCATGTAACTTGGAATCTTGTATGGGTTAACTAACTGTTTATGCCAAACATACTCTGTGATATTTCTGTGATACTAGTTACATGTGAAACATTACAAACATGTACTGACTGAACATACGTGCACTATAGGATTTGATTGATTACTTGCGAGCACATAGTTTAGCATACCGAGCAAACCAAGGTGAGTTCACACTTCTACCAAGGCATGGGATTCCCGGGGTTGGGAATGGGTTGATTGATTATTATGCTTAAGAGTTATTGAAATTACATACCATTGGCCTCGGGAGAGGAAGGTCAATGGTAGATACTACTAGACTAGTGATACATATACTTCTCTTCGCACACATGCCGAGATCGGCCGCGATACTAGAACAATCTTCGCAAACATGCCTGGAATGGCCGCGAACTATGCTTTAATCTTCGCAAACATGCCTGGAGGGTCGCGATACAAATATAACTAGTCTAGACAACATGGGAAACCCCCACTAAACTTCGCAAACATGCCTAGAGGGCCGCGATGCTATTACATACGATACATGATTACTAAACGAACTTACGATTTACAATACGAAAACTATAACTGTAGCACCCACTGTGAACTCGCTCAACTAGTTGTTGACTCTCTGTTACATGCCTTGCAGGACCTTAGGTACTTTTGGAGCTTGCACGGGAGGCACGATCGTTGTGGACATGGATCGTGAATGTGATATTAAACTTTATGACATTTTGTACTTAAACTTATGTTGGGTCTTACATTATTGCTTCCGCTACACACTTGTTTATATTTGGTTTTGGAAACACATATCGTATTGATGAATGACTTTTACTATATACTTATGTTCAATATGATTGGTGGCTTGATCCTGGTCATGTCACGCCTCCAAGCGGTGGTACTCCGCGTGTGGATTTTGGGGGTGTGACCATTGGTTATAGAGAACTCGGTTTTAATAAGGAGAAAACGTTTTTATTAAAACCAGACTATAACCAGAACAATGCTCAACGATCCACAACGATGCCTCGCTCCACGTGCAAGACTCATCACTCTAGGTAATATGGTACATGTCTTATTGCCTACTTGCTAGAATTGCATAGAACTTTGCTCCGGGTATGCTTAGGTTAACTTAACACTATTGCATGAGAACACTTGTGTGATTATTCCCTTTTGTTATCGCACTACTCGCGAACCTCTCTCACTTATGTCATATTTGCTATGAAGATCATGTCTGGACGCATTAACATGACACAAGCCCAGTTGACGGCTCTCATTAACGAGCGAATTGCTGAGGCACTTGCAGCCGCACAAGCAGGAGGTCAGCACGCTCAGCCACCTGTTTGCACCTTCAAAACTTTCATGGACTGTCGTCCTACTACCTTTAGTGGCACGGAAGGAGCGGTTGGACTCCTCCATTGGTTTGAAAAGCTCGAGTCCGTATTCGAAATGTGTGAATGCCCTGAGGCTCGCAGGGTGAAGTACGCCACTGGTACTCTAGAAGGCATTGCGCTGACTTGGTGGAATGCGCAAGTGCAGATGTTAGGGTTGGCTGTTGCTAACGCCACACCCTGGAATGATTTCAAGGAGTTGATCAAAGAGGAATACTGTAGCCGTGATGATATTCATAAGCTGGAGGTAGAGTTTTACCACTTGAAAATGACGGGGTCAGAAATTGAAGCGTACACCAGAAGATCGAATGAGTTGGCTATTCTGTGTCCTACTATGGTGGACCCTCCCATTAAGCGTATCGAACTGTATCTCAATGGTCTGGTGCCGGAGATTCAAAGTCACGTAACCTCAGCGAATCTTGGCACTATTCAGCAGATCGTCAAGCTAGCTCATCGCCTCACCGATCAGGCGGTTGAACAGAACAGGCTGCCTAAACGTATCAACGCTACTACCGTTACCACTCCAGCTACTCCTGCTATTCCCAGTGACAACAAGCGGAAATGGGAAGGGGATTCCAGCAGGGGTTCAGCTACTGTACAGTCTCAAGCACAGCAGCAGCGCAAGACTAGTGATTACCAGAGTCCGAGTCAGCAATCGTCTGGTGGTCAGGGGCAGAGTGGATATCGGGGAATTCATCCACTATGTAACAGGTGCAACAAACACCACAGTGGTCAGTGTCGTAAAGGCCGCTGTCAAAGATGTCTAAGGGTAGGTCATGAAGCTAAAGATTGCAGGAGCTCAAGGCCTGCGAATCAGAACCAGCAACAACAGCCACCAGTTCCACGAAACCTGTCACAGCAACAACAGCAAGGAAATAAGACATGCTTTCAGTGTGGGGCTGAAGGTCACTTCAAGCGGAACTGCCCCCAGTTAAACCAGAATCAGAACAACAACAACAATAATCAGGGCAGTGGGAACAACAATGGGGGAAACAACAACAACAATGGTGCAAAGGGTCGTTTATTTGTGATTGGTCAGAGTGACGCAAGGAACGATCCTAATGTGGTTACGGGTAAGTTTCTTCTTGACGACTTTTATGTTACCGTATTATTCGATTCGGGTGCGGATACCAGTTATATGTCTCTGAACGTTAGTCAAATGCTTAAACGCGCACCAACACTTTTGAACACCAAACATGTCGTAGAGTTAGCTAACGGTAAAAGTCTAGAGGCCACACACATAGTTCAGGGTTGTAATCTTATCCTCGCCGGTCAGACTTTCTCTATCGATCTCATTCCTATAACTCTGAGTAGTTTTGATATTGTCATTGGTATGGATTGGTTATCCCAACAACAAGCAGAGA
Organism: Helianthus tuberosus; assembly: GCA_030545235.1. Taxonomy (NCBI): domain Eukaryota; kingdom Viridiplantae; phylum Streptophyta; class Magnoliopsida; order Asterales; family Asteraceae; genus Helianthus; species Helianthus tuberosus. The sequence goes on along the minus strand of CM060366.1, from coordinate 134,753,752 downwards.
TCCTATGCAAGGAGAAGATCATTCGTATTCCTCGTTCTGGCAAAGAACCTCTCGAAGTTCAAGGCGACAAGAGTGGTGTCGTGAGTGGCATCATCTCTTTCTTGAAGGCTCAGAAGTGTCTGCGAAAGGGCCACATAGCTATTTTAGCACTCGTTACTGATACATCGACGACAGAGAAAAAGATTGGGGATATTCCTGTAGTACGCGACTTTCCTCAAGTGTTTCCGGAAGAGTTACCTGGGCTACCGCCGCATCGCCAGGTCGAATTTCAGATCGAGCTAGCTCCTGGAGCAGCACCCATAGCTCGAGCGCCTTACCGCTTAGCTCCAACTGAACTGGAAGAACTGTCTAAGCAATTGCAAGAACTTTTGGAAAAGGGTTTCATACGTCCTAGCTCTTCTCCCTAGGGAGCTCCAGTATTATTTGTAAAGAAGAAAGACGGTACCTTTCGTATGTGCATAGATTACCGCGAACTGAACAAGGTGACGGTGAAGAATCGCTATCCTCTTCCACGCATCGACGACTTATTCGACCAGTTGCAAGGGTCGAGCTACTACTCGAAGATTGACCTGAGGTCAGGCTATCATCAATTGAGAGTCCGGGATGAGGACGTCTCCAAAACAGCATTCAGAACTCGCTACGGCCATTACGAGTTTTGGTCATGCCATTCGGGCTAACGAACGCGCCTGTGGTCTTCATGGATCTTATGAACAGGGTGTGCAAACCTTATCTTGACAAGTTTGTTATTGTTTTCATCGACGACATCCTAATTTATTCGAAAAATCGGGAGGAACATGAGCAGCATTTGCGACTTATTCTGGAACTCCTTCGAACGGAACAGCTGTACGCTAAGTTTTCAAAATGCGACTTCTGGCTTCGTGAAGTCCACTTTCTAGGCCACGTGGTAAACAAGGATGGGATTCATGTTGATCCATCCAAAGTAGATTCGATTAAGAACTGGCCTGCACCTAGTACACCAACAGAAATACGCCAATTCTTGGGTTTGGCGGGTTATTACAGACGGTTCATCAAAGACTTCTCAAAGATTGCACAGCCGCTTACATTATTGACACAGAAAGGTGTTGTTTACCGTTGGAGTGATACACAGGAAACAGCGTTTCAGCACTTAAAGGATAGACTCTGTAGCGCACCTATCCTCTCATTGCCTGAAGGCACGGATGATTTTGTAGTTTACTGCGACGCATCCATCCAAGGTCTTGGATGTGTGTTGATGCAACGGGATAAAGTTATTGCTTATGCTTCGCGCCAACTTAAGATTCACGAACGGAATTACACTACGCACGATTTAGAGCTTGGAGCTGTTGTCTTTGCACTCAAGATATGGAGACATTATCTGTATGGCACCAAGTGCACCATCTACACCGATCACAGAAGTCTTGAGCATATCTTCAAGCAGAAAGACTTGAACATGCGACAACGTCGATGGGTCGAGTTACTGAACGATTACGAATGTGCTATAAAGTATCATCCGGGCAAAGCCAATGTGGTGGCCGACGCCCTCAGTCGAAAGGATACTACACCTAGGCGTGTACGAGCGTTGCAACTCACTATTCAGTCTAGTCTTCCTTCACAGATACGAGATGCTCAGGTAGAAGCATTGAAACAGGAAAACGTCAGGTCTGAAGCCCTACGCGGCTCAAGACAACGGTTAGAACAAAAGGCAGACGGCGCCTACTATGTAACAGGACGCATCTGGGTCCCACTTTATGGTAATTTACGCGAGCTTGTAATGGATGAAGCTCATAAGTCTCGCTACTCAGTACATCCTGGTTCGGATAAGATGTACCACGACCTCAGAACTACATATTGGTGGCCTAGCATGAACGCCCACATAGCAACTTACGTTAGCAAGTGTTTAACTTGTGCGAGAGTCAAAGCGGAATATCAGAAACCATCAGGCCCACTCCAGCAACCTGAGATACCACAATGGAAATGGGAACAAATTTCCATGGACTTTGTTACTGGCCTACCTAGATCTCAGCGCGGAAATGATACTATTTGGGTGATCGTGGATCGACTCACAAAGTCTGCTCACTTCCTGGCTATCAAGGAAACGGATAAGTTCTCCACTCTAGCAGACGTATACCTTAAGGAAGTTGTCTCGAGGCACGGGGTGCCCACCTCTATTATCTCCGATCGTGATGCACGTTTTACTTCAGAACTGTGGCAAGCAATGCACAAATCTTTTGGCTCTCGTTTAGACATGAGCACAGCTTATCATCCTCAGACCGATGGGCAGTCTGAGCGCACTATTCAAACTCTAGAAGACATGCTTCGGGCGTGCGTAATTGACTTTGGCAAGGGCTGGGAAAAACATCTGCCACTTGTGGAATTTTCGTACAACAACAGTTACCACACCAGCATTAAAGCTGCTCCATTTGAGGCATTATACGGGCGTAAATGCCGATCACCTCTTTGTTGGGCAGAGGTGGGTGACAGTCAGATCACAGGTCCAGAAATGGTAATCGATACTACTGAAAAGATTGCTCAAATACGACAACGCATGGCGGCAGCTCGTGACCGTCAGAAAGCATACGCCGATAAAGACAGGAAACTGCTCGAGCTCCAGGTTGGGGATCGAGCACTACTCAAGGTTTCACCCTGGAAGGGTGTTGTTCGTTTTGGCAAACGAGGCAAGCTTAATCCACGATACGTTGGACCATTTGAAGTCATAGAAAAGATAGGCAAAGTGGCCTACAGACTGAACTTACCAGCTGAACTCAGTGCAGTTCACAACGTTTTTCATGTGTCGAATCTGAAGAAGTGGCAGTCAGATGAGACCTTTATAGTTCCTTTGAAGGAGCTCACTATCGACGAACGGTTGCATTTCGTCGAAGAACCAGTTGAAATCACGGACCGGGATGTTAAGGTCCTCAAGAACACCAGAATACCTCTTGTTCGAGTTCGTTGGAACTCCCGTCGTGGCCCAGAGTTCACCTGGGAACGCGAAGACCAAATGGAACTCAAATATCCCCAGTTGTTCGAAAACAATGCAACCACTACTGAGGCTGAAGCTACTACAGAATTTCGGGAAGAAATTCCAAATCAACGGGGGGATGATGTGACACCCCAGGAAAACCAGTAAACGATAACTTACCTAGCTTCCTCAGTAACCGCATGCTAAATTTCGGGACGAAATTTCTTTCAAGTTGGGGATAATGTGACAACCCGAGTTTTTTTGAAATATCTATCTGACTTAAGCTGATGATTATTTGCAAAGTATATTTAAATGTGTTTATTTAAAGTGCAATATGCATGTTGTTTGTAGATTCGTTGAGAGCATATCATGGGTGTATTGTATACATGCCTTAACAATTAATATTATGAATTGTATTAAGGTTGAAACCTGAAACATTTGACCATAGCTAGTCAACAAAATCAAACTGGGTAGTGGAGCAGTTGAAGAAGTGGGTTATTACAGGAGATTGTATATTATTTTTCCAATATCTACAACATGTGTTATCGACAAAAATCTGGAGTGGTTGTAGAGTAGTTGAGTGGATAAGTTACACAGACTATTATATCTATTCCAATATTGTTAATTAGAATCATAACTTTCACTCTCTCTCACTCTCAAGTCTACGGCAACTTCCTCTTATTCAAGACACATCTCTTTTGTTTGATCTCTCTGTGTTCGGTTAGTGATTTACACAGTTAGTTATTTTCAGATTTAAATATATAGTATGTTGTTGATGTGTTCTTGAAAGAAATATATGTGGTCAATCTGTTATATAACTTTACGCGAAATATGATGTGATTTAGGGTGCTATGGTTATGAAGATTTTTAATAAGTAAACTTGTTTCTGTTTGAACTGAATGGAGTGTATACTGTAACAAGATCTAGTTTACTGTATGATGATGAATCAATGTTAATATATGATATACATGATAATTATGACAAACTCGTTGAGGTTGAATGATCATACATAACTGTTATATGAATGGATTCCATGAATTCTGTGAACTCGTAACTGATATTGACGATGATGATGATGATGATTACCCGACGAAAACACTCACCACAAAACACCTGGACGAAATCACAAGGGATTTCGGCCCAAGTGATTTCGGCCCAGAAAGAGTCTTAGGCCCAAGGTGTTTTCGTCCATAAGGGATTTCGCCCAAGTTAATTAATCACAAGGTGATTTCGGCAATTAGTGTTTTCGGCCAAGGGTTTTCGGCCAAGATGTTACGGCCCAGGTTGATTTCGGCCCAAGTATTTTATTTGTAATTATGTTTATGTCTTATGTAAACCCAATTAAGATGGGTTTGTTAACTCTGATAACACTGTTAGTTGATAAACTGTGTTAAGTTGTTAACTGAGTTAAGTGTGTAACTCTGTCAAGTTTATTAACTCCTGTTAAGTTTAACTCTGTTAGTTCAGTTAATCTTGTTAGCATGTTATTTATATTGAGTGAGTTAACCCTGTTATGTATTTAACATTGTTAAGATAACTATGAAAACCCAGTTAAACCTGTTACTGTACTAGCATGTTGAATCTGTTAGCTAGTTAACTTGGTTAGTAGGTTAACTCTGTTAAAACATGTTACTCTGTTAAGTATGATAGATTAGTTAAGGAACTTGCATGTAACTTGGAATCTTGTATGGGTTAACTAACTGTTTATGCCAAACATACTCTGTGATATTTCTGTGATACTAGTTACATGTGAAACATTACAAACATGTACTGACTGAACATACGTGCACTATAGGATTTGATTGATTACTTGCGAGCACATAGTTTAGCATACCGAGCAAACCAAGGTGAGTTCACACTTCTACCAAGGCATGGGATTCCCGGGGTTGGGAATGGGTTGATTGATTATTATGCTTAAGAGTTATTGAAATTACATACCATTGGCCTCGGGAGAGGAAGGTCAATGGTAGATACTACTAGACTAGTGATACATATACTTCTCTTCGCACACATGCCGAGATCGGCCGCGATACTAGAACAATCTTCGCAAACATGCCTGGAATGGCCGCGAACTATGCTTTAATCTTCGCAAACATGCCTGGAGGGCCGCGATACAAATATAACTAGTCTAGACAACATGGGAAACCCCCACTAAACTTCGCAAACATGCCTAGAGGGCCGCGATGCTATTACATACGATACATGATTACTAAACGAACTTACGATTTACAATACGAAAACTATAACTGTAGCACCCACTGTGAACTCGCTCAACTAGTTGTTGACTCTCTGTTACATGCCTTGCAGGACCTTAGGTACTTTTGGAGCTTGCACGGGAGGCACGGTCGTTGTGGACATGGATCGTGAATGTGATATTAAACTTTATGACATTTTGTACTTAAACTTATGTTGGGTCTTACATTATTGCTTCCGCTACACACTTGTTTATATTTGGTTTTGGAAACACATATCGTATTGATGAATGACTTTTACTATATACTTATGTTCAATATGATTGGTGGCTTGATCCTGGTCATGTCACGCCTCCAAGCGGTGGTACTCCGCGTGTGGATTTTGGGGGTGTGACATGTCCCAAATTGTGAAATAAAATAATTGGGCATTTTCAGTTTAAAAGATCCTGTTAACATTTCCGCTGCCAAAATAAACAATACCACGGGTTTCTGTCCCGCGGCACCTGAAACGGGTAAAACCGGGTCGGGGGCCGTGACATTACCCACCTGAACCCATATATGATCTTCAAACAAAGGATTACTTGGAAATTTCAACAACATTATCATGCTTGCAGATTGAAACACTGGTTTATTCTTCTCAGGTTGCTTTCTTATATTAAGTTTAAGTTTTTAATTGCCACATGCTTGCATTGTTATTTGTTCTGTTTACAAGGCATTTTAACATCTTGAAAACGACTCAAGGGTGGGGTTTTTTTGTAGATGGAGTTGGTGTTGGTAAAGGACATACAATTGCAGTGCTGATTTGGCAGCAACGGAGGAGAAAAGAATTGTAAGGTGTCCATTGGTGGTTGTGTATGCTTGATATTGTATGATTGATCTTCAATTAATAAGTAGTGCATGCTCTACTTTTCATGTTGCTGATGATTCTAGGTGGAATTTTGTTGCCCAGACCTAAAGTTTTATGCACACAAAGATCTAGATGATGTCGGAGTAACATGCATCGAAGGTATTGATGTAAATTTATTTGTTTTCGATGATAGCCGTCTGTTCTCCTGGTTTAAAAGTACTATACTAATCTGTTTTCGATTTTTTTGTATGTTTTTTGCATATCTACATTTGTAAATTGTAATCTATAGGTTGCCCCAAAGTCGAGCTTGCTTAGGAATTTGACCTTCGAAAAACTTAAAGTTTACTAGAATTTAGGTTTTTTTCAATTTAGATAAGTTTTTATTGCAAAACAGATACGTGAAATTGTTTACGCTTTTGTTCAGTTTGTTAGGTTCTAGCGTACTAGAATTTAGGGCTGCATGGTACATGATATTGAATAATGTGGAGTGGGAAAACCATTACGTTCTAATAAGATTTTCAAATATTTGACTTTTAAGATTACAAAGTTCATTCCTGATGTAAGAGAGAATATCCAAGGTTAGTGCAGCTGACTAAGAAGCGAAGATACATGATAAGCGACTGGATGTGATTGTGCGGTTGGTTGAGACGTATTGAAACTAATAAACACTGGTCTCCTTTTAATTGACTCATACTATCTTTCTTTTTATTTTATTTATTGTTTGATTTTATGTGTTGGGAACATTGTTGATTAGGTTATAGTGAAATGGGTCAACTCGAGTGACTTGTAGAGTAATCATAATTGTCCTAATCATGCCTTTTATTAGTCGTTCTTTGAATCCGAGTGAATCTGGTGGTTGTATATATATTAAACTCACTTTTGATTGTGCTCAGATGCTAAACGAAACACAAATACCAAACACTCCACCATTATGCCAAACTACATCAGGCATTGCACGCCTGCATCACCACTCACAACGTTTTTTCAGATGATCGTTTGAGGCAACTCTTGATTCTTCAAACCGTCAAAAGGTGGGGGCTGAGGTAATGTTTCCTTTCTTGATTTGTCATCTGGCATGCTTATAGGTCTTCTATATTGATTGTAACTCAAGTGTGTGTTAGTTCTTTGAATTGGCGGTGGACATCGATAGAGATTCGTCGATGGTGATTTTCGTCACCTCAGTATTCCATTGTTAATTTCTATTTCTATGTTGGTTTATTTTGTTTTGAAAATTGTTGGAATTTGCATTACTTTGACTTAAAAATTCAATTTTTATGTTAACCCTCTGGTTTGTGCATTTCGGGTTGATCATCTTCATTTCTTAGTAATATCCAAAGAGTTATATGCAGGGGTCAATTAAATAATATAGTATTTTGTCCAACAAGTTTATTTGGATGCAAATGGTCTCAAAATTTTGGTGGTTTTTTATATCTCTTTGTTTGCTTTTGGACTTTTTCTTTATTTTTTTTAAGTTAAGTATGTTTTTGGCACCATGATTAAATTTTGATACATGCATGTTTATGGGATTAAAAAAAAGATGAATTCATGTTTTTTTTTTTTTTGGAAATTTGAATTAGTTAATTATAATGTTAGCCAATGATAGATCAAGTGGTGGAAGGCTTGTATTTCTCTTAGGAGATACAGGTTCAACTCCCACTTGGTGCAGAGTGAAGCACTCTTGGGTAATGATAGGAGACCCAGGGAAACCAGGGTTCGGTCCTTGAGCCAAACGGGTTTACCGGTAATTTCACCATCATGCCTACGGGGCGGGTGGGTTACCGGGTTTTCCTCAGAATTGGTGGTGGACTCAGGTTACTCTTTGAGTACCCCGTTTGGTCCAGTGGGTGCCCCGAGAGTGCTCGGGATTGATTATGTTGACCGTTCAAAAAAATTAATTATAATATTGAAAAAAGAGTTTTGTTTACTTTAATGTTTCTGAAGTGGAAGTTGTTTAAATGTTATTGTAATTTATCATAATCATGCTTTGTTTGGTTGATCATCTTCACGTAGTGTGGATTGATACAAAATACAAGCAAAGATAGTCACTGTTAATTTGAAGTTTTTTTTTTGTTTCTTGCATGTTTTCTCTGTTATAAACATAAAAGACATACCATTACTTTGTACACTATTTATAAATTTAGAATACGTGCACTTATCAACTCTATATTTTTTTATCACGTATGTAATCACCTTATTTAACTTTTTATTCCATGCCTAAAGAGCTTATTATAATGCATATAATGAATTTATGAGTTTACAATCGTTTTCCTCACTCGAAAGCAAAAATCCTTTGGGTTATATATGTCGATTAAGATGCTTGGGTTAATTTTTTGCCAAAATTTTAAATGTATTGGAGGGCATGGGTGTTAATCTGGAATGACTGCTGGCTCATCCACTGTTCATTGCGTGTTTACTTTCCAGCGATGTATCCCCAAAACAAGTAAAGAAGGCAATTGTTGCAGAACGGGTCAAAATGGTTAATGGGATTCTCACAACAGATTTTAGATGGAACCCGACACAGACTGATGCAAGTGAATTCAGCGAATTGGAGGAACTTTCAAGGAATCTAAACCGGGCACAAATTGCACTTTTTGACAGAAAAACACACTGCAAAACTACACTTTTCACAACAATACAAAGGTTGCAAAAATTGCATAAAAACCGGGCATTCCGCCCTTTTTAAATTGGTATTTTTGACAAAAAGACACTTGACCCATTACTATAAAGTGTGTTTGGGTTCTGACTAGTTTCGATGGGTGGTGATGGCAATACTAACTACAGCTGGCTACAGGTGTTTTGCGGAGGTCGACGCCGGTTCAGCCATGCTTTCAAGTATATTTGATTTTGTAAGGCGTAACTTGCTTTATTCTGTGAAACTTACGGGTGATAAGCTATATGTAATATGTCAATTTTTTCTTTTATTTTATCACATCTAACAGTGAACAAATAATAAATTTGACAATGAGCTCGCATAGTAGGTTACAAAAAAGGAATATATAACATACATAGGAAAAGCATTATACAGCCTTTTATAAGAAGTGGAGGATATAACCGGAATTGAAATTCTGAAACTTTTTTCGTCCCCTTTCGTGTATGCCATCTAACTATCCAATATTACGCTCTTTTGTGTAGACTTTATTTAGTAAAAATAGCATTTGGAACCCATTTATTACTTATAAACTGGTTGGTTCAGGTTATGGTTGTATCAAATATATTTAGTAAACATGGCATTTCGAACCCATTAGATCTGATTGTTTGGTTTTAGTTGTTTAGTTTGGCTTTTTTTTTCACATAAGATTTCACATAAGTAGGCTTTATTTCACATAAGATTCAACATTAGTAGTCAATATGTTTATAAGTTTGCCTATAACTTCACAACTCGTGATTAAATTTATATTAATCATAAATAGTTTTTAATATAAATAACTTTCTTGAGCCCGGGAAGCAATCCTGGGTGATAACCTAGTTTATAACATATATAATTATGAAACATTTCATAGTTGCCATAAGCTTCTGACAACCATCTCGTTCCGACCGATAATCCGCCATGAATCGGGGTGTGACACGTGTGAACATTTTTGCATGCAGCATGTTCAGAGTTTCTAATGTTTGTTTCATTATTTTCGTTCACCAAATCACCGTGACTTTATGGCTTACCTTTGTGATTGTTATCGCCATCGACTGTTGTTGTTGATTATCCATGCATATTATAACATTTGTATGTGTGATTAATAGATTTATGATTTTAGACATGTTAATTGATCATTGTTTGGTGTTATCAAAATATGAGTGAATAACTTCTATAATATCACAGTACTGAATTATAATAAAGAGTTTAATGTTTAACTTGAGGTGGCAGACTGTCAAGCAACCTGCATTAACTTTTTGATACCTAAAGGTTTAGACATCACCATATAAAATAATCAATCATGTGGTACACCCCAAACCATCCAAACATTAAAGTAACTTAGTAGATGATGTCTTCTCACACTATCCATGAATCGTGACTTTTTTTTTTGTTTGCTGACTTTAGTAAAGGGTCCCCTTGTTCCCACACCCCCTATATCTTATTTTCACATCCCCTAGTGTATACGGGCCGTATATAATTATACGGCCCGTATAGAATGTTTTTGAATAGGAAAACGCGCAGAGAATGTTTTTTTTATTTTATTATATACGGCCCGTATATAGTTATACGAGTCGTATACATCGGTATACGATTTGTAAAACGTATACGGCTCAATGGATTTATTTTGGGAGGTTTTTGATGTTACCACATTTATATGGGCCGTATATAATGGTGTTTTTTAAAGTATCACGTTTTTCCAGTAAAAACACAATCATTCTAGGGTTTCTAAACTCTTCATCAACTTTAACAATGTCGATAAACGTTAATCGAAACACGCCGCTTAAATCGGAGCACAGGTAGAGTAACGTTACCGATCAGTCCGTTGATGGAAACCTTAGAGATCGCAGAGATCTTCGTGTTGGTTATTTATCGATTCCGAATAACTAGCAGAAGAACCCGACACAAACAAGTTCTCCACAGTTTGTTATTCAGATCTCTATTTAGTCATCTTTCCAAACTACAACACACGATAACTTTAAACTTTATATTGTGTGATTTGACCAGGAAATGATTGGAGGTGATTGCTACTTTTAATAAGCTGTCATAGTTGTCAAATTCGATTTCAACAAATCTTTTCATTTTCCTTCAATTTCTAGAACATTCTCCGTAACATGAAGACGTGTTGGGTTCTTCTACTAGTGGCATTTTTAATGAAGTATTGAAGATTGAATGTGCAAACCGCAACCGTTTTTTACTACGGAAACGGTGGCTATGCGAAATACAAACCGCAATCGTTTTTTACTACGGAAACAGTGGCTATGCAAAATACAAACCGCAACCGTTTTTTACTACGGAAACGGTGGCTATGCGAAATACAAACCGCAATCTTTTGTCACTAAGGGAAACATAAGTTTTCTTTATGAGCTTGATGGATGTCCGTTATCTCAGTTGAGGCGTACATTTTTTAAATCTGAATATAACTAGATGTTATGTGTAACTTCATTAAACCAAGAACAAAGCCTATTTCGAAACACATGTGTTCGTATCAGCGTTGTTTATCACCCTGTGTGAGCATTGGAAACCCGACAAACAGTCTTGACAACTGTGACAACTTATCTATCTGTGTGTGTCACATCCATCCTGTTATAGCAATCGATATGATTAATTTTACAGATTTTTTTTCTAATTAGCGTTGTTAACTACCAAAAGAATGCATACACAAATAGTTCTAGTGGACGAAGCAAAGAGACCGTTGTGTATCTGAATCAGGTTCTCAAACAATTCATCTTTGTTATCCTTTGCTTTCTGCAATTCAAGTAGGCACCGATGCAAAACGTACTGTTTCAAAACACATGTAGACGAAAATAATAAAACAAGCAGGCATTGATTTTTCCAAGATTGAAGGAAAGAATCTAGCCATAAGCGTTGTGGATTCTCAGCGTAGCTCAATGGTCAAGGTGGGCATGGTTTGTTCGGGAGTAAATCACCACCCAAAGATCAACAACTTGTGAGTGGGAATATGGCTATGAAGAATAGTATGGATAAGAAATCACCGGTTCGGGTGATAAGGAAAGTTGCCTCGTTCTAATAGATTAAAAGAAGGATGTTTTTTATAGATTAAAAGAAGGGGTTTACGGTGTTTTGGTAGGTTGAAAGAGGTGAATGGTCTTGAAAGATTTGTTGAAATCGAAGAAAAGAGTAACTAACAGAAGACGTGTTGGGTTCTTCTGCTAGTTATTCAGAATGTTTCGAATCATCACAGAAGACGTGTCGGGTCTGTATTTCCCATAGCCACTGTTTTCGTATACAAAACGGATGCGGTTTCCATATTCAATCTTCATTGCTTCATTAAAATTACAACACACGATAAAATGCTTGGAAAATTGCATCAACTCTCCTATATCAACATACTCTTCTCCAGACGCTTAGTTGTTATGAATGACAACTTGAGGGGTCTAGTTAACTTTCAGATTCAGATTCAGGAAGTAGATGATTTGTCAAAAAACATGGTCAACGCAGAAAAATGTGAGCTTTTACACCAACCATATCGAGATACTTTGTGTTAGTTTGATTTGAATTTTGGAAGTTTGAAAGATGTATTCGATGGATGTCTGTTATCTCAACGCCTCCTTACATTACTGGTCTGGAATTGGACAACCGCAACCGTTTTAGTGCTTCTCAATTAGATATTATTTATTGAATCAAAATTAGGGTTCTCAAAACAAGGATCGTTCTAATAGATTAAAGAGAATAAACCATTTTTTTACCAATTTTTACCCATAGTATACGGGCCGTATAATATTTTACGGCCCGTATACAATCATCGTATACATTGTATACGATAGGGTATTTTTTTTTTACATTCTGTATACGGCCGTATAATAGTATACGACCCGTATTAAAAGGGTAAAAAATGATCTGGTAATTTTTTTTCACATGGTGTATACGGGCCGTATAATAGTATAAGGCCCGTATTCTTAGGGTAAAAAATGGTTTATTCTCTTTAATCTATTAGAACGATCCAAAAAAACGAAGAAAAAAGTCAAATGTGATCAAACTTGGACATCAGACGTAAATCTTGAAGCAAATAAGTGGTTCCCAATTGGACGATATGTATCAGGAAGCTCAACTTGAACGGACGATATGTATCTTCTATCATGCGACGGACCCAATTCTTGCTCAACCTTAGTTGCTTCTCTTGTTAAGTTTCTGAACCAACCGAAATCCACAAATTCCAACAGTTTCTTCGTAGATTCCGTCCGGTTTTCAAAGCCGATTGATGAAACCGAAGCTGTTATTTTCTGTTGTTCAGTACTTCCAAGATCTGAACCAACCAAAATTCACAAATTCCAACAAATTGAAAACAACGAGAACCATACCTGAAAACAAACCAACAAAAGTCTGCTGGCAAGAATCTTTTTTGACATGGTATTCAACCAAGAACAACGCCTGATTCAGATCTCTATTCGGTCGATGTGTATACACTGATCGTATACATTGTATACGAAAAGTTTCTTACGAAATGTATGTGACAAAACGAGTATGTTGGGAATTAAACGCATGTACGTGACAAAACAAGGATCGTTCAAATAGATTAAAGAGAATAAACCAAGTACTAATCATCTGCTTTCTGAATCTGAATGTTAACTTTGACTCATAAACCCTTGAATCCCAACGCTTCTCTAAAAAAAATTGTTTCTTTCCTTTTCATGATGTAAAACCGGTTTCAACATCAAGGGTTGTTTTTCACCCTGTGTGAGCATTGGAAGCCCGACAAACAGTCTTGCAATTACGTCTTCAAGCCAGACCGCATTGTTAATTTTAATGATGATTCGAAACATTCCGAATAACTAGCAGAAGAACCCAACACGTCTTCTATGATGATTCCAAACATTCACGAACCACAATGGATTCAGACTCATACTACTCACCCTCCCATTAGGAAAAGTTTTCCCGACGACTCAAGATAAAGGAGTTGGTTTGTGTTCATATCAGCGTTGTTTATCACCCTATGTGAGCATTGTAAGCCCGACCATTATACGGTTGTTTAGTAGTTTCGAGACGACGCAGCTTCTCCTTACAACTCTCATCAAATGTCTCACCCTTCCTTTTATTCTGTAAATATTAAATAAAGAATAACACCATGCCCGTAACCCTGCGTTGATAGCTTCTGTTTTATTACAGTCATACAACGCGGCTTTTTGTTCTTCAATCTTTTGTTACTTGTTAATGTTTTATTTTTTTCTACTTTTAGAAAGGTTTGACCACCTCACGACTGTAAAATGTCTTGTGTGATTGACACCTTAAATCCCTTAAATACTTTGAGAAAAATCTAATTTTCGAAGAATACGAGCCGTATACCAGTATACGGCCCATATACAGGTTCGTATACATTGTACACGACCAGTCAAATTATTTACACATGGTGTATACGAGACGTATAATGTTATACGACCCGTATGGAATTAAAAAAACTGACAAAGTCTGCTGGCACAGACTTTGTTAGTTTTTTAAAATCTATACGGGCCGTATAACATTATACGGCCCGTATAACATTATACGGCCCGTATACACCATGTGTAAATAAGTTTTTACCATGTGTTAATATTAGGACCCTTAGTAAATTCATAGTTTAATCTTTTTAAATAAAAGGAATTCTTCAATCAACTTTTTATCAAAAGGTTTATTTCAAATAGAATAAATCTTTTATATGGTTAATAGTTTTAAGTTGTAGATATGACCGTTTATATTATACTTTTTAAGATACTAGTTACTAAACATAATCCGGTATAAACTTACCTCCAAATAATGTTGTCAAATATATAATGCCACAACAATCTTTCCATTTTTTTTGAACGGTAGAATAATTTATCACTTTGTTTTATGTATAAGTTAAAATTCAGTAGTACTACTCATAGTAAAGCAAGCTATAGGTAAGGTTAGATGAGGGTGAAAATAAGTGAGATATACTCTATTCATAAGGATAAAAAGACCTGCATTCGAAAAGACCTCGACTTCAAAAACAAAACATCATACAAACAACATAATAGAAAGCAACTAAAGACAAAAATAGTGAAAAGGAAACCTAGTAAAACATAAATAGAGGCAACTATAACATCAAAAAACATATAGTTTGAAATTTAAAATTAACCCTATAACATTTACGAATACATATGTACAGTAGCACCAGGTGAAAATTTTTCCCGCTTTACTTTTTCTTTTCCCATGTCATATTTTTTTCTGATAGCCACGTTGCATACCTAATTTGTGGAAGCTAGGTATAGCTATAACACCTTGCTTCTCCTTCATCCTTCGTTTACTTCAGATTTTTGCTACACTTTGCCCACACTGCCGAAGGTTGCGCGAACGACTGCCGCTTATAGGTTGGTCTAAATCCCTTTGATTTTCAATATCCGTTTTCCCCTTGATTATATTTTAGGAAATTTGCCTCTTATTTCTCTTGGATTTATTACTTCCCCCTTTGATTTTAAGGAGATTTCTCTTCGCTTCACTTGGTCTTAATCTTATACGGTGTATTTGTGGTTTCACAGGAGTGTTTGGGCTTATTTCTAAGGGAATCGACTGTTAATATTTTCAGGTAAATGTAGCTAGCTTTATTCCAATCAGTACATGTTTTCTTTCTTTAATATGCTTTCTGAAGGTTTTTTTTTTATTATATGATGCATCTGTTGTTCCTTACAATAAAGATCTTTTACTTCGCTTTATGGCACACATCAACGTTGAATATTGCGGTTGGAGTATGCTTATCAAGTATTTGTTTAAATATATATCTAAAGGTGCCGATCGTATTGTGACAACTGGAACTTTCCCATGCATTCCGTATAATAATTAAACAGTAATCCGTGCTTTAATAACTGTGCATGATTTAGTTTACAAGACGAATGAAATTCTGATTACTGTTATATACATACAATGGCATTTCATGTTGCAAGACTTTTATCACTACTACATGCAACACAATATAGTTCTATTAATGCACAGAGCAGAGTTGGCACAGTTATCAGACAAACTAGAAGTACTGACGGGAGTTCAGTACTTAGACAGACATGATGTTAAGACACAAAATAAGCCCTAGGACCAAGTGTTAGACTAGTATAGTACGTAGGAAAGTAGGAATTACAAAATTGTCTTCCTAGTGGTGACATAGGTACCAGAAAGTGCCAGAAACACACTAAAACTGTAGGATCGTTTTGAGACCCAAACGAGTCGTTCAGTTTAATCTTCTTGTATATTGATTTAACAGAGATTACAGTCACAAGAAATACCAGCAGCACTTCGGTACAGGTTCCTAGTCTCGCTTCAAATGAGAATACATGACACATATATATAGGCTATGCTAGTCCGCTTGAAACCACACAAACAAGGTCAAGCGGAATCCCCTAAAATCCGATTCAAGCGAAATCAACAATAAACAAATATAAAATCTTGTTTTGTGTGAATCTACATTCTGTTTCATGTGCCATATTTCCATGATGCAATAGATGATATCATTTGTATGATGTCATCATCAATAATGATGACATCTTGCTTGTTCCGAACTGCAACGAATCCAAGACTCGATATAAGACGAAGACGACAGATGTATGCACCAACAGACTCCCCCTCAGATGTTGATGAGTCTTAAGTGTCGAGTCTTCATAATCTTCAGTCTTTATCAGTCTTTGGGTTTTTCCAGAAACTCTATCTGACTCTTGCCTCACTCTAACATCCTTCTCTCTAGCAGACTCCCCCTTAACTTGTACTGGGATCGTAGTCTGGCTTTCACAGGATCAGAATCATGATCTGGCTCTCTGTCTGCTCAGGGTCAGAAACCAGGCTCTCCTGCACATCCTTAACCCAGAAATAAATTTCACAAATTTTAACATTTGACAAATTTATAATTTCAGATTCCCTCTCAAATTTATCCAGAATGATTTATAGTTGATAAAACCTCAGATGACCACATGTATACACATATTCAAAAACTTTTCTTATTTAAGCACATTCTCCCAAACCAATTGTCATCATGTTTAGCACTTTGAATTTTGAAAACCAGCTCTCCAATACCAGTTGTCGAAAATCTTTTTGAATTTTCAAAAATTTATGCTAAAACACACTGAAAATCTTTTTGGATTTTTGATTTAAATGAAATGCAGTAAAGAAATATTTACAGACACTATTTTTGTGAGTTTGCGTAAGAGGATCATATCAGTCTATAAGACACATCACCAACACCGTTAAGCTTTAATCATTTTAAGTTCTAAACGATTCACTTAGATTGTCAATATATTGATCCACTTAAATTCTCACACAAAGTTCAACTGCTTCGAGATACTAGATTAATGTCTTAGATACTTAAACTTAATCGCGTGTCCCACCTCAGAATATGCTCCCGTATCCAGATCCCAATATTCAGTCTTACAGGTGAGTATACCACAGATGATATCTGTAAGGGAATAAATTATGAAACAGTACGAAACCGTGAGAGCTCAGGTTAGAACTTCCGTTCAGTAGAGAGATGACGGTTCGACTTGGGTGGGTCCCCTTTAGAGGATCTTTTTTTACAACAGCAATGATTATCAATTTTATTGTTTCATCATTTTTGCTGAGGGTGGCGCTATATTTCAAGCAAGCAGAAAGTATTCTTCGGGGACTAGGCCATTGCTTCCGCAAAATCAGAAGTCCCGGGATAATACCCCAGATATCACTGAGCATAAAGACCTAGTATCTCAGAAAGAGGGACCTTTTAATCAAGATTTCGGGGGTTACCCATATATCCGAGAGATGTTTCCCCACGATATAAGCAAGTTTGAATTTAGGTTTATATCTCGTCACAATCTACTAAATGTGCAAAAACCTACTGGCACATCATCAGTGAGACCGTTTATCACTTTTTAACTTTCCATATCTTTAGCATGTTGTGATAGTCCACTGATGTACTATCATTTCCTCTTCTTTGACACAAAAACTCTTTTTCATTTTATCATGTTTTTGTTTTGTTGGTGCATTCATCTGTCGTCTTTGTCTTATATCGAGTCTCGGGTTCGTTGCGGATCTAAACAAGCATGACATCACAAGTGACATCACATAGGTGACATCACAAGTGACATCATACAAGTGATATCATGGAATTTGAATTTATTAGGTGACTGTTTGAATTTGTAATTGTCATAACCGTTTGAACATGAACATGCATGACCGTTTGAACATGCATGACCGTTTGAAGGGTGGCATGTCACCTTCAAACGGTCAGGAGCTCTCTCCTATAAATAGCATTCAAACTGTCATCATTTGTAATTTTAGAAAGTTTCCGGCTAGAGCAACGAAGTGCTGCCGAAGTGTTGTCAGGTTGTAAAACAGTGTGAAATCAATATTACAACAGTTTTAAGCGTGAATCTTGCTGAATTGAACTCTACACGTCTGTTTCCGCCTTTCGTTTAGAGATAAACTCTTCTGATCGACTCATTCGGGTCTGAAATCGATCCTACAAGTGGTATCAGAGCTCAGGAGGAAGAGTTCATACCAATTCAGCCACAAATTCTGATCTTCTACACCTTCTTTCAAAACTGAACAAGTTTTCACGGATAAAATCGGCTAAAACTTTCACAATGTGTGCGTAATGGTGTTTTAACAAACCCTTGAGAATATCGGACCTAAACTCGAAGTAAAAGTGGTAAAAATGGCTTGAAAACCGGTGACCGTTTGAACGAGTTCAGCGTCTGACCGTTTGAAATTGACCGTGACAGTTTGAAAATGCACCTTACAGTTTGAAAATGCACATGACCGTTTGAAAATACATGGTTGTCAGTTTGAAATTGACCATGTCCGTTTGAAGGTGACTGACCGTTTGAAAATTTTGGGTTAACCGTTTGAAGCTGACATGACAGTTTGAAACATGACTACCGTTTGAAAGTTTATCATTTTGTGTGATTCATCTAACAAAGTGTCAGTACATCGGGAATAAGAGATCATGTGGTTTATGTCGGTTTGCATGTGTTGTTGCCAGCTTTAGTGAATCATTAATCGAGGATGTCAGTCGGTCACATGTTGTTTTTATAAGGTTGCATGTGATTTTATGTGATTAGATAATAGGTGTCGACTTAGTGGGATTGGAAATAGAAGTTGCATGTGCCGTCCACATTTAAAAAGAGGTCAAATAGTTGTGTAACTATGTCAGTCCATTAAAGCATTTAGTGGATTTACAAGTGAGTTTTGTCGGTTTGGTGGGTATACATAATACATCGGTCCAATCACATTTACTAAGTCAAATGACCCAATCATTGTTGTCGGATAAGTGAATTTTCAATCAGATCATTTGTTGTAAGGTCTAATGAAATCAAAGAAGTGGTATTTTAGTTTGTTTTGAATTCGAATTTTTTTTCAGGTTGTGTGGTTTGTTCAGTTCGGTTGTTTTTGATCCGGGTCATAGCAGTTCGCAAGGTTTGACATCAAATTCAGTTCACACAATTTCAGTCCGCGCAAAATATTCACCAGTCCGAGTATCAGTTTATTTCAGTTGTTTAATAGTGTTTAAACTGATTGTTTGTTTGTTTGTTTGTTTCAGGTATATTTTTAAAAGGTGATCTATCTTGGACTTAATATTTCGCTTAACGGGATTGTCTTGATAAACGTGTTTACGAATCATGGATATCAATTTCTTTAATATGACAAGTGAAACTTTTAATAGAATAAATGTACTAAAGAAAGAGTTTGATTCGTTTTCAGGTTGTCCAGGAGAAAGTACAAAGAGTCTCATTGAGAGATATTGTCATCTTGTGCGTACCATGTCTCAGTTGAAAATTACTAAAACTCCAGCAGAATGGGTTAAAAATCTTGATGATGCTTTACCACAAAAGGAATGGGGTACATATCTCATGATTCTGAAGAATTCTGGACAGTTTAGTAGATTGTCAATTGCTCAATTCATTGAAAAACTTGAAGAACAAATTGATAACAGTGATGATGATGATGAGAAAAGTCAAGATGAAGAGTCTGTTTCTCAAGAAGAAAAGAATGAACAGAGTGAAAAAGTCAAGGTTGTTGAGAAGATTGTGGAAGTTGAAAAAATAGTTGAAGTCGAGAAGATCGTTGAAATCACAAAACCTTGTCTTACTTGTTTAGAGTCATGTAAACAATGTATAGAAAAAGATGAGAGATTTAGTGAGTTAGAAAAGTTGAAAGAAAAGTTGTTGTTTGATGTAAAAAATTTGAAACAGTCATATGATGTATTGAACAGAACTGTGAATAGTCTGGAAAAGACTAACTCTGAAAGAGAGAAAGCTTTGAAGATGTTGAATGCTACCATGATGACAAAACAGAAAGAGATCAACTTGTACATAGAAGAATGTGCAAAGTGGAAGAAAGAGTTGAATAGTGAAGCAACTCAGAATGAAAGAATCAGAAGATTGCTGCAAAGTTACAAAGGTTGTGATTACATAATTGATAGAATTTATCCAACAGTTGAAGGATTTGAAGCGTTTAAAGGTGAAGAAACAAAGCCAAAGAAGAAAAAGGATACTGGTAAGAAATAGGGTGTCTGTTATAATAAGTGTCCACCTCCGATTTGGGAAGGGTACTCATCTAGAAAACCTAACGAGGAAGAACTAAAATAGGCAGTCAATATTAAGCTAGAATCCGAGATAACCGATGTTTTACCGGACAATATTGATGTCACGTTCACAGCGTCCGACACAGATCATGAGTCAGAACTGATAAAAAGAGTGGTTGATCAGGTGTTGGATAAGGATGAGGAGTCAGAATCAAAATCCGAGTCCGAAAGTTCGTGTCAGTCTGTTGGAAGTTCGAGTTCGTCTGTCAAGAGTTCAAAGTCGTCAGGAAAACGGGTGTATTGTAAAGAATTTTTGTTGTCAAAATCTAATTTGAATGACGAAACATTTGACGTTGCATATACTTTGAATGGTTCTGACAAATTATATTATGATAAAGAGTTTCCAATAAGAGGTGTTAAATCAGAAATGATCAAAAAGGTTTTCAAACTAACAGAAATTAATATTTCTGAAATAAAAGATGAAAATCTTAATGTAAAACCTAAACCTTACACCTCAAGAGTACAACAACGTTTGAACAAGAAAAAGGGTTACAATTCTGGTTCTGGTTTTCAAAAGAAACCAAACCACAATCGTAGCTACAAAAAGAAAGGACTTGGTTTTATTCCACCTGAAAACTATAAAAATGAAAAATATGTTCGAGATTTTAAATCAAAAATGACATATGTTGCAGGAACTAGTCATGAAGAAGAAGCAAAGAGCTCATTCTGGAAACAGTCAAACAAGGAGTTTCTTGCTGAAAAGATGAAGAATGGAGCTTTTCAAAGAAAAGAGACAAGAACCTGTTACAGATGCAATGAAGTTGGTCATATTGCATGGAACTGTCCCAAAGCAACCAATACAAAACAGGGAGTCTCAGAAAAACTCAAAGAAGTAGTTGTTGATAATACGGAACCACCAACTGAACGATTTAAAGTGTTCAAAAATTCAACATATGAAGTTAGAGAGTGTTCGAAAAGGTTTTACAAGAAGAGGGGAAATCTTGACAATCAAGCTTGGATTGTTAAGAAATCTGAGGTAAAATCTGGCGATGAATCTGATTCCACAAAATCAGAGGAGCCACAGGTTGAGTTAAAAAGTGAAAACTCAGTGCCTCTAATGGATGATGTTCATTTTCCACCATTGAGAGTTGAGAATTTTAAATCAAAGGTTGGAAAGGTTGAAATTTCAAATCAATTTTATTCTGATAAGAATGAATTTGATGTTGAGAAAGCTTTTAATGCAAACGTAAAGAATTTTTTTGGAAAAATGATCGATGGGAAGGTTAAAGGGGTAAAGGAGTTTTATGCTACAAAGAAAGCAACTTACACCCCAACTGCTTCTGAATTGAAAACACCCAAGGCTGGTCAGGCTTGGGTGGACATTTTCTTTGCTTGAAAACCTGACTTGCCGGAGATCCCAAGTTTGTAATCGTGGATCAGGAATCGGCATCTTTCTTAGTAATTGATAATGTGATTGATTCTTATAATAGTTAAATTTTACAGGATAAGTGTGAATTGCCGGAGCTTCCAGGTTAGTAAGTGTGAAGCAGGAATCGGCATCTTGATTGGTAAGATGTATTTGTGTAGATGTTTATACCTACATGTGGTTATATGTTTTGGATATACTTACAAGTGGTAAGAGGTTGATTCTGACAAAGTGATTACTCAAGGTCATTAGGTTGAACTTGATGTAATCCTGATACAAGAGATTGAATGGACAATATGATGAACCAAACCTCTAATTTTACAAGTGGTAAAATCAACAAAACTTATTTTCCGGAAAAATCATTTTGGTTAAAACAAACTTAAGTGTTTTGAAATCATTATGAGAAAATAGTTTGTTGTAAGGGGGAGTTCTGATTGTTTATGCCAAGTGGATGGCGAATTGAGATGATTTGATATCGGTTGTCACTTTGTTTGTACAGTTTGTTTTCAAATTTCCTAAAATGTGTTTGCATTTTAGGGGGAGTAGAAAATTTCAGAAAATCCAAAAACATTTGAAAATTTGAAAAAGCCAAAAACATGATAAAAACAAAAAATGAGTTTTGTTGTAAAGAAGAGGAAATGATAGTACATCAGTAGACAGTTACAGTATGCTAAAGAATTGTATTGTTTAAATAGAGTTAAACGGTCTCACTGATGATATGCCGATAGGTTTTTACACATTTAGTAAGCTTTTTCGGGATATAAACTTAAATTCAAACTTGCTTATTTCGTGGGGAACACTACTTGGATATATAGGTAACCCCTGAAATCTTGTTTGAAAGGTCCCTTTTTTCTGAGATACTAGGTCTTTATGCTCAGTGATATCTGGGGTATTATCCCGGGACTTCTGATTTTGCGGAAGCAATGGCCTAGTCCCCGGAGAATACTTTCTGCTTGCTTGAAACATAGCACCGCCCTCAGCAAATTGATGAAACAATAAAATTGATAGTCATTGCTGTTGTAATCAAAAGATCCTCTAAAGGGGACCCACCAAAAGTCGAAGCCGTCATCTCTCTGCGTATCGAAAGATCGACCTGAGCTCTCACGGCCCTCGCAATTTAACCCCTTACAGATATCATCTGTGGTATACTCACCTGTAAGACTGAATATTGGGATCTGGATACGGGAGTATATTCAAGAGGTGGAACACATGAATGAGTTTAAGTCTTTAAAACACCTAACTCATATCCTGAATCAGTTGAAATTTGTGTGAAAATTTAAGTGGATCAGTATATTGGCAATCTAAGTGAATTGTTTAATTCTTAATGTGTAACTAAGCTCAACGGTACTCGTGATTTGTCATAAACTGATATGATCCTTTTACACGAACTCACAAAAAATATTGTTTGTAAATATTTCTTTACTGCATTTCATGTTTCTTTTATTACAAAATCCAAAAAGATTTTCAGTGTGTTTTAGCATATATTTTGAAAAAAATCAAAAAGATTTTCGACAACTGATGTTGGAGAGCTGATTTTCAAAATTCCAAGTGCTAGATATGATGAACAAATGGTTTGGGAGAATGTGTTTTGAAACGAAAAATGATTAATTTTTGCAAATGGTTCATCAGAATTTATCATTGATAAATCATTCTGGTTTAATTTGAGAAGAGAATTTGGATTGATAAATTTGTTAAATGTTAAATTTGTGAAATTTATTTCTGGGTTAAGAATGTGCAGGTGTAGCCAGGTTTCGATCTTGAACCTGAAGATAGAGTGCCAGGTTCCGATACCTGATGACTCTGTGTTTTCAACAAGCCAGACTGTGATCCCAGCATATTGAAATGGGGAGTCTGAAGACATCTGAGTAGAGATTCTTCGTGGGAAATCTGTTGTTGATGAAAAGAGAAGAGAGAAGATTTGAGGATTCTTACAGCGTCAGACACTTCAAAGAGTTAGAGAGGACTGATAAAGACTGAAGATGCGAAGACTCGACACTTAAGACTCGTCAACATCTGAGGGGGAGTCTGTTGGTGCATTCATCTGTCGTCTTCGTCTTATATCGAGTCTCGGGTTCGTTGCGGATCTAAACAAGCATGACATCACAAGTGACATCACATAGGTGACATCACAAGTGACATCATACAAGTGATATCATGGAATTTGAATTTATTAGGTGACCGTTTGAATTTGTAATTGTCATAACCGTTTGAACATGAACATGCATGACCGTTTGAACATGCATGACCGTTTGAAGGGTGGCATGTCACCTTCAAACGGTCAGGAGCTCTCTCCTATAAATAGCATTCAAACTGTCATCATTTGTAATTTTAGAAAGTTTCCGGCTAGAGCAACGAAGTGCTGCCGAAGTGTTGTCAGGTTGTAAAACAGTGTGAAATCAATATTACAACAGTTTTAAGCGTGAATCTTGCTGAATTGAACTCTACACGTCTGTTTCCGCCTTTCGTTTAGAGATAAACTCTTCTGATCGACTCATTCGGGTCTGAAATCGATCCTACATGTTTTTTTTTTTTCAAATTTTCAAATGTTTTTGGATTTTCTAAAATTATTTACTCCCCCTAAAATGCAAACACATTTTAGAAAATTTGAAAACAAACTGTACAGAAATTGACAACCGATATCGAATCGCTTCAATTCGCCATCCACTTGGCATAAACAATCAGAACTCCCCCTCACAACAAACTATTTTCCCACTGATTTCAAAACACTTAAGTTTGTTTTAATCAAATGGTTTTTCCGGAAAATAAGTTTTGTTGATTTTATAAAATCATTTGTATATTAGGGGTTTGGTTCATCACATTTTTTCAACCAAATATCACTTGTAGGAAAATGCAAGTACAACTTAATGTCCTTGATTTTTCCACTTGTAAGAATAAACCTCTTTTAATCACTAGTAGATTCATTCACCAACCTCTTGTAGAAAACTAACAATTTAAAATATCACCTGTACTTTACCAACTATATCACTTGTAAAATTACCAACCAAGAAAGATGAATGCCGATTCCTGCTCCACTCTTACCAACCTGGGAGCTCCGGCAAGTCCAGAGACTTACTGTTCGTAATATGTACCATCCCAGTCACAAACCAGGGATGGTTCAACTTTATCTTTCTTCATCTTCTTTTCGTAAAACTCCTTCACTCCTTTGACCTTCCTGTCAACCATTTTTCCAAAAATGTTATGGACTTTGGAGTTAAAAGCTCTTTCAATATCAAATTCTTTCTTTTAAGAGAAAAATTGATTTGAAATCTCAACTTTTCCAACTTTCTTCTTAAAATTTTCAACCCGAAGTGGTGGAAAATTCACATCATCCACAGTTGGCACTGATTTTTCACCTTTAATTTCAATTTGTGGCTCCTCTGACCTTGTAGAATTAGATTCATCGCCAGAAGATAGCTCCTCTGATTTTGATGAATCAGAATCATTGCTAGAACTATCATCAGACTTCTTAACAACCCATTTTTGGTTGTTAAGATTTCCCT
Source organism: Helianthus tuberosus (assembly GCA_030545235.1). Taxonomy (NCBI): domain Eukaryota; kingdom Viridiplantae; phylum Streptophyta; class Magnoliopsida; order Asterales; family Asteraceae; genus Helianthus; species Helianthus tuberosus. Next base: position 134,728,732 of record CM060366.1, on the reverse strand, counting down.
TCTTCTTGTAAAACCTATTTGAACATTCACCAATCTCAAAAGTCGAATTTTTGAAAAGTTTAGTTCTATCAATTGGTGGTTCAAACTCAATATTTTTATCTTTCAGTTTACGAAAAACTCCCTGTTTCGATTGTATTGCCTTGGAACAATCTTTGGCAATATGACCAACAGTGTTGCATTTGAAACACGTTCTCGTTTCTTTCATCTGATCAGCAAATTTCATCTCTTCTTGCTTCTTCGCAAGGAATTCTTTGTTTGATTGTCTCCAGAATTTTTTCTTTTCTTCCTCTTATGCTGATGTACCTGAAACAAATGTCATTTTTGATTTAAAATCTCTAGCATAATTTTCATTTTTATAATTTCTTGGTGGAATAAATCCAAGACCTTTCTTTTTGAAATTACCGTTATGGTTTGGTTTCTTTGGAAAACCAGAACCAGAACAGTAACCCTTTTTCTTGTTTTCTCTTTGATTTACATCTTTTATTTCAGAAATATTAATTTCTGTTAGTTTGAAAACCTTTTTAATCATTTCTGGTTTAACACCTCTTATTGGAAATTCCTCATCAGAATATAATTTGTCGGAATCATTCAAAGTATATGCCACTTTGAATGTCTCGTCATTCAAATTAGATTTTGATAGAAGGAATTCTTTATTGTAAACCCTTTTAACCGAAGTCTTTGGACTATTGACTATCGAACTCGAACTTTCAGAACCAGACTTCGACTTTGACTCTGACTTTGACTCTGAGTTTGACTCCAACTTTGACTCCTCGGTTTCATCTTTATCCAACACCTGATCGACCACTTTCTTTATTAACTCGGACTCATGATCAGTGTCAGATGATGTAAATGTCACATCAATATTTTCTGGCAAGTTAACTGAAGACTCTGACTCCCACTGCAAATTTGTTTCCTTTTTTACTCTTTCTGAATTTGGATTTCTCGGAGAATATCCATTTTCAAGCGGGGGTGGACACTTGTTGTAATTTGCACCTTGTTTCTTACCAGATTTATTTTTTTAGTATCCTTCTTCTTTTCTTTCTTCACAGGAGTCTTTTCTTCAGCAACTTTTTGATCTTTAGTCACTTCATCATCTTCAAATGTCTTCATGCCTTCAACAGTTGGATAAATCCTGTCAATGACATAAGAAGTACATGAGTAACTTTTCAACAAACGATTAACTCTTTCAGTTTCAATTCTTTGAGTTTCAAGTTTCTGCTCTAACACAGCACACTTCTCAATGTAGTTGTTCACCACTTTCTGCTTTATCATGAAATCTCCTTGAAGTGTCTTCATTGCTGTTGCCTGTTCTTCACTTGTTTGATTGTATTGATTCATAGCTTTGTTCAGGACATCATAAGATTCCTTCAAACTGTTCAAGTTATAAATCAATGTACTATTCTGCTTCTTTATAGCTTCACAATTCTCACAAACCACCGGACTCTTCTTTGCAATAGCTCATTCATCAACTTTGAACTTTGGAACTTCAACCTTTTTCTTGATCACTGGAGCTGCTTCATCATCACTGCTGACCGGTGTTTTTACCTTTTTCTTTTTGACTTTTTCGTCTTCACTGTCACTCTCAGCCATCATTTTCAAATGATCTGCCATTTTTCTTGACCAATACTCACGATCATCATCACTATCTTCTTCAACTCTAGCGACATAGGCTTTGTGATTTGATTCTTTGTTTGGATCATAATCATCCCAATTAAAGTCTGCCCATCTAAAACCTTCAGGCAATTTTTCATCATCTTGGTTAATCAGGCATGCTTTGTTGTCAGCTGAGATATATTTGTCCCAATTGAAACCTTCCGTTGGCTTTTGATCATCCTGATTCACCATACAAGCTCTCTTTGAAGAAGATTCTTCAATCACTTTCCTTCCATGAGCCACTTGTGGTTCTTGTTGTTGTTGAGCAACTTGATGATAGATCGCTTTCCGGTAGTAATCATTGTTGTTGTTGAACGGATTTTGAGCTCCACTTGCTTCGCGGTTTTTGCACTCCCTCTTGAAGTGTCCTTTTTCCCTGCAATGAAAACAAGTGACTTTAGATTTATCAAAACCCAAAGTAGAAACATTAGCTTCACATAAATCATCTCTTCCTGTGATCTGCTTAAATTTCTCAGCTCGTCTCAACACACTTGCCAAACACCATTTAATATCCATCAGTTCCATTTCCTCAGCGTCGATTTGATCGTAATCCTCTTTTGTCAAAAAAAGGATTCCCGATCCGGCCTGCAACAAAACTACCATAAGATTCCAACACAGTACTCAACAAAGACATATGACTCTTAGCAATTTCTGCTGAATAATCCTCATCATTCTCCAGATTCAGTACAATATTGCATTGTAGTTTCTTGCCATTCTTTGTTGTTGAAATGTTCGGATCAAAAGATGGATACGATGAAAAACTTGTGTTGCTGTTTGATCCTTTGGAAGAACTTTCAGATGAATTCTTTGCATTGAAAGTTGTCTGAACCTTTGGTGACAAGTTGGTGGATTTATCACTGACACCACCTTTGTAGTAAAGCCCGATGTCTTGTTCACCGTCGAAATCTTTCATTCTCAAAGCTTTTCTTTGTTCCATCTCCTGAGCCTCAATCTTTTCAATAAACTTGCTCAGTGTCAGATTGCTAAAACCCTTTTTGTTCCTCAACATCATGAGATATGTACCCCAAGTCTCATAGGGCAAAGCATCAGCTAGCTTCTCAATCAGTTCCTCATTTTCTTTCTCAATGCTCAATCTTTTCATATTGGCTAGCAAATTGCAGTATCTCTCAACTATTTGTTTTGTGCTTTCATTTTTCAGCCCTCAAAACAGATCAAACTCTTTCTTCAAAAGTGATTTCTTGTTCTTAACCATCTCTTGACTTCCATAAAACTTCGATTTTTGTCACACCCCGACCGCGTAAAACAACAAATCGCGGCGGAAACATCGGGGCGTGTTGCAACAGAATTAATGTTTCATAACCATGGATATCAAAAGTGTTTCGTTTTATTAAACATAGAGTAATTACATCGTCTGGAAATCTAAATACACTATTTAAACATAGTCTATCTTTGTTATTGAGTCACTAAGGCCTTGTCCAGTCCTATGTGAGCATGCAACTTATCAATCGATATCATCCAACAATACCTGAAACATATGTGAAAACGAGGTCAGCAAAGAAATGCTGGCGAGTACATAGGTTTTGTGAAAATAAGATTCATGACTTCTGTTTAAGAAAATGTTTAGTCATGAACCTTGTAATTTGCTTTGTCTTTGTAAATCATTTGAAAAATAATAAGTTCAGGTGATATGTATAATAAGAGAAGAATGCATGATTAAATGAATAACCATGTAAAAATGAGTTTGTATAAGATAAGTTGTTTGTAAATAAATGTCTTGTGAAAAGTATGTTACTTGTATAAAATGTTCTATGTCTCGAACTGGAATGATTCATATAACGCTACAATATGTAATACCATACAAACACTTATATATAGGAAGTACCAGCGGTGTATCCACCATGCTTGTATCATATTACATACGCACCGTTACTCAAATCACTTACCCAAACAAACCACCAATGTAAGATGTCCATATTTAAACAAATTTTCAAATGTATTGAAATAATATGTTAAAATGTTCATGTCAAGATGTAAATCATATCAAAATGTCTATGTCAAATATCCATGTCAAATGTCTACGTCAAAATGTCATGTATGGCAAGTGAAATGTCTCAACTAAACCATATGCACAAAAACAAAGTATTGAAGTAAAACTTGGTTTAAATCAAAGTTATGTTTTGTGAGAAATGCATGATCAAATGTCAATCATGTTAAAATGTTTACCCAATCGTTAAAACATCGTGTGAAAACCTATCGTTTACCCAATCGTTAAATTCGTTTTAGGTCGTGAAACTACTTATATGATCGTCTCGCTAATAACATTCAAACCTTCATGACTCATCACTCGTCGCTTCTCGTTTTCGTATTAACAAACCTCCATAGGGTAAGTTAACAATTACAGATTCAGTCGCTACCTACCATACCCACACATAACCACGGGTGTAGTAAATAACGGGATTTGTCAGATCCTATGGTACCATAACCTAATACTGGTCGGCTTGATCATTGCTAATGAATGTCATTTGTTATGTAACTACAACCAACAAGTTTGTTCACTTTATGAAATCGTTATTAGTTTTGTATAAATCGTCTTAATTGTTTTTGAAACCATCGTTATAACATCGAAAACATTTAGCACATATGAGTCACCCCAAAACAATTGAAAACAGTAAAATAGGGGAAAATGTACTCGCCTGAGAATGCTTGGAGGTCTTGAACAACAACCAAACAAAGCTAGAGGGAGCACGGAATCAGTCGGCAATCTAAAACTATATAAATAAACCGGACTTAAATCGGGAGATCGGATAGGATGAGGCTTGGTAAACCAAATGAGTATTGGAACTCATATGATATGGTTTAACAAGTCCTACATACTACAATGAAACCAAACCTAAGTGCTTTCGACCCATCGCGACCCATTAAGGTAACATATGCTACTTTAACGCGTCGTGCGCGTGAAACGCGTTCGGACCGTCTAACTAGTCCTATGACAAGTGTTATATGCCTAAACATGTTACATAATCAGTTATATGACAAAGGTTTAGGTTACATATGCTTAGTTACCAATTATACATGAAAAGGGTATTATGGTAATTTACCTAAGGCATATAAACTACCTATCATACAACTATTTAAACGATGTGACCATAGGGTATAACCTCGGAAGGTTATGCCCTATACTAGGGTCACCTAATGTATTTGGTCGGATCCTAATGATCGACCAAACTGGGTCGAGTTCGAAGGTATAAGCGATTTATTAGATCGCTTACCCTACGACCCTAAACAACGTGGTAATCAGTAGGCATAATCCCAAGGGACTATGACCATCGTGATTACAATCACGTTGCGAAGTTCAAACGAACTTCGCATTGACCATTACTGGTCAACGCTGAAAGTCAAACAAAGTTTGACTTTCGGACTCGAAAAGCAATAAAATAAGGAAAAGAACGAAAGAATACTTACGAAGGGTCCCCGAATGCTAATTCCGATCCAAGAACTCAGGTATGAAACAATGGTTTCAACTTAGAGCTCTCAAAATCAGAATTCTTGTAAGAAATGAGGTTGGGGTGATGGGGTATTTATAGGAATACCCGAACCGTTAAGATCGTTTGTCGAAAATCGTGCCTTAATCATGTCCGTACAAGTGTCGGAAGGTTATGGTGACTAAATTGCCACTAACCATAGGGAATCAACACTTGGCTAGGGATATGGGAGTGGATAACAGCTGTAAACAGCTGTCGATACATCGAATCCGGTCCCGAAAATGCGAAAAATGAGTTTTCTGCATGTTTCTACCCAGAATAGGCAGTCGCGTAGCGCGACTGCATATGCCCTTAGGGCTCGCGCTACGCCACGGCCCCCATGTTTCAGCAAACTTTCAAAATTGGCAGAAATGGTCCCTGCACGTGTTTAAGGCCTTTTTCGATGCGTTTGAACCCCGTTAACCTCATTTCAAGGCTCTAAAATGAAGTTAAAGTATAGGGAACTCAAAACATGCTCAAAAATATGCCGGAGGTTGGTTCGTTTGGCCGTACGAACGCGATGTTCGCTTAATTACGACGGAATGCGCATAAGCGCGAAAAACGATCCAAATGACGCGACGAATGGATTTTTCTTAAGGCGAACACTAAAATATAATATAGTCATGCTTACATAAATTTTTGGATGTCCAGATGTATCCAGAACGTAAGATATGCGCGAAAATGCAAACTTGTGCACTTTTTGACACTTTTAGTCCCTGAATGACCCAAAAGTTTATTTTAGCACACCGAACACCTCAAAGCCTATTTCTAAGCTATGTGAAGGATATTTATGGTATTTTTAACTTATGGTCATGCTCCGGAATGTCTGTTACAGTTCAAATTGGCATACTTTCGCAGTTTGTCAAGTCTAGTCCCTGTAAGCGAATTAGCTTGTTTTTGGCATACCAAACCTTCCAAATCTTATTTCTAAGTTATGTAAAGGTTATTTAAGGTATGTTAAGCCTATTTCACTATTCCGGAGTGTTCGTTGCATTAAACTGGTTATATTTGCGCATCGGTGCGCGTATAACCTTCCAGAAAGCGATTTAGAGTTTGAAATTGAACAAGAATTGATATGTGCAAATGATACACATATTTTTACAAATCCCAAGTATGAAATATAATATTTCATTGGTTCGGTATTTGTTTGATGGCCGTGAAGGCACAGGTGTTACAATTTTAATGCTTTCCAGATAGAATAAGAAGTTCCATTATGTTGCAATAACACCAAGATATCTTCCTTCACAGCTGGTTATAAAAGACTTAACATCATTTTTTCATCTTTGTATTTCTTTCTAGCATCGGCACTTAAATCTTTGATTGCTATCACCTCTTCATCATCATTTGTCGGTCTAATGTATTTCGTCTCGACACATTCCCAAGCATCTAGATAATTTGCTTGTACCTAGTTCTCAAACCGACCTACCCAACCCTTATACTCCTCGATGTTCATGAGTTTAGGCAGTTTTTGCATTGTCCCCGTCTCATTTTCCAACATAGTGTTCTGTGCAAGAGTAATTGGGGTTACTGGAGTAGCGAATGCGTTGTAAAAATCCTCGTCCATGTTTCGGATTTTCAAAGTTCACAAAACACAAACTTTCTTGTTTCAAAAATACTGGTCTCAAATGAGCTGTACCTGAAACAAACAAATAAACGATCAGTTTAAAAAGACTGAATATGTAAAAGTGTGTTGATGAAAACAATCTAAGACTCGTGTTGAAGATTTGTGAACTCGTTTAATGTATCCCGCAAACTGAATGAATGGACCGGATAGTTTTTCACATGAGCTTTCAACAAACCATAATCAACTTTTATTGATTGATGATTTGGGCCGACAACACTTTAATCGATTGATTGGACTTCAAATTCCAATAACCCGACAACACTTTGGGCCGCAAACAATATGAAATAACATGGGCTGCACTATTGACTTTCAAACTAATTAAGATTTGGGCCGATGTAAAAAACTTATCGCATGTAAACCTTCAATTGAACCGAGACACTTTAATACAACCAAAATGTGATTGGGCCGAAACGTCTGTCGTGGGCTGTCAATTATGATATGACTCAAATCTCATTGGACCAACATTAACACTATGCCGACAACTTTAATGATGATAAAATGTGTTCACTTGGGCTGATGACAAACTAACATCACATGCACTGATAAATGGTTCTGATCACCTCGTGTAGACTGACACAAGACACATGATTTCTTTTCCCAACCAACTGATAACCTTGTTTAATGCCACACAACTTGATACACTTTTCATGCAAAAACAAACTTGTTCACCAGAAATACGATTCAAGCGGACTAACTATCGAACGAGTTTTCAAGCGGAATGTCGTTTTCAAGCGAGATCAAAACATATTTTCAAGCGGGATCTCAGTGTAAACTCAAGTGAAATGTCGTTTTCAAGCGGAATCACGGTGTAAACTCAAGCGGAATCACGATGACATCATCAAAAGTCGAACAAATTTCAAGCAAACTCATGATTTTAACCAGTTTTAAGTTGATTTTAGTTCTGAAACTTTCCAGGATTTGTTAAAACATGATTGCAAGCATAATGTGAAGTTTGAGCCGATTTTAACCGTAAAAAAATTTTAATTTTGAAAAAGAAGGTGTAGAAATCAGAAAAAGTGATGAAAACAGGTTGTTTTGGCAAGATCTCTTCCTCCTGAGCTCTGATACCACTTGTAGGATCGTTTTGAGACCCAAACGAGTCGTTCAGAAGAGTTCTTATACTATACGAAAGGCGGAAACGACGTATAGGCTTGAAACAGCTAGAATATCACTTTAATCTTCTTGTATATTGATTTAACAGAGATTACAGTCACAAGAAATACCGGCAGCACTTCGGCACAGGTTCCTAGTCTCGCTTCAAATGAGAATACATGACACATATATATAGGCTATGCTAGTCCGCTTGAAACCACACAAACAAGTTCAAGCGGAATCCCCTAAAATCCGATTCAAGCGAAATCAACAATAAACAAATATAAAATCTTGTTTTGTGTGAATCTACATTCTGTTTCATGTGCCATATTTCCATGATGCAATAGATGATATCATTTGTATGATGTCATCATCAATAATGATGACATCATGCTTGTTCCGAACTGCAACGAATCCAAGACTCGATATAAGACGAAGACGACAGATGTATGCACCAACAAAAACTGCAAAATCCTGCAGAAAATAAACAATTTCAGCAAAAATTCAGCTTTTAACATCTAAAAATAATGCAGAATTATGATATAATGGTCCAGAATAATTTCCTAAGTGTTGGGAATCAAAACTGTCATAAAAGACTACATAAAGCACACTAAACTTCGCAATTTATCACTTTAACGAACAGTAACGAAACGAACAACCGGACACTACCTGAAACATCAAATTCTTACTAGAAGCATTGTTTTAGTGTTACAAAGCTAGTTATGGTCACCGAACATCATAACACATCCTATAAACATATAACACATATAACCCTAACTAGTATACTTGAAATCTAACTATAACACTTAACTTACCATTAGAATGTTACACTTTACCCCCCTTTTGATGGTCGGTTAGGGGACATGGGTCCCACATAAGAATTCTTTGTTATATTTTAATTGATATGTTGAGAATATGCTAAACATGTTATACCTTATGCTATTAAATGTTGGAAGGAAATTATAAGAATCCATAAGTCCTCTACACTTCACATTTCTCACACTTGAAAACTCACAAGCTTCCTCCTTCACCCCTAAAACTCACGGCCACACTTCTCCATCTCTACACCTTCATTTTCACTTCATCTTCATACATTCTAAGGTGTTCTCAAGGTGTATCAAGCCTAACTAAGAAGGTTGCAAGCAACGGAATTGGAAGGACCTTCACAAGGAGCTATTAACCACCTATTTTCTTCATCATCTTGCTTCTTGTTCTTCCCTAGCCTTAGTGCTAGTAGTAAGACCCTTTGATCCTATTTTCACTCATGATTTTGATGGTTAAAGTGTTATGCATTATGTTAATCTAAAGAATCTCAAGAAAACATAAGCATAAACTTGAACATAAGACTAAAATCATAAGAAATCATGTTGTTTAAGGTGCTGTTTGTTTTTTCTGCGGAAAAAGGTCTGCAGTCTGCGGACCACATCTGCAGGCATCTGCAGGAGAAGAGGTGGACCAAAGGTCTGCAGTCTGCAAGGAAAAGAGGGTTTGTTTTTTTTATTTTATAAAAAACATCTTCTCACTAAAGACACACACAAACACAAACCTCCCTATCATCTCCCTCCTCTCTGCCTTCATCACCACCACCGCCACCACCGCTAACCCACCGCCACCACCTTCATCTCCTCCCTCGATCTCTCTCTCTCTGCCTTCACCACCACCACCAAGCACCACCGCAAACCCACCGCCACCAAACCCTAATTTTCATCAAAACTCATCAAATTCGTTCATAATCTCACAACTCTGTGCAATCAATCGATCACTGAACTGTTCTACACTCGATTTTCGACAGGTACAAGAGGTTAATCGATCCTATTTACTCCAGATTTTCGTTTTTAGCTTTAATCGAATCGTAATTCCTCGTAACTCTGATGCGAGGGGTGGTGGTGGTGCGGCTGTGCAAGGGATGCGACTGGTGGTGAGAAGGTTGGTGGTGTTGCGACTGGTGGCGGAGGTGTGAGATGGTGGCGGAGGTGCGGCAGGGAGGAAGGTGGTTTGGGGGCTAGGGTTTGAGAATGAAGATGAATGATATTGAACGCACAGATGGGTTTTGAGAAGATGTTTGAAGAGGTTTGAAGTGCCTAGTCCATGTCTTCTCCAAGAAGAGGACGGGCAGACATTTTTTAGTAAAATGTCTTCCGAAAAACAAACGCACTACAGACCTCTATGTCTGCCCTTAGTCTTCTTGGCGCAGACAGAAGTGGTCAGGAAGAGTTTTTTTAAAAAAACAAACACAACCTAAGTGTTGTTATGCTTGTTGATTGTTGATTGTTGATTGCTCATGTTTATGATGTTGATCATCATGTGATCTTGCTAGATAGTGATTAAAGACATAATCTAGCAAGATGAGAGGATGATTATGTTTTTGATCAAAGTAATCATCCATATGTAAATCATGAACTTGAAGTGAAAATTGTTTTTCTTGTAAAATGATGATTAAAGTAAGTGTAAAGTCTTGTAAATCTATGATTTCAAGAATGATTTTTCAAGAAACCAAGTTAAAAATACAAAGTTTACTTAAGCTTGGTTCTTAAAGAAATTAACCACATTTTTAGTGGTTAATCAAGTGTAGAATCATGTGTTTAACAAGAAAAATTCAAGAAGAAATATTTTTAAAAAATCACTTTACAAGTTGTGAAGACCTAAATTCTTCAAGAATGATATTTTAAAATAAATAATCACACTTTAAAGGGTAACTAAGCTTACTAAATACACTAGTAAGTTACTACAAATTTTTATAAATTTTCAAGTTCATGAAGTAGTGATTAATGCTTGATTTATGAAACTTGGTAAGTATTATTTGGATTATTGTTGATTGTGATGATTTATAAAAGAAAATGATATGCTTTGAAAGCATGGAAACCTCCATTTTTAAGGGGAAATTATGACAAAATTTTTCTAGAAATATAACACTTAGAAAAATTATTTTTAAACAAATAATTACAAGTATATTTGTAAACCATGAAATTTTATATAAAGTTTGCCATTATTTTTGTTACAATATTATAAATATTGGAGATTGGTTTTTGTAAATAAAAGTGACTAAATATGTATTTAGGAAATATATATTTAGATGTCACCATGTGTGTGATTATTTGTATATTATGTGTATTAATTATATTATTTTAGGACTTGAAATAATATAACTCACCAAAATACCAAGAAATTACAATCCAAAATATTACCAAAATTCCAAGAGAATGAATATACAAAATATATCCAAGATATGGGAAGAAACCGAACAAGGAATATAACTCACAAAAATATTCTGGAAATAAATTCATAAGTATATTTTGGTAATTAGTATTTTGGACACCAAGAAAACAAAAATATGATTTTTCAATAATTACAAAATATATCCTATTTTTGACAAGGAGAAACTATATTATTTTTGGGTAAGTAAAAATATATATTTTCTTGGAATCATTAGAAGATATACTTTCTTAAATAAACTTTGGACATATTATTTTTGGGTGAAAGATAGATTTATATATATATATTTTCTAAGCTAGACTTGAAAATATATTATTTTTGAGACTTATATGAAAAGTATAAATATTTTTGCCAAGGAAAAATTATAAATAATTTTTCTATGTAATATTTCTTAAAAATATATATTTTGGGAATATATATTGATGTATTTTTATTAAAAATATTATTCTGGAAAAGTTAATACAAAAATTAAGTATGAGATACTTAATAAACACAATAAAAATACGTATTCTCGTACGTATAATTACACACCAGAATACACCATCGATACTTGGCAAAAATATAGAAGGATAAGAATACGAATACAAATACACACATCCTTGGAAAGTTATACAAGTACAAATACATAAACTTGACAAGTTAAAATGTATTATTTTAACTAATATTCCAAAATTCATAAATATAATTTAAGTTAAAATATATATTATTTTAACAAATAATTATATAACTTGGAATAATATTAAGGACACAAAGAAATGTAACTCAAAGACACCAATTAATACCAAGTCAAGACACGACCCGCTCGTCTAATAGACCATAGTACGTTGTAGATAGTCGTGCACACTAGTAGCAGCTTGAGTTACGTCGGATTGAAGAACGCAAAACCGTGAGTTCATGCCCCCCTTTTCCCTTAACTGTTTTTGGTTTTATAACTCTCGGGGTGGAATACATGTTACAAATGTTTAAATGGTATGATTTGGCTATGAAATGAACTATTAGATCATGTGAGCATAGATTGAATTTGAAATGCCATTAACTCTCATAAGAAATATGGACGAAGGTTAGATCTAACGGGTACGGCCGAGCCCCACTCATGGTCCTTATGTGACCACTTGAGTGCTTTGGTGTCCCAGTTGAGGTGATTTGACAACGGTCAAGGGTGATTTGACACAGTCAAGGTGATTTGATACGGTCAAGGGAATTTGACACATTCAAGGTAAATTTGACACAGTCGAGGGGAATTCGACACAGTCGAGGGAATTCGACGAGGGTATAAGCCTACTCATATTGAGTGCTCCCTATGTCTTCACATACATTAATGTCCTTGCAAAACATTAATTTGATCTGTTCATAGATGCTTTTCATACCTGTTTTTCAAAAGAGTCTCTCAAATGTTTACAAGCTTATCAGTACTCATACAAAACGCATGAACTCGCTCTACTTTTGTTGATGTTTTTCAAAATTACATGTATTTCAGGTAACAAGTTGGATCTTGGGCGCTGGTGTTGTTTCTAGGAGTAAATTCCAAGTTTAGATGTCATCCACTTTTGTTGGTTTGTAACTTAGTTGAAGGTTGTGTTGTTAAAATTTAAATGACTGATGTTTGTAATAATTTAAACTTAATGAATGCATGAACATCGTTTTGATCATATAGTTGTTTATTATGATTGAATGCAATGATATTGAACAAGTCACACGCTTCCGCAAAAGTCAGGGTGTGACAGTTTGGTATCAGAGCTTCAATTGTAGTGAACTAGGATTCCTTCTCGAGTCTGGACTACAATCACTAAGATTCTCTCATGAAAACATTTTTACAAAAAGGTTTTTCATTGCATTTACGAAAGCGCCAAGATCCATGAGTCAAACATTTTTCAAAGAAAAGACAAGGCAAGGACATTAGTAGGGAGGAGAATACCCCAAGTTAAAATGCCAATTGAGGTATAGTCTACGTGGGATAGACTTGCCAAAGACAAAATGACCCCCCCCCCCCCGAAAGGACAAACGAGAGTTATATGTGACAATGATGCATTTATTTGCCTGTGTATACTAAGTAACATATTTATTCATTAATATATAAGTATATAAGTGTACGAAATAATTATTAACGTGAACGAGATACCTTCGACTTCGAACCCCATTATTGTTCTTGATTTGCACGATGAGACTGTCGACCTCGCGTTTATTGCGAAGCTCATGGCTGGGGTGATTACCAAACGAGATCTTGAGCTTGTTTCTGTAGAAGATGGCTGTTCTTCCCTCTCGAATGTGAAGGTGCCTGACTACGGTAGTGACAGCGAGGCAGAGGAGGCAACCTTGGACAACACCCTCATCAGCGGGACGAGGTCCCTGTGGCTTTTGTGAAACAAGATTGACGACACACTTGACCAGACAAGAAAGATGAAATACTCATCTTGAAGGTGCCCCTCCCACTACTAGGAATTCTCCTTATTCCTATTACGTCTAAGCATCGTGCCTATTCGCGCGTAACGATAACGGATGTTTGCGCGTGGACCACCGCAATGGTCCTTTCCATGTCGGAGGTATAAGGACCGTAGTGTCCCCTCTGTGGTTGATCATCTGCTTTGAACAAGGGAAAGTTGGGGTGACCGTGCAAGACAATTTATTATTACGGGGGCCCACGTAATAACGACTTGTAGTGCATGGAAATTCTGGTGGACTCTGCGGGTCAGGCTAATGATCACCATCCATCCAAAATTTTTAAGTGCTCACACCTTCATCTGGTAGAACAATACCTAGATAGTTGTTATAGCACTCTACAAAGTAGGAAATCTGTCTTTGCCTACTTCGTGTCTGACACTTCTACCCGTATACGAGTCGTTTGGGAACTGATATATAAGCAAGTGAAGATGGCTAACACTCGGGAAAGGATCAACAACTTTACACTCTCTATCACCCCTATATGTGGTAGAAGTGCACGGCCCCCATCTCTTGGGAAGTATACCCGTCTTTGTGAAGCTAAAGACTTAAGAAAACCAATGTAGAAGGAAGATAACTACTACTTTCATATTAACCTCGAGTTCATTTTGTTTTCCCTATTACAAACAATAAGTCAAGTTGTCAAGCCTATATGAAAGCTCAGTAGTTGTTTCCTTACTTATACATTCTTGATTATATATGCATGTGATATTGGGTGACTACATGTTTGCTTGTGGTAATATGTACAAATTCAATGAGCTAAGGCCATTACATTAACTAAGGCCAAATTCAATGAGCGCATTCCCAAGCTATAGCGCAACATGAAGCCCTCCACTCTGAACACAGCGGTGGCACTCCCAGAAGTAACCCTCCAACTGGCTGCACCTATAAACAGTTCTTGGACTGCAAGCCATTGAATTTTGATGGCACAGGAGGTGCCGTTTCTTTTGTTTGTTGGGCAGAGAAGACTGACTTCGTTCTGAGAATGAGTAAATGTTCGCCCGAGCACAAAGTTACCTATATCTCAGGGTTGTTTTTGGATGGCGCACTCTCCTGGTGGAACCTTCAGGTTCAGACCCTTGGTGAAGCTACTGCTTATGCACTGAGCTGGGACGAGCTCAAGGAATTGATGCGGAAGAAGTACTGTTCTAGGGCCGAAATCCAGAAGCTTGAGACTGAGTTCTGGAATTTGAAAATGGACGGGTCGAAGATTTCTGAGTAGGTCTAACGCTTTCACGACTTGTCTAGGGTTGTTCCCTACTTAGTTGAGCTGAAATTCAAGAGGATTGAACGATTCATTTGGGGACTTGCACCCCAAATCCTAAGCATGGTTACTGCCTCAAAGCCTCCAACCATCACAGAGGCTATTGATTTGAGTGTCGCACTTACTGAAGAAGCTCTTCGTATGGGAAAGTTTTCGGGATCTGAGGCAAACAAGAAAGAGACTCATGTGGAGTCTTCGGGAAATAAGAAAAGGAAGTATTCGAACCTAAAGATAGGCACCCAAGTCAGTTATGAGAACTCTTAAGCAAACAAAAGAAGGGAAGTGGACCCGCCCCGTGGCATGCAAGCTTATGGAGCCACCAATAAGGCCGGTGGCAAGGTTTACTTGGGAACTAAGCCGAGATGTGATGAGTGCAAGTTCCACCATGAAGGTCGATGTCTGAAGCCTAAGTGTGGTAGGTGTGGAAAAAAAGGACACAACAAGGACGCCTGTTGGGCAAAGTATCCCAAACAAGGAGGAAATGATGGCGGCAACCACGATGAAAACGATAATGGTAGAGTTCCAGGTTGCTTCAAATGTGGGGACATGGGTCACTTTAGGAAAGATTGCCCTAGGAAGAACCAAGCGAGGAAGGGTCTTCATGATAGGAGCTCGTGAAGCACGTCAGGATCTAGATGCGGTTACGAGTACATTCCCTATTAACCAACTCTATGCATCTATTTTTTTATTAATACTGGCACCGACTTTAACCTTGTATCCTTAGAACTTAAGAAACTACTTGGCCTAGTTTCGAGTAGAATAGACGTCCCGTATTCTTTAGAATTGGTGAATGGAAGGTTAGTTAAGCAAAGGGGATGATTAAGGATTGTATTTTGGAACTTAGAGAGAGAGGGAACCCCCTATTACCGTTGACTTGGGAAGTCACAATATTGTAGACAACATGGATTGGATATCCAAGGATAGAGCTGAAGTTGTTCGTCATAAGGAAAATCATTCGCATTCCTCTTGCGAATGATGAGACACTTATAGTACACAACCTTCTTGCAATAGATGCGAGGGCACTTGGCCCCATAAGGCAGTGGATTTGCGACATCTCACATTGGTCGTAGAGACACAGAAGCGCCTCCGAATAGGCTGCATAACCTTCCTTGCTCATGTTGTCAATAAAGAGACCAAGAAGCCAAAGCTAGAAGACATCCCCGTTGTGAAGGAATTTCTAGAAGCCTTTCCCAAAGACTTGCCTGGGTTACCTCCACAGCGACAAGAGGAGTTTAGGATGAACCTAGTGCCAGGAGCGGCACCAGTGACGGATGACGCCTTACCGACTTGCTCCGTCCGAGATACAGGAGCCTCCGAAGCAACTGCAGGATCTGCTAGGCAGAGGAAATCTACCAGGCCGAGCCTCTCACCGTGGGAAGCCCCCGATGTTATTCGTTAGGAAGTAGGACGACAATTTTTACACGTGTACACAGCCTAATCTGAGAGGAACTCAGAAGAATTAATGTGGAAAAAGTATTACGCATAGATTACAGGGAGATAGACAACTAACCATCAAGAAACGGTACCCCTTACCGAGGATCGACGACTTGTCGACCAACTGCAAGGTCCCAGCTACTATTCCAATGTGGGCTTAAGGACAGGGTATCACTAGTTGAGGACACGAGAAGAAAGTTGGCAATTTCCGTTTTGCTTCAACTTCAGAGAATTGGATATCAAGGACCGGTATCCTTTGCCAAGGATTGATGACTTGTTCAACCAATTACAAGGTTCTAGTTACTACTCGAAGATCGACTTGAGGTCAGGATGCCCTCAACTGCAAATACAAGAAGGAAGTATCCCTAAAACGACCTTTAGGACTCGCTTTTAGCATTACGAGTTCCTTGTCGTGCCGTTTGGCTTAACACATGCACCAGCGGTATTCATGGACCTCATGAATCAGGTGTGTAAGCCGTACCTGGATAAGATCGTGATTATATTTATTGACTAAATTCTTATATGCTCAAAGACCAAGGAAGGTCATGAGCAACATCTGCAATTAATCTTGTGACTCTTAGAGAAAAAAAAAGAACAGTTATGTGCCAGGATGTCGAAGTGCGAACTTTGGATTCACGAGGTAAGATTCTTAGGACACGTGGTGAATAAGAATGAGATTCATGTCGACCCTACAAGCAAGAACTAAGGAGCCCCTAAGACACAACTAAGAATTTTTGGGGATTGTAGGCTATGTCAGACGACTCCTAGAAAACTTTTCAAGGATAGCACAACCGCTAAAAACCCTAACCTAGTCGATACGTATCGTGTCTTCACCTGACAGTACCAATAGAATTGCGGTTCTTGTGATGCTTCTCGACAAGGTCTCGATTGCGCGTTGATGCAACGAGACCAAGCCATCGTGTACGCGTCACGTTGATTAAAGAATCATGAGAAGAGACCTTGAACTAGGTGCAGTAGTTGTGCGTCGAAGATTTGGCGTCATTACCTGTATGAAAAACGCTGCACGATCTTTACTGATCACAAGGGTTGCATCACACCGTTGATCAGAAGGACTTAAACATGAGATAACTAGATGGAATGAGCTACTGAATGATTACGACTGAGAGAATAGGCATCACCCGGACAAGGCAAGCGTTGTAGCAGACGCCTTGAGCCGTAAGGAACGCGCAAAGCCTCTAAGGGTGCAAGCCTTAGAGATGATCACACAGACAAATCTCGTCACTTGGATTCGTGAAGCTGAGCAAGAGGCGCTCAAACCAGAGAACCTTCAAGCTGAAGTGTTACGTGGAATGGAAGTGCAGTTATTGCCTAAGGTAAACAGAACATTATACTTCATGGAACGACTTTAGGTTCCGTTTCGCGACAATTTTCGTACGCTAGTTTTGGGACAAGGCTCATACGTCAAGGTACCCGATCCATCCTGGATCCGACAAGATGTAAAAAGATTGAAGGATTAGTATGGATGGCCCAAGATAGGAGCTGATATAACTACATATGTGGGTAACTTCTTACTTGTGTCGAAGTTAAGACAGAATACCAGAAACCATCAAGGCTGCTGCAACAGCCTGAGATTTCCATATGGAAGTGGGAACGAACCTTAATGGATTTCATTACAAGCTACCAAGAACCCAAAGAGGTCACGATATGATTTGGGCGATTAGTGATCATCTCACCTAGCCTGCACACTTCCTACCAATCAGTAAGGAAGACAACACAGGGAAGGTAGCAGAGATTTATCTTAGAGAGGTTGTGGCACGTTATGGAGTGCCTGTTTCTGTTAGATCTGACCGAGATGGTTGTTTTGTGCCAAGGATATGGCAGACATTTCAGAAGGCTTATGGGTCACGGTTGAACCTTAGTACTGCCCCTCACCCACAGACGGGTGGTCCAAGTGGTAGGACGATACAGACTTTGGTAGACCTGCTATGTGCTTGTGTGATGAACTTTGATGAAAATATGGATTACTCACTTGCCCTTAGTGGAGTTTTCCTACAATAATATTTATCACACCGCCATTTAGGCCACCTCATGTGAAGCTTTATATGAACGTAAGTATCGGTCCCCCCTTCATGTTGGGCGGAGACCGGAGATAAACGATTTGTTGGCCCCAAGTTGATTCAGGAAATTATAGGCAAGATTGTTCAGATACGTGGACGTATCAAGTCAACACGTAGTATACAGAAAGGCTGTGCCGATAAGCGGCGAAAACCGTTGGAATTTGAGATAGGAGGTATGGTTTTAATGAGAGTCTCGCCTTGGGAAGGCATGGTACGATTTGGAAAGCATGGGAGATTGGATCCACGGTATATTAGACAGTTTGAGATCCTGGAAAGGATTGGGACCATTGCTCACAACCTGAAACTTCCAGAAGAACTTACCAGTGATCACGACACGTTTCACGTGTCAAGTCTTTAGAAGAGCCTGACTCAAGAAACAGTCGTTATTCGCACAAACAGGATTCACGTCAACGATAAACTCCAATTTATTAAAGAACCTGTTAAGGTTGCAGACTGGAAGTCCACAAAACACGGAGAAGTCGTAATTGATTTGTTAGAGTTCGTTGGAATTCATATCATGGCCCAGAGTTTACTTGGGAACATGAAGACCAAATTAAGCCTAAGTGACCACATTTGATTCACAACTCCCCTGCGATCGATGGCATAGTTTGAATTTCGGGACGAAATTCTTTTAACGGGGGGAGAATGTGATAACTGGCACTTTTCCATGCATTCCGTACAATAATTAAACAGTAATCCGTGCTTTAATAACTGTGCATGATTTAGTTTACAAGACGAATGAAATTCTGATTACTGTTATATACATACAATGGCATTTCATGTTGCAAGACTTTTATCACTACTACATGCAACACAATATAGTTCTATTAATGCACAGAGCAGAGTTGGCACAGTTATCAGACAAACTAGAAGTACTGACGGGAGTTCAGTACTTAGACAGACATGATGTTAAGACACAAAATAAGCCCCAGGACCAAGTGTTACACTAGTATAGTGTGTAGGAAAGTAGGAATTACGAAACTGCCTTCCTAGTGGTGACATAGGTACCAGAAAGTGCAAGAAACACACTAAAACTGCAAAATCCTGCAAAAAATAAACAAATTCAGCAAAAATTCAGCTTTTAACATCTAAAAATAATGAATAATTATGATATAATGGTCCAGAATACTTTCCTAAGTGTCGGGAATCGAAACTGTCATAAAAGACTACATAAAGCACACTAAACTGCGCAATTTAGCACTTTAACGAACAGTAACGAAACGGACATCCGGACTGTCACACCCCGACCACGTAGAACATACAAAACGTGGCGGAAACATCGGGGAGTGTTGTAACAGAATTAATTGTTTCAAATCCATGGCAATTGAAGTTTCGTTTTATTAATCAAACATGAAAGTTTACATTGTTTTAAACAAGAACCAAAGAGTACATAACATAAATTAACTAGTTCTTGTCTCGTTTTAAGTCACTAAGGCACAGGTCCGCCTAAGTATGTCTTGATAAGTCCTATGCATCATCTCCTGAAAACACATGTGAAAATAGGTACGTCAGCATAAAAATGCCTGTGAGATACATAGGTTTTGAGAAAATAGGATTCATGACTTATGTTTGAGAAAATGTTTAGTCATGAACCTTGTAATTTGCTTTGTCTTGTAAATCATTTGAAAAACGATAAGATCAGATGATATGTATAAATAAGAGAATAATGTATGGTTAAATGAATAACCATGTAAGATGAGTTTGTGTAAGATAAGTTGTTTGTAAATCAATGTCTTGTGAAAAGTATGTTATTTGTATAAAATGTTATATATCTCAAACTGAAATGATTCAAATAACGCTACGACATGTAATACCATACAACCACTTATATATAGGAAGTACCAGCGGCGTATCCACCATGCTTGTATCATATTACACAGGCCTCGTTACTTAAACACTTACTCAAAAAACTACCAAAGTAAAATGTTCATGTCTAATGTAAATCATGTAATGTGTATCCAAAATGTAAGCATGTGATGAATAACAAACGTACTAAGTATGATGAACAATGCAACAAATGGACATACATAGCATGTGAACTGTACTAAGTATGCAATAATAGACATACATAGCATGTGACGTGAAACAACTGTACTAAGTATGCAACAATAGACATACATAGCATGTGACGTGAAAAAACTGTACTAAGTATGCACACAATGGGCATACATAGCATGAAATGTAATGTAAAACATGTACTATAAATGTACTAATGAACATAGCAAGTATATGATGTGAAAGCATGAAAGTAACAAGTAGGCACATGTGTTCCACCCCAAAACGTTTGGAAAACAGTAAAAGAGGGGTCTATGTACTCACATGAGATTGCTTAGAAGTCCTAGGATAACCACCAAGCAATGCTAGAGATCACGGAAATCAAACGACACCTAATATAGGTAACTATGTTAATAAACCGGACCTAAATCGGGGGATTTAGATAGAATGAGGGTTCGTAAACCAAACGAGTATGGAGACTCGTGTCATATGATTTAACAAAGCCTACATACTAAATGAAACCTAACCTTAGTGCTTACGACCCACTACGACCCGTTTAGGTAGCTTATGCTACTTTAACGCGTCGTTCGCGTGAAACGCGTTCGCCTAACTAGATCTATGACAAGTATTATATGCCTAACATGTTTAATTATGTTACATAATCAGTTAAGTGACGAAAGTTTTGGTTACATATGCTTAATTACCAATTATACATGAAAAGGGTATTCTGGTAATTTACCTAAGGCATATAAACTACCTATCATACAACTATTCACACGATGTGACCATAGGGTATAACCTCGGAAGGTTATTCCCTATATACTATGGTCACCTAATGTGCTTGGTCGGATCCTAATGATCGACCAAATGGGTTGGGTTCGAAGGTATAAGCGATTTATCAGATCGCTTACCCTTACGACCCTAGACAACGTGGTAATCAGTAGGCATAGTCCCAAGGGACTATAACCATCGTGATTACAATCACGTTGCGAAGTTCAAACGAACTTCGCATTGACCATAAACTGGTCAACGCAGAAAGTCAAACAAAGTTTGACTTTCAGACTCGAAAAGCAATAAAAGAACGAAGGAATACTTACGAAGGGTCCCCGAATGCTAATCTCGATCCAAGTAGCTCAGGTATGAAACAAAGGTTTCAACTTAGAGCTTCTCAAATCAAGATTCTAGTGGGTTTTTGCAAGTGAAGGCAAGGGGTATTTATAGGATTCGTAGAGCCGTTAAGATCATTTCTTGGAAACCGTGATTTGATCTTGGCCATACACCTACAAACCCTGGTTTTCTAAAACCATTTGAGCCCATAGATTTCCCCAAAACCATGTGCAACAAGAGGAATGGACCAGATCCAATGTTTCTGCAATTCTGCTGTCTGGAGACTGCTTGCGCACCGCAACACTCACATTGTTGAGGTGCGCAAGGACCTAGTTTGGCAGATTTACAGTTTTGGTCCCTGTTGTGTTATAAGGTCACTTCTGACGCATTTAAGGCCCGTTAACCCCATTTCAAAGCTCTAAAATGAAGTTAAAGTATAGGGAAATTAAAATGTGCTCAAAAATATCTCGGATGTCGGTTCGTTTGGCCGTACGATTGCGTTGTTTGGTTAATTACGACGGAATGCGCATAAGCGCGAAAAACGATCCAAATGGCGTGACGAATGGATTTTTCTTATGCCAAACACTAAAATAAAATATTTTAGTGCTTTCATAAATTTTTGGATGTCCGGATGTATTCAGAACGTAAGTTATGCGCGAAAATGCAAACTTGTGCACTTTTTGACGCTTTTAGTCCCTGAATGATCCAGAAGTTTATTTTAGCACACCGAACCCCTCAAAGCCTATTTCTAAGCTATGTAAAGGATATTTATGGTATGTTTAACTTATGGTCATGTTCCGGAATGTTTGTTACAGTTCAAATTGGCATACTTTCGCAGTTTGTCAAATTTAGTCCCTGTAGGCGAATTAACTCGATTTTGCCATACCAAAGCCTTCAAAACTTATTTCTAAGTTATTTAAAGGTTATTTAAGGTATGTTAAGCCTATTTCACTATTCCGGAGTGTTTGTTGCATTAAACGGGTTATATTTACGCATCAGTGCGTGTATAATCTTCCAGAAAGCGATTTAAAGCTTGAAATCGAACAAGAATTGATATGTGCAAATGATACACATATTTTTACAAATCCCAAGTATGAAATACAATATTTCATTGGTTTGGAATTTGTTGGATGGTTGAAGTGACACAGGTGTCACACGGACACTACCCGAAACATCAAATTCTTACTAGAAGCATTGTTTTAGTGTTACAAAGCTAGTTATGGTCACCGGACATCATAACACATCCTATAAACATATAACACATATAACCCTAACTAGTATACTTGAAATATAACTATAACACTTAACTTACCATTAGAGTGTTACACTTTACCCCCCCCCCCCTTTTGATGGCCGGTTAGGGGACATAGGTCCCACATAAGAATTCTTTGTTATATTTTAATTGATATGTTGAGAATATGCTAAACATGTTATACCTTATGATATTAAATGTTGGAAGGAAATTATAAGAATCCATAAGTCGTCTACACTTCACATTTCTCACACTTGAAAACTCACAAGCTTCCTCCTTCACCCACAAAACTCACGGCCACACTTCTCCATCTCTACACCTTCATTTTCACTTCATCTTCATACATTCTAAGGTGTTCTCAAGGTGTATCAAGCCTAACTAAGAAGGTTGCAAGCAACGAAATTGGTAGCTTGTAATGAAATCCATTAAGGTTCATTCCCACTTCCATATGGGAATCTCAGGCTAGATAGTGATTAAAGACATAATCTAGCAAGATGAGAGGATAATTATGATGTAGATCAAAGTAATCATCTTTATGTTAAGGCATGAACTTGAAGTATAACATGTTTTCTTGAAAAATAATGATCAAAGTGTAATATAGATCATATAAATGGATGATTTCAAAGAATAATTTTCAAGAAACCAACTTAAAAATACAAGATTTACCTAAGCTTGGTTCTTAGAGAAATTAACCATATTTTTAGTGGTTAATCAAGTGTAGAAATATATATTTAACAAGAAAAACTCAAGAAGAAACATTTTTAGAAAAATGATTTACAAGTTGTGAAGATCTAACTTCTTTAAAAATGATGTTTTTAATTAAACAACCACACTTTAAAGGGTAACTAAGCCTACTAAACACACTAGTAAGTTACTATAAATTTTTATAAATTTTCATGTTCATGAAGTAATAATTTATGCTTGATTTTGGCAAATTGGTAAGTGTTGATTGGTTTATTGTTGATTGTGGTGATCTATAAAAGAAAATGATATGCTTTGAAAGCATGGAAACTTCCATTTTTAAGGGGAAACTATGGCAAAAATTTTCTAAAAATTAAACACTTAGAAAAATATTTTTAAACAAATATTTACAAGTATATTTTAAACCATGAATTTTTATATAAAGTTTGCCATAATTTTTGTTACAAAAATTATAAGTAGTGGAGGTTGGTTTTTGTAAATAAAAGTGACTAAATATGTATTTAGGAAATATATATTAGATGTCACCATGTGTGTGATTATTTGTATATTATGTGTATTAGTTATATTATTTTAGAACTTGAAATAATATAACTCACCAAAATACCAAGAAATTACAATCCAAAATATTACCAAAATACCAAGAGAATGAATATACAAATTATACCCCATTTATTGGTAAAACCGAACAAGGAATATAACTTACAAAATATTCTGGAATTTAATTCATAAGTATATTTTGGTAAATAGTATTTTGGAGACAAGAGAACAAGAATATGATTTTTATATTTATTACAAAATTATATCATATTTTTGACAAGAAGAAAATATATTATTTTTGGGTAAATAAAAATAGATATTTTCTTGAAATTATTAGAAGATATATTATTTTTGAGAAAATATATATTTTCTTGAATAAACATGAAATTCATTATTTTTGGGTGAAAAATAAGGTTAAATATATTTTCCAAGTTAAACTTGAAAATATATTATTTTTGAGACTTATATGAAGTTTATAAATATTTTTGCCAAGGAAAAAATTATAAATAATTTTCCTAAGATAAGATTTCTTAAAATATATATTTTGGGAATATATATTGATGTATTTTTATTAGAAATGTTATTCCGGAAAAGTTAATACAAAAATTAAGTATATGAATACTTAACAAACATAATAAAAATACGTATTCTCGTACGTATACATACACCACCGATACTTGGCAAAATACACAAGGTTAAGAATACGAGTATGAATACACCCATCCTTGGGGAAGTTATACATGAACAAATGCATTAATGCGACAAGTTAAAATATATTATTTTAACTAATATTCCAAAATTTAATAAATATAATTTAAGTTAAAATATTTATTATTTTAACAAATAATTATATACTTGGAATAACATTAATGACACAAAGAAACATAATACAAAGACACCAAATAAGACCAAAAGTCGAGGCACGACCCATCCGTCTAATAAACCGTAGCACGTTTGTAGGTAGTCGTGCGACGTAAAGGAAGCTTTGAGTTATTTGATTGAAGAACGCAAGACTGTGAGATCATGTCCCCCTTTTCTTTTAACTGTTTTCAGTTTTATAACTTCGGGGGTGAAATACATGTTACAAATGTTTGGATGACTACAAATGGTATGGTTAGCTAAGGAATGAACAAGTAGATCATGTGAATGGGTAGGCGTTAACTTAAGACCATTAATCCATTTATAAGGACCGGGGAGCATGAGTGATAGATCTATTGGGTGTTGCGAGCCCCACCCATGAGCCCGTAGGATGGACCATGTGGTGACTATGTCGTTCCCGCCGGATGGCCCGGTACGAAATACGCATAAAGGGTTGAGCCTTCCTACACCGTTGCACACATATTAATGTATTAGCTACACATTAATTGATCTGTTTTCTTGTTGCTTTCATACTGGTTTACAAGTACATACATACATACTTACAAATATTTTCAAGGATGTTTGTGCACACATACAAAACACATGAACTCGCTCAACTTTTGTTGATGTTTTCAAACTACATGTATTTCAGGAAACAAATTATGGATCTGGTGGGTGTCCAAGATATCAAGTTGTGTCTCAAATAAGTGATGTCATCCAGCACTGATGGGTTTTGAGTCATGTGTTTTATCCTTGATAGGATACGTGGTTCATAGCCTCGTTTATACTAAAGTATTTTGTGAAGTCCAGTATGGAACTTTAAGCTTTGGTTGTAGTGTACTTGAATTTGAAGTCTTGGGTTGTGGATTACACAATGACGATTGTAATGTTTTGAAACTTAATATATGGATGAACATCATGGTTTTATCATATAGATGTTTGTTATGGTTGAATGCAATGATATTAAGCAAGTCACACATAATCACGCTTCCGCAAAAGTCAGGGTGTGATAGTTTGGTATCAGAGCTTCGATTGTAGCGAACTAGGATTCTTACATATGCACACAACGCCCAGATCCATGGAACAAACGTTTTTACAAAAAGGAAAGACAAGAAACACGATTGCAAGGTCACATTGGTAGTTTATTCTACATGAGGTAGACTAGGAAAGATAGAGAAAGTTTCATGAAGGATAATGTGAATACTGTAACACCCCAATCGCGTAATACAACAACACGCGGCGGAAATATCGGGGAGTCACGTTACAAATTGCTCACAACTACTGGTCGTGAATAGCAAACATATTACCGAGGGTAGTATGAATGAGTAGTGTTACAAAGGTCGTTTAGAAACCGTTCGACATGGTCAGGATGGATAGGTTTTTATATTGTTTCATGAAGACATGCTTTAGCCTATAAGTGGACACTCACCCTAAGAGTTCTCAAGTAAGAGTGACTGGTCCGATAATGCGGATTTCTACGAACACTCTAGCCTTAGACAGAAAACTCGGGGTACAGGCATCCACCCTTCCAGATTGCATGTGTTCACATTATTAAAACCCAAGATTTCGATGAAAAACGTTTAAGGAAAACATTTAAGAAATCTTTAGATACAAATCGTTTGAGATAAAACATGTTGTGAAATAATTTGATGAAAACGTTTAAGAAACCATTTTGAGAAATATTTCAATAAAAATGTTTTGAGAAAAACATTTTAAGGAACACCTTAAGGCATGAAGCCTAAGGTTCAGGATAAATCATCTACGGCTAGATGATTTGTAATTCATAGTGTAGTTGTGGCACGGATAAGGATGAGGATTTAGGAAAGAGTTCCTAAGTCTACTCATGTTTGGGTCCTAGGAAGGTTATAGACTAGGTTTAAGGCATGCTAATAACCTAATTCCCTATAACCAGTGCTCTGATACCAATCTGTAACACCACAATCGCGTAATACAACAACACGCGGCGGAAATATCGGGGAGTCACGTTACAAATTGCTCACAACTACTGGTACTAAATTGTTTCGATATTATTAACATCATTTTACAAACAAAGAATACATGTAATTGTCTTTTGATTAAAAAAGTCTAAGGTCCGAATGCAGTTCTATGCATTGCATGCTTGAATAGTTGAAAACCTGAATCATATGTGAAAAATAGTCAGCATAAAAATGCAGGCGAATACATAGGTTTTGTTGGCCAAATAAATGGCAAAAGTTTGATATTGCAATACTTTGACAACTACAAGAGTTATCGATTGAAAAATGAATCTTGAAGCCAAGGAATGACAAAAGTTTAGTTTGCAATACATAGTCTTAGTTGTGAAAACTCGTGACAAAAAGTATTATATTTGGCAATATGATTATTACTTAGCAATTTATAAGCCATTTGAAATTGTACTTCGTAATCTCGTTGAAATCATCGTTAAACTCGTTCATGTATTAATAGAAATCCAATCAAGGATTATTAATAACTGTTTTGAAATAGATCAAAACTTGTGTGAGTATTATATAAATCAAGTCAATGATTCATAATAATACTTTAATTATCCTTCTAAGAATCTAACATATAAAGATATGGGAGATTCTACGAGGAATTTGATAATCGAACATTGAAACAATCGTACACATAATCCTAAAGTGATTCGGATAACGCTACAAGAATAATAAAATAAGAACTCTTATATATAGGAAGTACCAGCGGCGTATCCACCATGTTCTTATTTTATAACACCCGTTTCGTTATCTAAATCACAACTACCACATACACACATAATCGTCAATCAACTTGTAAACACGCATTAAAGTTCATAATGAATCCAAATAAGGACTCCAACATTAGCACTTTAAACATCCCATGTATGTTTAGCTATGAAGATAGATAAATATTACAGGGATCCAGTTCTCGTCATATTGTCTAGTCGCATACGCATTAAAGTACTCAATGAATCCAAACAAGGACTCCAATATTAGCACTCTAAACATCCAACAAGTATCAATTTATAAAGATAAGTTGACAATAAAAGGATCAGGTTTCTATCGTACTGAATCATCGTATCACAATATCCTAAACCCTAATGGTTATTCGGGATAACGCCACGAAGGGTAATACAATAAACACACTTATATATAGGAAGTACCAGCGGCGTATCAAATCATGCGCTAGGTATGCTAAGTTAACACACTAAGCAAAATGTATTTGAAAATTAGTGTACTAAGTACGTTAAGTCAACATACGAAGCAAATCGTATTTATAATCATGTACAATACATATTAGATAAATAAATCATGTATGTAATGTCATGATCACAAAATAGTATTAACTCGTTCATAGTATTTGTATCGATCGTGTTGCCAAGTTCATATGAATGCACTAGAGTGCAACCATGGTATGCTAATTTACAAGATTTAGTTCCTAAAGAACGGAATCCTCAAAGTCGACATGCAGTTGTAATCACACATAGTGTAATCACATTAGAGTTTGTAATTGGAAAATGAATAAGAAGGACAAAGATAAACTTCTTGAAATTTATATTGTCATTACAAACATAGTTGAAATATGTACATTTTTTTCGACAATAAACAAAAAATATAGTGGTTCAAATGATCATAAGTGCTTGATCATTAGCTTGAGCCTCATTGACATTGAACACTCTTCCATTAGCATTGGCAAGCTCGGGGAAGTTTCGTTTGAAATGATTTAATTCACCACAATTGAAACATGCTCGAGGGCGAGTCTGAGTAGGGGCTGCTTGGTTCTGGATATGACAGGCCACAACTAGATGTCCAAATAAACCACAAATTGTACACTGGCGACAAGGAGAATTTGATGCGTGATGATAGTTGCAATGATTGCACCGAGGTTGCTTTCCATGATAAAATCCCTTAAACGGTACTGAGTTTAGAGGAACTGGTGCAGGAATTGCAAAATTCTTTGAAGTCTTGCGCTTCTTAGAATTTTTAGAAGATTCGGCCTTTGATCTTTCGAATTTCCATTAGTAGTTTCAGTATTTTGTTTCTTGTCTCCTTTTCGAAATAGTTTACCTTTTCTAACCTGGGAGTTGGTTAAGATAGCGGCTAATTCCTTAGCCTCCCTAAGTGTTGCAGGTTGGCTGCCAGTGACATTGTCTTGGACAAGATCAGGTAGGCCATCAATGTATTTTTCAATGGCCCGATCCAAAGGTGTGACCATAGTGGGGCAAAGTAGGCTTAGCTATTCAAATCGGTCAGTGTAGGCATGGTTTTCCCCACTATCTTGTTTTAGATGATAGAACTCGTTTTCAAGTGCCCTTATTTCGCTTCGTGGGCAGAATTCTTTCTTCATAAGATCCTTAAATTCTTCCCACGTTAGTGCCATTGCCATATCGGCACCTCGATCACTCATAATACTGTTCCACCAAGTGAGTGCTCTCCTTTGAAAGACACTCGAGGCGAAATCCACCTTGCACTCATTGGGACACCGAATGTGGCGGAATGTGCTCTCTATACTCTCAAACCATTGTAGGAGCGCAGTTGCTCCTTCAGACCCAGAAAATTTTGATGGCTTAGCTGAATTGAACGTTTTGAAGTCACACTGAGCATTATTATTATTGTTATTGTTATTTGCATGGTTTATCTGAGTAATGAGGTTCGGAATCACAGCAGTCATCTGTTGAACGATTGTGGCTGCGAGAGTAGCATTCTCAATTTGATCGCGTCTAGGAGGCATCTTGAAAGTATAGCTAAAGTGAAAATCAAATAAGTTAGATCCATTAAATCGGTATGAGTTTGTAATATTGTATGGTGAAATCATTAACATAGTAAAATCTCGTTCTTAGATCTCGTTCTTGTACTTAGAGAATTTAATGTTAACTTTGACTCAGTAGAATCCTGTTTATAAGTCTCGTTCTTGTATTTAGAAAATACAGTGTTGTGAATTTTGTTCTGAAACATGAGTTGTTTGAAAAAAAAACTTTTGTAATATTTTTGGATGAGAGAATACAAACGAAATTAATGGTTTGTGTTATAAATTCTTTACCTTTTAAAAATTTATTTCTTTTAAGACAAAATGTTTTAAATTAAATTTTTTTAAAATAAAGAAACTTTGTGTTTGAAATTTCGAAAAATTCTCATCCAAATGGTAAAAATTTAAAATTTTGAAAGGCAAAGGTAGTGTTTTGAAAAGGAATAGGATCTCGTAGTGTCGTGAAATGAAATGGAATTTATTTCAATTGTCTTGAATCAAACATATCACCAAAGGTAATATGATGAAATATTATTGTGAAGGGAAATTTGTCTCGATTGTCATGAATAGCAAACATATTACCGAGGGTAGTATGAATGAGTAGTGTTACAAAGGTCGTTTAGAAATCGTTCGACATGGTCAGGATGGATAGTTTTTTATATTGTTTCATGAAGATATGCTTTAGCCAATAAGTGGACACTCACCCTAAGAGTTCCCAAGTAAGAGTGACTGGTCCGATAATGCGAATTTGTACGAACACTCTAGCCTTAGACAGAAAACTCGGGGTACAGGCATCCACCCTTCCAGATTGCATGTGTTCACATTGTTAAAACCCAAGATTTCGATGAAAAACGTTTAAGGAAAACATTTAAGAAATCTTTAGATACAAATCGTTTGAGATAAAACATGTTGTGAAATAATTTGACGAAAACGTTTAAGAAAACACTTTGAGAAATATTTCAATAAAAATGTTTTGAGAAAAACATTTTAACGAACACCTTAAGGCATGAAGCCTAAGGTTCAGGATAAATCATCTACGGCTAGATGATTTGTAATTCATAGTGTAGTTGTGGCACGAATAAGGATGAGGATTTAGGAAAGAGTTCCTAAGTCTACTCATGTTTGGGTCCTAGGAAGGTTATAGACTAGGTTTAAGGCATGCTAATAACCTAATTCCCTATAACCAGTGCTCTGATACCAATTTATAACACCCCAATCGCGTAATACAACAACACGCGGTGGAAATATCGAGGAGTCACATTACAAATTGCTCACAACTACTGGTACTAAATTGTTTCGATATTATTAACATTGTTTTACAAACAAAGAATACATGTAATTGTGTTTTGATTAAAGAAGTCTAAGGTCCGAATGCAGTCCTATGCGTTGTAGGCTTGAATAGTTGAAAACCTGAATCATATGTGAAAAATAGTCAGCATAAAAATGTCGGCGAATGCATAGGTTTTGTTGGCCAAATAAATGGCAAAAGTTTGATATTGCAATACTTTGACAACTACAAGAGTTATCGATTGAAAAATGAATCTTGAAGCCATGGAATGACAAAAGTTAAGTTTTGCAATACATAGTCTTAGTTGTGAAAACTCGTGACAAAAAGTATTATATATGGCAATATGATTATTACTTAGCAATTTATATGCCATTTGAAATTGTACTTCGTAATCTCGTTGAAATCATCGTTAAACTCGTTCACGTATTAATAGAAATCCAATCAAGGATTATTAATAACTGTTTTGAAATAGATCAAAACTTGTGTGAGTATTATATAAATCAAGTCAATGATTCATAATAATACTTTAATTATCCTTCTAAGAATCTAACATATAAAGATATGGGAGATTCTACGAGGAATTTGATAATCGAACATTGAAACAATCGTACACATAATCCTAAAGTGATTCGGATAACGCTACAAGAATAATAAAATAAGAACACTTATATATAGGAAGTACCAGCGGCGTATCCACCATGTTCTTATTTTATTACACTCGTTTCGTTATCTAAATCACAACTACCACATAAACACATAATCGTCAGTCAACTTGTAAACACGCATTAAAGTACATAATGAATCCAAATAAGGACTCCAATATTAGCACTTTAAACATCCCATGTGTGTTTAGCTATGAAGATAGATAAATATTACAGGGATCCGGTTCTCGTCATATTGTCTTGTCGCATATGCATTAAAGTACTCAATGAATCCAAACAAGGACTCAAATATTAGCACTCTAAATATCCAACAAGTATCAATTTATAAAGATAAGTTGACACTAAAAGGATCAGGTTTCTATCGTACTGAATCATCGTATCACAATATCCTAAACCCTAATGGTGATTCGGGATAACGCCACGAAGGGTAATACAATAAACACACTTATATATAGGTAGTACCAGCGGCGTATCCACCATGTGTTTTAATGTGTGTGGTGTTATATAGTTTTTAATGTATATTTTAAGCCCTTTTTAATAATTTAGTCAAGTTTTAAATTTATAAAACACGATATTTTACTAACACTAAACACACATATGGGCAAGTGCACCCATCGTGAGCGTAGTATAGCGTTGGTAAGATACTGAGGTCATTCAAGGACACAAGAGCTTTTAGTACCGGTTTATCCTCAACGTCTAATCAAATCAACATTTAGAAAAAGGGTTTTAAACAAGAAAATAAAAACTAACTAAAAATGCTGAAAATAAAAATAAAAATAAAACAGATAGACAAGATGAATCACTTGGATCCGACTCGCCTTTAGTGTAACCTTTGATGTTTTCCGCACTTTTACACTTTTTAAGAGATTATCTTAGTTATAGTAGTAGGCCCCTCTTTTGAAGGTGACGTTACCCTCAACCCAGTAGTTTGAGTCAGCAAGGATACAATCCTAAAGGGTTGGATTATTGAAAGATAATTAATTAAGTTATTAATGCGTAATGTGGTAGGCTCCTCTTTTGAAGATGACGTTACCCTCGGCTAAGTGGTTTGAGTCAGCAGGGATACAATCCTAAGTAGCCGGGTTAATGTATTAACAGTAGTTTACATATGAGGGGATCAAGCCATTCGCACCCCCGCCATCCAATACCAGTGGGTATTGAAGGAGGTCCTAGTAAACTTGACCCAGGTCCTTGCAGGATCTATACACTGAACAAGGCAAGAACCTTACCAAACCCTTCCCTTAAGCCCCGACCAGGTAGCCAACATATCTCCATATAGACCGTGGAGATATGTCACACCCCGACCACGTAAAACAACAAAACGTGGCGGAAACGTCGGGGAGTGTTGTAACAGAATTAATTGTTTCAAATCCATGGCAATTAAAGTTTCGTTTTATTAATCAAATAAGAGAGTTACATTGTTTTAAACAAGAAACAAAGAGTACATAACATAAATTAACTAGTTCTTGTCTCGTTTTAAGTCACTAAGGCATAGGTCCGCCTAAGTATGTCTCGATAAGTCCTATGCATCAACTCCTGAAAACACATGTGAAAATAGGTACGTCAGCATAAAAATGCATGTGAGATACATAGGTTTTGTGAAAATAGAATTCATGACTTATGTTTAAGAAAATGTTTAGTCATGAACCTTGTAATTTGCTTTGTTTTGTTTTGTAAATCGTTTGAAAAACAATAAGATCAGATGATATATATAGATAAATGTAAGGTTAAATGAATAACCATGTAAGATGAGTTTGTTTGTAAAACAATGTCTTGTGAAAAGTATGTTATTTGTATAAAATGTTATATGTCTTAAATTGAAATGATTCAAATAACGCCACGATATGTAATACCATACAAGCACTTATATATAGGAAGTACCAGCGGCGTATCCACCATGCTTGTATCTTATTACACACGCCTCGTTACCTAAGTCACTTACTCAAACCAAACCACCAAGATGTCATGTTTAACAATTGTAGAAATGTTTATGTATAGTCTAATATCTATTGTCAATTGTAAATCATGTCAACAGATACAAAAGGTTCACACGGTTCAACAGTTACAAACAGTTCATATAATCAAATGGTTACGACGGTTCACATAGCCAAATGGTTACAACGGTTCAAAATGTAATATAATGTGTTCATATGCTGGATGAGCATATGCAACAGAAATGCAATGTAAAACAATGTCTAGTGTGCTAAGTAAACATACATAGCAGAAATGTAAAGTAATGTACTAAGTATGCACACAATGGACATACATAGCATAAAATGTAATGTAAAACAATGTACTAAGTATGCACACAATGGACATACATAGCATGAAATGTAATGTAAAACGATGTACTAAGTATGCACACAATGGACATACATAGCATAAAATGTAATGAAATCATGTACTATAAATGTACTAACGAACATAGCAAGTATATGATGTGAAAACATGGAAAGCATGAAAGTAACAAGTAGGCACATGTGTTTCACCCCAAAACGGTTTGAAAACAGTAAAAGAGGGGTCCATGTACTCACTTGAGATTGCTTAGTAGTCCTTGAGTAACAACCAAACAATGCTAGAGATCACGGATATCAAACGGCACCTAATATAGGTAACTACATTAATAAACCAGACCTATAATCGGAAGATCGGATAGAATGAGGCTCGTAAACCAAATGAGTAGGGGAACTCATGTAATATGGTTTAACAAGGCCTATATACTAAAATGAAACCTAACCTAAGTGCTTACGACCCATTACGACCCGTTTAGGTAGCTTATGCTACTTTAACGCGTCGTTCGCGTAAAACGCGTTCGGAACGCCTAACTAGTCCTATGACAAGTAAAATATGCCTTAACATGTCTAATATTGTTACCAAATCATTTTAGATACCAAAAGTTATGTTACATATGCTTAAAATGAATTTTGGCGTAAAAAGGGCATTTTGGTAATTTACCTAAGGCATATAAACTACCTATCATACAACTACTTAAACGAAGCGACCATAAGGTATAACCTCGGAAGGTTATTCCCTATATACTATGGTCACCTAATGTGTTTGGTAGGATCCTAAGGATCGACCAAATGGGTCGGGTTCGAAAGTATAAGCGATTGTTCAGATCGCTTACCTTACGACCCTATATAAGCACTAAACTAAAAGTGACGAGCTAAGCATGTTAAAACATGCTTAACTAAATTTAGAAAACAGGTTTGGTATCAAAACAAACGGTTTTGTTACCTAAAAGTAGTTTGGTTACAAAATACGCAATAACACGTATTTTGGCCGAAACTACGACTCGTCACTAAGCCTAGATAACGTGGTAATCAGTAGGTATAGTCACTAGGGACTATGACCATCGTGATCACGCTCACGTAATGAAGTTCAAATGAACTTCGCATTGACCATAAACTGGTCAATGCAGAAAGTCAAACAAAGTTTGACTTTTACGCTAAAACGAAAGAAAAGAACGAAAGAACACTTACAAAGGGTCCCCGCAAGATTGATAATCCAAGTATTCTCAAGTATGAGGTGATGAAACACCCCAACTTAGAGAATTCTCAGATTTCAAGTGGGTTTTGCAATGGGGATGGATGGGTATTTATAGTAAATGGACCACCGTTAGGATCGTTTCTTGAATATCGTGCCTTGATCTCACCCGTACACTTGTCGGAATGTTATGGTAACTCATTTTGCCCCCACCACAAGAGTTTGACATGTGGCATTGGCCTTTGGGGTGTTTAAAGGCTGTTAACAGCTGTTTAAACAAGTTTCTGCTATCTGACCCCTTCTTACGGACCGTAAGGTCCTGAGTGTTGAGGTCCGTAAGGACCTTGCAGACCAGAAAGTTTGAAAAATGGCAGAACAGGCCCCTGCAGCTCCAAACTTGGTTTTTGATGCATTTTTGACACGTTTAAGCCCCGTTAACCCCATTTCAAAGCTCTAAAATGAAGTTAAGGTATAGGGAACTGAAAACATGCTCAAAATTATCTCGGATGTCAGTTCGTTTGGCCGTACGATTGCGTTGTTCGGTTAATTACGACGGAAGTCGTAACAATCGCATAAACGGTCCAAATTGCGCGACGAATGGATTTTTCTCATGCCAAACACTAAAATAAAATATTTTAGTGCTTACATAAATTTTTGGATGTCCGGAAGTATTCAGAACGTAAGTTATGCGCGAAAGTGCAAACTTGTGCACTTTTTGACGCTTTTAGTCCCTGAATGACCCAAAAGTTTATTTTAGCACACCGAACCCCTCAAAGCCTATTTATAAGCCATGTAAAGGATATTTAGGGTATGTTTAACTTATGGTCATGTTCCGGAATGTCTGTTACAGTTCAAATTGGCATACTTTCGCAGTTTGTCAAATTTAGTCCCTGTAAGCGAATTAACTTGATTTTGCCATACCAAAGCCTTCAAAACTTATTTCTAAGTTATGTAAAGGTTATTTAAGGTATGTTAAGCCTATTTCACTATTATGGAGTGTTCGTTTCATTAAACTGGTTATATTTACGCATCAGTGCGCGTATAACCTTCCAGAAAGTGATTTAAAGCTTGAAATCGAACAAAAATTGATATGTGCAAAAGATACACGTATTTATACAGATCCCAAGTATGAAATACAATATTTCATTGGCTTGGTATTTGTTTGATGGTCGCAGTGACCCAGGTGTCACAGTCTCTCCTACTTTAGGAAATTTCGTCCCGAAATTTATTCGTAGGAGTCTATCTGTGACTTTGTGTCAAATATCCACCAGAGATATGAAAGGCATAATCCAGTCATTTCCTTAACGAGCATTCTTCAGAAATGAAAATGAACAGACGGAGTCATTTTCCTCAACGAGTATTCTTCAGAGGCGGAAATGAAGGAATAAACAAACGGGTATTCATTTCCTCAACGGACAATCTTCAGAAAAGAAAATGAACAAACGGAGTCATTTTCAACGGTTGCTTCCTCAGAAACGGAAATGAAAGGATAAACAAACGGATATTCATTTCCTCAACGGACAATCTTCAGAAAACGAAAATGAACAAACGGAGTCATTTTCAACGGGTGCTTCCTCAGAAATGGAAATGAAAAGGATAATCAAACGGATATTCATTTCCTCAACGGACAATCTTCAAAAACGAAAATGAACAAACAGAGTCATTTTCAACGGGTGCTTCCTCAGAAACGGAAATGAAAAGGATAATCAAACGGATATTCATTTCCTCAACGGACAATCTTCAGAAACGAAAATGAACAAACGGAGTCATTTTCAACGGGTGCTTCCTCAGAAACGGAAATGAAAAGGATAATCAAACGGATATTCATTTCCTCAACGGACAATCTTCAGAAACGAAAATGAACAAACGGAGTCATTTTCAACGGGTGCTTCCTGAGAAACGGAAATGAATAGATTTAACTCTAGGCACATGACAAAACTTGTTGTGGTTTCTCTGCACTAAATTCCATAATTATCTATGCATCCATAATTACGTAATTCCTTGCACAGTCCGCACAGTTTGTCTTGTAATGTGTAGGGGAAGAAAATCAAACTTGTTATGAGGGTGACTAGACTACCATAGGGTCCTTTTAATTAGATCGACAGATGATCTTTTTAATTAGGTCACCAAGGAGTCCTTTCAGCTATATCATCACATGATGTTCCTAACCAGATTTTTGGATCAATCTGTTTAACCAGACCACTCAAGGGGTCTAATTATGGAGTAGTACTTAATAATCCAAGGGACTTGACTACTACGTAGAAGCCCATTAAGGATTTTAGATAGTACCTTTGGGTATCCTACTATGAATCCCTTATACTAATGATATGGAAGATTCTACGAGGATTTGGATAACATAAACTTGGATTACACCAAAAACATAAAAGGGAACACGTAAGCACATAATCACATAGTTGTTTAACTCGGTTATTAATTTGTTATTAACTTGTTATCGATTGAAAATGGATATGGAAACCAGTCGATGGACTTCAATGTCCTCCGGGATCTATCTGAAAAGATAGGAAGATCTCCCAAAAATTCGATTTTGTTTTCAAAGAAACGTAATATTCGAATTAAGGAACACAACATTTTTAGGATTTACGGAAATACCCTTAGGTACCCTATTACGGACTTATAGTGGTACTTTGGGCATTCGTCCAGTGTTGTAACTTGCGCCTTGTACTTCGTTTTCTTGGAAGAAACGGGCACTTAGGAATTTCATGGAAAACGCAAGAGATCATAAGATGGAAAAATTTTGGGGGTAGTTTGCTTTTCAAGGAATACGATTCCTTGATTGTCGGTATTGTAGGGGATATGTTGTTTATACATACAACCACATAAATACATTGCAATGTAAATAAAATATTTATTTATAAACAATGATAACAACTGTTTCATGGACCTGGACAACAAAAGAAAATAATACATAAGACGTGATTATTTCTAAACGGCGTTGTCTTCTAGTCGGTCAGATGCTCATCCCTGTGTTGGATTCACATTAGCAAGTTTTGGGCAGTTTCTTCGGAAATGGCCCATCTCGCCACAGTTGAAGCAAGAACCTGGTAGAAAACGACCTTAAGCAGGATTGTTGCCAGCTTGGTTTGGTGCAGCTGCAGCTGCAGCTGG
The DNA here is from genome assembly GCA_030545235.1 of Helianthus tuberosus. Lineage (NCBI taxonomy): Eukaryota > Viridiplantae > Streptophyta > Magnoliopsida > Asterales > Asteraceae > Helianthus > Helianthus tuberosus. Next base: position 134,690,724 of record CM060366.1, on the reverse strand, counting down.
GCAGACTCTTGCTGTATGGCCTATAAGTCCACAAGTTTGGCATTTGCGGCACTTTACATTGGCATGATGATGGAGGCTACATTGGTTGCACAAGGGTGCAGTTCCATTGTATGGCTTCCTAGCAGGGGGTTGAGCTGGTTGGTTGGGGACGGCTTGATCATTGTGAGCGACCACGGCGAAGTTCTGAGAAGCCTTTCGCTTCTTTGACCTCTTAGGGGATCCAGTCTGTTCATCCATGGTCTTTGATTCCTCGATTGGTTTCGATTCCTCGACTGGTTTCTTGTCACTCTTTTGAAAAAGTTTACCTTTCCTGATTTGAGATTCAGTCAAGGTTGCAGATAGCTCAATGGCCTGTCTAACTGTAGTAGGGTTGCTACCAGTCACAATGTCTTGTATTGAGTCAGGGAGGCCATCAATGTACTTTTCGATTGCCTTATCCAAAGGCGTAACCATGGTAGGACACAACAGGCTCAGCTCCTCATATCGATCAGTGTATGCTCGATGTTCACCGTTGTCTTGCTTAAGATCGTCGAATTCCCTTTCCAAGGCTCTGATCTCGTGACGAGGACAAAATTCCTTCATCATCAGAGCTCGAAGCTCTTGCCACGTTTGAGCCAGCGCCACATCGGCACCCCTATCTCTCATCACACCATTCCACCATGTCAAAGCTCGTTTCTCAAAGACACTAGATGCGAATTCTACCTTTCACTCGATTGAACATTGAACATGCCTGAAGGTGCTCTCTAGACTCTCGAACCATTGCAGAAGTGCAGTCGCTCCTTGAGACCCAGAAAACTTTGATGGCTTACCCGAGTTGAACGTCTTGAAGTTGCAGGGGGCATTATTGTTGTTGAGGGCTTGGTTACATTGAGCAATGATGTTCGGGAATGCAGCAGTCATTCGCTGTGTAATGACAGCTGCCAGCTCTTCAATAGATACCTGATTTTCGCGTCGTGGAGGCATTCTAAAAGGGGAAACAAGAGAGAAAACAAATGAAATGGCATTGGGTAAGAATAGGATGTTACAATTACGGACCAAATCATGGGTGATAGTAATTTGTTTTAACCAAGAAGCAAACAAACGACACACAAGGGCTGAATCAAAGCAATTAGATCCTCATAATGTATTGCGAAGACATGCTTGCCTATAAGTGGACACTCACCCCAAGAGTTCCCAGGTAAGAGTGACTGGTCCGATTATATGGATTTGTACGAACAATCTAGCCTTAGACAGAAAACTCAGGGTACAGGCATTCACTCTTCCAGTTTGTATGTGTTCACACTAATTAAGACCCAAAACTTTGACGAGATTTTGAAAACTCAAAGGGGTTCAAAACCTTATAACAGAGGGTTCAAAACCTAGTAATCAATCATCCTGGAACAGATGATTAGTTTTCAAAGCGGTTTTGAAATTTATGTTCTTGTTGTGGTTATCACCTAAGGATAGGTGAAGGTATCGTTTTATGACTAAACGCAAGTAAACTCGCGTTAGGGTCCTAAGAAGGTTATAGACTAGGTCAAAGCATTACTAATAACCTAATTCCCTATAACCATTGGCTCTGATACCAACTTTTCTATCACACCCCGACCATGTAAAACAACAAAACGTGGCGGAAACGTCGGGGAGTGTTGTAACAGAATTAATTGTTTCAAATCCATGGCAATTAAAGTTTCGTTTTATTAATCAAATAAGAGAGTTACATTGTTTTAAACAAGAAACAAAGAGTACATAACATAAATTAACTAGTTCTTGTCTCGTTTTAAGTCACTAAGGCACAGGTCCGCCTAAGTATGTCTCGATAAGTCCTATGCATCAACTCCTGAAAACACATGTGAAAATAGGTACGTCAGCATAAAAATGCATGTGAGATACATAGGTTTTGTGAAAATAGAATTCATGACTTATGTTTAAGAAAATGTTTAGTCATGAACCTTGTAATTTGCTTTGTTTTGTAAATCGTTTGAAAAACAATAAGATCAGATGATATGTATAGATAAATGTAAGGTTAAATGAATAACCATGTAAGATGAGTTTGTTTGTAAAACAATGTCATGTGAAAAGTATGTTATTTGTATAAAATGTTATATGTCTTAAATTGAAATGATTCAAATAACGCCACGATATGTAATACCATACAAGCACTTATATATAGGAAGTACCAGCGGCGTATCCACCATGCTTGTATCTTATTACACACGCCTCGTTACCTAAGTCACTTACTCAATCCAAACCACCAAGATGTAATGTTTAACAATTGTAGAAATGTTTATGTATAGTCTAATGTCTATTGTCAATTGTAAATCATGTCAACAGATACAAAAGGTTCACACGGTTCAACAGTTACAAACAGTTCATATAATCAAATGGTTACGACGGTTCACATAGCCAAATGGTTACAACGGTTCAAAATGTAATATAATGTGTTCATATGCTGGATGAGCATATGCAACAGAAATGCAATGTAAAACAATGTCTAGTGTGCTAAGTAAACAAACATAGCAGAAATGTAAAGTAATGTACTAAGTATGCACACAATGGACATACATAGCATAAAATGTAATGTAAAACAATGTACTAAGTATGCACACAATGGACATACATAGCATGAAATGTAATGTAAAAAGATGTACTAAGTATGCACACAATGGACATACATAGCATAAAATGTAATGAAATCATGTACTATAAATGTACTAACGAACATAGCAAGTATATGATGTGAAAACATGGAAAGCATGAAAGTAACAAGTAGGCACATGTGTTTCACCCCAAAACGGTTTGAAAACAGTAAAAGAGGGGTCCATGTACTCACTTGAGATTGCTTAGTAGTCCTTGAGTAACAACCAAACAATGCTAGAGATCACGGATATCAAACGGCACCTAATATAGGTAACTACATTAATAAACCGGACCTATAATCGAAAGATCGGATAGAATGAGGCTCGTAAACCAAATGAGTAGGGGAACTCATGTAATATGGTTTAACAAGGCCTATATACTAAAATGAAACCTAACCTAAGTGCTTACGACCCATTACGACCCGTTTAGGTAGCTTATGCTACTTTAACGCATCGTTCGCGTAAAATGCGTTCGGAACGCCTAACTAGTCCTATGACAAGTAAAATATGCCTTAACATGTCTAATATTGTTACCAAATCAGTTTAGATACCAAAAGTTATGTTGCATATGCTTAAAATGAATTTTGGCGTAAAAAGGGCATTTTGGTAATTTACCTAAGGCATATAAACTACCTATCATACAACTACTTAAACGAAGCGACCATAAGGTATAACCTCGGAAGGTTATTCCCTATATACTATGGTCACCTAATGTGTTTGGTTGGATCCTAAGGATTGACCAAATGGGTTGGGTTCGAAAGTATAAGCGATTGTTTAGATCGCTTACCTTACGACCCTATATAAGCACTAAACTAAAAGTGACGAGCTAAGCATGTTAAAACATGCTTAACTAAGTTTAGAAAACAGGTTTGGTATCAAAACAAACGGTTTTGATACCTAAAAGTAGTTTGGTTACAAAATACGCAATAACACGTATTTTGGCCGAAACTACGACTCGTCACTGAGCCTAGATAACGTAGTAATCAGTAGGTATAGTCACTAGGGACTATGACCATCGTGATCACGCTCACGTTATGAAGTTCAGATGAACTTCGCATTGACCATAAACTGGTCAACGCATAAAGTCAAACAAAGTTTGACTTTTACGCTAAAACGAAAGAAAAGAACGAAAGAACACTTACAAAGGGTCCCCGCAAGATTGATAATCCAAGTATTCTCAGGTATGAGGTGATGAAACACCCCAACTTAGAGAATTCTCAGATTTCAAGTGGGTTTTGCAATGGGGCTGGATGGGTATTTATAGTAAATGGACCACCGTTAGGATCGTTTCTTGAATATCGTGCCTTGATCTCACCCGTACACTTGTCGGAATGTTATGGTAACTCATTTTGCCCCCACCACAAGAGTTTGACATGTGGCATTGGCCTTTGGGGTGTTTAAAGGCTGTTGACAGCTGTTTAAACAAGTTTTTGCTATCTGACCCCTCCTTACGGACCGTAAGGTCCTGAGTGTTGAGGTCCGTAAGGACCTTGCAGACCAGAAAGTTTGAAAAATGGCAGAACAGGCCCCTGCAGCTCCAAACTTGGTTTTCGATGCATTTTTGACACGTTTAAGCCCCGTTAACCCCATTTCAAAGCTCTAAAATGAAGTTAAGGTATAGGGAACTGAAAACATGCTCAAAAATATCTCGGATGTCAGTTCGTTTGGCCGTACGATTGCGTTGTTCGGTTAATTACGACGGAAGTCGTAACAATCGCACAAATGGTCCAAATTGCGCGACGAATGGATTTTTCTCATGCCAAACACTAAAATAAAATATTTTAGTGCTTACATAAATTTTTGGATGTCCGGAAGTATTCAGAACGTAAGTTATGCGCGAAAGTGCAAACTTGTGCACTTTTTGACGCTTTTAGTCCCTGAATGACCCAAAAGTTTATTTTAGCACACCGAACCCCTCAAAGCCTATTTATAAGCCATTTAAAGGATATTTAGGGTATGTTTAACTTATGTTCATGTTCTGGAATGTCTGTTACAGTTCAAATTGGCATACTTTCACAGTTTGTCAAATTTAGTCCCTGTAAGCGAATTAACTTGATTTTGCCATACCAAAGCCTTCGAAACTTATTTCTAAGTTATGTAAAGGTTATTTAAGGTATGTTAAGCCTATTTCACTATTCCGGAGTGTTCGTTGCATTAAACTGGTTATATTTACGCATCAGTGCGCGTATAACCTTCCAGAAAGTGATTTAAAGCTTGAAATCGAACAAAAATTGATATGTGCAAAAGATACACGTATTTATACAGATCCCAAGTATGAAATACAATATTTCATTGGCTTGGTATTTGTTTGATGGTCACACTGACCCAGGTGTCACAAGATATGAATGGTGTAAATCTTTTATTTTATATAGACAGTAAAATAACGCCAAGACACCACAGACAAATGATAAGGAAGTTTCACCTTCAACATAAGAAACTAGTTATTAAAGTCATTAATACAAAACCAAATAAAAAGTGTGAAAAGATTAAAAAGAAAAGTATTACACAAAATGCTTGTCTTCACCAAGTGATGTAAGAGACTTAGGAAAACATGGCCTTTGATTGTCAAGAACTCTTACTATCAATCTTGGATCCCGAGACTACTACACACACTCTATGATGGATGATGGTGGTGGATGTGGGTGTTGTGATGGTGGTGGAGTGTGGGTGAAGTGGGAGAGAGGTGGTTTGTCAAGTGATGCCTTTGAAGTGAACCAAGCACCCCTATTTATAGCCTGCACAGAAGCCCGGACACGGCCCCGTGTCCACCCATTTTCTCTTTCTTCATTAATTGCAGTTTGTCTGTATTAGTTTACCACACCCCCGTGTCTGCTTAGCATGGCCCCGTGTGCAGAAGCGTATCTGTAATATCAAGATTTGCTTAGGTTATGCGAATCTTAGCGTTGACCACGGCCCCGTGTCCACTGAGCACGCCCCCGTGTTGGGAAATAGAAGCTTCTATAACTTTGTCCTTTTTTGTCACACCCCGACCACGTAAAACGAGAAACATGTGGCGGAAACGTCGGGGGGTGTTGTAACAGAATTGTTGTTTCACAACCATGGCATACAAAGTTATATTTTATTTATCAACATGAGAGTTACTTTGTCTTTAAACATGAAACCAGGTGTACATAACATAATTAAACTAAGTCTATCTTCGTTTTATGTCTCTAAGGCACAGGTCCGCCCTAATGTCACGATCATCATCCTAAGCGACTGCTCCTGAAAACACATGTGAAAATAGGTACGTCAGCATAAAAATGCCTGTGAGATACATAGGTTTAGTGAAAATAGGATTTATGACTTGGGTTTAAAAAAGATAGGTTTAATAAAAATTAGTCATAAATCTTGTTAAGTGTTTTCTTTTATAAATCGTATGAAAACTCGATAAGAAATCAGACTATATAAAAGAATGGCGTATGGTTAATAAAATAACCGAGTAAAATGAGCTGGATAAAATAAACTGTTTTGTAAGACAATGTCTTGTGAAAAATAAGTTGTTTATGTAAAATGTAATATGTCAAATATTGAAATGATTTAAGTAACGCTACGACATGTAATATCATACAAGCACTTATATATAGGAAGTACCAGCGGCGTATCCACCATGCTTGTGTCATATTACACACGCCTCGTTACTCAAATCACTTACCCAAACCAACCATCATTGTAAATTGTTCATGTATAAATCAATTGTCAAGTGTTATTGTGTAAACCATATCAAAATGTCTATGTCAAATGTAAATCGCTAAATGTGTTTATCAATGCCAAAATGTCTATCTCAAATGTCAATTATGTAATGTGTAACCAAAATGTCATGTATGGCAAGTGAAATATGTATCAAATAAACCATAGGTAAAAATGCACAAAGCAATGTATTGAAGTAAAACGTGGTTTAAATCAACGATATGTTTTGTGGAAATGCATGCTATACTGAATACAAACATTTATGCGATATTGTAAAAATGCATACATTCAAGCCTTGTGACTGTGGTGATAGACCTTTAAACAAATTAAAGGTTTATCTGTGTTATGTCTATCGAATTCGGTCATTCCTTCCATCCAAACATACCTAGGATGTCAGGAACGGGAGTTGTCAATTCCTATGGTACCACTACCTACTAACGAATGGCGTAGCTAATGTTAATGAATGTATTTTTGTCCCATTTAAACAAACCAAATGTCATACCAAAATGTAAGCATGTGAAAACAATGCACTAAGAATGTAATCAAATGAACATACATAGCGTGAAATGTAATGTAAAACAATGTACTATAATTGTACTAATGAACATAGCAAGTATATGATGTGAAAACATGGAAAGCATGAAAGTAACAAGTAGGCACATGTGTTTCACCCCAAAACAGTTTGAAAACGGTAAAAGAGGGGTCTATGTTCTCACTTGAGATTGCTTAGTAGTCCTTGAGTAACAACCAAACAATGCTAGAGATCACGGATATCAAACGGCACCTAATATAGGTAACTATGTTAATAAACCGGACCTAGATCGGAGGATCGGATAGAATGAGGGTTCGTAAACCAAACGAGTATGGAAACTCATGTAGTATGGTTTAACAAAGACTTCATTCTAAAATGAAACCTAACCTAAGTGCTTACGACCCGTTTAGGTAGCTTATGCTACTTTAACGTGTCGTTCGCATGAAACGCGTTCGGAACGCCTAACTAGTCCTATGATAAGTAAAATATGCCTTAACATGTCTAATATTGTTGCCAAATCAGTTTAGATGTCAAAAGTTTTGTTACATATGTTTAAAATGAATTTTGGCGTCAAAGGGGTACTTTGGTAATTTACCTAAGGCATATAAACTACCTATCATACAACTAACTAAACGTCGTGACCATAAGGTATAACCTCGGAAGGTTATTCCCTATACAGTTATGGTCACCTAATGTGTTTGGTCGGATCCTAATGATCGACCAAACGGGTCGGGTTCGAAAGTATAAGCGATTGTTTAGATCGCTTACCTTTACGACCCTAGACAAGCACAAAACTAAAAGTGACGAGCTAAGCATGTTAAAACATGCTTAACTAAGTTTAGAAAACAGGCTTGGTATCAAAACAATCGGTTTTGATACATAAGAGTAGTTTGGTTACAAAATACGCAAGAATACGCATTTTGGCCGAAACTACGACTCGTCACTGAGCCTAGATAACGTGGTAATCAGTAGGTATAGTCACTAGGGACTATAACCATCGTGATTACGCTCACGTTATGAAGTTCAAACGAACTTTGCGTTGACCATAAACTGGTCAATGCAGAAAGTCAAACAAAGTTTGACTTTAACACTAAAAGAATAAAAGAACGAAGGAACACTTACAAAGGGTCCAAGAACGGAAGTTTTGAATCCGAATACTCTCAGGTATGAAGTGTTAAACACAACAACTTAGAGAGAAATTTCAGATTTCAAAGGTGTGGGTTTTTGGGGTTGAGATCATGGGGTATTTATAGGATTTCTTGAACCGTTAAGATCGTTTATCGTAAACCGTGCTTTGATCTTGTCCCTATACTTGTTGCAACACTAAGGTAACTCAAAATGCCCCCCCCCCTGATCAGGTATCAACATGTGGAATTGAGTTTTGGGTGTATGACAGCTGTTAACAGCTGTTTAAACAAGTATTACTGATCTGGGAGCCTGACACGGGCCGCGTAAGGGACAACAAGAGTTTACGCGGGCCGCCTGGCCCTTCTGATTAGAAACAAACTTTCAAAAATGACAGTTTCAGTCCCTGTTGGTGTTTAAGGCCATTTCCGACACGTTTAAGGCCCGTTAAGCCAACTTTAAGGCCCTAAAATGATGCCTAAACATTGTGGACATGAAACATGCTCAAAAATATGCCGGATGTTGGTTCGTTTGGTCGTACGATCGCGATGTTCGCTTAATTACGACGGAATGCGCATAAGCGCGAAAAACGGTCCCAATTGCGTGACGAATGGATTTTTCTTATGCCAAACACTAAAATAAAATATTTTAGTGCTTACATAAATTTTTGGATGTCCGGATGTATTCAGAATGTAAGTTATGCGCGAAAATGCAAACTTATGCACTTTTTGACGCTTTTAGTCCCTGAATGACCCAAAAGTTTATTTTAGCACACCGAACCCCTCAAAGCCTATTTCTAAGCTATGTAAAGGATATTTATGGTATGTTTAACTTATGGTCATGTTTTGGAATGTCTATTACAGTTCAAATTGGCATACTTTCGCAGTTTGTCAAATTTAGTCCCTGTAAGTGAATTAACCTGATTTTGCAATACCAAAGCCTTCAAAACTTATTTCTAAGTTATGTAAAGGTTATTTAAAGTATGTTAAGTGTATGTTGATGTTCCGGAGTATTTGTCGCATTAAACTGATTACGTTTACGCACCAGTTTGCGTATAACTCTCCAGAAAGCGATATAGAGTTTGAAATTGAACAAAAGTCAAAACATGAAAAATGTAAAACATAACCAAACAAACATTGGGATCAAATAACATTGTTTTATTGATAATTGAACTGTTCATAATGATTACAAGCACAGATGTCACAGTCTCCCCTACTTGTGGAAATTTCGTCCCGAAATTTATTTAGAGGAAACTCGTGAGAATATATGCGGATACTTCGCCTTCATTTGATCTTCACGTTCCCAAGTAAGCATGGGTCCACATTTAGATTCGTAGCGAACTTTGACCAAAGGAATGTGCTTGCGTTTAAGCCACTTGACTTCACGTTCCATGATTTCCACTGGCTTCTCAACAAATTTCAGTGTTTTATCAACACGAATTTCGTCAAGTGGTATGTGGAGGTTCTCATCAGCTAAACACTTCTTGAGATTGGACATGTGAAAGGTTGGATGAACATTTCCAAGTTCAGGAGGTAACTCAAGTCTGTAGGCTACCTTACCGATTCTTTCAACGATCCTGAATGGTCCAACATATCTAGGTGCAAGTTTTCCTTTCTTTCCAAATCTGATCACACCTTTCCAAGGTGGGACCTTAAGTAATACACGATCACCGACTTGAAATTCTAAGGGCTTGCGTTTTAGGTCCGCGTAACTCTTTTGACGGTATCTAGCTACCTGAAGGTTATCACGAACTTTCTTAACCTTATCAGTTGTCTCTAAAATGAGGGCAGGTCCAGTAAGCTGAGCCTCACCGATCTCATTCCAGCAGACTGGTGAACGACATTTTCGACCATAGAGAGCCTCGAAAGGAGCCATGTTGATGCTGGAGTGATAACTGTTGTTGTAGGAGAATTCAATTAACGGAAGATGTGAATCCCAACTACCACCAAAATCGATCACACAAGCTCTAAGCATATCCTCTAAAGTCTGGATTGTTCTTTCAGATTGACCATCCGTTTGCGGATGATAAGCTGTGCTCAGATTAAGTTGGGTCCCCATAGCAGATTGCATGGTTCTCCAAAAATGAGAAGTGAAGCGAGCATCTCTGTCAGAAATAATGTTCAAAGGAACACCATGCCGAGATACTATTTCATCCACATAGATCTTAGCAAGTTGGTCAGCAGAAAAATCCTCACGGATCGTGTCACACCCCGACCGCGTAGAACAACAAATCGCGGCGGAAACATCGGGGCGTGTTGCGACAGAATTAATTGTTTCATAACCATGGCACACAAAGTGTATTTTATTTATTAACCAAGGGTGTTACATTGTCTCGAAACAGTAAATTAAGAGTTCAGAACATAATTAAACATAGTCTATCTTCTTTTAAAGTCTCTAAGGCACAGGTCCACCCTAGTATCATGAACAACATCCTATGGAAAAGCACCTGAAAACACATGTGAAAATAGGTACGTCAGCATAAAAATGCCTGTGAGATACATAGGTTTTGCGAAAATAAGATTCATGACTTTTGTTTGAGAAAATGTTTAGTCATGAACCTTGTTATTTGCTTTGTCTTGTAAATCATTTGAAAACAATAAGATCAGATGATATGTATAAGTAAATGTCAAGTTAAATAAATAACCATGTAAAAATGTGTTTGTATAAGATATGTTGTTTGTAAATCAATGTCTTGTGAAAAGTATGTTATTTGTATAAAATGTTCTATGTCTCAAACTGAAATGATTCAAATAACGTTACGCCATGTAATACCATACCAAGACTTATATATAGGAAGTACCAGCGGCGTATCCACCATGCTTGTATCATATTACACACGCATCGTTACTTAATCACTTAATCAAACCAATCCAACCAATGTAAGAAGTCTATGTTTAAACCAATTGTCAAAATGTATTGAATAATATGTCAAAGTGTTTATGTCAAGATGTAAATCATGTCAAATGTCTATGTCAAATATCCATGTCAAATGTCTATGTCAAAATGTCATGTATGGCAAGTGAAATGTCTCAACTAAACCATATGCACAAAAACAAAGTATTGAAGTAAAACTTGGTTTAAATCAAAGCTATGTTTTGTGTAAATGCATGCAACTATTTAATATGAACATTTATGCGGTATTGTGAAAATGCATACATCCAAGCCTTGCGACTGTGGTGATAAACCCTTTAAACAAATTAAAGGTCTATCTGTCTTATGTCAACGAATTCGGTCATTCCTTTCTGTCCCCTTTCCCTGGGATGTCCGGAACGGGAGTTGTCAATTCCTATGGTACCACTACCTACTAACGAACGGCGTAGCTAATGTTAATGAATGTATTGTCCCATGTAAACAAACCAAATGTCATAACAAAATGTGAGCATGTGAAAACGATGCACTAAGTATGTAATCAATTTGAACATACGTAGCGTGAAATGTCATGTAAAACGATGTACTAAGTAATGCACACAATGGGCACACCTAGCATGAAATGTCATGTAAAACGATGTACTAAGTAATGCACACAATGGGCACACCTAGCATGAAATGTCATGTAAAACGATGTACTAAGTAATGCACACAATGGGCACACCTAGCATGAAATGTCATGTAAAACGATGTACTAAGTAATGCACACAATGGGCATACCTAGCATGAAATGTAATGTAAAACAATGTACCAAGTAATGCACACAATGGGCACACCTAGCATAAGATGTAATGAAATCATGTACTATAATGTACTAACGAACATAGCAGTATATGATGTGAAAACAGGAAAGCATGAAAGTAACAAGTAGGCACATGTGTTCCACCCCAAAACAGTTTGGAAAACAGTAAAAGAGGGGTCTATGTACTCACTTGTGATTGCTCAGATGTCTAAAGATAATCACCAAGTAATGCTAGAGATCTCGGAATCAAACGGCACCTAGTATAGGTAACTATGTTAATAAACCGGACCTATCTCGGAAGATTGGGTAGCATTAGGGTTTGTAAACCAAATGAGTGTCGGAACTCACGTGATATGGTTTAACAAAGCCTACATGCTAAATGAAACTTAACCTAAGTCTTATTGACCCATTATGATCCGTTTAGGTAGCTTATGCTACTTTAACGCATCGTGCGCGTGAAACGCGTTCGGACCGCCTAACTAGTCCTATGACAAGTATTATATGCCTAAACATGTTACATAATCAGTTACGTGACAAAAGTTTAGGTTACATATGCTAAATTACCAATTATGTATGAAAAGGGTATTCTGGTAATTTACCTAAGGCATATAAACTACCTATCATACAACTACTTAAACGCCGTGACCATAAGGTATAACCTCGGAAGGTTATTCCCTACACTATGGTCACCTAATGTATTTGGTCGGATCCTAATGATCGACCAAACTGGGTCGGGTTCGAAGGTATAGGCGATTTATTAGATCGCCTACCCTACGACCCTAGACAACGTGGTAATCAGTGGGCATAGTCCCAAGGGACTATAACCAACGTGATTACGATCACGTTGCGAAGTTCAAACGAACTTCGCATTGACCATTACTGGTCAACGCTGAAAGTCAAACAAAGTTTGACTTTCTGACTCGAAAAGCAGTAAAATAAGGAAAAGAACGAAAGAATACTTACGAAGGGTCCCCGAATGCTAATCCCGATCCAAGAACTCAGGTATGAAACAATGGTTTCAACTTAGAGCTCTCAAATAAGAATTCTTGTGCTTTAAAACAATGAAAGGCATGGGGTAAATATAGTTTTCGGTGAACCGTTGAGATCGTTTCATGGAAACCGTGATTCGATCCCATCCGTACACTTGTTGAAAGGTTATGGAAGCCACATATGCTCCTTATCTTAGTGATTAAGCAACTTAAAACATGTGGTTAAGGATCAATCAGCTGCAACTTGTGTTTAGAAACATTGAATCTGCCCAGATAGTCAGTCGCGTAGCGCGACAGGTAGCCCCATAGGCGTCGCGCTACGCTAGCACCTCCCCTGAAACAGAAAGTTTCAAAATTGGCAGCAATGGTCCCTGCACGTGTTTAAGGCCTTTTTCGATGCGTTTGAACCCCGTTAACCTCATTTCAAGGCTCTAAAATGAAGTTAAAGTATAGGGAACTCAAAACATACTCAAAAATATGCCGGATGATGGTTCGTTTGGTCGTACGAACGCGATGTTCGCTTAATTACGACGGAATGCGCATAAGCGCGAAAAACGATCCAAATGACGCGACGAATGGATTTTTCTTATGGCGAACACTAAAATAAAATATAGTCATGCTTACATAAATTTTTGGATGTCCAGATGTATTCAGAACGTAAGTTATGCGCGAAAATGCAAACTTGTGCACTTTTTGACACTTTTAGTCCTTGAATGTTCCAAAAGTTTGTTTTAGCACACCAAACCCCTCAAAGCCTATTTCTAAGCTATGTAAAGGATATTTAAGGTGTGTTTAACTTATGGTCATGTTCCGGAATGTTCGTTACAGTTCAGATTGGCATACTTTCGCAGTTTGTCATATTTAGTCCCTGTAAGCGAATTAACTTGTTTTTGCCATTTCAAAACTTATTTCTAAGTTATGTAAATGTTATTTAAGGTATGTTGAGTATATGTTGCTGTTCCGGAGTATTTCTCGCATTAAACTGAGTACGTTTACACACTAGTTTGCGTATAACTCTCCAGAAAGCGATATAGAGTTTGAAATTGGATAAAAGTCAAAACATGAAAAATGTAGAACATAACAAAACAAACATTGGGATCAAATAACATTGTTTTATTGATAATAGAACTGTTCATAGTGATTACAAGCACAGTTGTTACAGTCTCCCCTACTTGTGGAAATTTCGTCCCGAAATTTATTTAGAGGAAACTCGTGGAAAAAGATGTGGATATTTCGCCTTCATTTGATCTTCGCGTTCCCAAGTAAACTCAGGTCCACGTTTAGCTTCCCAGCGAACTTTGACCAAAGGAATGCGCTTGCGTTTAAGCCACTTGACTTCACGTTCCATGATTTCCACTGGTTTCTCAACAAATTTCAGTGTTTTGCCAACACGAATTTCGTCAAGCGGTATGGAGAAGTTCTCATCAGCTGTACACTTCTTGAGATTGGACACGTGAAAAGTTGGATGAACATTTCCCAGTTCAGGAGGTAACTCAAGTCTGTAGGCTACCTTTCCGATTCTTTCGACAATCTTGAATGGTCCAACATATCTAGGTGCAAGTTTTCCTTTCTTTCCAAATCTGATCACACCTTTCCAAGGTGAGACCTTAAGTAATACTCGATCACCGACTTGGAATTCCAAGGCTTTGCGTTTTGGGTCCGCGTAAATCTTCTGACGGCTTCTAGCTGCCTGAAGGTTATCACGAACTTTCTTGACCTTGTCAGTTGTCTCTAAAATGAGGGCAGGTCCAGTAAGTTGAGCCTCGCCAATCTCATTCCAGCAGACTGGTGAACGACATTTTCGACCATAGAGAGCTTCGAAAGGAGCCATTTTGATGCTAGTGTGATAACTGTTGTTGTAGGAGAATTCAATCAATTTAAGATGTGAATCCCAGCTACCACCAAAATCGATCACACAAGCTCTAAGCATATCCTCCAGAGTCTGGATTGTTCTCTCAGATTGACCATCCGTTTGCGGATGATAAGCTGTGCTCAGATTAAGTTGGGTCCCCATGGCAGATTGCATGGTTCTCCAAAAATGAGAAGTGAAACGAGCATCTCTGTCAGAAATGATGTTCAAAGGAACACCATGTCGAGCCACAATTTCATCTACATAGATTTGAGCAAGTCTGTCAGTAGGAAAATCCTCGCGGATTGGCAAGAAATGTGCTGACTTTGTAAGACGATCAACGACTACCCAGATGGCATCATGACCTTTCTTTGTGCGCGGGAGTTTGGTAACGAGATCCATAGTAATGTTTTCCCATTTCCAAACTGGGATCTCTGGTTGCTCCAATAAACCAGAAGGACGCTGATGTTCAGCCTTAACCTTAAGACAAGTAAGGCATTTAGATACGTATAAGGCAATGTCTTTCTTCATACCAGGCCACCAATAGTGAGTACGAAGATCCTTATACATTTTATCTGAGCCCGGATGAATGGAATAACGAGACTTATGGGCTTCATCCATAAGCAAGGTACGAAGATCATCCTGGCTTGGGACCCACAAACGGTCCATGAAGTAATATGACCCATTGTCCTTCAGTTCAAGAGCAGGCGTTATGTGATAAGGAAATTCCTTATCCATCAAACCTTGTGAAACACAAGATTGTTGAGCCTGAGAAATGCGGGCTTGAATATCAGATCGAGCTTGAATAACAGATTGAACACGTACACAATGAAGCTTAGTACGTTCCTTACGACTCAATGCATCAGCTACTACATTCGCCTTACCAGGATGGTAGCGAATTTCACAGTTGTAGTCGTTTAAAAGCTCAACCCAACGTCGCTGTCTCATGTTGAGTTCTTTCTGGTTGAAGATATGCTGAAGACTTTTGTGGTCAGTGAAGACCACACATTTTGTACCGTACAAGTAGTGTCTCCAGATCTTGAGAGCAAAGACAACTGCACCTAACTCAAGATCATGAGTGGTGTAGTTCTTCTCATGTATCTTCAACTGTCTTGATGCATAGGCTATGACTTTGTTCCTTTGCATCAGAACACAGCCAAGACCCAATTTAGATGCATCACAATACACGACAAAATCATCATCACCCTCAGGCAATGATAGGACAGGCGCATCGCAAAGCTTCTGCTTCAGGTGTTGAAAAGCTTCCTCTTGTCTGAATCCCCAGTAAAAGGGCATTTTCTTCTGAGTTAGAGCAGTTAGAGGAACTGCAATCTTAGAGAAGTTTTCAATGAAGCGGCGATAATAACCCGCTAGACCAAGAAATGAACGAACTTCAGTAGGAGTAGTAGGCGTATCCCATTCCTTAATCGCACTGATCTTGGAGGGATCTACATGAATACCTTGTTCGTTGATGATGTGTCCCAAAAATTGAACTTCTTCAAGCCAAAATTCTCACTTGGAGAATTTGGCGAAAAGTTGCTCTTTCTTCAGGAGTTCCAGAGTAAGACGAAGATGCTGCTCGTGATCAGCTCGCGTCTTAGAGTAAATCAAGATGTCATCGATAAAAACAATGACGAACTGATCCAAATAAGGTTTGCAGACCCTATTCATTAAGTCCATGAAAACAGCAGGAGCATTAGTTACACCGAATGGCATGACTGTGAACTCGTAATGTCCATAACGAGTACGGAATGCTGTCTTCGGAATGTCTTCTTCTTGCACCCGAAGTTGATGATACCCGGAACGCAGATCGATCTTCGAAAAATAAGAAGCGCCTTGTAACTGATCAAAGAGATCATCGATGCGAGGTAGGGGATATCGATTCTTGATGGTAAGCTTGTTAAGCTCACGATAATCGATACACATTCTAAAGGATCCATCCTTCTTCTTGACAAAAAGAACGGGAGCACCCCAGGGTGAAAAACTAGGACGTATAAAACCTTTATCAGAGAGCTCCTGAAGCTGTTTAGACAACTCTTGTATCTCAGATGGTGCAAGACGATATGGAGCTCTGGCAATGGGATTTGCACCAGGTACGAGATCAATGCGGAACTCGACTTGGCGTGCTGGAGGTAGACCAGGTAAATCTTCAGGGAACACTTCAGAATAACCCCGAACGACAGGAATATCTGAAATAGACTTACCCTTGCCTTTATCTTCTGTAACATGTGCTAAGAAAGCCACATAGTTCTTCTGCAGATACTTCAGAGCTTTAAAACAAGACATGAGTTTGAGACCACCGGTAGGCTTCTCACCTTGAACCTGCAGGATCTCGCCTGTCGAAAGTGGCACACGAACAATCTTCTTAGAACAAACTATCTCTGCGTGATGCTTGGATAACCAATCCATTCCCACAATAACGTCGAAGCTTCCAAGTTGCATAGGCGCGAGGTCAATAGGAAAAAGATGATCATTAAGATTCAACTGGCAGTTGCGAAGAACAGAATCAAGAATAATGGGTTCACCACTAGCAACCTCTACTGTCAATGATTTGCCTAGTTTCGTTCTAGACACTCGAAGCATAGGCTCAAAAGACAAAGACACGAAACTCTTATCGGCACCGGAATCGAAAAGAACAGATGCAGGCTGATTATTAATAAAGAACGTACCGTTCACCACATTATCGTCAGCCTGTGCCTCTTGGGCATTCATGTTAAAAACTCGGCCTCGAGTCGGAGCCTGATTCTGGTTCTGGTTCTGGTTCGCCAGTCTTGGGCACCGATTTCTATAGTGGGTCAAATCCCCACAATTGTAACAAGCACCTGGTGGGTATTGTGGTCTTGCAGCTTGACCCTGTTGCGGAGCAGGAGGCTGAGCAACTTGTTGAGCCGGGTTCTGAACCGCGGGATTCTGAGCAGATCGACAAACATTGGCGAGATGGCCTGATTTCCCACAGTTAGTACAGAAACGGCATGGAAGTTGCGGCTGGTGGTGACTGTTGCATCTATTGCACAAAGGTGCATTCCCTGAATAGGGTTTCTTCGCTGGAGGCTGTGCAGGTCGGTTGGGAGCTACCTGGTTAGCTTGAGCAGTGATAGCAAAATTTTGGGAAGCCTTACGCTTCTTTGCCCTCTTTGAAGAACCAGAGTTCTTTTCACTCCCGTTTTGACCTTTCTTGCTATCCACCTTATCTGCCGACTGTTTCTTGCCCTTGTCACCCTTCCGGTGTAACTTTTTCTTCCAGATCTGCGACTCAGTCAATGTCGCAGATAACTCGACCGCCTGACGAAGTGTGGCAGGGTTACTACCAGTAAGAATGTCTTGTACCGAGTCAGGTAGGCCATCGATGTATCTCTCGATAGCCTTGTCGAGTGGGGTGACCATTGTTGGGCAAAGCAGACTCAATTCTTCAAACCGATCAGTATAAGCCCTGTGCTCACCACTATCTTGCTTCAAAACATCAAACTCTTTCTCCAACGCTCGCTGTTCATGGCGAGGACAGAATTCCCTCATCATAAGGGCTCTAAGTTCAGCCCATGTTTGTGCGAGAGCAACTTCTGCACCCCGGTCTCTCATAACCCCGTTCCACCATGTCAAAGCCCTCTTCTGAAATACGCTCGAGGAGAACTCGACCTTGCGATTATCCGGACACTGCACATGGCGAAAAGTATTCTCTATACTCTCGAACCACTAAAGAAGCCGAGTCGCTCCTTCAGAACCACTAAACTTGAGTGGTTTAGCCTGGTTAAAATCCTTGTATTTGCATGGAATATTGTTGTTGTTGTTGGCCTGGTTCCATTGAGCAAAGAGATTTGGGAATTGAGCAGCCATCTGCTGCGCAATAATTTCTGCCAGCTCGGCAGTAGCTATCTGGTTCTCGCGTCGAGGAGGCATTCTAAAAGAGGAAAACATGAAAAGAAACGAGTGAGATGATTGGATGAAAAGAATGAGATGATAAAAACAAGAATTGCCAACAGCATAGATGGTGGTCATTCGTCCGTATCACAAAGCAAACAAACGACTCACAGTGACTAATCAAGGTAAATGGGTCAGAAATAATGTATAATGAAGACAAGCTCGCCTATAAGTGAACACTCATCCCAAGAATTCCCAGGTAAGCACAACTGGTCTCGCGTCTGGTTGAGATGTATACGAAGTGCTTGCCTAGACAGAAAACCCAGAATACAGGCATTCACCCTTCCAGTTTACACATGTTCACATTATTTAAAACCCAAAACGTTTGACGGGATTTTGAAAATTAGAAGGCACAAGGCCAAAAACCAAACTTGAAAAAGGGTTCAAAACCATATAACAGAGGGTTCAAAACCTTACAATTGAGGGTTCAAAACCTTGTAAAAATTTATTCAAAAACAGATGATTGTTTTTCAAAAATCGTTTCGGAAAAATTTTGGTTCCTTGTTTTGTTAATCACCTAAGGATAGGTGATGTACATGTTTTAAGATCTAAACACAAGATAACTTGTGTTAGGTTCCTAGAAAAGTTATAGTCTAGGTCAAAGCATTACTAATAACCTAATTCCCTATAACCATTGGCTCTGATACCAACTCTTCTGTCACACCCCGACCGCGTAGAACAACAAATCGCGGCGGAAACATCGGGGCGTGTTGCGACAGAATTAATTGTTTCATAACCATGGCACACAAAGTGTATTTTATTTATTAACCAAGGGTGTTACATTGTCTCGAAACAGTAAATTAAGAGTTCAGAACATAATTAAACATAGTCTATCTTCTTTTAAAGTCTCTAAGGCACAGGTCCGCCCTAGTATCATGAACAACATCCTATGGAAAAGCACCTGAAAACACATGTGAAAATAGGTACGTCAGCATAAAAATGCCTGTGAGATACATAGGTTTTGCGAAAATAAGATTCATGACTTTTGTTTGAGAAAATGTTTAGTCATGAACCTTGTTATTTGCTTTGTCTTGTAAATCATTTGAAAACAATAAGATCAGATGATATGTATAAGTAAATGTCAAGTTAAATATATGAGGTCTTCTACTCTTGAAGACAACCATTTCAAGAATCATCATCATTGTTGGACTCTGTATGCCCAAGACACATATTAAATTGATGTGGCTAGTACGTTATGATCCAAGTCGGGTCATACCCAATAACAAGCTAGACAAACACCTACAATATTTATTTATGATATGATCAAACAAATAAATATTAACACTAAGAATATTTAGAAATCGGTTTTCTAAATAATTGCACTTGACTAACTAATAAATTATATGGATAATTTATTTTGAGAGAGAATATTTTATTTTGTTATTTAATGGGTTAAATAACATAATAAAGTAGTATAAGGCTTATAACATGTGATCTTATAATTTTATAAAAGTTATAAAATTATGTAAGACTTGAATTATTATTAAAAGAAAAATTTTGAATTTTTTTTTTAATAATAAAAGCTAGGCCGCCAACACCCCCCCTTCCCCATGGTCTTTCCAAGACAAAAGTGGTCCAATCATCATACATTCATTTTGCATGTTTAGGAGGGTCTTGATTGGAGGAATTGGGTGGCTCCATCTTCCATTGTATTATATTCTTTTGTATGACAAAAAAAAATAAATAGAAGAAGATACATAATACTTCTCTCTAAAAATTCAAGTGGAAGAACTCATATTTTTTCTTCAAAATTTCGGCCAAGAGCTGAATTTTAGAGGGATTTTGTGAGCTTCAAGTGTAGAAATCCTAGCAATCTCAAGGTGTTTGTTGGAGCTTTCGGGTATACTAGCTTGAGGCTTTCTCGTTTGGAAGCTACCATTCAAGATTCATCATCTTCTTCCATCTCCTTGCTCCAAAGAAAGGTTGATTTCTCAAACACCCTATGGTTGCATTTTGATAGCATGTATGTCATATATGGATCCGATTTTGGGTTTTTGCATTTAAAAGAGTTTTAAATCTTGTAAAGTAACATGTTTTAAACTTATTTTCCGCTGCGTTTTTATTTCATTTGGATGAAATTACTTTGATAAACATGTTAAAATCCCAACAATGGCATCTAGAGCCGCTTATATGAGTGCATGCTTCATTGGATTTAAAATTTTCGGGTTTTGGGTTTGGTTAAACCCTATGGCCGAAAGTTTTGACCATGGTTCTCCTTTTATTTTTCAAGATTTATTTCCTACATGCATAAAGGAATCTTGAAAAAATTATATCATATGGATGATTTGTTTTGTTTGGACAAAAACCCACTTTTTTCGGTTTTTCATTCTTGGCCGAAAAATATAGGTTGTAAAAGGAAACCATTAATTTTGCTCTTGAAATTTATATATATTTGGATATATATTTTGGTGTTCATAACCTAGCCATGACCTTGTGTGAATATGTTTGTGTTTTTGATTTTAGATAATTATTCAATGGGTTGTAATAATTATTTTGTCTTCCATTTGTAAAAATATGTAATTTATTTATTTTCATTTGATATGTAAGTAAATAGATTAGATGCATTTATTTTACTAGAAAAATGTATTAGGATACTTTTATGTAAAAGAAGATGCACACAAAAATGCGTTTTTGGTTTTGCCAATTTCGGGCAAAAAGGACTTCATAGTTCTTAACGGGATTTTAGCCCGATAACCAAAACACATTTTGAAGTCCAAAGGAGTTTGGAGCTGAATTTAAAAGACATTTGGAAGCTCAAAGAATGTGAAGAAATCACAACACAAGATGAAGACTTGAAGCATTTGGATGCGGGATCAAGTGGGAGTTCACCGACACTTTTTTTGTGTCCATATTCACCCTTTAGGAAGGACCTTTTGACACACTTGTTTCGGCTAACAAGTGTGGTCAAAATAGTTGGCTATGGTTATGCACCTTTTATCATATGTGTTGTATGCTTGTATGGTTATATTTTATTTATGGTTGTTTGGATGATATTTGGATATACATACTTAACAACTAATAACCCGTAACAAGCTTAAAATTGGTTCTTACAAAATCATTAAAACGATTAATAAAAGGTTTATTAAAAATTAATGATTTTATAATAAAATGGGTTTTATTAATAGAACCTTGAAAATTGGTTTTCACTAAAGTACCATTGATTTGAATGCATGCAAATATATGGTACATAAAATTTTTCTAAACTAGAATTTTGAAAAATAAAAATCCCTTTTATAAAACAAGTCAAACACCATCCTTTTATACAACACTCAAATTACTTGGGAACTCTTTGTGGGATAAAGGTCACCTAACCACATTTGAGGAAACTTGTATGTTCGAGGTGGGTTTACCATGTTTGTGGGATAAAGGTCACCTAACCACTTATGTGTATAAACTCACACGTGTGTGTAAGTTGGACGACTTGATTTGGAAACCATGAACTTAGGGTCACCGAAGCATGGCGAACAAAAGGTGTTGATGGGATTAAACATGCCAACTAAACATTAAGATGTTTAACCGATCCCATATGGATAGAAGTTGCAAAGAGTTGCAATTGTCAAACGTTGACTACCTTGTTAATTTAAATAGAGGGATAAAGGTCACCTAACCAATATTTAAATGTAACGTTGGATTCTAGATTTTAATTATTAATTGTCTATGAGACACAAAAGGGTATTAATGATTAAAATATAAATAATATCGAAAATACTAAAATTGAACCTTGTTAATTTTTGTAGATGGCCGCTAACAATATTACCCAAACCGTCCGTAACCTATCACTAGAAAACGATCCTAATCCCGATGAATATCTTATGGAAGATAAGGATGCCTATAACGATTGGATTAAGTATATCGAGGATACTTCGCAAGCCTCTTGCCTCATGTTAGGAATTATGATTCCCGAGATTCAAAAGGTTTTGAACATCATGAGCACACGACATGATTACCCAATTATAGGAAATGTTCCTAAGGGTAGAACGCTTCGAAACTGTTCGAACGCTTCATGCATGTCGAATGGAGGAAACCCAATCGGACTCATCTTATGTTTTAAGATGAAAAGCCACATGATCACCTCGAAAGGCTCAATATGGATAAAAGGGTTTTATCCATACTAACGATCAATGAGGGTGGCAACAAGAAAGGGCATCACCCAGACACCAAAGCAAATGTTGCAAATGGAAACGGGTAATTCAAAGGGAAATAATTAGAAAGACTAAAGCGAAACCACCGAAACCAAAAGAGAAGAAGGCAAAGGTTGCCACGAACGATCCATGCTTTAAGTGTGGTGAGATAGGGCATTTAAATAGGAATTGTCCAATCTATCTCAAAGAGTTGAAAAACAAGAGGGATGCTAGGCAAACCTCAGGTACAATCTTAATAATACATATTGACCTTAATGTTATCTCTTCTAACACATGGGTATTAGATACCGGATGTGGAACCCATGTTTGCAATTCTTCGCAAAAGGTTCAAAAGAAATAAACATTACAAGAAAGGAGACTATGTTTTGAAACTTCCAAATGGTTTGGAAATTGTTTTAAAATGTTTTGAATGCTCCTAGTTTGACTAGGAACATTATTTATGTTTCCCTTTTGAGACAATATGTTTTGATTTAAAGTTTTAAACAATGACATTTATATTTCGATGAATGACATGTTTTACTTTAAAACTATGCCTTCAAATGGTAGTTATGAATTGGTTCATAAATAATACATCATTTGATAGTTAAATGTACCAAGCAATCACCAACAAACTCAAAATGGATTTGAGTGAGACTTATCTTTGGCATTATCGCCTTGGTCATATAAACATATGTCGCATGTAAACACTTCGAAAGAATGATCTTTTGGAAACAAATGAAATTGGTTCATTTGATACATTTGAATCTTGTTTACAAGGTAAAATGACTAAGAAATCCTTTAGTGGGAAAGGGCAATAGATTTCTTAGGAATCATACATTCGAATGTATGTGATCCTTTTAAGCCAATGACTAGGTATGGTGGAAGATACTTCATTACTTTAACCGACAACTATAGTAGTTATGGTTATGTGTACTTGACACAAAGAAGTTTTGAAACGTTCAAAATCTTCAAAAAGTGAAGTACAAAATCAACTCTTTTAAAGTTCTTCGTTTCGATAGAGGAGAAGTCGAACTCTATTAGATATGGTTCGATCTATAATGGCTAAGAGCGCCTTATCTCTATCACTTTGGGGTTACGCTTTGCTCTCCGTGGCCCATATGGCCCCAACCAAGAAAGTGGATACGACGTCTTTTGAAATATGACATGGAAAGGTTCCATCATTATCATATTTAAAAGTATGGGTTGTGAAGCTTATGTGAAGCAATACACCCCAAATAAAAGTACGATCCACTAAGTGTATCTTCGTAGAATATCCTAAAGATGATATAGGATATTATTTCTACGATCCAACAGAGCAAAAGGTATTTGTTGCTCAAAAGGCTGAGTTCTTGGAAGCTAAGTTCCTTGTGGAAGGAATTAGTAGAACAGTGGAACTTGATAAGGATCAAGAACCACAAACCGATACACGTTTGGTTGATACTAGCATTCAACAAGAGGTTGTTGAAAAATGATCAAGTGGTTGATCAACACACACAATACGTTCGCAAATCTGGTAGAATTAGTAATCCACCTAAAAGATATGGATCTTTCATGGATGGATGCTACGTGGTAGATTCGGGTGAACCAACCACATACCATGATGCAATGTCAAAATTCGATTGTGACAAATGGGTTGAAGCCATGAACGTAAAGATGCATTCCATGTATAACAACCAAGTATGGGAATTGGTTGTGCCACCACTTAACTCTAAAGTAGTTGGAAGTAAGTGGGTTTTCAAGAAGAAAACAATAATGCATGGTAACTTGGATACTTGTAAAGCGAGACTTTTAGCAAAAGGCTTCACTCAAACTCAAAGGGTTGATTATGATGAGACCTTCTCGCCCATGGCGATGCTAAAGTCAACTAGGATATCATTTGCCATACTTGCACAATATGATTATAAGATTTGGCAAATGGATCTCAAAACGACTTTCCTTAATAGATATCTTGAGGAAGATGTCTATATAGTTAAGCCTGAAGGTTTTGTCGATCCAAAACATCCTAACAAAGTGTGCAAGTTAAAGAAATCAATCTATGGATTGAAACAAGCATCTAAAAGTTGGAATCACCGTTTTGATGAAGAGATTAGGGAATATGGATTCATCAAAAACGTTGATAAAGCTTGTGTGAATAAGAAGGCTAGTGGGAGCATTGTTACTTTCTTTGTATTATATGTCGATGACATTCTACTATTTGGAAAAGACATTCCAACCATGGAAGGTGTAAAAGCCTGGCTTGGAAGATGTTTTTCCATTAAAGATCTTGGAGAAGCTGCCTATATTTTGGGAATAAAGATCTATAGGGATAGATCAAGGCGCTTGATAGGTTTAAACCAAAGTGCATACATTGACAAAGTCTTGAAAAGGTTCAAGATGGAGAACTCTAAGAAAGGTTTGGTACCTATTCAAAAGGGGACAATTTTGAATGTGATTCAATGTCCAAGCTCGAAGGATGAGCAAGAAAGATTGAAAGGAATCCCATATGCGATAGCTATAGGATTCATTGTGTATGTAATGATATGTACTGGAACGGACAAGTCATGCGCTTTAGGCATGACGAAAAGATACCAGCGAGTAACAGTCATTGGGTGACTATTAGAAAGTATATTGAAATACCTTAGAAGGACTAAGGATATATTTCTATTATATGGATCTGGTGAAAAGAACTCGTTGTAAAAGGGTTACAAGGATGCGAGTTTCGGAATTCGTTGTAAAGGGTTACATAGATACGAGTTTCCAAACTGATCAAGATGGTTCTCGATCACAAACAGGGTAGCATTGTCCACTACAGAATCAGAATACATCGCCGCTTCATTGATTGAGATAATTCATATGGATCTGCCACTTGAATTATTGCCGATCTAGGGGTAGTCCCTACCATTCAGGACTCCTAGAGATCTTTGTGATAACGATGGTGTGATTGCTTAAATCAAGGAACCTCGTGTACATCGAAAGACTAGGCACATTGAGCGGACTTTCAACTACATAAGGGATGAAGTTGAAAAAGAGAAAGATATGTATTCGCAAAGTTCACACTGATCAAAATATTGCGGATCCACTCACGAAGCTCCTTGAATGGGCAAAGCATGAAAGGGTCATACTTGTGCCTTAGGACTTCGATATTCTAGTGATTGGATTTGATCTATTTTGTATTTGGATATTGGAACAACTGTTATTATAACTCATTATGGTATTTTGAGTTATGTTCCATTTTAGCATGTTTAAATCCGTGAATAAGTTACTTATTCTAAATGTCCGTAGTCGATCATACTTGTGGGAACAAATATGAATGTAAGACTATTATGAACTTGGATTGGTAGATATTCATGAAGTATGAATATAGAGCAAGGCGTTGCTGCCAAGGTTCATAGATATTTGTGGGATACAAATATTGGACTGACTCGCTCTCAAATATTACTGCATGGAATCATTTGTGATTGATCATAAGTAAATTTGAGCAAAGGAGAATATCATAGTATCCTCAGACCTGAGATACATATTGGGTCTTGATATTCACCAAATATTATGCCTTGACTTATTTCTTTGCTGTCAGTAATATGACAGTACATAAGGCTAAGCTCAGGTGTGGTACAAGGTGATTGTGAGAGACGTATGTAGTCAAGATGGGATTTGTTCCTCTTATTCGTTGAGAGTAAGATGTCTAAGGCCTGCAAAAGTTAAATCAACAGAGAGTGATCACACTGTGTCTCTGGATTTGACATGACATCTGTAACGAAAGGATAAATGATAGATTCACCTAAATCATGTTCAAGTAAGGGACTTGAAGGGGATGATGTTATTGAATGGCACTTCGTCATACGTATTAGGGGTAGTAAACCGTTGTTAGGCGTCATTTACTGCTTGCATCAATCTTCTATGTATCTTGTGCAAGTGGGAGATTGTTGGACTCTGTATGCCCAAGACACATATTAAATTGATGTGGCTAGTACGTTATGATCCAAGTCGGGTCATACCCAATAACAAGCTAGACAAACACCTACAATATTTATTTATGATATGATCAAACAAATAAATATTAACACTAAGAATATTTAGAAATCGGTTTTCTAAATAATTGCACTTGACTAACTAATAAATTATATGGATAATTTATTTTGAGAGAGAATATTTTATTTTGTTATTTAATGGGTTAAATAACATAATAAAGTAGTATAAGGCTTATAACATGTGATCTTATAATTTTATACAAGTTATAAAATTATGTAAGACTTGAATTATTATTAAAAGAAAAATTTTGAATTTTTTTTTTAATAATAAAAGCTAGGCCGCCAACACCCCCCCTTCCCCATGGTCTTTCCAAGACAAAAGTGGTCCAATCATCATACATGCATTTTGCATGTTTAGGAGGGTCTTGATTGGAGGAATTGGGTGGCTCCATCTTCCATTGTATTATATTCTTTTGTATGACAAAAAAAAATAAATAGAAGAAGATGCATAATACTTCTCTCTAAAAATTCAAGTGGAAGAACTCATATTTTTTCTTCAAAATTTCGGCCAAGAGCTGAATTTTAGAGGGATTTTGTGAGCTTCAAGTGTAGAAATCCTAGCAATCTCAAGGTGTTTGTTGGAGCTTTCGGGTATACTAGCTTGAGGCTTTCTCGTTTGGAAGCTACCATTCAAGATTCATCATCTTCTTCCATCTCCTTGCTCCAAAGAAAGGTTGATTTCTCAAACACCCTATGGTTGCATTTTGATAGCATGTATGTCATATATGGATCCGATTTTGGGTTTTTGCATTTAAAAGAGTTTTAAATCTTGTAAAGTAACATGTTTTAAATCCTTATTCCGCTGCGTTTTAATTTTATTCGGATAAAATTAGCTTTGATAAACATGTACAAAACCCAACAATAACCATGTAAAAATGTGTTTGTATAAGATAAGTTGTTTGTAAATCAATGTCTTGTGAAAAGTATGTTATTTGTATAAAATGTTCTATGTCTCAAACTGAAATGATTCAAATAACGTTACGCCATGTAATACCATACCAACACTTATATATAGGAAGTACCAGCGGCGTATCCACCATGCTTGTATCATATTACACACGCATCGTTACTTAATCACTTAATCAAACCAATCCAACCAATGTAAGAAGTCTATGTTTAAACCAATTGTCAAAATGTATTGAATAATATGTCAAAGTGTTTATGTCAAGATGTAAATCATGTCAAATGTCTATGTCAAATATCCATGTCAAATGTCTATGTCAAATATCCATGTCAAATGTCTATGTCAAATATCCATGTCAAATGTCTATGTCAAAATGTCATGTATGGCAAGTGAAATGTCTCAACTAAACCATATGCACAAAAACAAAGTATTGAAGTAAAACTTGGTTTAAATCAAAGCTATGTTTTGTGTAAATGCATGCAACTATTTAATATGAACATTTATGCGGTATTGTGAAAATGCATACATCCAAGCCTTGCGACTGTGGTGATAAACCCTTTAAACAAATTAAAGGTCTATCTGTCTTATGTCAACGAATTCGGTCATTCCTTTCTGTCCCCTTTCCCTGGGATGTCCGGAACGGGAGTTGTCAATTCCTATGGTACCACTACCTACTAACGAACGGCGTAGCTAATGTTAATGAATGTATTGTCCCATGTAAACAAACCAAATGTCATAACAAAATGTGAGCATGTGAAAACGATGCACTAAGTATGTAATCAATTTGAACATACGTAGCGTGAAATGTCATGTAAAACGATGTACTAAGTAATGCACACAATGGGCACACCTAGCATGAAATGTCATGTAAAACGATGTACTAAGTAATGCACACAATGGGCACACCTAGCATGAAATGTCATGTAAAACGATGTACTAAGTAATGCACACAATGGGCACACCTAGCATGAAATGTCATGTAAAACGATGTACTAAGTAATGCACACAATGGGCATACCTAGCATGAAATGTAATGTAAAACAATGTACCAAGTAATGCACACAATGGGCACACCTAGCATAAGATGTAATGAAATCATGTACTATAATGTACTAACGAACATAGCAGTATATGATGTGAAAACAGGAAAGCATGAAAGTAACAAGTAGGCACATGTGTTCCACCCCAAAACAGTTTGGAAAACAGTAAAAGAGGGGTCTATGTACTCACTTGTGATTGCTCAGATGTCTAAAGATAATCACCAAGTAATGCTAGAGATCTCGGAATCAAACGGCACCTAGTATAGGTAACTATGTTAATAAACCAGACCTATCTCGGAAGATTGGGTAGCATTAGGGTTTGTAAACCAAATGAGTGTCGGAACTCACGTGATATGGTTTAACAAAGCCTACATGCTAAATGAAACTTAACCTAAGTCTTATTGACCCATTATGATCCGTTTAGGTAGCTTATGCTACTTTAACGCATCGTGCGCGTGAAACGCGTTCGGACCGCCTAACTAGTCCTATGACAAGTATTATATGCCTAAACATGTTACATAATCAGTTACGTGACAAAAGTTTAGGTTACATATGCTAAATTACCAATTATGTATGAAAAGGGTATTCTGGTAATTTACCTAAGGCATATAAACTACCTATCATACAACTACTTAAACGCCGTGACCATAAGGTATAACCTCGGAAGGTTATTCCCTACACTATGGTCACCTAATGTATTTGGTCGGATCCTAATGATCGACCAAACTGGGTCGGGTTCGAAGGTATAGGCGATTTATTAGATCGCCTACCCTACGACCCTAGACAACGTGGTAATCAGTGGGCATAGTCCCAAGGGACTATAACCAACGTGATTACGATCACGTTGCGAAGTTCAAACGAACTTCGCATTGACCATTACTGGTCAACGCTGAAAGTCAAACTTGTTTGACTTTCTGACTCGAAAAGCAGTAAAATAAGGAAAAGAACGAAAGAATACTTACGAAGGGTCCCCGAATGCTAATCCCGATCCAAGAACTCAGGTATGAAACAATGGTTTCAACTTAGAGCTCTCAAATAAGAATTCTTGTGCTTTAAAACAATGAAAGGCATGGGGTATATATAGTTTTCGGTGAACCGTTGAGATCGTTTCATGGAAACCGTGATTCGATCCCATCCGTACACTTGTTGAAAGGTTATGGAAGCCACATATGCTCCTTATCTTAGTGATTAAGCAACTTAAAACATGTGGTTAAGGATCAATCAGCTGCAACTTGTGTTTAGAAACATTGAATCTGCCCAGATAGTCAGTCGCGTAGCGCGACAGGTAGCCCCATAGGCGTCGCGCTACGCTAGCACCTCCCCTGAAACAGAAAGTTTCAAAATTGGCAGCAATGGTCCCTGCACGTGTTTAAGGCCTTTTTCGATGCGTTTGAACCCCGTTAACCTCATTTCAAGGCTCTAAAATGAAGTTAAAGTATAGGGAACTCAAAACATACTAAAAAATATGCCGGATGATGGTTCGTTTGGTCGTACGAACGCGATGTTCGCTTAATTACGACGGAATGCGCATAAGCGCGAAAAACGATCCAAATGACGCGACGAATGGATTTTTCTTATGGCGAAAACTAAAATAAAATATAGTCATGCTTACATAAATTTTTGGATGTCCAGATGTATTCAGAACGTAAGTTTGTTTTAGCACACCAAACCCCTCAAAGCCTATTTCTAAGCTATGTAAAGGATATTTAAGGTGTGTTTAACTTATGGTCATGTTCCGGAATGTTCGTTACAGTTCAGATTGGCATACTTTCGCAGTTTGTCATATTTAGTCCCTGTAAGCGAATTAACTTGTTTTTGCCATTTCAAAACTTATTTCTAAGTTATGTAAAGGTTATTTAAGGTATGTTGAGTATATGTTGCTGTTCCGTAGTATTTCTCGCATTAAACTGAGTACGTTTACGCACTAGTTTGCGTATAACTCTCCAGAAAGCGATATAGAGTTTGAAATTGGATAAAAGTCAAAACATGAAAAATGTAGAACATAACAAAACAAACATTGGGATCAAATAACATTGTTTTATTGATAATAGAACTGTTCATAGTGATTACAAGCACAGTTGTTACAGATCGGCAAGAAATGCGCTGACTTAGTAAGACGATCAACAACTACCCAGATGGCATCATGACCTTTCTTTGTGCGCGGAAGTTTGGTAACAAGATCCATAGTAATGTTTTCCCATTTCCAAACTGGGATCTCTGGTTGCTCCAATAAACCCAAAGGACGTTGATGTTCAGCCTTAACCTTAAGACAAGTAAGGCATTTTGATACATATAAGGCGATGTCTTTCTTCATACCAGGCCACCAATACTGAATACGAAGGTCCTTATACATCTTATCTGAGCCAGGATGAATAGAATAATGAGACTTATGGGCTTCATCCATAAGCAAGGTGAGAAGATCATCTTGGCTTGGGACCCACAAACGGTCCATGAAATAATACGATCCATTGTCCTTTAGTTCCAGATCAGGGGTTATGTGATAGGGAAAGTCCTTATCCATCAAACCTTGTGAAACACAAATGTGTTGAGCCTGAGAAATGCGGGTTTGGATATCAGATCGAGCTTGAATATCAGATTGAACACGAACACAATGAAGCTTAGTACGTTCCTTACGACTCAATGCATTGGCTACGACATTCGCCTTACCAGGATGGTAGCGAATTTCGCAGTCATAGTCGTTTAGAAGCTCAACCCAACGTCGTTGCCTCATGTTGAGTTCTTTCTGCTTGAAGATATGCTGAAGACTTTTGTGATCCGTGAAAACCACACATTTTGTACCGTACAAATAGTGTCTCCAGACCTTAAGAGCGAAGACAACTGCACCCAACTCAAGATCATGAGTGGTGTAGTTCTTCTCATGTATCTTCAACTGCCTCGATGCATATGCTATGACTTTGTTTCTTTGCATCAGAGCACAGCCAAGACCCAATTTAGATGCATCGCAATAAATGACGAAATCATCATTGCCCTCAGGCAAAGTCAAAACAGGCGTGTCACAAAGCTTCTTCTTCAAGTTTTGAAAAGCTTCCTCTTGTTTGAATCCCCAATCAAAGGGCTTGTTTTTCTGAGTTAGAGCAGTTAGAGGAACTGCAATCTTCGAGAAGTTTTCAATGAAGCGGCGGTAATAACCCGCAAGACCAAGAAAAGAACGAACTTCGGTAGGAGTAGTAGGCGTATCCCAATCCTTGATCGCACTGATCTTGGAGGGATCTACATGAATACCTTGTTCGTTGACAATATGTCCTAAGAATTGAACTTCTTTAAGCCAGAATTCACACTTGGGGAATTTGGCGAAAAGTTGCTCTTTCTTTTGGAGTTCCAGAGTAAGACGAAGATGTTGCTCGTGATCAGCTCGCGTCTTAGAGTATATCAAAATGTCATCAATAAAAACAATGACGAACTGATCCAAATAAGGCTTACCGACCCTATTCATTAAGTCCATGAAAACAGCAGGAGCATTAGTCAAACCGAATGGCATGACTGTGAACTCATAATGCCCATAACGAGTGCGGAACGCTGTCTTGGGAATGTATTCTTCATGCACACGAAGTTGATGATACCCAGAACGCAGATCAATCTTCAAAAAATAAGAAGCACCTTGTAACTGATCAAAGAGATCATCGATGTGAGGTAGGGGATATCAATTCTTGATGGTAAGCTTGTTAAGCTCACGATAATCGATACACATCCTAAAAGATCCATCCTTCTTCTTGACAAAAAGAACGGGAGCACCCCAAGGTGAAAAGCTAGGACGGATAAAACCTTTGTCAGAGAGTTCCTGAAGCTGCTTAGCCAACTCTTGCATCTCAGACGGTGCAAGACGACATGGAGATCTGGCAATGGGATTTGCACCAGGTACAAGATTAATACGGAACTCGACTTGGCGTGCTGGGGGTAGACCAGGTAACTCTTCAGGAAACACATCAGGATAATCCCGAATAACAGGGATATCTTGAATAGACTTACCTTTGCCCTTATCTGCTACAATATGTGTCAAAAAGGCCACATAGTTCTTTCGCAGATACTTCCGAGCTTTAAAACAAGACATGAGTTTGAGACCACCGGTAGGTTTCTCACCATGCACCTGTAGGATCTCGCCTGTCGAAAGCGGCACACGAACAATCTTCTCAAAACAAACTACCTCTGTGCGATGCTTGGCTAACCAATCCATACCCACAATAACGTCGAAGCTTCCAAGTTTCATAGGCGTGAGGTCAATAGGAAAAAGATGGTCGTTAAGGTTTAACTGGCAGTTGCGAAGAACAGAATCAAGAACAATGGGTTCACCACTAGCAACCTCTACTATCAAGGGTTTTCCTAGTTTCGTTCTAGACATGCGAAGCAAAGGCTCAAAAGATAATGACACAAAACTTTTATCGGCACCCGAATCAAAAAGAACAGATGCAGGCTGATTATTAATAAAGAACGTACCGTTCACCACTTCATTGTCTGCCTGTGCCTCTTGTGCATTCATGTTGAAGACTCGCCCTCGAGCCTGAGCCTGATTCTGATTTGGATTAGCATTCACCAATCTTGGACACTGATTACGGTAGTGGGTCAGATCCCCACAGTTGTAACAAGAACCTGGCGGGTAGTGTGGTCGTACAGCTTGACCTTGTTGCTGAGGAGGAGGCTGAGCAACTCGTTTAGCCGGGTTCTGAACTGCGTGATTCTAAGCAAAACGACAAACATCAGCAAGATGACCTGACTTCCCACAGTTAGTATAGAAACGACACAGAAGTTGCAGCTGATGGTGACTGTTGCATCTATTGCACAAAGGTGCATTCCCTGCATAACGCTTCTTCGCTGGAGGCTGTGCGGGTTGGTTGGGAGCTGCCTGGTTAACTTGAGCAGTGACAGCAAAATTTTGGGAAGCCTTACGCTTCCTTGACCCTTTCGAAGAACCAGATTCCTTACCCTTCTTGTTCTTACCCTTCTTGTCATCCTCTTTGTCAGACGCCTGCTTCTTACCCTTGTCACCCTTTTTATGCAGCTTTCCCTTTCGATCCTGCGACTCAGTCAAAGTCGCTGCTAACTCGATCGCCTGACGGAGTGTGGTAGGGTTACTACCAGTAATGATGTCTTGTACTGAGTCAGGTAGACCATCGATGTACCTTTCGATAGCCTTGTCGAGTGGGGTGACCATTGTTGGGCAAAGCAGACTCAACTCGTCATACCTATAAGTATATGCCCTGTGCTCACCACTGTCGTGTTTCAAGTCATCAAACTCTCTCTCCAAGGCTCGCTGTTCATGACGAGGACAAAACTCCCTCATCATAAGGGCCCTAAGTTCGGCCCAAGTTGTGCTAGAGAAACTTCTGCACCCCGGTCTCTCATAACCCCGTTCCACCACGTAAGAGCCCTCTTCTGAAACACACTCGAAGAAAACTCGACCTTGCGATTATCAGGACACTGAACGTGACGGAAAGTGTTCTCAATGCTCTCGAACCATTGAAGAAGCCCAGTTGCTCCATCAGAACCACTAAACTTGAGTGGTTTAGCCGAGTTAAAACTCTTGAAGTTACACGGAGCATTGTGGTTGTTGTTGGCTTGGTTCCATTGAGCAATAAGGTTTGGGAACGCAGCAGCCATTTGCTGCGCAATGATTTCTGCCAGTTCGGCATTCGCTATCTGATTCTCGCGTCGAGGAGGCATTCTAAAAGAGGAAACATGAAAGGAAACGAGTGAGATGATTGGATGAAAAGGATGAGATGGAACAAAATCAACAAAAGCAAAGATGGTGGTCATTCGTCCGCATCACAAAGCAGACAAACGACACACAGTGACTAATCAAAGTAAATGGGTCGAAAACAATGTATCGCGAAGACATGCTCGCCTATAAGTGAACACTCACCCCAAGAGTTCCCAGGTAAGAGTGACTGGTCCGATTATGTGGATTTGTACGAACACTCTAGCCTTAGACAGAAAACCCAGGGTACAGGCATTCACCCTTCCAGTTCGCACGTGTTCACAATATTTAGGACCCAAAAATTTGACGAGATTTTGAAAATTCAAAGGGGTTCAAAACCTTACAACAGAGGGTTCAAAACCTAGTAATCAATCATCCAAAAACAAATGATTAATTTTCAAAGCGGATTCGAACTTGATGTTCCCGTTGTGGTTATCACCTAAGGATAGGTGAAGTGCATGTTTTAAAATCTAAACACAAGATAACTTGTGTTGGGGGTCCTAGAAAGTTATAGTCTAGGTCAAAGCATTACTAATAACCTAATTCCCTATAACCATTGGCTCTGATACCAACTCTTCTGTCACACCCCGACCACGTAAAACGAGAAACACATGGCGGAAACGTCGGGGAGTGTTGTAACAGAATTATTGTTTCACAACCATGGCATACAAAGTTATATTTTATTTATCAACATGAGAGTTACTTTGTCTTTAAACATGAAACTAGGAGTACATAACATAATTAAACTAAGTCTATCTTCGTTTTATGTCTCTAAGGCACAGGTCCGCCCTACTGTCACGATCATCATCCTAAGCGACTGCTCCTGAAAACACATGTGAAAATAGGTACGTCAGCATAAAAATGCCTGTGAGATACATAGGTTTAGTGAAAATAGGATTTATGACTTGGGTTTAAAAAAGATAGGTTTAATAAAAATTAGTCATAAATCTTGTTAAGTGTTTTCTTTTATAAATCGAATGAAAACTCGATAAGAAATCATACTATATAAAAGAATGGCGTATGGTTAATAAAATAAACGAGTAAAATGAGTTGGATAAAATAAACTGTTTTGTAAGACAATGTCTAGTGAAAAATAAGTTGTTTATGTAAAATGTAATATGTCAAATATTGAAATGATTTAAGTAACGCTACGACATGTAATATCATACAAGCACTTATATATAGGAAGTACCAGCGGCGTATCCACCATGCTTGTGTCATATTACACACACCTCGTTACTCAAATCACTTACCCAAACCAACCATCATTGTAAATTGTTCATGTATAAATCAATTGTCAAGTATATATAATCAAATTTTAACTAGATTTGTCATGCCATTTCAAAATTTTCTTTTGTTGGTTCTTTTTATCACGACGCTATCGGTTGTAAATTTATAAAAATATAACCTTTTTAGAACTTGTTATTCCCAATTTAAACCCAGACAAGTAAAAAAAATGGAAAGTTTTTGAAAAAATTTGGGGTGTTTAGCGGTTCCAATAGAGTTTTGTGTAAGGCTTGTAATTAGGACTTGCAAAATTCAAGATTTTAGCATCCCCCCACACTTAAGTTACACATTGTCCTCAATGTGTCCCAAAAATAAGTTTTTAGGTTGATTGAATGTGTAAAAAGGTGTGTTTAACAAAAATTTTCTTACTGGGCACCTAGACACAGGCCGTGGTGACCGGGCACGGCGCCGTGTTTAGATTGCCAGTAACAAGAAGTAACAAATGTAACAGAAGGCTGGGCACGGGGGCGTGTTCAACGAACACACCCCGTGTCCAGTTACCTGAACTGGGCATTTTTCTGCATACCCTTGAGCACGGGGCCGTGCTGGCGGGACACGACCCGTGCTGAACTTGCTGTAATGAAGAAAAATGTTCGGGAGGCTCTGTTTTTGTGTATGGGGCATTGGTTCAAGTCTCCCTTAGTACCCTTCACCATCCAAGTGTGTTTTACCCATTACAACATCATCCAAACACCAAAAAATTTTGAAAACCATCATTCATTAATAGAGAGAAATACAATAAGGTCCTAATAAAAACATAAACTAAAACTTAGATAAGTAGGCCAGAAAACATAAGAAGTCTAAAACCGAAGAGAAGTTCTAGCCTATAGATTATTTTAATAGCAAAATTTCTGAAAAGTTAATTTTCTCGGTTGAATGCGGCTCGAAGAACTTCTCCTCCGGATATGGTCCCTCACACATCGGTGAGCCATTATTCTATCTCCATAGGGAGAAGAAAGGCGGGCTCATTGGCATCATCATTTTGATTGGGTGTAACTTCCACCGGAACTTCTTGCAAGTTGTCAAGAGGGGGCTCCGCGGGGATGTCGTCCCATCCGGTGGGGTTGTTGACTCCTAGTGATAAGTTCCAATCTTCTTGGGGAAGGATTGGTTCCATGGGAGGTGTCACAAGAATGTTCAACCTCTGGTGCAAGAGGTTGATTTCTTGGAAACTATTTTCCAGCCTCACCGTAAGATAATTTATACGGTCAATCAGGACTTCATCTACGGATGTCATTTCGTCGAGAGCTTCTCGTAGTGCCATCACATAGCGTACAAGAGTGGCTTCGATTGAAGGCCTTCGTTCCCTACAACTGTTTCTGGAATGTGCTGAAGAGGTTCCACTGTTTTGGCTTGACATTCTACGAAAATAAATCGAAAAGAGTTCATTTTAGTGAAACAGTACTTCGAACACGGCCCCGTGCTCACTGAGCACGGCCCCGTGTTCACCTTTCTACAGATTTTTGAAACAAGGAATCTTGGAGTTTTAAATTATTTTTCTGACTTTTGAGACATTTTTAAGCGGAAATATCTTAAAACAGTGTTGTAAAACTTATTTTTAACAAGATTCCTTGAATATAAATCTAACAAACATCTCAATATAGCTTGAAACCATGGTGATTTTAAGCTTTAATGGAGGTGTTGAGGTGAAAATGAAGAAGAAGGCAATAAACAAAAGTAGAAAAGACAAGATGGTTGTTGGGAACCTTCTTTAGAATATACCTAGGATGGTATGTGTGAAGATCCCACCAAATCTCTGTCTTTGGAGTGGTCCAAATGTGCAGGAATCTTGGCTGCATTTATAGAAAACGACATCATGCTGGACACGGCCCCGTGTGTAGACAAGATTCTGACACATTTTGTCCGTATTCTGACCGAAAGTCAGGCGGGAATCTTTTGGTGGACACGGGGGCATGCTAACCTGGAAACGGCGTGCCTAGAGGCTGTTTATGAAGATTTGTCTATTTTCAAGGAATTTATCCGGATCGGGTGGTTCCTTATGGGACGGAACAACACCGAAGTGCCTGAGATACCTAAGTTGTCCTAGACTTAGACGAGAACGCAAGAGGTTATCGGAAAGGGTGATTCCTATGCTAAATGTAGGTGGACAAGTCCAACCCTTATCCGGGCTCTCGTTAAAAAGGTGTATGTCGAATAGCTCAGGTCTATGTATGCATCGACGGAAGTCGATGGGGAGTCCTTCACGGCACAATCGACACTGGGACGACTATCGCTCAAGTCTTCGCAAGAGTTAGAGGTGATTTCGGGAGCGACGATGTTGTTTTTATCTGAATGCGATCTCAATAATTCTTCTTGGATGTCGTCTTGGGATGAATTAGTTATATCCATCTCAAGTTCTTTTATCCATCTAAGAATTAGTTCCTCCAGCTGAAAGAATTCTTCGAGAAG
Source organism: Helianthus tuberosus (assembly GCA_030545235.1). Lineage (NCBI taxonomy): Eukaryota > Viridiplantae > Streptophyta > Magnoliopsida > Asterales > Asteraceae > Helianthus > Helianthus tuberosus. The sequence continues at coordinate 134,652,861 of CM060366.1, read as the reverse complement.
CATTTCATCTAGAATGGACGATTGAGAGTATTCGAGGGAGAGATACGGATTATTTTTACTCTCGCCCCTCTTAAGGCTACAGGAAAACAATGGGTCTATATAGTGGGGAGTATAGTTTAAAAAATAACATTTTAATTCTTCATGATTTCCGCCATATAATTGACACCACGTACCATAAGAGGAGCGGTAGTAAAAAAATCAGTATCGCTCATGTTTGTGTTAGAAATTACCAACCGTCGGGATCTTACGGTTCTGTTTTCAGTATCTGATACTTGGGCACGGGGCGTGTTGGTTGGGCACCGCCCCGTGTTTAGCTACTGTCTGACTTAAAACAGGATTGCCAGTACCAAAGATTGGGCACGGGGGCGTGTTCAGCGGGCACGGCCCGTGCTGAGCTCTGCAGAAGCTAAAAATCTAAGAAAAATCCTAAAAAAGTAGAAAAATAAGAAAAAACGATTAGGCTATTGATTCCTAACTTTCTTAAAATCTTTGTGTCCCCGGCAACGGCGCCAAAAACTTGTTGTGTGTGGTGTTATATAGTTTTTAATGTATCTTTTAAGCCCTTTTTAACACTTTAGTCAAGTTTTAAATTTATAAAACATGATATTTTACTAACACTAAACACACATATGGGCAAGTGCACCCATCGTGAGCATAGTATAGCGTTGGTAAGATACCGAGGTCGTCCAAGGACACAAGAGCTTTTAGTACCGGTTTATCCTCAACGTCTAATCAAATCAAAATTTAGAAAAAGGGTTTTAAACAAGAAAATAAAAACTAACTAAAAATGCTGAAAATGAAAATAAAAATAAAACAGATAGACAAGATGAATCACTTGGATCCGACTCGCCTTTAGTGTAACCTTTGATGTTTTTCGCACTTTTGCACTTTTTAAGAGATTATCTTAGTTATAGTAGTAGGCCCCTCTTTTGAAGGTGACGTTACCCTCAACCCAGTAGTTTGAGTCAGCAAGGATACAATCCTAAAGGGTTGGATTATTGAAAGATAATTAATTAAGTTATTAATGTGTAATGTGGTAGGCCCCTCTTTTGAAGGTGACGTTACCCTCGGCTAAGTGGTTTGAGTCAGCAGGGATACAATCCCAAGTAGCCGGGTTAATGTATTAATAGTAGTTTACATATGAGGGGATCAAGCCATTCGAACCCCCGCCATCCAATACCAATGGGTATTGAAGGAGGTCCTAGTAAGCTTGACCCAGGTCCTTGCAGGATCTATACACTGAATAAGGCAAGAACCTTACCAAACCATTCCCTTAACCCCCGACCAGGTAGCCAACATATCTCCATATAGACCGTGGAGATATGAATGGTGTAAATCTTTTATTTTATATAGACAGTAAAATAACGCCAAGACACCACGGATAAATGATAAGGAAGTTTCAACTTCAACATAAGAAACTAGTTATTAAAGTCATTAATACAAAACCAAATAAAAAGTGCGAAAAAGATTAAAAAACAAAAGTATTACAGTAAATGTTTGTCTTCACCAAGTGATGTAAGAGACTTAGGCAAACATGGCCTTTGATTGTCAAGAACTCTTACTATCAATCTTGGATCCCGAGACTACTACACACACTCTATGATGGACGATGGATGATGGATGATGGTGGTGGATGTAGGTGTTGTGATGGTGGTGGAGTGTGGGTGAAGTGGGAGAGAGGTGGTTTGTCAAGGGATGCCTTTGAAGTGAACCAAGCACCCCTATTTATAGCCTGCACAGAAGCCCGAACACGGCCCCGTGTCCACCCATCTTCTCTTTCTTCATTAATTGCAGTTTGGCTGTATTAGTTGACCACTCCCCCGTGTCTGCTGAGCACGGCCCCGTGTGCAGAAATGTATCTGTACTATCAAGATTTGCTTAGATTCTGCGAATCTTAGCGTTAACCACGGCCCCGTGTCCACTGGGCACGCCCCCTTGTTGGAAAATAGAAGCTTCTATAACTTTGTCCTTTCTGCAGACACTTGGGCACGCCCCCGATTTCGCTGGGCACGGGGCGTGTTCAGCCTTCTGTTGTTTTGTTTTTGCTTGGGAAGATGCTGTCGAGGGGTCGGGCATGCCACATTTATTCCTTTTCTTGTATTATTGTTAGATTTGGCTGTATTTTTGCTTCTTTTGTTCATTTAAGCTCATTTAACCCTGAAAATACAAAAGGAAGACAAAAGCACACTTTTTCCAACATTAGTACTAAAAAAGGGTTAGTTTTATGCCTCATTTGATGTAATTTATATGTTGCATTTTACACACATCATGTTTATTGTATTACTTAGTTTCGTTATCTAAACCATAACCGTCGTTCTGTAAAGTACTTCTTAAAAATCTCACTATGAAGATAGGAAGATCTAAGACTGTACTTCAAACATCCTATAAGAATCTAACTATTAAGATAGATAGATCTTTTAAGGATTTGAATAAACATCGTATTTGCATAATCGGAATAGTACACATAAAAGCACTTAGTAAACACATATATGCCATACATTTGAAAAACAAATCGGTTACACATATGAATCACCCCAAAATATTTGAAAGCGGTAAAAGAGGGGAAATATGTACTCGCCTGGGATTGCGTGTAGGTCTTGTTCAAACGATAAAACAAAGCTCAAAGGATCACGTGTTCAAGTGTCGATGAGGTTCCTAGTGTAACGGATACTATGTTAGTGTATCGGGACATGAATCGAGGAAACGGATAGAATGAGGTATTGTAAACCAATTAAGTGTTGGAACTCATGTGATATGGTTTAACAAAGCCTACATTCTAAAACGGAACTTAACCTAAGTGCTTATGACCCATTATGACCCGTTTAGGTAGCTTACGCTACGTTAACGCGTCATTTGCGCAAAAGCGCAAACGAATAGGCTAACTAGTCTTATGACAAGTATTATATGCCCTAACATGTTTAATAACATTGTATAATCAGTTTAGATGTCAAAATTTAAGTTACATATGCTTAAAATGAAATTATGCGCAAAAAGGGCATTTTGGTCATTTTCCTAAGGCATATAAACTACCTATCATACAACAAAGTAAACTATGTGGACATAAGGTATAACCTCGGAAGGTTATTCCCTATACAACTATGGTCACAAAATATGCTTGGTCGGATCCTAACTATCGACCAAATGGGTCGGGTTTGAAAGTCTAAGCGGTGGTTTAGACCGCTTGACTTACGACCCTAAACAAGCACTAGACTAAAAGTGACGAATTAAACATGTTAAAACATGTTTAACTAAGTTAGAAAACAGGTTTGATATCAAAACAAAGTGTTTTGATACCCGAAAATAGCTTCGTCGCAAAATACGCATAAACACGTATTTTGACCGAAACTTTGACTCGTCACTTCGACTAATCAACGTGGTAATCAGTAGGTATAGTCACAAGGGACTATAACCATCGTGATTACGTTCACGTTGAAAAGTTCAAACGAACTTTGTGTTGACCAAATGATGGTCAAAGCAGAAAGTCAAACACTGTTTGACTTTCATGCTTGAAAAGCAAAAAAAACATGAAAGTAGCTTACAAAAGGTCAAAGCAATGATGATTTGATTCAAATTGCTCAGGTATGAAGTATAAAACTCCAACTTAGAGCAGGTTTTTGAATCAAGTGTGAAGAATGAAATGAGAACCCACTTCTATCTATAGGAAGTTAGGATCAAGGAGATCATTCCATGTGTTTAGAAGGTTTAATCTTGACCCTACACTTGTGGGACATAGTTTTTGATACAATGGGCGCCTAAAACCAGACCATTGTATTGAGAAAGTTGCATAAAAGACCCTCAAGTTCAAACTAGTTGCTGAAAAACAGGTTTTTTGTCAAAACACACCCGTCGTGTCGTGCCACGGCACCACCCCTTTGCTGTGGCGCGACGCCACCCCTCTATCTGAACAAGAACTTTCACAAACTGGCAAGAATGGTCCCTGCAGCATGTTTAAGCGGACGCGTTTAAACCCCGTTAACCCATTTTCAACACTCTACAAGGATGTTAAAGCATAGGGAACTTGAAACATGCTTGAAATTATCTCGGATGTCGGTTCGTTTGGTCGTACGGTTGCGTTATTCGGTTAATTACGACGAAACACGAACGGACGCGAAAAACGATCCAAATTACGCGACAAATGGTATTTTTGCATTCCAATCACTAAAATAAAATATTTTAATGATTACAAAAATTTTTGGATGTCCGAATATGTTCAGAACGTAAGATATGCGCGAAAATGCAAGCTTATGCACTTTTTGACGCTTTTAGTCCCTGTTGATCAAATAAGCGTATTTTCGCATAACGAACCCCTCAAAGCCTATTTCTAAGCTATGTAAAGGATATTTAGGGTATGTTTAGCTTATGATCAAGTTCTGGAATGTTCGTTACAGTACGAATCAGAAGACTTTCGCAGTTTGACGCAAATAGTCCATGTGATTGAATAAACTTGTTTTCGACACACCAAACCATCCAAAACTTATTTCTAAGTTATGTAAAGGAAATTTAGGGTATGTTAAGCCTATGTCACTGTTCCGGAGTGTTTTTCGCGTTAAACTGATTACGTTTACGTACCATTTTGCGTATAACTTTCCAGAAAGCGATTTAAAGCTTGAAATTGAACTTAAAATCAAAACGTGAAATTGTCAAACATAAAAAGCAACATTGAGACCAAAAATACATTGTTTCTTTGATAAAAAGATATTGTCCTACATCGTGCGATGTTTACAGAGCACAAGTGTCACGGTCTCCCCTACTTTAGGAAATTTCGTCCCGAAATTTATTCGAAGGAGACCGTAGAGTGTAATTGAAACAACTGATGGATAAGAAAATTGCTAGATCCCAAAGATGCGGAGCATCATTTGGTGGTGGTAATTTTTAGGGGATTCAAAATGTGATTTGGGATATTCAAAGTATCTCAAGGTATTCAACCCTTTGAAACTTGTGAATTTAAAGAGAAAGTCGACCAGTGTTCAAAAATCGTTTGAGTATGGAACTATGTTATACTAAGCTCTTAGTGTAATTTCATAGAAAACAAAGGGGTGTACATTCAAGCCCTACATGTACACGGTTTCTAACGTCCCACGAGGTACATCCAATGCACCATGAGCATCTCATGCATAGGAGATGGGTCAACATACCTATGGCATCAAGATCATCACCTTTAACACCATAATATACTCCCGGTCAGCTCAATTTGAGTTAATGAATGTAATCGTCGTCGTCCATTGTAAATAATCACAAAAATATCAAATAAGCACATAATCACATAATGGTCCAAGATAACATAAAATCACCAAGTGATCTTAGCAACGTTCTGAAGAATAACATAATAAGAACACTTATATATAGGAAGTACCATCGGCGTATCCACTGTGTTCTTATCACATCATACTCCTCCCGTTACCTTAATCACTCTAGATTTTATGCCACCATACTTAACAAGGCTTACTATGATTCTCATGCGTCGAATCTCATAATTAAGTGTGCACCCATAATTACTCGTTTCGTCGCATGGTCCACATAGATCCTCTTGTTAAGAAAGGGTAAACAAATATTAAGGTCGAACTATCGTCTAAATCAAATAAACATCGTCACAACATAACATCTGTCAAATCGAATCGTTTTTCATACTAGCAATGATAGCACAACTTGTTTTGCATACAACAAATTTAGTAGTAGCTATTTTATTCTAGTACAAATGTTTGTATATGTTTCATACTAACCAAACAGGTAGAATGCAACATATAATCATGTATTATCATCATAATGTAAGCATATCAAGAAAATGTTTTCAAATCATGCGCTAGGTATGCTAAGTTAACACGCTAAGCAAAATGTATTTGAAAATTAGTGTACTAAGTATGTTAAGTCAACATACGAAGCAAATTGAATTTATAATCATGTACTATACATATTAGATAAATAAATCATGTATGTAATGTCATGATCACAAAATAGTATTAACTCGTTCATAGTATTCGTATCGATTGTGTTGCCAAGTTCGTATGAATGCACTAGAGTGCAATCATGGTATGCTAATTTACAAGATTTAGTTCCTAAAGAACGAAATCCTCAAAGTCGACATGCAGTTGTAATCACACATAGTGTAATCACACTAGAGTTTGTAATTGGAAAATGAATAACAAGGACAAAGATAAACTTCTTGAAATTTATATTGTCATTACAAACATAGTTGAAATATGTACATTGTTTTCGACAATAAACAGAAAATATAGTGGTTCAAATGATCATAAGTGCTTGATCATTAGCTTGAGCCTCATTGACAAAGAAGACTCGTCCATTAGCATTGGCAAGCTTGGGGCAGTTTCGTTTGAAATGATTTAATTCATCACAATTGAAACATGCTCAAGGGCGAGTTTAAGTAGGGGCTGCTTGGTTCTGGATACGACAGGTCACAACTAGATGTCCAAATAAACCACAAATTGTACACTGGCGACAAGGAGAATTTGATGCGTGATGATAGTTGCAATGATTGCACCGAGGTTGTTTTCCATGATAAAATCCCTTAAACGGTACTGAGTTTAGAGGAACTGGTGCAGGAATTGCAAAATTCTTTGAAGTCCTGCGCCTCTTAGAATTTTTAGAAGATTCGGCCTTTGACCTTTTCGAATTTCCATTAGTAGTTTTGGTGTTTTGTTTCTTGTCTCCTTTTCGAAATAGTTTACCTTTTCTAACCTGGGAGTCCGTTAAGATAGCGGCTAATTCCTTAGCCTCCCTAAGCGTTGCAGGTTGGCTGCCAGTGACAATGTCTTGGACAAGATCAGGTAGGCCATCAATGTATTTTTCAATGGCCCGATCCAAAGGTGTGACCATAGAGGGGAAAAGTAGGCTTAGTTGTTCAAATCGGTCAGCGTAGGCACGGTTTTCCCCACTATCTTGTTTTAGATGATAGAACTCGTTTTTAAGTGCCCTTATTTCGCTTCGTGGGCAGAATTCTTTCTTCATAAGATCCTTAAATTCTTCCCACGTTAGTGCCATTGCCATATCGACACCTCGATCTCTCATAATACTGTTCCACCAAGTGAGTGCTCTCCTTTGAAAGACACTCGAGGTGAAATCCACCTTGCACTCATTGGGACACTGAACATGGCGGAATGTGCTCTCTATACTCTCAAACCATTGTAGGAGCGCAGTTGCTCCTTCAGACCTAGAAAATTTTGATGGCTTAGCTGAATTGAACGTTTTGAAGTCACACTGAGCATTATTATTATTGTTATTGTTGTTTGCATGGTTTATCTGAGTAATGAGGTTCAGAATCACAGCAGTCATCTGCCGAACGATTGTGGCTGCGAGAGTAGCATTCTCAGTTTGATCACGTCTAGGAAGCATCTTTAAAGTATAGCTAAAGTGAAAATCAAATAAGTTAGATCCATCAAATCGTTATGAGTTTGTAATATTGTATGGTGAAATCTTTTACATAGTAAAATCTCGTTCTTAGATCTCGTTCTTGTACTTAGAGAATTTAATGTTAACTTTGACTCAGTAGAATCCTGTTTATAAGTCTTGTTCTTGTATTTAGAAAATACGGTGTTGTGAATTTTGTTCTGAAACATGAGTTGTTTGAAGAATAAAGTTTTGTAATATTTTTGGATGAGAGAATACAAACCAAATTAATGGTTTGTGTTATAAATTCTTTACCTTTTAAAAATTTATTGCTTTTAAGACAAAATGTTTTAAATTAATTTTTTTTAAAATAAAGAAACTTTGTGTTTGAAATTTTGAAAAATTATCATCCAAATGGTAAAAATTTGAAATTTTGAAAGACAAAGGTAGTGTTTTGAAAAGGAAATAGGATCTCGTAGTGTCGTGAAATGAAATGGAATTTATTTCAATTGTCTTGAATCAAATATATCACCCAAGGTAATATGATGAAATAGTATTGTGAAGGGAAATTTGTATCAATTGTCGTGAATAGCAAACATATTACCGAGGGTAGTATGAATGAGTAGTGTTACAAAGGTCGTTTAGAAATCGTTCGACATGGTCAGGATGGATAGGTTTTTATATTGTTTCATGAAGACATGCTTTAGCCTATAAGTGGACACTCACCCTAAGAGTTCCTAAGTGAGAGTGACTGGTCCGATAATGCGGATTTGTACGAACACTCTAGCCTTAGACATAAAACTCAGGGTACAGGCATCCACCCTTCCAGATTGCATGTGTTCACATTATTAAAACCCAAGATTTCGATGAAAAACATTTAAGGAAAACATTTAAGAAAGCTTTAGATACAAATCGTTTGAGATAAAACATGTTGTGAAATAATTTGACGAAAACGTTTAAGAAAACATTTTGAGAAATATTGCAATAAAAATGTTTTGAGAAAAACATTTTAAGGAACACCTTAAGGCATGAAGTCTAAGGTTCAGGATAAATCATCTAGGGCTAGATGATTTGGAATTCATAGTGTAGTTGTGGCACGAATAAGGATGAGGATTTAGGAAAGAGTTCCTAAGTCTACTCATGTTTGGGTCCTAGGAAGGTTATAGACTAGGTTTAAGGCATTCTAATAACCTAAGTCCCTATAACCAGTGCTCTGATACCAATCTGTAACACCCCAATCGCGTAATACAACAACGCACGACGGAAATATCGGGGACTCACGTTACAAATTGCTCACAACTACTGGTACTAAATTGTTTCAATATTATTAACATCGTTTTACAAACAAAGAATACTTATAATTGTCTTTTGATTAAAGAAGTCTAAGGCCCGAATGCAGTCCTATGCGTTGCATGCTTGAATAGTTGAAAACCGGAATCATATGTGAAAAATAGTCAGCATAAAAATGCCGGTGAATGCATAGGTTTTGTTGGCCAAATAAATGGCAAAAGTTTGATATTGCAATACTTTGACAACTACAAGAGTTATCGATTGAAAAATGAATCTTGAAGCCAAGGAATGGCAAAGGTTTAGTATTGCAATACATAGTCTTAGTTGTGAAAACTCGTGACAAAAAGTATTATATATGGCAATATGATTATTACTTAGCAATTTATATGCCATTTGAAATTGTACATCATAATCTCGTTGAAATCATCGTTAAACTCGTTCATATATTAATAGAAATCAAATCAAGGATTATTAATAACTGTTTTGAAATAGATCAAAACTTGTGTGAGTATTATATAAATCAAGTCAATGATTCATAATAATACTTTAATTATCCTTCTAAGAATCTAACATACAAAGATATGGGAGATTCTACGAGGAATTTGATAATCAAACATTGAAACAATTGTACACATAATCCTAAAGTGATTCGGATAACGCTACAAGAATAATAAAATAAGAACACTTATATATAGGAAGTACCAGCGGCGTATCCACCATCTTCTTATTTTATTACACCCGTTTCGTTATATAAATCACAACTACCACATAAACACATAATCGTCAATCAACTTGTAAACAAGCATTAAAGTACATAATGAATCCAAATAAGGACTCCAATATTAGCACTTTAAACATCACATGTATGTTAAGCTATGAAGATAGATAAATATTACAGGGATCCGGTTCTCGTCATATTGTCTAGTCGCATACGCATTAAAGTACTCAATGAATCCAAACAAGGACTCCAATATTAGCACTCTAAACATCCAACAAGTATCAATTTATAAAGATAAGTTGACACTAAAAGGATCAGGTTTCTATCGTACTGAATCATCGTATCACAATATCCTAAACCCTAATGGTGATTCGGGATAACGCCACGAAGGGTAATACAATAAACACACTTATATATAGGAAGTACCAGCGGCGTATCCACCATGTGTTTATTGTATTACTCTAGTTTCGTTATCTAAATCACCGACAATCTACACATAAACCATAATCGTCGTTCTGTAAAGTACTTCTTAAAAATCTCACTATGAAGATAGGAAGATCTAAGACTGCACTTCAAACATCCTATAAGAATCTAACTATGAAGATAGATAGATCTTTTAAGGATTTTAATAAATATCGTATTTGCATAATCGGAATAGTACACATAAAAGCACTTAGTAAACACATATATGTCATACATTTGAAAAACAGATCGGTTACACATATGAATCACCCCAAAATATTTGAAAGCGGTAAAAGAGGGGAAATATGTACTCGCGTGGGATTGCGTGTAGGTCTTGTTCAAACGATAAAACAAAGCTCAAAGGATCACGTGTTCAAGTGTCGATGTGGTTCCTAGTGTAATGGATACTATGTTAGTGTATCGGGACATGAATTGAGAAAACGGATAGAATGAGGTATTGTAAACCAATTGAGTGTTGGAACTCATGTGATATGGTTTAACAAAACCTACATTCTAAAACGGAACCTAACCTAAGTGCTTATGACCCATTATGACCCGTTTAGGTAGCTTACGCTACCTTAAACCGTCATTTGCGCAAAAGCGCAAACGAATAGGCTAACTAGTCTTATGACAAGTATTAGATGCCCTAACATGTTTAATAACATTGTATAATCAGTTTAGATGTCAAAATTTAAGTTACATATGCTTAAAATGAAATTATGCTCTAAAAGGGCATTTTGGTCATTTTCCTAAGGCATATAAACTACCTTTTTTTTTGGTAAAGGGTTACCCCGGTGATTTTATATATTCACAAACAAAACAAAACAAGTAGTAAGGAACTGCCCTTACTAGTTCAATCATGAGACATGCCTCATGAAAGTGGAACAAGCGAAAACAAGAGAAACCAAACAAGAAACATCGACTAGACTAAACATCTAGGAAACCACATAACGGAAGAACACATCAATCAGCCTCCATCATCTACAACCGGGTCTCCATGAATCTCCCACTTCTCAAGAAGTATCCTCACTTTAGACGTATTCTTGAACTTTAAACCCATCAACTTATATCGGACAGTGTCAAAAATCGAAGCACATATAGTTTCTGGGGGCCTTGCATGGTTCTTGAATAAACAACTGTTTCTTTCCCGCCAAATAACATAAGCAGTAGTAGCAACAATCAACCGACACACTAAGTTAGCAGCAGACTTGGACCTAGCACAATGCCGAAGCTACTCTATAATAACACTCCATTTTGCTTCCACATTACCCATACCTGCTTTTGCACGAACCAACGCCCAAACCTGAGCTGAAAATTTGCACTCAAAAAATAAATGATCATGCGAGTCAATATTTTCATAGCATAAGAGGCAGCACATCATATTCATATTATTTCTTCTTATGGAATTCAAATGCATGATTTTATCCTGAGTCACCAATTTAAACCGCATAATAAGCCACATAAAGAAAGCATGACGAGGAATACATTGCGAAAACCAAACAATACTAAACCAATCCACCTCCGGTTCGCTAGTCCTGATTGACTTCCATACACCCGAAGAAGAGTAATTGCTAACCTCGTCCCCGTCTTTCCAAAGCAAACGATCTTGAATATTAGCATCCCGTTGCACCTGATCAAGCTGTATAAGAACTGGATAAGTGTCTCTCCAAGCATCAGGCCATAACCACAAACCATTAGAAGACAAATCAGCTACTGTAGCTTGTAATGAAAACCCCTCCCTTGTGATAGTCCTAGGCGATAGAAAGGAACTCAACGGACCGATAACACTCCAATTGTCGTGCCAAACTGAAGTGCATCTACCATCACCAAGTTTGGACCAACAATACCCTCTAACCAACGGACGAAGCTGTAATAATTTCCTCCAGCTCCAACAGCAATTTGGAACTGCTTTACAGTCCCAGAAATTTCGGCCCTTTAACCTGTACGAGTGAATCCAAGCCACCCAAAGGGACTCCCGGTTTGTAAGAATACTCCATACATGCGAAACCATAAGAGCCTTATTTACATCACCAATCCTTCTAATACCCAACCCTCCTTCTATCTTAGGAACGCAAACAGATTTCCAAGAAACCTTAGCCTTCCCACGTTGAAAGGAACCCTGAGACCACAGGAAATTCCGCATTTTTGCTTCTAATTCATGAATAATTCGAGCCGGTAATATGAACACCGCAGACCAATAGACATGCATGGCAGACAAAACCGAAATAATAAGCTATAATCTACCAGCAAAAGATAGAAGCTTATTCTTCCAGTTATGAATACGCTGATCCAAACGCTCAACCAGAATACTGCAATCCTTATAGAGGAGTCTAGAAGATAAAAGAGGGACACCCAAGTAACGAACCGGAAGATTCCCCTCCACAAAGGGAATAGTACTCAGAATAGCCATTTTAACATGATCCGGAACATTACAAAAGAAACCCGTACTTTTCTGAGAGCTAGGAACGAAACCCGACATTTTAGAGAAATCCTTAAGGGAGTTCATAATACATCGAGCCGAATCAACATCTCCTCTAGCAAAAAGGAATAAATCATCCGCAAAATATAAATTAACAATCTGTTGCTTTTCACATTTATTATGGAACCTGAATAAGGAATCAATCCTAGTCATATGCTGCAAAATACAGGTTAGCACCTCCATAACAAGCGTAAAAAGATACGGGGAGAGTGGATCACCCTGCCTTAAGCCCCGCTTACCATCAAAGAACCCATAAACATTACCATTGATACATAACGAGTATGAAGTAGTAGACACACATACCAGAATCCAGTCCACCATAACTCGATGAAAGCCAAAACCCACGAGAACTTGTTTAAGAAATCCCCAATCAACTGTGTCATACGCTTTCTGAATATCAACTTTAAAAGCGCATCTAGGAGGACCAAAGTGCCTATGATAATTATGCATCAGTTCCTGAGTAAGCAGAATGTTATCCGATATTTTCCTTCCCGGAACAAAAGCTGACTGATTAATACTAACAATCCCACTTAAAGCATCTTTTATCCGATCCACCAACACCTTACTAATACACTTATAGATGACGTTACAGCAAGAGATAGAACGGTAATCAGTAACTCTCATAGGCGTCATGATCTTCGGAATCAGCGCAAGAAGAGTGTGATTTAATTGTTTTAAAAGCTTCCCCGTGTTGAAGAAATCAAGGACCGCATTCGAAATATCACTACCCACTATATCCCAAGCATGCTTAAAAAAAGCAGCCGTGAACCCATCAGGCCCCGGAGCTTTATCATTACCAATAGCATACATAGCCGACTTTATTTCTTCAAGAGTAACAGGCCGCACCATGTTGTTAGCCACTACCGTATCTAACTTTCTAGTAAACAGCTCTGGAGAAGGATCAAGCGAGGTCTGACCTTGACAACCCAAAAAATTCTCATAATGATTGACTAAGGCATCAGGAACGTTATCACCCTCATAAGATGTACCATTTGCATCAGAAATAACATCTATGCGGCTTCGATGGTTCCTACTCTTCAGCGACATGTGGAAGTAAGCTGAATTCGAATCCCCCGCACGCAACCATTCAACTTTAGATTTTTGCTTCAAGAACCTTTCTTCATCAAGACAAGCTTCCTGGAACTCACACAACACTTTTGTTTCTTCAATCCTAAGCTCTTCATTAATAGGGTCCTGATCAATATTCTTTTGCAGATTTTCAAGCTTTCCACGATGGTCCACAACTTTTTTTATGCAAATCACCTTGAGCAAACAGAAGGGATCTAAGTGGAGATTTCAGCAAGCGAAGCTTCTTCATAACTTGGAACTGGTATACACCACTAATAGAAGTTTCCCATTCCGTTTTGACTATATCCAAAAACTTCGGCTTGAACACTAAAAAATAGCGAACTTAAAAGGTCTCGGCTTCGGTTTGGCAGCTTTCGGAAATTTTAAGATGCATGGGCAACGATCTGAGACTCCGTATGGTTGAAACAAAGCAACCGAGTCCGGATATTCAGACACAAACGGAGTGTTACCCAGCACATGATCAATTTTCTTCAACAAACCCACACCATTCTTCGGCTTTTCGTTCCATGTAAAATGCATACCCACTCGATTAACATCAAACATTTCAATATCCTCCACACACTCCTTAAAATCTCGCATACCTGGAGAAATAGTAGAGACACCAATAGACTTGTCTTCTAGGTTAAGAGCTGAATTAATGTCTCCCATTATTACCCATGGGGCATTATTTACCAGCACTTTATGCATTCTAAGTTGTTTCCATAACTCCCTACGGGAAATATAATAGTTTGCCGCATACACAATCGAACAAAAAAGCATTCTCCTGTCAACTTTAAAGATAACCTGCACGTGCATAACTTGAGTCGCTTGACAGAGAACCATAACATCCACAACTGCCGGGTCCCACCCAAGAATTATACGAGTCCCTTTTTGACAACAAACACCGTTAGATGTCCAATCCCAGTTCCAAAACACAAAGCCACAAACTTTACACAGATTATTCACATCCACATGTGATTCAAGAATCGCACATAAGCTAACATTATTATCCTTGACAACCTGACGAACCTCCTTCTGTTTCAGGGGGCGGTTCAACCCCCTAATATTCCATGTAGCAAAACTAACCATTTAAGACCACTGAATTAGGAGTGCTTGCCCCTTTTTTAGTTGTGGTTCCATGGTTATCTTCTATAATAAATTCATTTGTTTCATTGTATACTTCCACTACCTCCTCTTCATCCGATTCCTCTTGATCCATATCCACTCCACCACCTGTTTTACTAGACTCCCCTTCATCATTCCTTAGAGCCTCAAACGGATTGTGTAAAGCGACACTACCAGCTGATTTAGGTTGAATCTTCACTCCACCTCCCGTTTTATTAGACTCGGCTTTGGGTGCCACTGGTCTATACTCGAACTTTTGTTTTTGCTTATTGACTGGAAATCCAGTCCGTCTAGCCACTTTTCTATTATCCACATCCGTAAATCCCTCCGCATCAGTAACTCTCACCTTTTTCGGACCCATAGCTTGCTTTATCTCCTTTTGCTTAACACCTTTATTCCCACCATTAGCCACTCGAGCAACCTGCTTTGGACATGAGTCCTCGTTATGACCAAAAACACAGCAACGGCTACACCTATGGGGACTCCATTCATATTCCACATACACCTTTTCCTTAACAAACCCATCCCCATCAATACATGGAACCGCAATGATCAATTCCTCCTTGAATTCATTTTCAGCTGATATTTCAATCAGAGCTCGAGCATAGCTGCTACGACCCCACATGTCAACGCACATTGCTGTTGTAAAGGAATCTAAAGCTTTCGGCTCCCCTATTGCCGATGCAATCAAGCTTAAACCATCCTCCGTGTAAGCAGCAATAGGAACCTCATGAATCTTAACCCAAACTTGGACCTTTTTTACTTCCTTCTTCTCAAGTTTAACCGATGGAGACCAAACCTCCAAGAACAACGGCTGTGACCGAATAATCCACGGACCCTCATTAAGTGCATTCATCATACCCGCTTGATCACCAAACTTAAAAAAGAAGAAACCATTCGCGTTCATCATTGATTTTTGCAACCCAAATCTTTTCCAATTATTCCTAACAAAGTAATCTACAACTGGATATGCTACCCTATCCCCCAAAAAATAACCATACAACGTGTTTGCCATTTTGTCTTTCACTACTCTGATTGAATCCCTAGGTAACACCACATCACAACCATCATGCTTCTCAACAGTGGCCAGTTTCCGAAAATTTACCTTCCTCAAGCTTTCTGCCAAGACCGATTCCACATACGACAAAGGTTTGGTTATATTTCCAGCATCCGGATGATTATTAGCGTCCTTTACTTGATGTTCCTCAGACCTCTTCTCATCCGAATTGTCATTCTTCAAACTGTCTTCCACATTATCCTGCATACTCCCACCAGCATCCATAATATTATCTAAAGCCTCCAAGTCCGGTGAAGATTCCTTGACAACATTGTCCACAGGAACCGGAACATATATCTTCTCAAGCTCATCGATAACATTAATCAACCTTGGTTTAGAATTTTTCTTGAAAATCCCCCTCCTGGCTATCTTCGGATTGCCTTCGATATTCAGACCACGGCTACCACCACCCTTAGAGGAGAGTGGTGGCTTACCATGATCAACTTGCACATCATACTTCTTACGAGTATCCATACAAAAAGATTACCTCTCTCAAAAACCACGTAAATCAAAACACCATGCAAGACAAGAAGCCTAAAAACGAACAACCAGCAGCGGAAACTAATAGAAAAAGCAAAACCCTAATCTAGCAACCCTACCCCATGAACCCTCCGAAACATATAGTAAACCTGGTGAATCAAGTTACTGTCTGGCAGTATGACCGACAAACCAAGATCATTATACACTTCATTAGAAAATCACAGAATAATGGCGGCGATTGAAAGAAACAAAACAAGAAAATCTTAGACGTAAATCGATCAAGACTGCTAACGAGTTCGTTATAGAGATTGATAAATCAATCCCTAATCACAGACTGTTATACAGGAAATCATGATGAAGATCTAAGGATTCATAGAGATCAGAAATCGCCTGGCTAGAGAGAGAGAGAGAATTAGGGTTTTTTTAGTCTAGTTGTTCTTACGTTATGGTGTTTTAAGGCATATAAACTCCATATCATACAACTAAGTAAACTATGTGGCCATAAGGTATAACCTCAGAAGGTTATTCCCTATACAACTATGGCCACAAAATATGCTTGGTCGGATCCTAACGATCGACCAAATGGGTTGGGTTCGAAAGTCTATGCGGTGGTTTAGACCGCTTGACTTACGACCCTAAACAAGCACTAGACTAAAAGTGACGAGTTAAACATGTTAAAACATGTTTAACTAAGTTAGAAAACAGGTTTGATATCAAAACAAAGTGTTTTGATACCCGAAAATAGCTTCGTCGCAAAATATGCATACACACGTATTTTGACCGAAACTTTGACTCGTCACTTCGACTAATCAACGTGGTAATCAGTAGGTATAGTCACAAGGGACTATAACCATTGTGATTACGCTCACGTTGCAAAGTTCAAACGAACTTTGTGTGGACAAAATCATGGTCAAAGAAGAAAGTCAAACACTGTTTGACTTTCATGCTTCAAAAGCATAAAAGCATGAAAGAAGCTTACAAAAGGTCAAAGCAATGAAGATTTGATTCAAATTGCTCAGGTATGAAGTATAAAACTCCAACTTAGAGCAGGTTTTTGAATCAAGTGTGAAGAATGAAATGAGAACCCACTTCTATTTACAGGAAGTTAGGATCAAGGAGATCATTCCATATGTTTAGAAGGTTTAATCTTGACCCTAAACTTGTGGGACATAGTTTTTGATACAATGGGAGCCTAAAACCAGACCATAGCATTGAGAAAGTTGCATAAAAGACCCTCAAGTTCAAACTAGTTGCTGAAAAACAGGTTTTCTGTGAAAACACACCCGTCGTGTCACGCCACGGCACCACCCCTTTGCTGTGGCACGACGCCACCCCTCTATCTGAACCAGAACTTTCACAAACTGGCAAGAATGGTCCCTGCAGCATGTTTAAGCGGACGCGTTTAAACCCCGTTGACCCATTTTCAAGGCTCTACAAGGATGTTAAAGCATAGGGGACTTGAAACATTCTTGAAATTATCTCAGATGTTGGTTCGTTTGGTCGTACGGTTGCGTTATTCGGTTAATTACGACGAAACACGAACGGACGCGAAAAATGATCCAAATTACGCGACAAATGGTATTTTTGAATTCCAATCACTAAAATAAAATATTTTAATGATTACAAAAATTTTTGGATGTCCGGATATGTTCAGAACGTAAGATATGCGTGAAAATGCAAACTTATGCACTTTTTGACACTGTTGATCAAATAAGCGTATTTTCGCATAACGAACCCCTCAAAGCCTATTTCTAAGCTATGTAAAGGATATTTAGGGTATGTTTAGCTTATGATCAAGTTCCAGAATGTTCGTTACAGTACGAATCAGAAGACTTTCGCAGTTTGACGCAAATAGTCCCTGTGATCAAATAAACTTATTTTCGACACACCAAACTATCCAAAACTTATTTCTAAGTTATGTAAAGGATATTTATGGTATGTTAAGCCTATGTCACTTTTCCAGAGTGTTTTTCGCGTTAAACTGATTACGTTTACGTACCAGTTTGCGTATAACTTTCCAGAAAGCGATTTAATGCTTGAAATTGAACTTAAAATCAAAACATGAAATTGTCAAACATAAAAAGCAACACTGAGACCAAAAATACATTGTTTCTTTGATAAAAGATATTGTCCTACATCGTGCGGTGTTTACAGAGCATAAGTGTCACAAATAAATGGTTACATGATAAATTGCCTTTGTTTGCATATAACGAGTGTTAGTGGTTACTATATGTACATATGTTAGGATTACGACAATACAGGCACACATGTCATCCTCAGAGAGTGGGTTGTCAGATGCCCGCGACCCGATGGCAGTCGCCTCAGACGACGAGGTTATGCCCACGCCAGAGATAAATACGTCAGACACTGAGAGTGATCCTGACATGTTGTCCGAGGACGAGGATGACTTCCAGCCGTTCACGCTACCAGACTTTGGCGATGATTTACCCTTGCTGATGGTTTCCCTGACGAGGATCCTTCTATCATCCCTGCTCCAGTTCACAATCACCTCATCATTGGTCACCCCGATGGTGAGCACATCGTGGCTCTGATCCTCGATGCCGTACCTCTTGTGATCATTCCTCCCGAGGCTTGGCCTATCGATGACTTGTTCGAGGGCGATGTCGATTTGTATGTAGACAGACCTCCAGTTGACGCCTAGGGCGATGGGGAGATAGATGAGGATGTTGTAGCTGTCCCACCTCATGCTGTTCCTGCCATGGAGATATCTTCTGACATCAGTTTGCATTCGGTTTCAGACTCCTTTGAGTCTGTGACATCTTCAGCTTTACAGACGACCGGATTGCAGCTTTTTGCTACTGACTCAGACGACGACACCGCTATGTCTGCCGCATTATCACCTGCTCGAGATCCCACACCTCCACATGACCTAGAGCCTGCTCCTGAGCTAGCTCCTATTCCTTTTGGGTCAGCCTGATGTTGCACCTATTGATCTTGAGCCGATTCCTGATCCTGACCATGTTCCGTTTGAATTACCAGATATTGCATCCCTATTCCCGACCCGGCACCTGCACCTGTTGATCTTCCTTTTGCCGAGCCATTTATTCCTCCACCCGCACCCGCTGATGTTGCTCCTCCCCCTCCTGTTGAGTCTGATGTCCATCGCACTGATTTGCCGATTGTTTTCCTTCAGGACATCCTTGCACCCCGTCCAGGGGAAGGTACTTCAGGTCAGCACCTGCGTGATGATCCTTTTGCTACAGCAGCATTTCCCCCGACCTCATAGGCTGCACCGTTTGCTCCCTTCACTTCTTCACTACTGGACAAGCCATTCCGATGGTTCCTACCATACACTATGCCGATTTCAGACCCCTACCATTCCTCACATTATGGAGGCTACGCATGGGATGAGTTGCTCCTGTCACTTCAGCTACAGTTTGAGGTTTTGAGTCGTAGAGTTTTGGAGCTTGAGCTGACACCACGTCCTCCACCCTGTCTCTGTCAGTATGCTTTGATCCTCCACATTCATCACTTTCTCCTTTTGCACTCTCACCTGTTGCTCTTACTCCTTTTCCAGATTTTGATGCTCGTTTCCTTACGGTTGAGCAGCAGATCAGTTACTTGCTTTGACGTGTCTATGAGCTTGAGGAGGAGCTTGCGCATGTGTGCAGCTTGCTTTCCTTCCCTCCACCTCCTCCTCCACCATCGGCATAGTTGGTTTTTGGTTTTATGCAGATTGCATTACTTTTGGTGAGAGAACCACTATTGAGCCGAGATTGTGAAGCCTTTTGGAGGCCACCTTTAGATTATGTGATTTTAGTATATTTAAAGACTTATTGGACATGGGTAGTGTGACCCTATGTCCCTCTTGATGTGATACACTTTGTAAACAATGTAACTGTGGTCGGTAATTAATGAAAGCTCAGTCGTCATGTTCTCACTAAACACTATGTCGATTCATATGTTGTACTAAGCTTATATTGTTGTTTGATTGCTTGCTATAAGGGTTGCCTATATATGTATGTGCATACGACCTTTGGACGACTATTTACTTCCTTTACGAATAAGACCTGACCTATCTGATCTTCTTCTTAGAAGATTTCGCCTCGAAGGAACATCGATACCAACAACCCTCTGCCGACGACAGAGGCGGAATTACAAGAGCGCATCTCACAGGCCATCGCACAGCATGAGGCCCTTCGCACCAAACACAGCGGAGGTACCTCAGGAAATAACCCACCCAACGGAAATGTCTAGTCACTTAAGACACATTACAAAACGTTTGGACATTTCCAAGTGTGCTTTGCTAATGCCTTATGTGAATGATGTTGCTTATGTAGCAGGCTGCACCTACAAGCAGTTCTTGGGCTGCAAGCTCCTGGATTTCGACGACACTGGGGGTGCCGTGGCTTTTGTGCGTTGGGTTGAGAAGACGGATTCTGTTTTGCGATTAAGCAATTGTACCCCAAAGCAACAAGTCACGTACATTACTGGACTATTTCTAGATGGGACTCTGTCATGGTGGAACCTTCAGGTTCAGACGTTTGGCGAGACTGTTGCATATGCTTTGACGTGGGACGAACTAAAAGAGCTGATGCGTAAGAAGTATTGTTCGAGGGCATAAATCCAGAAGTTGGAAACTGAATTTTGGAACTTAAAAATGGAAGGTTCAAAGATAGCTGAGTATGTGCAGAGATTTCATGATTTATCACGAGTTGTTCCATATCTGGTGGAACCAGAGTTTAAGAGGATCAAACGTTTCATCTGGGGATTGTGTTGTCACACCCCGACCACGTAGAACAACCAGTCGTGGCGGAAAACATCGGGGAGTGTTGTAACAGAATCATTGTTTCATAACACATGGAAATTGAAATATTGTTTTATTTTTTTAAAGAGTTACAATGTCTTGACAATCAAAGAAACATAACATAAATAACTAGTCTTGCATCTTTTATTGTTACTAAGGCCCATGTCCGCCTAAGTGTATCTTGATAAATCCTATGCATCATATCCTGAAACACATGTGAAAATAGGTACGTCAGCATAAAAATGCCTGTGAGATACATAGGTTTTGTGAAAACAGGATTCATGACTTATGCTTGAGAAAATGTTTAGTCATGAACCTTTTCAATTTGCTTTGTCTTGTAAATCATTTGAAAAACGATAAGATCAGATGATATGTATAAATAAGAGAATAATGTATGGTTAAATGAATAACCATGTAAAATGAGTTTGTATAAGATAAGTTGTTTGTAAATCAATGTCTTGTGAAAATAAGTTGTTTATGTAAAATGTAATGTGTTAAATATTGAAATGATTTAAGTAACGCTACGACATGAAATACCATACAATCACTTATATATAGGAAGTACCAGCGGCGTATCCACCATGCTTGTATCATATTACACACGCCTCGTTACTTAAATCAGTTACCCAAACAAACCACCAATGTAAGATGTCTATGTTTAAACCAATTGCCAAATGTATTGAATAATATGTCAAAATGTAAATCATGCAATGTATAACCAATGTCGAAAATGTTTATGTGTCAAATGTAAATCATGTAATGTATAACCAATGTCGAAAATGTTTATGTGTCAAATGTAAATCATGTAATGTATAACCAATGTCGAAAATGTTTATGTGTCAAATGTAAATCATGTAATGTGTAACCAAAATGATATGTATGGCTAGTGAAATGCATCAACTAAACCATAGGTAAAATGCACAAAACAAAGTATTGAAGTAAAACTTGGTTTAAATCAAAGTTATGTTTTGTGGAAATGCATGCTTATACTGATACGAACATCTATGCGGTGTTGTGAAAATGCATACATCCAAGCCTTGAGACTGTGGCAATAAACCCTTAAACAACTTAAAGGTTTATCTAAATTATGTATATCGAATTCGGTCATTCCTTTCATCCCCACCTACCCGGGATGTCCGGAACGGGAGTTGTCAATTCCTATGGTACCACTACCTACTAACGAACGGCGTAGCTAATGTTAATGAATGTATTGTTCCATGTAAACAAACCAAATGTCATACCAAAATGTAAGCATGTGATGAAAACAACTGTACTAAGTATGCAACAAATGAGCATACATAGCATGTGATATGATGTGAAACGATGTACTAAGTATGAACTAAATGGACATACATAGCATAAAATGTAATGTAAAACAATGAAATCATGTACTATAAATGTACTAATGAACATAGCAAGTATATGATGTGAAAACATGGAAAGCACGAAAGTAACAAGTAGGCACATGTGTTCCACCCCAAAATGTTTGGAAAACAGTAAAAGAGGGGTCTATGTACTCACTTGAGATTGCTCAGAAGTCCTAAGATAACCACCAAGCAATGCTAGAGATCACGGAATCAAACGACACCTAATATAGGTAACTATGTTAATAAACCGGACCTAAATCAGAGGATTTAGATAGAATGAGGGTTCGTAAACCAAACGAGTGTGGAGACTCGTGTAATATGGTTTAACAAAGCCCACATACTAAATGAAACCTAACCTATGTGACAACTGGCACCAAACCGGTAATTTCCGTACACTTTGATCATTATTTAATGACTACAATTATGTGCTTAATTGTCAGCAATGTCTGATTTCATACTAAACAAGTGAATTCATGCATGTTGTATACTACAAAATATTGCTTTATGCATAAACGAGAGCGTTGCGTCAGAAATACTAGTAAACTCACCGGTAAGACACACTGTGTCAACAGAACTGCAGAAAGCAGTCAGACATTAGAATTGAGGCCTAGGTGTAGGTCCGACAACGAGAATGCATTAAAACCCAAGAGTACATACAAGGGTTTAATATATATACTATACGAAAGCAAAAATAAGCACTAAAAAGCACCCGAAACGCACTTTAAGTGCAGAATTTTAATGAATTCAGCTCTAATCAGCTTTTAGACTTATAAATATTAAGCAGAAATTATGTTTTATTATCCAGAATGCTTCCCCAAGTGTTGGGAACTGAAAGGATAGAAAAAGGTACTTAAAAGACACTAAAAAGTGCGATTTAGCACTTTAACGAACCGGTGTCTGAACGAACAACCAGATTTTACCCGGATAATATTTAATCCCACAAATATTCTGTTATGATTAAAATTTTATTTTAATCAGGTTCGTGTTGAAAAATAAATTAAAACGCTTAAAAACGTTATTTTTCAAGTTTAAGCGCGTACCGTGTGTTCCTACGCGACACAATGCTTACACTGCAAAACGCAGACAACGCAGCAAATCCAGGAATATGCCAGGAATATACCAGGAATATGCCAGGAATATGCCAGGAATATGCCAGGAATATGCCAGGAATATGCCAGGAATATACCAGTAATATGCCAGGAATATGCCAGGAATATGCCAGGAATATACCAGGAATATGCCAGGAATATGCCAGGAATATGCAAGGAATATGTCAGGAATATGCTATATGGAAGGTCTATAAATACCACCATTTCATCACTCCATCTTCACTTCCCTCTCTCCTTCCCTTGTTCTCGGCCCAACCAAGCACCACCGCCACCCTCATTTTCCAACTCATCCATCCATTCCAAGGTGATATTGAGGAGAAAGAAGGCCACTAACGAAGCTCGGTGCAAGCGGATCTTGAAGGACCTTCTTCATTTGCTTTTATCCACCTCTTTTGTCCTCTTGAACTCCCCTAGACTTGTGCTAGTAGTAAGTGCTTATAAACATCTTCTTGTTCTCGTTTATGATGGTTAATAGATGATTTAATGGCTAAAAATCATAAACACTAAAGATCACCAACTAAAAGTCTTGTAAAATGATGAACTTAATGGATAAAAGGAAAGTAATGGTGTAAAACTTGTTAAACTTGTTTTGTGATGATTATTTTGTGTTGTTTAATGCTAGTAGTAGTTCGGATCGTCATCTAACCCGGCTAGGTTATGTTCATAGAGCATGGACTAGTGTATGTTAAAGTATAAAAAGGGCAAGATGATGAACACTACTACATAATAACATGAACTTGCGTAAAAGGAATTTTTCTTGTAAAATGAAGTTCTAAACTAGTAGATCTAAAGATCTACAAGTGGTATTTTCGAAAAACCAACTATAAGACGAAACCATGTTTTAAAACCGGATCTTTCATGAAATAGAGGTATTTTTGTGAACAAACAAGTGTGTGGACACTAGTGTAACAAAAGTTTTAACAAAGAAATAATTTTCTCAAAAACCGACTAGAAGTTGTAAAACTTCATATTCTTTAAAATAAGATTTCCAAGAAACCGACTTTATTTTTAGAGATGGAAAAACCTACTAAATGTGTTGAAGAGTTACTACATAATTTTACACAACTTGCAAGTTCATGTGTATGCGATTTGTGTTTATTTTGACTAGTTTGATATTTGAAGATGGTATTTTGATGATGGAAAAATTGATTGGTTGATTTTTAAAAGAAATTGATACGCTAGTAAGCGTGGCCACCTCCAGTTACAGAGGAAACTCTGGCGAAATTTTTCCAGAAAATAACACTTACAATATTTTTGGTGACAAGTGTTATGAATATATTTTTGACTTGTTTTCCAAACAAACTTCGCCATGATTTTTGTTACAAAATTTCCAAACATCGGAGGTGGATTTTCATAAAAAAAAACTTGTTAAATATATATTTAGAATATATATTTATCGCTTGTGTGATTATGTGATTATTTTGTGAACTAGGTATATATTATTTTTAGAGTAAAAATAATATGACTTGGAGATACTCGTAACGAGTAAAAATACAAAAATACACATACAACATACAAGATACATAATTCGGGTACAAAGTGCAAAATACAAAAAGCTTATATTTATTTTTGAGAAAATAATATAAGTAAGACATTTAGTTAAAAATATAAAATATTTTTAACACAAGAAAATATACACAAAAGAGAGTGACTGTACTTGTGCGACGCAAGTCTAGTGACTAACGTTAAGAAAACGCGTATAGGTTACGACGTTAATTAAGCAAATCCGGTGAAGTTTACGACGCAAGGAACACAAAGTTGTGAGTTCATGCTCCCCCTTTTCTCTTAACTATTTTCAGTTTTATAACTTCGGGGGTGAAATACATGTTACAAATACTTCAATATTTACAAAATGGTATGATATGTACTAAAACGAGAAGTACCCTTGGCGATAACTAGTGCCAAGAATTGATACGAGAAATCGTGTCACGAATAGGGTAACATAAGCACCATTAATCGTGTACATACTTAGACCGCAGAACAAAAGGTTAGATCTAATGGGTTCAGGGCAGCCCCACTCTTGGTGACAACTAGAACCAAGTAGTGTTTTTGTGTCTCAGTCGTGAATCGACTATAGAAAAATGCCTATGGTTTGGTGACTTCCTATGTCGTGTCACATGTTAATGGCTTTGCAACCCATTAACACTTGATACATATGGAAATACTTGATTTATACTTGAATACGTGATTTAACAAATACATACCATGATTTTTATACAAAGTATACAAGCGTTAAAAACGGAAACTGCATGAATTCACACCAACATTATGTTGACGTTTTTCAAAACTTACATGTATTTAAGGTAGCTAGAAGTGGATGTGCGCGCGGTCTTACCCATGCTCGTGGATGTCGCTATTGTTTATCTTTAAATAAAGTTGTAAACTTTTAAGACAATGTTTTATGCGACTTAGCGATGTAAACGCTAAACTTATGTTTTCAAATTATGGTATTTGATGTTTTTACGAGCATATAGCATGTTTACCTTTCGTATGCAATGAGAACCTTTCATGATCATACCTCGTGCTTCCGCCGCAGAAAGGGGTGTGACAGATTGGTATCAGAGCTGCGATTGTAGTGAACCAGGATTCCTTCTCGAGTCTAGTCTACAATCTCTAGGATCCATTCACGAAAACAATTTTCAAAGAGTTTTCATTGCATAAAACGTCCCGCGACATCCACTGTCTGAAACTGTCTACATGAGTCTAGAAAAGACACTACGAGACTTAGAGTGCACTTGAGTAGCACTTGTCGTTGACTAGAAATTACTTGCAATTATGTGTGATAATTAGCATGTACTAGAAGTAGAATGTCACAAGTATACGTGACTTTATCTGAAAGCAATGGCCCATCTGAAGGAAGAAATATGAGGATGAAACGAACTGTGCGGACTGTGCAAGGAGTTACGTAATTATGGATGCATACATAATTATGGAATTCAGTGCACAAAAATCACAGCAAGTCTTGTCACGTATAGACTCCCTCAGTGCAAGCCTACTAAGTACTCTGCTAGAGTAATAATTGTTTGATGTCACTTATGTGGTATATATACCTGTGAATGTATATGCTACTACTGTCTAGTATGACGATATCAAACAAATGCCTAAACCTATTGGGTTGTGTTCGTCAGAACATGGCACCCAGAAGAGCTATGAACGCTCGTGACCAACCTCCTCCTCCCCCACTGCCAAGAACTGCTGAAGAGCTGAACGCCCTACTGGAAGAAAGGATCTCTGCTGCTATCGCCCAGTACGAGGCGAACCGTACTCAAGACAGTGGAGGACCAAGCAACGCTAGGCGTAATGGGAATGGAGATTCGTCTGGAGGCAATGCAGCTCAAGGCTGTACTTTCAAGCAGTTCCTCGACTGCAAGCCGATGAACTATGATGGCACAGGAGGTGCAGTAGCATTTGTGCGCTGGACGGAGAAGACTGAAGCTACTATCCGCATGAGCAAGTGTACCGCGGATCAACAAGTCACCTTTGCTACTGGGTTGTTTGTCGATGAAGCTCTGACTTGGTGGAACCTGCAAGTCCAAACTTTGGGTGATGATGCTGCTTATGGCTTAACTTGGGAGGAACTGAAGGAAAGAATGAGAGAGAAGTACTGCTCTCGTGCTGAACTCCAAAGGCTGGAAACGGAGTTCTGGCACTTGACCATGGAAGGTGCCGACATTAATGGTTACACTCGAAGGTTCCACGATCTGTCTAGAGTACTTCCCTACATGGTGACTCCCGAATTCAAGCGCGTTGAACGCTACATTTGGGGACTGGCCTCAGAGTTTCGTGGCATGGTGACGTCGGCCAAACCACAAACAATCACCGAGGCTGTAACTCTGGCTGTCAGCCTTACTGAAGATTGTGTTCGAATGAAGAAGCTATCACTAAACCCAACAGAAAATGTCGAGACGCATGCTGAGTCATCTGGCGACAAGAAAAGGAAACATGCAAACTTGAATCAAGCAACTCGCAACAACAAGAGTTCCAACAAGAAGCGTGACCCCAACCCGCCTCAAGGGGCGAAATCTCTTGCAGCCATGAAAGACGCTCCAGCAAAGGGATACCTGGGCACCTTGACCAAATGCCATCGGTGTAAACGCCATCACGAGGGAGCTTGTCGCATCTCAAAGTGTGATAAGTGTGGAAAGTTGGGTCACCGCACTGAAGACTGTTGGAGTAAGAGGAACGGGAATGGAAATCGTAATGGGGCTGATAATAGGAACAATGGTGGAAATGGAAATGGTGCTGGTAACGGGAATGGGCGAAACCAAGGATGCTTCAGATGTGGAAGCAAAGATCATATCATGAAGGATTGCCCAGAAGGAAACAATGCTCAGGCTAGAGCATTTGTGATTGGAGCAAAGAACGCACGCGAGGACCCTAATGTGGTCACCGGTACGTTTCTCATTAACAATCACTTTGCATCCATATTATTTGACACTGGCGCCGATTATAGCTTCATGTCTGTGGAATTTAAATGTATACTCGGAATAGAATCTAGTAGATTAGAAATTCCTTATTCCATAGAACTAGCCAATGGTAAACTTGTTGAATCGGGCGAAGTTGTTAGAGGCTGCACGCTAGAACTTGGTGAGCGAAAATTTAGCATCGACCTCTTACCTATCCAATTAGGTAGCTTCGATGTAGTAGTCGGCATGGACTGGTTATCCAAGAACAAAGCTGAAGTCATTTGTCATGAGAAAACCATTCGCATCCCTTTGGCGAATGATGAAACTCTCATCGTACATGGAGAAAGACGAAACGCGCCTCTACGAATCATCAGTTGTATGAAGGCATAGAAGTGCTTAAGGAAAGGATGTGTTGCTTTCCTAGCACACGTTGTAGATAAGAAGGCTGTGGAGCCAAAACTCGAAGACATTCCTGTGGTGAAGGAATTTCCTGATGTGTTCCCTGAAGATCTGCCAGGACTACCTCCGCAACGACAAGTCGAATTCCATATAGACTTGGTTCCGGGAGCTACTCCTGTAGCCAAGGCACCCTATCGACTTGCGCCATCCGAAATGCAAGAATTATCTACACAGCTTCAGGAGTTGTTGGATAAAGGATTCATAAGGCCAAGCTTCTCACCCTGGGGAGCTCCAGTATTATTCGTGAAGAAGAAGAATGGATCATTGCGGATGTGTATCGATTACAGGGAACTAAACAAGCTCACGATCAAGAATCAGTATCCGCTACCGAGGATTGATGACTTATTTGATCAACTGCAAGGATCAAGCTACTATTCCAAGATTGACCTTCGATCTGGATACCATCAGCTGAGAATACAAGATGAAAGCGTGCCAAAGACTGCATTCAGAACACGCTATGGGCACTACGAATTTCTTGTGATGCCATTTGGATTGACGAACGCGCCAGCGGTCTTTATGGATCTGATGAACCGCGTATGTAAACCATATCTCGATAAATTCGTGATTGTATTTATCGATGATATCCTGGTTTACTCGCGAACGAAAGAAGAGCATGAGCAACATCTCAGAACCATCTTGGAACTACTGAAGAAAGAGAAACTTTATGCAAAGTTCTCGAAATGCGAATTCTGGATTCGCGAAGTACAATTTCTTGGTCACGTGGTGAATGAGAAGGGCATTCATGTAGACCCGTCCAAGATTGAAGCGATAAAGAATTGGGAAGCTCCCAAGACCCCAACCGAAGTTCGACAATTTTTGGGCTTAGAGGGCTATTATCGGCGATTCATCGAGAATTTCTCAAAGATAGCTCAACCGCTAACGACCCTTACACAGAAAGACAAGAAATACGACTGGGGACACAAACAGGAAGAAGCCTTTCAACTACTTAAAAACAAGCTATGCGATGCACCAATATTATCATTACCCGAAGGCACGGAAGACTTCGTGGTATACTGCGACGCCTCACGACAAGGCTTGGGTTGCGTGCTCATGCAACGCCAAAAAGTCATCGCTTATGCTTCAAGACAACTGAAGGTTCACGAGAGAAATTATACCACTCACGACCTGGAGCTGGGCGCAGTGGTATTCGCCTTGAAGATTTGGCGACATTATTTATATGGTGCTCGATGTACAATCTTCACAGATCACAAAAGCTTACAAAACATATTTGATCAGAAGGAATTGAATATGCGCCAGCGACGTTGGGTCGAGCTGCTGAACGATTATGACTGTGAGATTAAGTACCATCCTGGAAAGGCAAACGTTGTAGCGGACGCGTTGAGCCGAAAGGAAAGAGTTAAGACCCTACGGGTTCGAGCATTGGAAATGACTATCCGATCGAACCTCACTTCACGTATTTGTGACGCACAACAAGAAGCCCTTAAGGTGGAAAATCGCAAAGCTGAATACCTCCGGGGTGCATTGAAGTACATGGCGCCAAATGAAGAGGGAGCCTTATACTTTAAAAAGCGCATTTGGGTTCCGCTCTATGGTGGCCTACGAGAAGTCATCCTTGATGAAGCGCACAAGTCAAGATACTCGATCCACCTAGGGTCGGACAAGATGTATCAAGACTTGAAAAAAATATTATTGGTGGCCGAGACTCAAGAGCGACGTTGCTGTTTATGTTGGAAAATGCCTAACCTGTGCCAAGGTTAAGGCAGAATATCAGAAACCGTCCGGCCTATTACAACAACCAGAGATTCCCGTGTGGAAGTGGGAACAAATCTCGATGGACTTCATAACAAAATTACCCAGGACCCCGAGAGGGCACGATATGATATGGGTAATAGTTGATCGATTGACGAAGTCTGCGCATTTCCTACCAATCCGAGAGAAGGATAGCACTGGAAAGCTTGCAGAGATATACTTAAGGGAAATTGTGGCACGACATGGAGTGCCAATCTCAATCATTTCAGACAGAGATGGACGCTTTGTCTCAAGAATCTGGCAATCATTTCAGGAAGCCTTTGGATCTCAGTTAGATCTGAGCACGGCATTCCATCCGCAAACAGACGGCCAGAGCGAACGGACTATACAAACGTTAGAAGATATGCTTCGCACATGTGTCATGGATCTAGGCGGCAGCTGGGATACTCATCTACCTTTAGTTGAGTTTTCCTACAATAACAGTTATCATACGAGCATAAAGGCCGCGCCGTTCGAAGCTCTGTATGGCCGCAAGTGCCGATCGCCCCTATGTTGGGCAGACGCTGGTGACAAACGTATGGTTGGTCCTGAACTAGTACAAGAAACAACCGACAAGATTGCGCAGATCCGAGAGCGCATTAAGGCGGCTCGAGATCGACAAAAGAGCTACGCTGATCCGAAAAGAAAATCGGTAGAATTCAAGGTGGGAGACAAAGTGTTGTTAAAAGTCTCACCATGGAAGGGCGTAGTCAGATTTGGAAAGCGTGGAAAGCTAAATCCACGATACATCGGACCATTCAGAATATTGAAAAGAATTGGTACCGTGGCATACAAATTGGAGTTACCGGAAGAACTTAATGGAGTACATGATACGTTTCATGTATCCAACCTGAAGAAGAGTCCAACACAAGAAAGCGTGATCATCCCGATGGATAAAGTGCATATTGATGAAGCCCTCCGATTTACAGAACAACCCGTTGAGGTTACCGACTGGAAAGTCAACAACACCAGGAGGAGCAGCGTAAAACTTGTCAAGGTACGTTGGAGCTCTAAGCACGGACCCGAGTACACATGGGAACGTGAAGACCAGTTCAAGAAAAAGTATTCCCACCTATTCAAGAAGACTCCAGCGAGAGTTAG
This sequence comes from Helianthus tuberosus, assembly GCA_030545235.1. Classification (NCBI taxonomy): domain Eukaryota; kingdom Viridiplantae; phylum Streptophyta; class Magnoliopsida; order Asterales; family Asteraceae; genus Helianthus; species Helianthus tuberosus. The sequence goes on along the minus strand of CM060366.1, from coordinate 134,621,882 downwards.
TTCAGCCTGAATTTCGGGACGAAATTCTTTTAACGGGGGGAGACTGTGACAACTGGCACCAAACCGGTAATTTCCGTACACTTTGATCATTATTTAATGACTACAATTATGTGCTTAATTGTCAGCAATGTCTGATTTCATACTAAACAAGTGAATTCATGCATGTTGTATACTACAAAATATTGCTTTATGCATAAACGAGAGCGTTGCGTCAGAAATACTAGTAAACTCACCGGTAAGACACACTGTGTCAACAGAACTGCAGAAAGCAGTCAGACATTAGAATTGAGGCCTAGGTGTAGGTCCGACAACGAGAATGCATTAAAACCCAAGAGTACATACAAGGGTTTAATATATATACTATACGAAAGCAAAAATAAGCACTAAAAAGCACCCGAAACGCACTTTAAGTGCAGAATTTTAATGAATTCAGCTCTAATCAGCTTTTAGACTTATAAATATTAAGCAGAAATTATGTTTTATTATCCAGAATGCTTCCCCAAGTGTTGGGAACTGAAAGGATAGAAAAAGGTACTTAAAAGACACTAAAAAGTGCGATTTAGCACTTTAACGAACCGGTGTCTGAACGAACAACCAGATTTTACCCGGATAATATTTAATCCCACAAATATTCTGTTATGATTAAAATTTTATTTTAATCAGGTTCGTGTTGAAAAATAAATTAAAACGCTTAAAAACGTTATTTTTCAAGTTTAAGCGCGTACCGTGTGTTCCTACGCGACACAATGCTTACACTGCAAAACGCAGACAACGCAGCAAATCCAGGAATATGCCAGGAATATACCAGGAATATGCCAGGAATATGCCAGGAATATACCAGGAATATACCAGGAATATGCCAGGAATATGCCAGGAATATGCCAGGAATATGTCAGGAATATGCTATATGGAAGGTCTATAAATACCACCATTTCATCACTCCATCTTCACTTCCCTCTCTCCCTCCCTTGTTCTCGGCCCAACCAAGCACCACCGCCACCCTCATTTTCCAACTCATCCATCCATTCCAAGGTGATATTGAGGAGTAAGAAGGCCACTAACGAAGCTCGGTGCAAGCGGATCTTGAAGGACCTTCTTCATTTGCTTTTATCCACCTCTTTTGTCCTCTTGAACTCCCATAGCCTTGTGCTAGTAGTAAGTGCTTATAAACATCTTCTTATTCTCGTTTATGATGGTTAATAGATGATTTAATGGCTAAAAATCATAAACACTAAAGATCACCAACTAAAAGTCTTGTAAAATGATGAACTTAATGGATAAAAGGAAAGTAATGGTGTAAAACTTGTTAAACTTGTTTTGTGATGATTATTTTGTGTTGTTTAATGCTAGTAGTAGTTCGGATCATCATCTAACCCGGCTAGGTTATGTTCATAGAGCATGGACTAGTGTATGTTAAAGTATAAAAAGGGCAAGATGATGAACACTACTACATAATAACATGAACTTGCGTAAAAGGAATTTTTCTTGTAAAATGAAGTTCTAAACTAGTAGATCTAAAGATCTACAAGTGGTATTTTCGAAAAACCAACTGTAAGACGAAACCATGTTTTAAAACCGGATCTTTCATGAAATAGAGGTATTTTTGTGAACAAACAAGTGTGTGGACACTAGTGTAACAAAAGTTTTAACAAAGAAATAATTTTCTCAAAAACCGACTAGAAGTTGTAAAACTTCATATTCTTTAAAATAAGATTTCCAAGAAACCGACTTTATTTTTAGAGATGGAAAAACCTACTAAATGTGTTGAAGAGTTACTACATAATTTTACACAACTTGCAAGTTCATGTGTATGCGATTTGTGTTTATTTTGACTAGTTTGATATTTGAAGATGGTATTTTGATGATGGAAAAATTGATTGGTTGATTTTTAAAAGAAATTGATACGCTAGTAAGCGTGGCCACCTCCAGTTACAGAGGAAACTCTGGCGAAATTTTTCCAGAAAATAACACTTACAATATTTTTGGTGACAAGTGTTATGAATATATTTTTGACTTGTTTTCCAAACAAACTTCGCCATGATTTTTGTTACAAAATTTCCAAACATCGGAGGTGGATTTTCATAAAAAAAAACTTGTTAAATATATATTTAGAATATATATTTATCGCTTGTGTGATTATGTGATTATTTTGTGAACTAGGTATATATTATTTTTAGAGTAAAAATAATATGACTTGGAGATACTCGTAACGAGTAAAAATACAAAAATACACATACAACATACAAGATACATAATTCGGGTACAAAGTGCAAAATACAAAAAGCTTATATTTATTTTTGAGAAAATAATATAAGTAAGACATTTAGTTAAAAATATAAAATATTTTTAACACAAGAAAATATACACAAAAGAGAGTGACTGTACTTGTGCGACGCAAGTCTAGTGACTAACGTTAAGAAAACGCGTATAGGTTACGACGTTAATTAAGCAAATCCGGTGAAGTTTACGACGCAAGGAACGCAAAGTTGTGAGTTCATGCTCCCCCTTTTCTCTTAACTGTTTTCAGTTTTATAACTTCGGGGGTGAAATACATGTTACAAATACTTCAATATTTACAAAATGGTATGATATGTACTAAAACGAGAAGTACCCTTGGCGACAACTAGTGCCAAGAATTGATATGAGAAATCGTGTCACGAATAGGGTAACATAAGCACCATTAATCGTGTACATACTTAGACCGCAGAACAAAAGGTTAGATCTAATGGGTTCAGGGCAGCCCCACTCTTGGTGACAACTAGAACCAAGTAGTGTTTTTGTGTCTCAGTCGTGAATCGACTATAGAAAAATGCCTATGGTTTGGTGACTTCCTATGTCGTGTCACATGTTAATGGCTTTGCAACCCATTAACACTTTATACATATGGAAATACTTGATTTATACTTGAATACGTGATTTAACAAATACATACCATGATTTTTATACAAAGTATACAAGCGTTAAAAACGGAAACTGCATGAATTCACACCAACATTATGTTGACGTTTTTCAAAACTTACATGTATTTCAGGTAGCTAGAAGTGGATGTGCGCGCGGTCTTACCCATGCTCGTGGATGTCGCTATTGTTTATCTTTAAATAAAGTTGTAAACTTTTAAGACAATGTTTTATGCGACTTAGCGATGTAAACGCTAAACTTATGTTTTCAAATTATGGTATTTGATGTTTTTACGAGCATATAGCATGTTTACCTTTCGTATGCAATGAGAACCTTTCATGATCACACCTCGTGCTTCCGCCGCAGAAAGGGGTGTGACAACCTAAGTGCTTACGACCCATTACGACCCGTTTAGGTAGCTTATGCTACTTTAACGCGTCGTTCGTGTGAAACGCGTTCGGATCGCCTAACTAGTCCTATGATAAGTAAAATATGCCTTAACATGTCTAATATGGTTGTCAAATCAGTTTAGATGTCAAAAGTTATGTTACATATGTTTAAAATGAATTTTGGCATCAAAGGGGTATTTTGGTAATTTACCTAAGGCATATAAACTACCTATCATACAACTACTTAAACGTCGTGACCATAAGGTATAACCTGGGAAGGTTATTCCCTATATACTATGGTCACCTAATGTGTTTGGTCGGATCCTAATGATCGACCAAATGGGTCGGGTTCGAAGGTATAAGCGATTTATTAGATCGCTTACCCTTACGACCCTAGACAACGTGGTAATCATTAGGCATAGTCACAAGGGACTATAACCATCGTGATTACAAGCATGTTGCGAAGTTCAAACGAACTTCGCATTGACCATAAACTGGTCAATGCAGAAAGTCAAACAAAGTTTGACTTTCGGACTCGAAAAGCAATAAAAGAACGAAGGAACACTTACAAAGGGTCCCCGAATGCTAATCTAGATCAAAATAGCTCAGGTATGAAACAAAGGTTTCAACTTAGAGCACAATTGATCAGATTCTAGTGAGAAATGAAGTTGGGGTATGTGGGTATTTATAGATTTCGGTCCACCGTTAGGATCGTTTCTTAGAGAAGAGGGAAAGATCTAGCCCGTACACTTGTCGTAATGTTGTGGTTACTGAATTTGGCCACCATAAGAGTTTAACATGTGGCACTTGACCTTTGGAGAGTGTTAGGGGCTGCTAACTTGTGTTAAAAATGGCTTTTTCTGATCAGAAGGGGCCTAGCGTGACGCTAGGGGGGCTAGGCGTCGCGCTAGGGTTCCCCTGATCAGCAAACACTTTCAAATGCTCACCTTTCAGTCCCCGTTGCGTATTAAGGCCATTTCCGACATGTTTAAGGCTCCTTAAATCATTTTCAAGGCTCCAAAAGGATGCCTAAACATTGTGGACATGAAACATGCTAAAAAATATGCCGGTTGTCAGTTCGTTTGGTCGTACGATCGCGATGTTCGGTTAATTACGACGGAATGCGCATAAGCGCGAGAAACGATCTAAATTGCGTGACGAAGGGATTTTTCTTATGCCAAAAACTAAAATAAAATATTTTAGTGCTTTCATAAATTTTTTGGATGTCCAGATGTATTCAGAACGTAAGTTATGCGCGAAAGTGCAAACTTATGCACTTTTTGACGCTTTTAGTCCCTGAATGACCCAAAAGTTTATTTTAGCACACCGAACCTCTCAAAGCCTATTTCTAAGCTATGTAAAGGATAATTATGGTATGTTTAACTTATGGTCATGTTCCGGAATGTCTGTTACAGTTCAAATTGGCATACTTTCATAGTTTGTCAAATTTAGTCCCTGTAAGCGATTTAACTCGATTTTGCCATACCAAAGCCTTCAAAACTTATTTCTAAGTTATGTAAAGGTTATTTAAGGTATTTTAAGCCAATGTCACTATTCCGGAGTGTTTTTTGCATTAAACTGGTTATATTTACGCATCGGTGCGCGTATAACCTTCCAGAAAGCGATTTAGAGTTTGAAGTTGAACAAAAGTTGATATGTGCAAATGATACACATATTTGCGAAATTCCCAAGTATGAAATACAATATTTCATTGGTTTGGTATTTTTTTAATGGTCGCAGTGACCCAGGTGTCACATGTGTCACACCCCGACTCGCAGCGGAAGCGCACGCGAGGTGCAACAGATACATGGTACAAACGTGCTATTTAAAAGGATATTGTAATATATAACACAAGCATCGGTTACAACATTTGATTACACACTAAGTTTTAATGTACAGGCACTAGTATTCCAAAAGTTGTTTGTCCCTTGCTAAGCATGCTTCTATGTATAGTAATATCCGATCAACAAAACTTGAAACCCATTCGTACTCCCCTTTATTCTTCTTTTGTTTTACCTGAAAAGCATGTTAAGTTTGAACGATCAACTACAAATAGTTGGTAAGTTTCACTGTTTTAGTTTGTTTCACAATTTAGTGTGAACCGATTGATTAGGTATGTTTGACATGAAATTATACTAAGCCCACAAGTGAAACCTTGACTATTCACAAGTGTCGTGTCCCACAATTGACACCTCAGCACTTTACCACCCCAAGTAGCTATGTCTAACACCACATAGCGTGTTCACATAAAGTGCATAGACATGTGCAATTGCAGTAGAACCCATGGCATTCGTGCCAGCTCAATTGGGTTTGTTAAACCAATAGTACTATTCACACATCCACCGGCATATAGTTGATCACTCGTGTTTGTGGGGACTTTTCGTGTGTTAGTATAACTTAGATAATTCATATCACAACATGTATGTATGTACAAGTATGTATGTATGTAACATGCATTTCACGCCAAGTTAAACAGTAAAATAGTTTGAAAGTGGGGTAGTGAAAACTTATGTAGGATCGAGAATCGATCTAAACGAGTCTATCAGAAGAGTTCTAATCCATATCAAAGGCGGAATTCAATGATACAGACATGATTACAGCTTGATTCACTCTTTAATTGTCTTGTTTATTGATTTGAAAGCGTTACAGGTCAAATGACACTTCAGCAACACTTCGGCTCTGGAATCTGGAACTGTTACAAACGAATTGGCAGCCCAGGTATTTATAGAGTGGCCATTCCGCACGAGATGGTCAAGTTTCATTTCGTACGAAATGGATAAAGTCCATTTCGCACAAAATGGCCTCTTCCATTTCGTGTGAAATGGTCCAACACATCCAATTTCCTCTAAACTAGCCTACCGAGCTCCATTCTATCCAATCTAGACACAAGAATCGATACAAGACGAAGTTGACAGACATATGCACCAACAGACTCCCCGTTGGATGTTGACGAAGTCTTCGGTGTCGAGTCTTCTCAATGACATGTCTTCAGTCTTGATCAGTCGAGCTCTCTTCCAATGTATCTGACAGTGTAAGCATTCTTTGATCTCTTTCTCCTTTCCAGTAACACAACCTGGCTTTTTACCATTCAAGCTCTCCCTTGAATGTTGATCTAATCTTCAATCTCCTCTTTTCTACACAGTTTCAGAATCGCAACCTAGCTCTTGAGCTTTCTAATTTTCTTGATCAGAAACTGGCTCTACAGTCTTCAGACTCCCCTTAGCTAGCAGACTCCCCCTTAAGTTGTTCCGGGATCGCAATCTGACTTAGCTTTCCACAGGTTCAGGTCGTCTCCTGGCTCTCCGTAGCAACAGGATCAGGAACCTGGCTCAAATTTGCACATCTTCAGGAGTCGAAGCCTGGCTAACCTGCACAAACTCTACCTCAAAATAAATTTCACAAATTTAACCATTTGACAAATTTATATATCACTTGCAGGTATCGTTCAAAATGATTTAATATTTAAAATCTTTGATGACCACTTGAAAGAATATCATTTTTTTTTCAAACAAACTTTCCCAAACCTGTTGTTCATCATGTATAACACTCGGAATTTTGAAAATCAGCTCTTCAACATCAGTTGTCGAAAATCTTTTTGTATTTTTTCAAAAATTTATGCTAAAAACACTCCGAAAATCTTTTTGGATTTTGTTTTTAATGAACTGCAGTAAAGAAATATTTACAAACAATATTTTTGCGAGTTTGCGTAAGAGGATCATATCAGTTTATGTGACAAATCACTAACACCGTTAAGCTTTAAACATTTTAAGTTCTAAACGATTTACTTACTTTGTCAGTATACTGATCCACTTAAATTTTCACACAAAGTTCAACTGTTTTGAGATATGAGATTAGTGTTTTAAGAACTTCAACTTATTCGCGTGTCCCACCTCAGAATATACTCCCGTATCCAGACTCCTATAGGTGAATGTACACTAATAATATCTGTAAAGGGTTAAATGCGAGACCATGAGAGCTCAGGCTATTGCTTCCGCAAAATCAGAGAGATGATGGTTCGACTTTAGGTGGGTTCCCTTTAGAGAATCTTTTCTTCAACAGCACATGATTAGATTTTTTCAATGTTTCATCATTTTTTATTCTAAGGGTGTGCTTTATGATTAAAGCAATGCAAAGCATTATACGAGGACTAGGCTATTGCTCCCGCAAAATCAGAAGTCCAGGTATAATACCCCAGATATCATCACGCACAAAGACCTAGTATGTCAGAAATAGAAAGCCCTTCAAACAAGATTTCAGGGGTTACCTATATATCCGAGAGATGTTCCTCACGAAATAAGAAAGTTTGATATTTAGGTTTATATCTCGACAACAATCTACTAAGTGTGTAAAAACCTACTGGCATATCATCAGTGAGACCGTTTATCACATTTGACTTTCCAATTCTTTAGCATTCTGTGATTGTCCATTGATGTACTATCATTTCCTCTTTTTCACAACAAAACTCGTTTTGAATATTTCAATGTTTTTGGATTTTGAAATTTTATCATGTTTTTGAATTTTCGAAATTTCTAAAATTTTCACTCCCCCTAAAATCAAAAATATGTTTCAATTTTTTATTTTCAAAAATTTTTTTTGAAAACAAACTGTACAAACAAACAGACAAACTGATTCGAATTCCTTCAATTCGCCATCCACTTGGCATAAACAATCAGAACTCCCCCTGACAACAAACTATTTTCCCATTATGATTTCAAAACACTTAAGTTTGTTTTAATCAAAATGGTTTTTCCGGAATTTTTTTTTTTGAAATTACCACTTGTAGGATTGGGGATATGATCATCACTTTGTTCTGTCAATCATTTTGAATAAAAGTTAAATCAAGTTCAACTTAATGACCTTGATTAACCACTTGTCGGTGAAAACCCATTTTTTTCAACCACTTGTAGGTGAAAATATGATAGTTTTGAAATATTTAGAAAAATGCCGATTCCTGCTCCACGATAACCAACTTGTGAGCTCTGGCAAGTCAGGATTTTAAGTAGAAAACGCTGTCACCCAAGCCTGACCAGCCTTGGGTGATTGTGAGTCATCTTTAACTCCCCATCTTTTTGATTTATAAAACTCTTTTGCTCACTTTACCTTCCCATCGACCATCTTCCCAAAAATATATTTCACTTTTTCATTAAACGCCTTTTCAGCATCAAATTCTTCCTTACCAGAGAAGAATTGATCTGAAATCTCAATTTTACCAACCTTTGACTTCAGATTTTCTTTTGACAATGGTGGAAAGTTTTCATCGTTCATTTCTGGAACGGAATTCTCATCATTTTTCACAACAAATGACTCCTCTGACTTTGACGAGTCAGATTCATTGTCAGAACTAGTTTCAGATTTAACAACCCATTTCTGTTTGTTCAAATCGACTTTTCTTTTATAAAAACGTTTCGAACTTTCACCAATTTCGAAAGTCGAATTTTTGAACATTTTGGATTTTTCCATAGGTTGTTCATTTTTATCAACTTTTAGTTAGAAGTAACTTCCTGTTTTGTATAAGTGGACTTTGGGCAATTCCAAGCGATGTGTCCAACTTCTTGGCATTTGAAACAGGTTCTTCTTTCAACCCTTCGTTCAGATTCTTTCAACATATTCTTCTTTCTTTCAGCAAGAAATTCTTTGTTTGTCTGTTTCCAGAATGGTTTCTTCTCTTCTTCATCTGAACTTGTACCTGAAACAAATTTAGTTTTTGGTTTATAAGTTTTCTCATTTTTATGATTTTCTAGAGGAATGAAACCTAAGCCTTTCTTTTTGAAATTACTGTTATGGTTTGGTTACTTTTGAAAACCAGAACCAGAACTGTAACCTTTTTTCTTGTTCAATCTCTATTGAACTCTTGAAGTGTATTTTTTAGGTTTTTCAGCAAGATTTAAATCTTTTATTTCAGAAATATTAATTTCCATTAATTTGAAAACCTGTTTGATCATTTCAGTTTTGACACTTCTTATTGGAAATTCTTCATCAGAAAATAATTTGTCAGAATCATTCAAAGTATATGCTACTTTGAATGTTTTGTCTTTCAAATTATTTTTCGACATCAGAAATTATTTATTGTAGACCCGTTTGACCGGTGAACTCGGACTCTTGTCTGATGAACTCGAACTTTCAGATTTAGACTCCGACTTTGACTCTTCATCCATATCCAACACCTGATCGACCACTTTCTTTAATAACTCAGACTCATGATCAGTGTCAGACGCTGTGAATGTGACGTCAATGTTGTCTGGTAACTCATCAGTGGTTTCAGACTTTAACTTTATATTGACCGCCTTTTTTAATCGTTCCTCATTTGGCTTTCTGGGAGACTAACTTTCCCAGATCGGAGGCGCACACTTGTTATACTTGACACTTTGTTTCTTACCAGTATCCGTATCTTCCATCTTTTTATCTTGAAAAGCTTCAAGACCTACAACAGTAGGATAAACTCTGTCAATCAAATAATCAGAAGATGTATAACTCATCAGTAATCGTCTGATTCTTTCATTCTCAATCTTTTCATGTTCCAAATCCTGCTTCAGCTTTGCACAGTCTTCAATATGCTCATTGATGACCTTCTGCTTTGTCATTAATGTTGAACTCATCATCGTTGAAGCAGCTCCCATTTCTAGGTTTGTCTTGTTCAAATTATCAACCGTTCTGTTCAGCACATCATATGATTCTTTTACATACTTCACATCAAACAACAATTTTTCTTTCAACTCTTCTAGTTCATGATACTTCTTGTCTTTCTCCTCACAATCTTTGCATGGTTTCAAACATTTCAGACAAGGTTTCGTGAGCTCAACAATCTTTTCAACTTGGACAATCTTTTCAACTTCAATAATCTTTTCAACTTCAATAATCTTTTCAACTTCAATAATCTTTTCAACTTCAACAATTTTTTCAACTTCGACGATTTTTTCCACTTCAACTATTTTCTCAATCACCTTTTCAGTAATTGGTTCTTCATCAAATTTTTCTTTTACCTCACACTCTTCATCTTCAACCTTCTCTGTTGAATTTTCTTCAACTTTTGCTTCTTCAGCTTCCAATTATGCCTTTTTCTTCAGCAATTCTTCTTGCTTCCGACTCTCTCTTCATTCTAGCAGCCTTCTTCTCATTCAACGTCTCGATCTTATCTGCAAAAAACAAATTAAAACTGAATGAGTCTAATTTTTTTCTAGCATTATTAATGTACTCTTCCTCATCATCAGTATCTTCATCACTTTCTGATGATCTGAAAATCTTTGTTCTTTTTGGCTTAGATTTAACTGCTTCTTCTTCCAAGATTTGAGCAACAAATGCTGAATCAGCCGGAACGTATTTATCCCAGCTAAATCCCTCTGGCAACCTTTCATCATCTTGATTAACAAGATAAGCTTTCTTCTTTTCATTTTCAATAGCACGAGATGTTGACGGTTGTTGAGCAAGCCGATGATAAATTGATTTTCGATGATAATCGTTGTTTCCAAACGGATCTTTTCTTCCGGTTGCTTCTTTATTTGTACACTCTCGTTTAAAATGCCCATTTTCTCTGCAACGAAAGCTAGTAACCTTTGATTTGTTAAATCCTAACGGAGATGTAGCAACATCACGAAAATCATCTCTTCCGGTGATTTGTTGGAATTTTTCTGCTCTTCTTACAGCACTGGCTAAACACCACTTGATGTCCATCAACTCAAGTTCTTCAGAATCAATCTGGTCATAATCCTCCTTAGTAAGCATTGGATTTCCGATTCTTCCAGCAACTAAGCTTTCATAAGACTCTAAAATTGTAACAAGTGATGCCATGTGTTGCTTAGCCACTTCTGGAGAGAGATTTTGACCATTTTGAATATTCAATGTAACATTGCATTGCAGATTTGTTGAACTCTATCGTTGAGGACTTGGTGTTGTGAAATTCGGATCAAAACTTGAATATGATGACGAAAATCCACCACTCTGAGTTGTAGTGCTAACATTTGTTCCAGACGAACTATCAGCACTGAAAGCAGTTTTAATCTTCGGACTCGGAGTAGTCTCAAATTTGCTTCCTCTGTGGTATAGACTAACATCCTGTTGATCATTTGGATTATTCATGATAGCAGTTTTCTGAACATCCAATTCATGTTCTTCAATCTTCTGAATGAACTTACTCAAATTCATACTTTCAGACTTTCTCATTTGTTTTAAAATCAACAAATGTGTTCCCCATTTGTTCTGTGGTAGTGCATCAGCTAGCTTATCAACCCATTCATCGTCTTCTTTCTTGATCTCCAATCTTCTCATTTCCTGAACAAGATGACAATATCTATCGATAGTCTTCTTAGTCGTCTCATCTTCAAAAGCTACAAACATATCAAATGATTTCTTTAGTAATGCACATTTATTTTTTTTCATATCAGCACTTCCCTTAAACTTTTGAATCAACGTCAACCAAATTGATCTAGCAGTGTCCTCATGTTGAAGCAAAACAAAGATATCTTCTTTTACTGCTTGTTGGAGAATACTAATCATCATTTTCTCACTGGTGTATTTTAACTTCTCAGCCGCTGAATAATCACTTAAAGATTTTTCATTTCCACGGTCATCTATCGGTTTAACGTAATCTTTGTCCAACGAAACCCATGCATCAAACTTATAAGTTTGCACCTATGTTTCAAAACGGTTTTGCCATCCTTTAAAATCCTCGATGTACATAAGCTTTGGAGGCTTTTAAGACGTTCCCGTTTCATTTTCGATTTCAAGAGTTTCGGCAACTGTAATTGGAGCAGCTGGAGCGGTAGCAAACGCGTTGTAAAACTCTTCTTCCATGTTTCGGTAATAAGTTCACAAAAACACAATGTTCAAGAGAAATGACTTTGGTGCGAAATGCCTTTGGTATGAAATGAACTTGAAGCGAAATGACCTTTTGATGCGAAATGACCCTTTTCAAACGAAATAGCACTTTTCAAGCGAAATGAGATACCAATTCGTGCGAAATGAAGATTCTTGGTGGACCTTTCAAATGAAATGGAGTTTTCAAGCGAAATGAAGTTCCAATTCGTACGAAATGGAGTACAATCTGATCAATCCGTGTGAAATGGAGATTCCAAGATGCAATTCGTGCGAAATGATGTTCACAATGTTCAATACGTGCGAAATGAGATACTGATTCACACGAAATGGGCAATTTCATACGAAATGCTACTGATGTCACACAATCGAGCAGATTTTTGTCAAATTGATCAGGTTTTAGGTCGATTTTAGGTCTATTTCTTTCAAGGATTGTTTAAAACAGTATTACGCGTGTTATATGTGAAATTCAATCCATTTTAACCGTACAATCTTGTTTAATTTTGAAAAATGTGACGTAGAATGAGTAGAAGTCAGAAATTTCGGTGAAATCAGGCTGATTTGGTAAGAACTCTTCCTCCTGAGCTCTGATACCACTTGTAGGATCGAGAATCGATCTAAACGAGTCTATCAGAAGAGTTCTAATCCATATCAAAGGCGGAATTCAATGATACATACATGATTACAGCTTGATTCACTCTTTAATTGTCTTGTTTATTGATTTGAAAGCGTTACAGGTCAAATGACACTTCAGCAGCACTTCGGCTCTGGAATCCGGAACTGTTACAAATGAATTGGCAGCCCAGGTATTTATAGAGTGGCCATTTCGCACGAGATGGTCAAGGTTCATTTCGTACGAAATGGACAAAGTCCATTTCACACGAAATGGCCTCTTCCATTTCGTGTGAAATGGTCCAACACATCCAATTTCCTCTAAACTAGCCTACCGAGCTCAATTCTATCCAATCTAGACACAAGACTCGAAACAAGACGAAGTTGACAGACATATGTACCAACAACTTACGTAATAAGTAAGCACAGCAATCACGCGGGGTATATGTGTCAGTGCTCTACTACTTTAGTCCTGGTATTAGTTAGTGTTGGGTTAATTACCGAAAACAGGGTTCCAGTTGGGAATTGTTATAACTTGGGTTCGGATGGGGATATTCATTCGAGAATTGACCTATAGCATAACAGTAGAGTGGTGGGTATTATCTTAGTGTCAGATTTCAGTTTGGATTCCAAGCACCGTTTTGCGTGCCGGTCAAAGTCGCTTGTTTTAGATGTTCGGAGAATGGCATGATCATATGAAATGTACTAATGAGTTATCCATTAGAATTTATTAACTTTATATTAAGGGAGTTCGGTCGTTTGGGGATCCCAGGTTGCCCAATTTTAGGTTTCCGTTTTCGTCGTCGGGTAATTGTCCGAATTGGCGTGTAATGTACCCTAAGTACCCATTTGGTCGTGGAACCGTCCAGAATTACTCTGGTGTTCCACTTAATGCCAGTTTAGTCTTTGGTCACTTCGCGGTTCCGGCAGGTTCGTTATGCGTTTACAACTGCCGGTTTTGTATAAAATAATAAGATTTTTAATTCAAAAAACATTATTACTCAATGTATATATGTTATAAAATTTTGAAAATTTTTATATAAGTTGATAAAAATATATAGAATTCTGGAAAAATATTTTCAGAACTTATGAAATTAATTTATTAATTTTAATAAAATCATGAAAACTGTATTTTAACCGAATAATTTCCGCCCATAATGATCCGACTTTCAAAAATTCCCAAAACTTCACAGAAGTGTACCAACATGTCCAGGAACTTCCTGGAAAATGTTGAGATTTTTTCGTAATTCGGTATACCGCATTTCTGGTTACCGAAACTTCGCAACAATGTGATTTTTGAAACCCAAGTAAAACTCAATAAATGATCCCCAAACTTTTTTAGTATGCTCTCATATTAAACTTAACATCCTTGTAATTTTTGGTGATTTATTGAGCTCGTTTATTATTTTATCCGAAATTATTCCTTTAAAACAGTTAAAAATTCACTAATAATCACCAAAATTTCAGAAAATTCTAAAATTTTAATCGAGTCTTTATTTCACCATATATGATCAGCCTGCAAAATTTCATGTTCATTGAATACCCACGGACCAAGTTATACTATAAACAATTCTGTATCTCTTAGATTCTATTTTCGGAAGTTATACCTAGCGTAATTCGCATTTTGACGCAACCCTTGTGTGTCCAGAAGTGAGGTAAGATTATTTTCAGTACCTATACACCATAAAAAACACAAATATGCAAAAACCCATGTCAATCAAGCCTTTGAACCATTATTTTTCGATTAGTGTTTTATTTGTTCGATTATTGTCGAAAAGTCATGTTTTTGATCCATAGTTCTCAAATTTTCTACCACCCAACATCATGTATGAACTTATCATATGTTTTATGATTATGAACAGGCTTCATGGCCAAAACCCTAAGAATTTGTGGATCAAAACCCATTTTTTTTTGTTAAAATCATGTTTTTATATAAAAAGGACATCAAATAAGCATCATAATTACTATTATACCTTGGGTTATGGTAGAGAATTGTTGTAAAATAGCTGGGACAGAATTTTGAGTGGTTAAGGGTGCTTGATAATTGCTTAGTGTTAAAGAAATGGAAACAAGAAAAGAAGATATATGTGATGTTGGACCATTCTAGGCTTTCCTAGAATACATTGACTTTTCAAACATGGAAATTTGCAATATTAGGATAAGTGAACCTGATATTTTAATGTATAGGTTCATTATCGGGTCTTAAACGCGCCGCGGGTGCGTCAAATGGGCTCTTTTTCGAGCGGTTTTCGCTCGTTTCTTAATGGTTTTGAAAACCGCACCCACCGACAACGAAACCTGAACACTTTGATATTTTGACTTAGATAAACTTACATTTATGTTAAATAAGTGTCTTTAGGCTTGACTGACTGTTCGTTGCATGTTTGGTCGTTTCCGGTTGCGTTAAAATCAAAGGTGTTCCGCTAACCGTAAGCTGCTTTGTTTAACGTGCCAACTACCTGTTAAGGCCTCAAATCTTACGTTATGGTCTAAATATCATATTCAAGTGTTTTCGTGCCCTTAGAATCGTCTACAGCACTATCGTTTGTATCAAATTCGGTATTATACGATTTGCGGACTGTTAAACGGAAAGCCTCCGTTTAACTTGTTTTCAGCACACTAAGGCATCAATTTCGCACTGTCAGGTACTATTATTCATATGTTAACGTACCCTCAGATTCATCCGAGTTATGTTTGTTATCGTTTCGTGAATCGTGTAAGTTGAACGCACAATTATTGTTTCAGACACAATTAGGGTTTACCTGGTTTTGCCTTGGTTGTCACATTCTCCCCCGGTTAAGAAATTTCGTCCTCGAAATTCGATGTATCTAGTTGGGGAAGAGGTTCGGGTATTTCCTGCGGATTTATCCTTCCGCTCCCACGTGTATTCAGGCCCTCGTTGCGAGTTCCACCGGACTTTCACCAACGAGATTTTGTTATGACGTAGTTGTTTGGACTTCCCGTCTTTGATTTCTGCCGGTTCCTCCACAAAGTGGAGTTTGCCATCAACGTGCACATCTTCTAATCGTATAATAGCTGCTTCATCCGTGAGACATTTCTTTAAGTTGGATACGTGGAAGACATCGTGAATGGTACTCAGTTCAATTGGTAATTTCAGCCGGTACGCTACAGGTCCAATCTTGGCAATAATTTCGTAGGACCTAATGTATCTTGGAGCCAACTTTCCTGTCTTGCCAACCCTTATCACTCCTTTCCACGGTGACACTTTTAACAGTACTTTGTCACCTACTTCAAACGACAATGGTTTCCGGCGAACATCGGCATAACTTTTCTATCGATCCCGTGCCGCTTTCAGTCTAGTTTGAATCTTATGAACCTTGTCTGTCATTTCTTGAATTAGTTCAGATCCCGTGAGTTGAGTATCACCCACTTCAGCCCAACAAAGTGGCGATCTCCACTTCCGGCCATATAGTGCTTCATACGGTGCAGCTTGTATGCTACTATGATAGTTGTTATTGTAAGAGAATTCAATGAGGGGAAGATGCTTATCCCAACTTCCTCCAAAGTCTAGGGCACAAGCACGAAGCAGATCCTCCAATGTTTGAATAGTTCGTTCCGATTGGCCATCAGTTTGGGGATGGTAAGCCGTATTCAGGTCTATTCTAGACCCCAAAGCTTCTTGTATTTGCTGCCAATAGTGTGAAGTGAAATGACTATCACGGTCTAAAATGTTTGCAACCGATACCCCGTGTCTAGCCACAATTTCATTCGTGTAGATCTCGACCAATTTCTCGGTGTTGTAGGTAGTACGAATCGGAATAAAGTGTGCCGATTTGGTTAGGCTATCTACTACTACCCAAATCGCATCATGACCTCGGGGGGGGGGGGGTTGAAGGTGGGTCACGAAGTCCATCGTGATTTGCTCCCATTTCCATTGAGGTATTTCGGGTTGCTGTAACATTCCCGAGGGTTTCTGGTATTCTGCCTTGACTCGGGCACAGGTCAAGCATTTGCTCACGTACTCTGCAACGTCCTTTTTCATGCCCAGCCACCAATAAAATTCCTTGAGGTCGTGGTACATCTTGTCTGTACCAGGGTGAATAGAGTACTTAGATTTGTGAGCCTCATCCATAACTAGTTGACGTAGGTCATGGAGAGTAGGAATCCATATCCTATTCTTGAAGTACATTACTTCATCAGTTTTCTTCTCAAAGTTCTTCTCATTCCCGTGCAATTCTTCCTTTTCTATTTGACCTCCCGGTAAGGCTTCCATCTACGCAGCACGAATCTATTCCTTGAGACTTGTTTGGACAAGCATCCCTATGGCTCGTACTCTAAGCGGTTTCACCCTATCCTTTCTGCTCAAGGCATCAGCTACTACATTTGCCTTGCCAGGGTGATACTTAATTTCGCAATCATAATCATTTAACAGTTCCACCCATCGCCGCTGCCTCATGTTCAGTTCTTTCTGGTCAAATATGTGCTGGAGGCTTTTATGATACGTGTAAACCGTGCACTTTGTACCGTATAAGTAGTGTCTCCAAATATTAAGTGCAAAAATCACTGCTCCAAGCTCTAAGTCATGCATTGTATGGTTCTTTTCATGAACTTTCAATTGTCGTGAAGCGTATGCTATTACCTTGTTCCTTTGCATCAGTACGCATCCTAGACCTCGTCGTGAAGCATCACAATATACGACGAAATCCACGTTTCCCTCTAGAAGTGTTAGAATTGGGGCTTCACACAGTTTTTGTTTTAGCAATTGGGAAGCCGTTTCTTGTTCTTCACCCCAGTCGTATCTTCAATCTTTTTGAGTGAGCGTGGTCAAGGGTTGTGAGATGCAGGAAAAGTTTTCAATGAAGCGACGGTAATATCCTGCCAATCCCAAGAATTGGCGGATTTCCTTGGGGGACTTAGGTGCTTGTCAATTCTTAATGGCTTCGATCTTCTTGGGGTCAACACGAATTCCTTGTTGATCCACCACATGACCTAAGAATTGCACTGCTTGTAACCAAAAATCACATTTGGATAGCTTGGCATACAACTTCTCCTGTCTCAATACCTCCAGAATTGTACATAAATGGCTCTCATGCTCCTTTTTACTTTTTGAATATATCAGGATATCGTCAATAAAGACTATGATGAATTTATCCAGGTGTGGTTTACAAACCCGGTTCCTGAGGTCCATAAATACGGCAGGTGCGTTGGTTAGCCCAAAAGGCATAACCAGGAATTCGTAATGGCCGTACCTAGTTTGAAAAGTTGTTTTCTGGATATCTTCCTCTTGAACTTTTACCTGGTGATACCCCAATCTGAGATCAATTTTCGAAAAGTAACAGGCTCATTGTAACTGATCAAATAAATCATCAATCCGTGGAAGCGGATATCGATTCTTGATTGTGATTTTGTTCAGCTCCCTATAGTCTATACACATGCTAAAGCTCCTGTCCTTCTTTTTGACAAACAATACTGGCGTTCCCCAAGGGGAATAGCTAGGACGAATAAAGCCTTTGTCTAGTAGTTCCTATAGTTGAGTGGATAACTCTTGCATCTCGGAAGGCGCAAGGCGATAAGGCACCTTGGCGATCGGAGCTGTTCCCGGAATTAAGTCGATACGGAATTTGACTTGTCGGTCGGGTGGTAATCCGGGTAGTTCTTCAGAAAAAATCATTGGGGTAATCACGTACAACTTGAATGTCTTCAATGCGTCTTTCCTTTGGTTCCACTGCTGCCACATTTGCCATATACATAGCGCATCCCTGTCGTAGGCACTTCAACATTTTTAGGTGAGATATAAGGGGTAACATAGCACCAGATTTTTCTCCTTTAACCATCATCACTTCATTATTAGGGAAATGAATCTAACAATCTTCTGTTCACAGACAATTTCCGCCTTGTACTTGGACAACTAGTGCATTCCTACTACTATATCAAAGCTTCCAAGTTCTACATGTAGAAGGTCAATGAGGAATTGGTGGTCGTGAAGGGTTAAGGGACAGTCGTGGATAATTTGGTAACTAGTTATAGGTTTACCGTTAGCGAGTTCTATAGAATATGGATGTGTCAGCTCACTAGCCGGCATATTTAATAATGGTAGGAAGTTAATAGAAACAAAGCTCTTATCTGCACCAGTATCAAATAACACAGAAGCATACTGGTCAGAGACAAGGAAGGTACCTTTCACTACATTAGGATCTTGTCGTGCGTCACCAGATCCTATAACGAATACGTGCCCTCGAGCTGGGTTGGAAGTTGAAGCTTGCCCTTGGTTTGTCTTTCATGTGGGTCCTTGGTTCGGTTTTGGGCAAGTTCCTTTAAAGTGTTCCGTACTTCCACACTCATAGCAAGTACGGGGATAGGTTAGTTGTGGGTTTTGTTGAGGGGTCGTTGTTGATTTGTTTGGGATCGGGTGGTTTGGGAACGAGTAGGTTGGGTAGGGCGGTTTGTTGGTTCAGCAGGTGTTCTGCAGTTACGGGCGTAGTGGCCCACTTTCTGACACTTATTGCAGGTTACGGTTCCGCACTCGCCCAGGTGATGGTAACCACATTCATTACATTTTCGCCATGGTCCTTTATAATTATCCGGTCTCGGATCTGAGGTAGTAATTGCATAATTTTGGTTGTTCGACCGAATACGCTTATGTGGTTGTGATCCCTGTGGTTAATAGTCATAGTCGGTTCTTTTGGCACCCGATGACTCTCCTGGCATCTTCAATATATTCCTCCTTACCATATCAAAAGTAATCGTGCCAGACCTCGACACAACGCTTTCCATTGTTAAGTGTTCTACTGAGTTTACAATGCTTCGGACTTCTGGGGCCAATCCCCATATATAACGTTCTATTCGCTTTGATTCGGGTCTGACCATATCTGGTAACAAACGAGAAAGGGTGTTAAAACGGTTAGTGTAGCCCACATGATCTACTCCTTGCATTTGCAGGTTCCAAAATTCATGTTCCAGTTTTTGTATTTCATTTTTCGGACAAAAGTGGGTCATCAGAAGTGTTTTAAGTTCATCCCACGTCATATGGGCAATGACTTCCTGTCCCCGGGTCGGAATTATAGTATTCCACCAGTTCAGAGCGTAGTCGATAAACATAGAAGTCACATATTTCACAATACATTCCTCCGGACAATTTGTGATGTTGATAACGACCTGTATCTTCTCGATCCATCGAACAATCCCCGTTGGCCCTTCAGTACCGTTGAACTCTATAGGTTTACCTTCCATGAATTGTTTATATGTGCATCTCTGCACCACATTGCTTTGATTAACCGGAGCCACAGTCGGATTAGGCTGAGGGTTTTGTGCATTTGCGTTAATACCCGCAGTTACTTGAGCCACTATCCTTGGAATAACAGTTTGTAGTTGTTGGGTTATTAGTTGTGCGATGTCTGCCTCTGTGAGGTTATTTGCTCGTTTTGGGGCCATTCTATAACATAAAAATGCGTATATATTGGTATGTATATCAATTATCAAATTGTATTGCATCACAACTGTTAACAATCCCATAAACACACAAACACGTATAAACAACAGTCACTATTATACCTATAAGTGCACGTTTGCATCAAAGTTCAAATATACATTTTGTGTTAGTACTCGTGTTCGCTTCTTGTCCTCTCTCAATGGCGTTCTCAGAATGCCCAAGTACAAGCAGATAAGTTATTATGTTCCGGACCACAATAAATTAT
Source organism: Helianthus tuberosus (assembly GCA_030545235.1). Taxonomy (NCBI): domain Eukaryota; kingdom Viridiplantae; phylum Streptophyta; class Magnoliopsida; order Asterales; family Asteraceae; genus Helianthus; species Helianthus tuberosus. Next base: position 134,601,520 of record CM060366.1, on the reverse strand, counting down.
TTGCCCGACAAGCCCATCCTGGTAATAACCATACTACTTGGTTACTATAGATTCCTGTTGTGGAGAGTCGAACTTATGATTATAGTCTAGGCTCTCTAGGAATACCTAATTCGCTATAACCGATGGCTCTGATACCATCTTCTGTCACACCCTGACTCGCAGCGGAAGCGCACGCGAGGTGCAATAGATACATGGTACAAACGTGCTATTTAAAAGGATATTGTAATACATAACACAAGCATCGGTTACAACATTTGATTACACACTAAGTTTTAATGTACAGGCACTAGTATTCCAAAAGTTGTTTGTCCCTTGCTAAGCATGCTTCTATGTACAGTAATATCCGATCAACAAAACTTGAAACCCATTCGTACTCCCCTTTATTCTTCTTTTGTTTTACCTGAAAAGCATGTTAAGTTTGAACGATCAACTACAAATAGTTGGAAAGTTTCACTGTTTTAGTTTGTTTCACAATTTAGTTTGAACCAATTGATTAGGTATGTTTGACATGAAATTATACTAAGCCCACAAGTGAAACCTTGACTGTTCACAAGTGTCGTGTCCCACAACCGACACCTCAGTACTTTACCACCCCAAGTAGCTATGTCTAACACCACATAGCGTGTTCACAGAATGTGCATGGACATGTGCAATTGCAGTAGAAACCATGGCATTCGTGCCAGCTCAATTGGGTTTGTCAAACCAATAGTACTATTCACACATCCACCGGCATATAGTTGATCACTCGTGTTTGTGGGGACTTTTCGTGTGTTAGTATAACTCAGATAATTCATATCACAACATGTATGTATGTACAAGTATGGTATGTATGTAACATGCATTTCACTCCAAGTAAAAGAGTAAAACAGTTTGAAAGTGGGGTAGTGAAAACTTACGTAATAAGTAAGCACAACAATCACGCGGGGTATATGTGTCAGTGCTCTACTACTTTAGTCCTGGTATTAGTTAGTGTTGGGTTAATTACCGAAAACAGGGTTCCGGTTGGGAATCGTTATAACTTGGGTTTGGATGGGGATATTCATTCGAGAATTGACCTATAGCATAACAGTAGAGTGGTGGGTATTATCTTAGTGTCAGATTTCAGTTTGGCTTCCAGGCACCGTTTTGCGTGCCGGTCAAAATTGCTTGTTTTAGATGTTCGGAGAATGGCATGGTCATATGAAATGTACTAATGAGTTGTCCATTAGAATTTATTAACTTTATATTAAGGGAGTTCGGTCGTTTGGGGATGCCAGGTTGCCCAATTTTAAGTTTCCGTTTTCGTCGTCGGGTAATTGTCCGAATTGGCGTGTAATGTACCCTAAGTACCCATTTGGTCGTGGAACAGTCCAGAATTACTCTGGTGTTCCACTTAATGCCAGTTTAGTCTTTGGTCAGTTCGCGGTTCCGGCAGGTTCGTTATGCGTTTACAACTGCCGGTTTTGTATAAAATAATAAGATTTTTAATTCAGAAAACATTATTACTCAATGTATATATGTTATAAAATTATGAAAATTTTTATATAACTTGATAAAAATATATAAAATTCTGGAAAAATATTTTCAGAACTTATTAAATTAATTTATTAATTTTAATAAAATCATGAAAAACTGTATTTTAACCGAATAATTTGCGCCCATAATGATCCGACTTTCAAAAATTCCCAAAAATTCACAGAAGTGTACCAACATGTTCAGAAACTTCCTGGAAAATTTTGAGATTTTTCGTAATTAGGTATACCGCATTTCCGGCTACCGAAACTTCGCAAAATATGCGATTTTTGAAACCCAAGTAAAACTCAATAAATGATCCCCAAACTTTTTCAGTATGCTCTCCATATTAAACTTAACATCACTGTAATTTTTGGTGATTTATTGAGCTAGTTTAGAGGTGCACAAAATAACCGGTTAATTAACCGTAACCGGTTATTAACCGAAACCGTAACCGGTTAATAACCGATTTAGGAATCACCGGTTAGTGGTTATTTTTAACCGTAGGTTAGTAACCGGTTATAAGTATTTAGTATAGTAACCGGTTATTAACCGGTTTTTTTAACCGATAGACCGGTTAACCGAAAAAATAGCCGAAAAATTCAAAAAAAAGGCAAAAAAAACCGGTTAATAACCGGTTAATTAACCGAACCGGTTAAAGTAATTAACCGGATCAGTTAAAAAAATAACTGGTTAAAGTAATAACCAGTTAAAGCATTAACCGGTTAAATTCAAAAAGTCAAATTAACCGGTATAACCGGTTATTAAAATTAACCGGTTTGTGCACCTCTAAGCTAGTTTAGTATTTTATCCGAAATTATTCCTTTAAAACAGTTAAAAATTCACTAATAATCACCAAAATTTCATAAAATTCTAAAATTTTAATTGAGTCTTATTTTCACCATATATGATCAGCCTGAAAATTTTCAAGTTAATTGAATACCCACGGACCAAGTTATGCTATAAACAATTCTGTATCTCTTAGATTTGATTTTCGGAAGTTATACCTACCGTAATTCGTGTTTTAACGCAACCCTTGTGTGTCCAGAAGTGAGGTAAGATTATTTTCAGTACCTATACACTATAAAAACACAAATATGTAAAAACCCATGTCAATCAATGTTGGTGCATACGTCTGTCGACTTCGTCTTGTATCGAGTCTTGTAATTCGATAGGATAAACCAGAGCTCAGTAGTCAAGAATATAGGGTTGTTTGACCAGTCCACATGAAGTGGCAAAGCCAGTTCATGTGAAGTGGCAAAGCCAGTCCATGTGAAGTGGCAAAGCCAGTCCATGTGAAGTGGGAAAGTCAGTCCATGTGGACTGGTCTGCCTATAAATAGTGAGCTCATGTGATTCATTTGTAACTTGGTCATCCCGGTAGCGAAGCTCTGCCGAAGTATCTCCAGGTCTGTAATCATCATCAAATCAATACAAGAGATAGTTAAAGTGATTCTCGTGTGTTTGTAGCTGAAATAACTCCGATACGTTTGTTTCCGCCTCTCGTATTGGACGAGATCTCTTCTGAATGACTCGTTTGGTCATGCAAACAATCCTACAAGTGGTATCAGAGCTCAGGAGGAAGAGTTCTACCGATTCAGCTTGTTTTTCATCAAAAAAAATCTGTTTCTACTCCATTCTTCACGATTTTTCAAAATTTAAACAAGATTTTCTGGATGAAATGGATTGATTTTGAAATATAACGTGCGAAACAGTGGTTTAATCAATCTGTGAAAGTTTCAGATCTTAAAACAAAGTAAATCTTGATCAATTTTTTCGAAATTTCGGCCAGTTCGTTTGAAAGTTTATACATCTCGTATGAACTGAATCTTCAAACTCAGATCTACGACGATTCAGTGGACGAAATTGAACGGAAAACACTTCATTGTGCTCGGAATTCGTTGTATTATAAGCCTAGGTTATCAATTTCATCAAAATACAGCCGATTGTGTAATATCAGCTTCAGTTCGTTCGAAAAATCACTCCAGTTCGTATGAGAGTCTTACAGGTCGTGTGAAATTCAGTTCCAAGTCGTAGGAAGTGATCTTGTATCACCAGTTCGTTTGAGTTGTTGAGAATCAGTTCATACGAGGTGCTTTAGATATCAGTTCGTTTGAAATTAACATCAGGTCGTACGGAGTGGGTAACACATCATCAGTTCACGTGAAGTTCAGTTGTCAGCCAAATCATGTTCGTTTATCACTTGAGTTTGTCAGACTAGTGGTTTAATTGGTCCAATCGTTATACATTGAAATTAAATCATTTTGCATGATAACTTGAGGAGCGGCCCAATGAAAGTTGTGCATGTGATTTCATAAAAGGTTGTCGGGTATTGTTTTGAAAAGATTTAAAAAATTTACATGAAAATTTTTGAAGGCTCTCCTGATCGCTTGAAAATCTGAACTCAAGTCACCACTTCGCGCCAAAAGGAGAATCACTTCGCACGAAGTGATTAATATTTTGTCCAGTTCGCATCAGTTTCACTTCGCAAGAAGTCATAAATCAGGTCGTTTGAGTTAGGACCAGGTCGTACGAGTTGAAATTCACCAGTTCGCACAAGATAGTTTGTGGTTTCCAGTTCGTATAAAAAAAATTCAGATTGTTTGAAAGCTCCTCAGTTCGTTGGAAAAACCAGTCAGTTAGTTTGAAAAGTTCATCGTTGTGATCAACACTGTCACCTGTTTGTTGTTCAAGTACTCATCCGATTCTAATTGTTTGATAAGTGTTTAATAATCATTTTTGATTTTGTGTCTCCAGGTGATTACAGATATTTCATGAGGAGAACCAGTTCACATCAAATCAGTTCGTTTCAAACTCAGCTTGCTTGAAAAGTCAGTTATTGTGAAAAAGTTTACCGAAACATGGAAGAAGAATTTTATAATGCGTTTGCGACACCGATTGCCCCAGTTACAGCTGCCGAAACATTGTACAGTGAAAATGAAACGAGAACGCATCAAAAACCGCCGAAGCTTATGTACATTGAAGATTTTAAAGGATGGCAGAATCGATTTGAAAACTGGGTGCAGGCTTACAAATTTGACGCATGGTGTTCATTGTTGAAAGATTATGAGAAACCAAAGAATGAACGTGGGATTGAAAAAGCTTTTTGTGATTATTCAGAGAGTGACAAATTGAAATTTACAAGTGAGAAAATGATGATCAGTATTCGTCAACAGGCGGTAAAGGAAGATATCTTTGTTTTGCTTCAACATGATGGTTCTGCTAGATCGATTTGGAATGCATTGATTCAAAAGTTCAAAGGAAGTGCAGATATGATTAAAAACAGAAAAGCGTTACTGAAAAAATCATTTGATACGTTTGTAGCTTTCGAATGTGAATCAACAAAAACGACTATCGACAGATATTGTCATCTTGTTTTGGAAATGAGAAGATTGTATATAAAAAAGGATGATGAAGAGTGGGTTGATAAACTAGCTGAAGCGTTACCACGGCATAAGTGGGGAACTTATTTGATGATTGTGAAACACATGAGGAAGTCTGAGAATATGAATTTGGCATAGTTCATTCAGAAAATTGAAGAGCATGAATTGGATATTCAGAAAACTGCTATCATGACGAATCCAAATGCTCAACAAGATGTCAGTTTGTATTACAGAGGGAACAAGTTTGAGGCTACCCCCAGTCCTAGCCCAAAGATCCAAACCGGTTTTAGTGCTGATAGTTCGTCTGGAAAAAGGGTAGTAATATGACTCAAAGTGATGGAAAGTTGTCTTCGTATTCAAGTTTTGATCCGAATTTTACAGCTTCAAGTTCTCAGACAAAAACCTCTACAAATTTCAATGGTCAAAATTTGCAATGCAATGTCACTTTGAATTTTCAAAACGGTCACAATCTTTCTCCAGAAGTTGCAAAACAACATATGGCAACACTTGCTACTATGTTAGAGTCATATGAAAGTCTGATTGCAGGAAGAATTGGAAATCCTATGCTTACAAAAGAGGATTATGACCAAATTGATGCAGAAGAGCTTGATTTGATGGATATCAAGTGGTGTCTAGCCAGTGCATTTAGAAGAGCAGAAAAGTTTACACAAGTTACTGGTAGAGATGATCTTCGAGATGTTGGTAAATCTCCAATCGGATTTGATAAATCAAAAGTTACGTGTTTCCGGTGCAGAGAAAAAGGACATTTTAAGCGAGAATGTAACAATGAAGCCGGAAAACAAGATCAGAGTGAAAAGAACAATTATTATCAAAAGTTAACTTATCATCAACTTGTTCAACATCCACAAACTGCACATGCTCGGACAATTGTTGATGATAAAAAGAAAATGATCGAAGATGCGAATAGAAAAGCTTATTTTGGTATCATTGATCAAGATGATGAGAAAATGGCTGCAGGTTTTAGCTGGGATAAGTACGTTCAAGAAAATCCACACTTAAGCTCAGCTTTTGTTGCTCAAATCTTGGAAGAAACATCTGTCAAATCTAAACCAAAAAGAATACCGATTTTTCCAGAATTGGGAGTTGATGCAGATACCGATGATGAAGAAGAATATATTGAAAAAGCTAGAAGAGGTTTAGATACTGATAGTTTTAATTTGTTATTTGCAGAAAAGATCGAGATGCTGAAAGAAAAAAAGGATGCTCGATTGAAAAGAGAATGGGAAGAGACAGAAGCAAGAAAAGCTGCCAAAGAAAAAGCAAAAGTAGAAGCTGAGAAAGCAGAAGTTGAAGAAAGTTCAACAAAGGAAGCTGAAGGACAGAAAGCTGAAATAGAATCTGAAGAACCAGTGGTTGAAAAGATAATTGAAAAAATGGCCGAAATTGAAAAACCATGTTTGAAGTGTTTAGAATCTTGCAAAGCTTGTGAAGAAAAAGATAAGAAGATTGCTGAATTAGAGAAGATTAAAGAAGATTTACTGTCTGATGTGAAGTATGTGAAGGAATCATATGATGTTCTGAACAAAACAGTTGATAGTCTGAAAAGAACGAATTCAGAAATTGAAAATGCTATGACAAAAAATGAGCTCAACATTAATGATGAAGCAGAAGATCATCAATGAGTATATTGAAGATTGTGCTAAGCTGAAACAGGATTTAGAGCTTGAAAAGATTGAGAGTGAAAGGATTAAACGGTTGTTGTTGAGTTATACAACATGTGATTATTTGATTGATAGAGTTTATCCTACTGTTGCAGGTCTTGAAGCTTTTAAAGATAAAGAAATGGAAGACACAGATGCTGGTAAGACACAAAGTGTCAAGTATAACAAGTGTCCGCCTCCAATCTATGAGAGTTATTCCCCCAAGAATCCTAACGAGGAGCGTCTAAAAAAGGCAGTCAACATCAAGTTAAAGTCTGAAATCATTGATGAATTACCAGACAATATTGATGTCAAATTCACAGCGTCTGACACTGATCATGAGTCTGAGTTGTTAAAGAAAGTGGTCGATCAGGTGTTAGATATGGATGAAGAGTCAAAACCGGAGTCTAAATCTGAAAGTTCGAGTTCGTCAGAAAAGAGTCCGAGTTCACCGGTTAAAAGGGTTCACAATAAAGAATTCATGTTATCAAAATCTAATTTGAATGACGGACCAATCAAAGTGGCTTATACTTTGAATGATTCAGACAAGTTATATTCTGATGAGGAATTTCCAATAAGAAGTGTCAAAACTGAACAGATTAAACAGGTTTTCAAATTAACAGAAATCAATATTTCTGAAATAAAAGATTTAAATCTTGCTGAAAAACCTAAAAAGTACACTTCAAGAGTTCAACAGAGATTGAACAAGAAAAAGGGTTACAGTTCTGGTTCAGGTTATCGAAAGAAACTAAACCATAACAGTAATTTCAAAAAGAAAGGTTTGGGTTTTAATTCTTCAGAAAATTATAAAAAAGAGAAAAATTATAAATCAAAAACAACATTTGTTGCAGGAGGAAGTTCTAAAGATGAGCAGAAGAAACCATTCTGGAAACAGTCAAATCAAGATTTTCTTGCTGAAATAAAGAAGAATGTGAAGAAGTTTGCTCCAAGAGTTGATAGAAGAACCTGTTTCAAATGTCACAAGATGGGACACATTGCTTGGAATTGCCACGAGTCCAATTATACGAAACAGGAAGTTTCTTCTAACTCTGAAAAGAGTAGGAAATGTGTTGATAAATCGACTTTGGAAGTTGGAGAAACTTCAAAACGTTTTTACAAAAGAAATGTCGATTTAAATAAACAAAAATGGGTTGTAAAATCTGAGAGTAGTTCTGACAATGAATCTGATTCCATAAAATCAGAGGAGTCATTTGTTGAGAAAAATGTTGAGAATTCCGTTCCAGAGGTGAACGATGAAAATTTTCCTAAATTGTCAAAAGAAAATTTGAAGTTGAAAGTTGGTAAAACTGAGATTTCAGGTCAATTCTTTGCTGGTAACAAAGAATTTGATGCTGAAAAGGCTTTTAATGGAAAAATTAAACATATTTTTGGGAAGATGGTGGATGGAAAAGTTAAAGGTGCAAAAGAATTTTACAAATCAAAATGTTGGTGAGATAGATGTGTACCAGAATCTCCCAAGGCTAGTCAGGCTTGGGGGAAAGTTTTTCCTAACTAAAATCCTGACTTACCGGAGCTTCCAGGTTGGTAAGAGTGGAGCAGGAATCGGCATCATTCTTGAAAAGGTTTGGTTGGTAAATTTACAGGTGATATTTTAATATTGTTATATTTTGATTTACAATTGGTTTTGGTTGATAAGTGAACCTATAAGAGGTTGAAGAAGGTTTTCACTTTCAAATGGTAAATCAAGGACATTAAATTGTACTTGTTTTTCCTACAAATGATTGAGAAACAATGTGATGAACCCCTAACTTACAAGTGGTAAAATCAACGAAACTTATTTTCCGGAAAAACCATTTGATTAAAACAAACTTAAGTGTTTTGAAATCACAATGGGAAAATAGTTTGTTGTAAGGGGGAGTTCTGATTGTTTATGCTAAGTGGATGGCAATTTGAAGTGATTTAATATCAGTTGTCACTTTGCTTGTATAGTTTGTTTTCAAATTTCCTTAAATGATTTTGCATTTTAGAGGGAGTAAGAAATTTCAGAAAATCCAAAAACATTTGAAAATTTGAAAAAGTCAAAAACATGATAAAATTCAAAAATGAGTTTTGTTGTCAAAAAGAGGAAATGATAGTACATCAGTGGACTATCACAGCATGCTAAAGAATTGGAAAGTCAAATGTGATAAACGGTCTCACTGATGATGTGCCAGTAGGTTTTTGCACATTTAGTAGATTCTGACGAGATATAAACCTAAATTCAAACTTGCTTAGTGATATCTTGTTTGAAGGACCCCTCTTTCTGAGATACTAGGTCTTTATGCTTAGTGATATCTGGGGTATTATCCCGGGACTTCTGATTTTGCGGAAGCAATGGCCTAGTCCCCGGAGAATACTTTACGCTTGCTTGAAATATAGCTTCCCCTCAGCATAAAAATGATAAAACATTGCAAAATGCAAATCATGTGCTGTTGTAAAAAAGATCCTCTAAAGGGGACCCACCAAAAGTCGAAGCCGTCATCTCTCTGCTGAACGGAAGTTCTGACCTGAGCTCTCACGGTCTTTGCAATTAACCCCTTACAGATATCATCTAGGTATACTCACCTGTAAGACTGAATATTGGGATCTGGATACGGGAGTATATTCTGAGGTGGGACAGGCGAATAAGTTTAAGTCTCTAAAACATTAATCTCATATCTCGGATCAGTTGAACTTTGTGTGAGAATTTAAGTGGATCAGTATACTGACAATCTAAGTGAATCGTTTAGAACTTAAAATGTTTAAAGCTTAACGGTGTTGGTGATTTGTCTCAAAAACTGATATGATCCTCTTACACAAACTCACAAAAATAGTGTGTGTAAATATTTCTTTACTGCATTTCTTTTATTTTAAAAATCCAAAAAGATTTTCGGAGTGTTTTAGCATAAATTTTGAAAAATTCAAAAAGATTTTAGACAACTGATGTCGAAAAGCTGATTTTTAAAATTCCGAGTGCTGAACATGACGAACAGGTTTGGGAGTGTATGTGTTTTGAAAAATGATATTCATACAAGTGGTTCATCAGAGATTAACATGATTAAATCATTTTGTATGATACTTGAAGATGATGTGTTCTGTTTGTGTCTACAAGTGGTAAACAAAGTTTAAATTTGTCAAAATCTTAAAATTTGGGAAATTTATGTTTTGGGTAGAGAATTTGCAGGTGAGCCAGAAATTTGATCCTGATCATGTAAACATGTGAGCAGAGTAAAAGCCAGACTACGATCCCAACACAATTCAAGGGGGGAGTTTGCTGGTAGAGTATCATCCGAGAGGGAGATTACTTGAAGAAGGAATTGGAGTGAGGCAAGAGCCAGGTCGAGATCCTGGAAGCCCGAAGACTGATAAAGACTGAAGACGTTGAAGACTCGACACTTAAGACTCGTCAACATCCGAGGGGGAGTCTGTTGGTGCATACGTCTGTCGACTCCATCTTGTATCGAGTCTTGTAATTCGATAGGATAAACCAGAGCTCAGTAGTCAAGAATATAGGGTTGTTTGACCAGTCCACATGAAGTGGCAAAGCCAGTCCATGTGAAGTGGCAAAGCCAGTCCATGTGAAGTGGGAAAGTCAGTCCATGTGGACTGGTCTGCCTATAAATAGTGAGCTCATGTGATTCATTTGTAACTTGGTCATTCCGGTAGCGAAGCTCTGCCGAAGTATCTCCAGGTCTGTAATCATCATCAAATCAATACAAGAGATAGTTAAAGTGATTCTCGTGTGTTTGTAGCTGAAATAACTCCGATACGTTTATTTCCGCCTCTCGTATTGGACGAGATCTCTTCTGAACGACTCGTTTGGTCGTGCAAACGATCCTACAATCAAGCCTTTGAACCATTATTTTTCGATTAGTGTTTGATTTGTTCGATTATGGTCGAAAAGTCATGTTTTTGATCCATAGTTCTCAACTTTTCTACCACCCAACATCATGTATGAACTTATCATATGTTTTATGATTATGAATAGGCTTCATGGCCAAAACCCTAAATATTTGTGGATCAAAAACCATTTTTTTTGTTAAAATCATGTTTTCATATAAAAAGGACATCAAATAAGCATCATAATTACTATTATACCTTGGGTTATGGTAGAGAATTGTTGTAAAATAGCTGGGACAGAATTTTGAGTGGTTAAGGGTGCTTGATAATTGCTTAGTGTTGAAGAAATGGTAACAAGAAAAGAAGATATATGTGACGTTGGACCATTCTAGGCTTTCCTAGAATACATTGACTTTTCAAACATGGAAATTTGCAATATTAGGATAAGTGAACCTGATATTTTAATGTATAGGTTCATTATCGGGTCTTAAACGCATCGCGGGTGCGTCAAATGGGCTCTTTTTCGCGCGGTTTTCGCGCGTGTCTTAATGGTTTTGAAAACCGCACCCACCGACAACGACAACGAAACCTGAACACTTTGATATTTTGACTTAGATAAACTTATATTTATGTTAAATAAGTGTCTTTAGGTTTGACTGACTGTTCGTTACATGTTTGGTCGTTTCCGGTTGCGTTAAAATCAAAGGCGTTCCGCTAACCGGAAGCTGCTTTGTTTAACCTGCCAACTACCTGTTAAGGCCTCAAATCTTACGTTATGGTCTAAATATCATATTCAAGTGTTTCCGTGCCCTTAGAATCGTCTACGGCACTATCGTTTGTATCAAATTCGGTATTATACGATTTGCGGACTGTTAAACGGAAAGCCTCCGTTTAACTTGTTTTCAGCACACTAAGGCATCAATATCGCACTGTTAGGTACTATTATTCATATGTTACTCATAACGTACCCTCGGATTCATCCGAGTCATGTTTGTTATCGTTTCGTGAATCGTGTAAGTTGAACGTACAATTATTGTTTCAGATACAATTAGGGTTTACCTGGTTTTGCCGTGGTTGTCACAGATTGGCACCTCAGATTCTGAGCATGGTGACAGCATCGAAGCCTCCAACAATTACCGATGCTATTGACTTAAGTGTGGCGCTCACGGAAGAAGCGGTTAGACTGGGAAAATTTTCAATCTCTGAAGAGAATAAGGAGATTCATGTGGAGCCATCTGGAGATAACAAGAGAAAGTTCGCAAATTTCAAGAAGGGTACTCGGGCGAATAACAACAACAATGCCAAAAAGGGAAAAGAGTACATGGGTAAACTACCTAAGTGCGACAATTGTCGACGTCATCATATCGGGCGATGTAGATATGGAAAATGTGATAACTGTGGCAAAGTGGGGCATTGCAAGGAGACGCGTTGGCATGGTACGGGACGTGGAAATGGAGGTCAAGATGGTAACGGAAATCACGGAGGGTGTTGGACCGGTTTTGACTCCGAAACGATTGCGAAACGAACGTGAAACGTGCCGAATCCGTACACGAACGCGACCTAAACACACATGACGTAATATAAACGTGATTCTATTAGAAATCTGAAATCGTACAATCACTTGAATCACTTAGAGACTTTCTCTCTCTAGAACTAGAGCTCTTCAAATCTCTAAAATGGCAAAAGTCCCTAAACTATGACATAAGGATCTATTTATAGTCCTTGGCTTTTAATGAGATTTCTCATTATTACAATTATGCCACCTTGCCTTTTTGACTAGATATAACACTATAAAGACTCGTTTTCTTCTGTTTCTCGCTACGGCTCGGATTGACGAAGGCTATAGACATAAATGCACTAACAGACTCCCCCTTGGATATTGCCGCAGTCAATCTCGATCATTGAGTCAAACTCGTAGCATCTTCTTTTTCTCTTTTAGACTTCTTGAACAGAATCCCGGTGGATCTGTCTTCAGCTTCAGTTTCTTCTCCTTTCGGTAGACTCTTTTCTTCATCAGGCTCCCCCTTTCGTCAAGCTTTCATGCTTTGGGATCGACACCTTGCTTTTCGATTACAAGCTCCCCCTTGCTTTGAGCTCGTCTTCAGACTCCCCCTTAGACTCAGCTTCCGGGATCGTAGTCTGGAATCTCATCTGCAATCACTCAAACATTTATAAGTAACAGCATTTCAAATTTCAGCTATCCAGGAATTGTAACCTGGCTCACTCAACTTTCTAAAACAAACAATTTTCATGAATTTGGCAGTTTCATCGAATCGAATCGGAAACTAGCTCTATAACAATATAAGCATCCAAATCCCTCACAGTTAATCATCTAAGTCCAAACTAATGACCTTGGAGATATCACAAACTGTTTTTGATTTTTTTTTATTTTTAATTCAAGTTTCAAATTAATGAACTTGTTTTATTTTCAGAAACACAATCAGCTTACTTAGATTTTGAAACTCAGCACTCAGACATCGGTTGTCGAAAATAAAGCAGAATCAAAAATCTTTTTGTATTTTCTGAAAATATAAAGCAGTAAAGAAATATGTACAAACATATTTACAGACAATATTTTTGTTTGAGTATGCGTTAGAGGATCATATCAGTTTTTGACAAGTCACAAGTACCGTTGAGCTTAAAAACACAGTAAGTATTAAACAATTCACTTAGATTGTCGATATACTGATCCACTTAAATTTTCACACAAATTTCAACTGATTCAGGATACGAATTAGATGTATTAAGAACTTAACCTCATTCATGTGTCCCACCTCTTGAATATACTCCCGTATCCAGATCCCAATATTCAGTCTTACAGGTAATTATAACACAAATGATATCTGTAAGGGGTTAATAATTTATGAAGAATCATGAGAGCTCAGGTCAGAACTACCGTTCAGCAGAGAGATCATGACTCAACTTTTGGGTGTGTCCCCTTTAGAGGATCTTTTTTACAACAGCATTGCTAAGCAATTTTATTGTCTTATCATATATGCTGAGGGTGATGCTATGTTTCAAGCATTTGCGGAAAGTATTATTCGAGGACTAGGTCAGAACTTCCATTCAGCAGAAGTCCCGGAATAATACCCCAGATATCACTGAGTATAAAGACCTAGTATATCAGAATACGAAACCTTTCAAACGAGATTTCAGGGGTTACCTATATATCCAAGTAGTGTTCCCCACGAAATAAGCAAGTGTTTGAATTTAGGTTTATATCCCGAAAAAATTTACTAAATGTATAAAAACCTACCAACACATCCACGGTGAGATCGTTTAACACATTTAAACTTTCCAATTCTTTAGCGTACTGTAACTGTCTACTGATGTACTATCATTTCCTCTTTTTTACGCAAAAACTCAATTTTTTTAATTTTATCATGTTTTTGACTTTTTCAAATTTTCAAATGTTTTTGTATTTTCTAACAATATTTTGTATTTTCTAACAATATTTCTCCCCCTAAAATGCAAAATCATATAAAGAAAATTTGACAACCAACACTGATAGCTTTGTCTCGCCATCCATTTTCTGCTTCAAGTGCTCTGTTTTGCAGAAAATATAACATACCCCCATGATTTACAACACATTGATATTTTACAGTTTGAAAACCGTTTTTCAATCTTGTGAAATTAATCATGTTTGTTCAGCCGTGAGGGTTTCGGCGTATTCAATCAACACTCCCCCTTACAACAAACTATTTTCCCATAATGATTTCAAAACACTTAAGTTTGTTTTAATCAGAATGGTTTTTCCGGAAAAATTAGTTTGTTTACCCATCTCTTATGAGTTCGGGGTCATCATATCACCTTGTTCTCTTTTAACCATTTTGTACAGATTTTAACAATATAAGATCAAACACCACAATCACTTGTAGAAAATCAAGTACAACTTAATGTCCTTGATGAACCACTTGTAAGACGAAATATCACAGTTACCATCCTGTGAATTTTTCAAGAATGATGCCGATACCTGCTTCACACTTACCAACCTGGAAGCTCCGGCAAGTCAGGAATTCAACCAACAGATTTATGTACCCAAGCCTGACCAGTCTTGGGTGTGTTTTGAACATTTCTCTTTTCTTCATAAAATTCTTTTGCCCCTTTTACCTTTCCATCAGCCATCTTACTAAAAATATGTTTAACATTGCTATTAAACATTTTTCCAGCATCAACACCTTTTGATTTTAGGTTTGCGGCTTGTAATGATGGAAAGTTCTCATCATTCATTAATGGAACTGTCTCTTCCCTTTTTACCTCAACTTGTGGCTCCACTGATTTTGTGGAATCAGATTCATTGCCTGAACTTGGCTTGTCTGACTTGGATGAGCCAGATTCATTGCCAATAACTTTCTTCTTTTTCTTCTTTTCTGTCCTCAGATTTGTATCTGAAGAATTCGATTTGCTTGACTTTGCAGTCGAGTGAATTGATTCATCAGAACTTTTATTCGAACCAACTTGTGAACCTGAAGACAAAATCTTCTCCAAATACTCTCTTGCCTTCTTCCTCTTCTTCCTCAGTCTGTCTCTCTGTCCCTGTGAAAGCTTTACTTTCTTATCTTCCACTTTCTGTTCTTTGGGCTTGACAGTGACTGGTTTCTTTATCGTTCTCTGAGATTCAACCCTTGATCTCCCCATCGATCTCTTTGGGCAATCTCTGGCAATATGACCTCTGATTTGACAATTATAGCATCTTCTTGTCTCATAACTCCAATTCTGGCAGTTAACAGCAATGTGTCCTCTAACACCACAGGTGTAGCACACTCTGTTATCGTACCATTTACCACTTTCACACCATATGTTCAGATCATAACATTGTTTAGATTTGTGGTAATCATTTCTCCTGTCGTAAGCATGATTTGTCCTTTGAGCACTGTGGTCAAACCTGCACCACTTATTACCAACATTTTGTGAGTTTTCATTTTTAAATTTTTGTGATTTTTGATAATGATTGGATGATTTATCTGATGAGCTTTTATTTTCAATTTTAGAATTTTTCAAATTTCTATCTTTTTGTTTCTGTTCTGCATTCTTCTTAACAAGTTTTTGTTTAGAACATTCACTTGTTTCAGTAGATTGCAAAACAGTATTTTGAAATTTTTCTTGTAAATCTAAAAATATTTTTCTTTTCTTTTCTTTTTCATCATCAGATATTTCATCACAATTTTCAATTTTGACTTTGTCAAAATTTGTGACATTGTCACTTATTGGAACAGAATTGATCGGTTTTGGACAAACATATGATGCCGAAGTCACAAAACCTTTCAATTTCTCTTCAAGCTCTTTGATTTTAATCCGAGCTTTTTCAGCTTCTTTTTCAAGCTGAATGATTTTAGCAAGATGAGAATTTATCGCACATTGTTTTTCGAGATTATTTTTACCAAAAACATCTCTCTCATCTTCTAAAATCTTTAGTTGACTTTTGAAATCATTTTCTAATTGTTTAAAATTTTTATTTTCTGATGACAAACTCTCAACATTCTTCAAAAGTTTGTCATTTTCAGATCTCAATTTTTCACAGTTCAAGCGCAACTCCAGAATCTGTTCATCATCAGTTTTCTTCCCATCTTTCAAAGCTTTGTTTTCCAATGTCAAATTCTCCGCATCACTCAAGAATTTGGCATTGTCTGCTCCAAGTTTATCACATTTTGAGCACTTTTCATTCATCTTTTCAGTATCAGCTTCTTTCTTTGTTTCCATCCTGTATGTTCCTGCACAAAAAAATTTTAACAAAATCAAGAGGATTCATATTTTCATCAATATAACAACCTTTCTTAATATCGTATTTCATAACCCTTTTTGCTGCAAGACACACAGAGAATCTTTTCTCATTTCGATGATCACTTCCAAATTTATCTTTTCTAAATCCTTTTTCATTTCACTCATCAACTCTTTTTTTTTTCTTTATCAAACATATGTGATCTAAGCATACTGATGAATTCTCTTAAATGAAGCTTTGAGAAATTTTCTTTCTTTTTTAGTTCACTCAAAAATTCATCCCATTCTATTGGTAATGCTTCAGCAAATTTTAAAATTTTTTCAGCAGTTGAAAACTTTATCTCATATCTATCTAACCTATCAATCAAATCATCAAACCGTTTATCCAACTTTTCCAAAGATTCATTTTTCATGCAGAAAAAATTTTTGAATCTTTTATTCCAAATGTCCTTCTTATCTCTCTTATCAAACCAAGATCCAGAAGTCCAATCATTTAAATCTTTAAGATTCTCGTTTTCCTGTTCATCAAACACTTTAGCCATGATTTGAAATTCTTGAATAACCTGACAACAAACAAGCAAACGATCAGTTTAAACAAATGGAATACGTAAAAGTGAGTGACGGTTGAATCGATCTAGGACTCGTGTCGAAGATTCGTAGACTTATTTCAATGTCGTTGAAGTGAAATCACTGAATGACAAGACTTGATCGGAACCAAATGGAACAAAAATTCGTGTCAAATGAATGATCTTAATTGGATGAACTAAGTAACATGGGCTTTGAATGGACACAACTTTGTACTTCAACTTTAGATGGGCCTCTCGAGTGATTTGGGCCGTGCACAATACTTTGACTAATAGGCCTCTTTAATTTGTCTGTACCTTTAAATCCACTAAGCCAACCAACACTATTTAATGATCAACTTGCACACTTTGGATTACATATAATCTGAATGGTACCTGACAATTTCAATTATCTAAAATATAATATTGGACTAATGATAACAATATGGCTGACACTTCAATTTCCAACAAGAATAAGTGATGGGTCGGCAACTTTAATGTATTGATCAGATCAAAACACCTTTTTAAAATGGCTGACTATTATTGAAAGTTCACGTGATGACTTGTTCCCAAATTCAAACTTCCTGACAACCTCAACTTCAATGTTCCTTCACATGATTTGAAACGGTGCACCAGATCACGTGATTACACTGTTCGATAACCTCAACACACCACACAACTCAGACCACTTTCTTTTGATTATAAATGGCCGACAAGCAAATCAGATTTCAACTGCGATACCCCTTGATATGATGTCACAAAAGCGAACCACACCAGCGAATCTCAAGAGCGAACCTACTGTTAATATGACAAATGAGCGGACCTCAACTATTTTGTCACTAAAAGCGGACCTAATACTATCACATGAGCGGACCTCCTGCTATCCTATGAGCGGACCTCACAAAATGTTCGAATAAGCGGACCTGATTGTTACTATGAGCGGACCTCTTAAAATGTTCAAATAAGCGGACCAGATGAGCGGACCAGAATTTTGACAGCAAAAACGAACCGAAAATCTTCGATTACTCCTAAACGGCTAGGAATTTGGATCTGAAACTTGGTAGGGTTATAGATCAAGTATATACGCACAACATATCAAAAAATCAGACGATTTGGACCATAAAAACCTGTTCAATTTGACGAAAATCAGTTAAAACGTGAAAAATATGAAAAAGATGAAGAAATAGATGAAATCCGGATCTGAAATCGATGAAATCACGAGCGGAAATGTGTGTTGGATCAGTGCAATCGAGCTCCTGCTCTGATACCACTTGTTGGACCGGTTTTGACTCCGAAACGATTGCGAAACGAACGTGAAACGTGCGGAATCCGTACACGAACGCGACCTAAACACACATGACGTAATATAAACGTGATTCTATTAGAAATCTGAAATCGTACAATCACTTGAATCACTTAGAGACTTTCTCTCTCTAGTTTCTCTCTCTAGAACTAGAGCTCTTCAAATCTCTAAAATGGCAAAAGTCCCTAAACTATGACATAAGGATCTATTTATAGTCCTTGACTTTTAATGAGATTTCTCATTATTACAATTATGCCACCTTGCCTTTTTGACTAGATATAACACTATAAAGACTCGTTTTCTTCTGTTTCTCGCTACGGCTCGGATTGACGAAGGCTATAGACATAAATGCACTAACAGAGGGAACAGCAACAATGATTACCAGGGCGGAAATGGTG
The DNA here is from genome assembly GCA_030545235.1 of Helianthus tuberosus. NCBI lineage: Eukaryota > Viridiplantae > Streptophyta > Magnoliopsida > Asterales > Asteraceae > Helianthus > Helianthus tuberosus. The sequence goes on along the minus strand of CM060366.1, from coordinate 134,583,185 downwards.
ATGATCAAGGACGTGGTCAAGGTTGCTTTAACTATGGTGACATAGGGCATTTTAGGAAGTATTGCCCTAAAAACAATCAGGCACGTGGAAGAGTACTCAACATCGAAGCTAGGGAAGCACGCCAGGATCCAAACATGGTTATTGGTACGTCCCCTATTAGTCAACGTTATGCATCTGTGCTGTTTGATACTGGTGCCGATTTTAGCTTCGTATCTCTAGAGTTTAAGAATATACTTGGTTTAGTAGCAAGTAATTTAGATATCCCGTATTCGATAGAACTAGCTAATGGGAAGCTAGTAGAAGCCAAAGGAGCGATTAGAGATTGTGTTATAGAGCTTGAAGAGACGATCATGATTCATGGGGAGAAACAGGATACGCCCCTACGGATTATTAGTTGTTGGAAGACACAGAGGTTTTGCGTAAAGGATGTGTTGCTTCTTAACTCCAGTCGTTGATAAAGAGGCCGAAGAACCAAAGTTCGAAGATATCCCTATGGTAAGGAAATATCCTGAAGTCTTCCCCGAAGACTTGCCAGGATTACCTCCTCAACAACAAGTCGAATCCCACGTTGACTTGGTTCCAGGTTCCGCGCCTGTAGCCAAGGCACCTTACCGACTTTTAACCTTTCCTCGATCTAGGCAAATCCGTTGGCTGGTTTCCTAGATAAACTAGGGTCTGGTTAATTGTCCTTTGTGACGTTAGCTCAACGAAGTGACGATCAAAACATCCATCCATGCAAAGCTTCAAACAGAGCAACCTGAATACTAGCGTTTTAATTATTATTGTAAGATAACTCTGCCAAGGGCATGTGAGTATCTTCACTTCCTTTGGAGTCCATCATACACGCTCCCAACTTTTCTTTCAAGGGTCCGCTGTAACACCTGTGCCTCCACGGCCATCAAACAAATACCGAACCAATGAAATATTATATTTCATACTTGGGATTTGTAAAAATATGTGTATCATTTGCACATATCAATTTTTGTTCAATTCCAAACTCTAAATCGCTTTCTGGAAGGTTATACGCGCACCGATGCGTAAATATAACCAGTTTAATGCAACAAACACTCCGGAATAGTGACATAGGCTTAACATACCTTAAATAACCTCTACATAGCTTAGAAATAGGCTTTGAGGGGTTAGGTGTAGGCTTTGGTATGGCAAAAACAAGTTAATTCGCTTACAGGGACTAAACTTGACAAACTGTGAAAGTATGCCAATTTGAACTGTAACAGACATTCCGGAACATGAACATAAGTTAAACACACCTTAAATATCCTCTACATAGCTTAGAAATAGGCTTTGAGGGGTTAGGTGTGCTAAAATAAACTTTTGGGTCATTCAGGGACTAAAAGTGTCAAAAAGTGCACAAGTTTGCACTTTCGCGCATAACTCACGTTCTGAATACATCCGGACATCCAAAAATTTATGTAAGCACAAAAATATTTTATTTTAGTGTTTGGCTTGAGAGAAATCCATTCGTCGCGTCATTTGGATCGTTTTTCGCGCTTGTGCGCATTCCGTCGTAATTAAGCGAACATCGCGATCGTACGACCAAACGAACCGACATCCGAGATATTTTTGAGCATGTTTTGAGTTCCCTATACTTTAAATTCATTTTAGAGTCTTGAAATGAGGTTAACAGGGTTCAAACGCATCGAAAATAGCTTAAACGGGCTGCAGGGACCAAATCTGACATTCTGCCAAAATAGGTGCTTGCGCACCGCAACAAATATTTGTTACGGTGCGCAAGGGGTCTGCAGACCAGATGCAGTGTATTTAACAGCCTGTTTGCAGCTGTTTTGCACTCCTAATCTCAATACCACATGTTGATTTCCTATGGTGAGTGGCAAATGAGCTACCATAAGGTTCCGACAAGTGTACGGCTTTGATCGTGCCCCCTTTTCCAAGAAACGATCTTAATGGTTCTCCGAATACTATAAATACCCAACCCACTTCACTTCTAAACTCACAAGAATCTGATCCAAAAGACTCTAAGTTGGAACCATTGTTTCATACCTGAGTTATTTGGATCTAGATTAGCATTCGGGGACCCTTCGTAAGTATTCTTTCGTTCTTTTATTGCTTTTCGAGTCCGAAAGTCAAACTTTGTTTGACTTTCAGCGTTGACAAGTTTATGGTCAATGCGAAGTTCGTTTGAACTTCGCAACGTGAGTGTAATCACGTTGGTTATAGTCCCTTGGGACTATGCCTACTGATTACCACGTTGTCTAGGGTCGTAGGGTAAGCGATCTGATAAATCGCTTATACCTTCGAACCCGACCCAGTTTGGTCGATCATTAGGATCCGACCAAATACATTAGGTGACCATAGTGTATAGGGAATAACCTTCCGAGGTTATACCTTATGGTCACGACGTTTAAGTAGTTGTATGATAGGTAGTTTATATGCCTTAGGTAAATTACCAGAATACCCTTTTCATGTATAATTGGTAATTAAGCATATGTAACCTAAACTTTTGTCACATAACTGATTATGAAACAGGTGTAGGCATATAACACTTGTCATAGGACTAGTTAGGCGGTCCGAACGCGTTTCACGCGAACAACGCGTTAAAGTAGCATAAGCTATCTAAACGGGTCGTAATGGGTCGTAAACACTTATGTTAGGTTTAATTTAGTATGTAGGCTTTGTTAAACCATATTACACGAGTCTCCATACTCGTTTGGTTTACAAACCCGCATTCTATCCGATCTTCCGATTTAGGTCCGGTTTATTAACATAGTTACCTATATTAGGTGTCGTTTGATTCCGTGATCTCTAGCATTGCTTGGTGGTTATCTTAGGACTTCTGAGCAATCTCAAGTGAGTACATAGACCCCTCTTTTACTGTTTTCCAAACATTTTGGGGTGGAACACATGTGCCTACTTGTTACTTTCATGCTTTCCATGTTTTCACATCATATACTTGCTATGTTCATTAGTACATTTATAGTACATGTTTTACATTTACATTTTATGCTATGTATGTCCATTGCTTGCATACTTAGTACATCGTTTTCATCACATGCTTACATTTTGTTATGACATTTGGGTTGTTTACAATGGAACAATACATTCATTAACATTAGCTACGCCGTTCGTTAGTAGGTAGTGGTACCATAGGAATTGACAACTCCCGTTCCGGACATCCTGGGTATGGGGATGAAAGGAATGACCGAATTCGATATACATAATTTAGATAAACCTTTAAGTGGTTTAAGGGTTTATCGCCGCAGTCTCAAGGCTTGGATGTATGCATTTTCACAACACCGCATAGATGTTTGTATCAGTATAGCATGCATTTCGACAAAACATAGCTTTGATTTAAACCAAGTTTTACTTCAATACTATGTTCTTGTGCATATGGTTTAGTTGATGCATTTTCACTAGCCATACATATCATTTTGGTTACACATTACATGATTTACATTGATCATGCATTTCCACAAAACATAGCTTTGATTTAAACCAAGTTTTACTTCAATACTATGTTCTTGTGCATTTCATCTATGGTTTAGTTGATGCATTTTCACTAGCCATACATATCATTTTGGTTACACATTACATGGTTTACATTTGACACATAAACACTTTTGACATTGGTTATACATTACATGATTTACATCTTGACATAAACATTTTAACATATTATTTCAATACATTTGGAAGTTGATTTAAACATAGACATCTTACATTGTTGGTTTGGTTTGAGTAAGTGATTAAGTAACGAGGAGTGTGTAATATGATACAAGCATGGTGGATACGCCGCTGGTACTTCCTATATATAAGTGTTTGTATGGTATTACATATCGTAGCGTTATTTGAATCATTTCAGTTTATGACATATAACATTTTATACAAATAACATACTTTTCACAATACATTGTTTTACAAACAACTTAACTTATACAAACTCATTTTACATGGTTATTCATTTAATCATGCATTATTCTCTTATTTATACGTATCATCTGAACTTATTGTTTTTCAAATGATTTACAAAGACAAAGCAAATTACAAGGTTCATGACTAAACATTTTCTTAAACAGAAGTCATGAATCTTATTTTCACAAAACATATGTACTCACCGGCATTTTTATGCTGACGTACCTATTTTCACATGTGTTTCAGGAAATGAAGCATAGGATTGATCAAGATACACTTAGGCGGACATGGGCCTTAGTGACAATAAAAGATGCAAGACTAGTTATTTATGTTATGTTTCTTTGATTGTCAAGACATTGTAACTCGTGTATTTAATAAAACAATATTTAAATTTCCATGTGTTATGAAACAATGATTCTGTTACAACACTCCCCGATGTTTCTGCCATGTTTTGTTGTTTTACGTGGTCGGGGTGTGACAGAAAAGTTGGTATCAGAGCTCATGGTTATAGGGAATTAGGTTAATAGTAATACTCTGACCTAGTCTATAACCTTTTCTAGGACCCTAACGCGAGTTTACTTGCATTTAGTCATAAAACAATACTGTCACCTATCCTTAGGCGACAACCACAACAAGAACATAAATTTCAAAACCGCTTTGAAAACTAATCATCTGTTCTAGGATGATTGATTACTAGGTTTTGAACCCTCTATTGTAAGGTTTTGAACCCTCTGTTATATGGTTTTGAACCCCTTTGAATTTTTAAAATCTCGTCAAAATTTGGGTCTTATAATGTGAACATGTGCAAACTGGAAGGGTGAATGCCTGTATTCTGGGTTTTCTGTCTAGGCAAGCACTTCGTATATATCTCATCAGACGCGAGACCAGTTGTGCTTACCTGGGAATTCTTGGGATGAGTGTTCACTTATAGGCGAGCATGTCTTCGCGATACATTATTTTTGACCCATTTACTTTGATTTGTCACCATCTCATTTGTTTGCCTTAGGTAACAAACAAATGATCGCAATTTTCATTCGTTACCATTCTGTATTGATCTTCCAATAAACCTTTCACCTGTTTCTTCCTATGTCTTTCATTTTCTTCTAGAATATCTATTCCTCTCAGCACTGGTCAAATGTCCGAGCGAACAGCTAAATTTGCCCAACAAATAGGCGAAGTGATTCTGAAGTCTGTGGATTTAGGCATTGCCATGTCTCGCCTTAACAATGAATCCTCTCGTCTCAACAATGAAGCCACTCAAGAGTCACCAAAGGAAGCAGAAGTCAAGCCAGCACCAAAATCAAGGAAGCGTAAGGCTTCAAGGAAACCCGCAGCGGTTACACCTAATCAAGCGGGACCTAGCCAAGTGGCAAGGCCACCAGCTAGGAAACCATACAATGGAACTTCACCCTTGTGCAACAAATGTAACCTCTATCATCATGCTATGGTGAAGTGCAGCGAATGCCAAATTTGTGGACGTAAAGGTCATACAGCAAAAGTTTGTGTTGCAGCAGTACCAAATCAAACAGGACCCATCTGGGTGGCAACACCACCTGCTAAGAAGCAATACAAGGGAACAGCCCCAATATGCGACAAATGTAATACACACCACTTAGCTCACCTACAGTGTCGTTTGTGTGCATCATGTGGGCGACTCGGTCACCTGGCAAATGCTTGTCGATTTACCCCAAACCAAAGTGGTCCGAATCAGCCCCAAGTCAACCCTACTCAAGCTCGCTTTCCGCCTGGTACTTGCTACAACTGTGGTGAGACTAGCCATTTCAGGAACAAATGCCCAAAGCTTGCTAATGCAAATCCAACCCTCGGATGAGCAGTTGGCTGATTAGAAGATGTTGTTGTCTTATGCTTTTTGTTTCTTCTATTTCTTGTAATGTGAAACAATCTATTTGATTATAAATAAATTGTTGTTCACAGTTCTGATATACGAGTGTAGTTACATGTGTGTATGACTTTTCCTATAATACCTACATCAAGAAACTATGTACCTTACAAACTACTCTTGTGATTTCTCTCTTTCAAATGATCGCTCATGATTCCCTCAAAAATTTTAAGTAATCGTTTCATTCTAAGAAACGAAGTACATGAAATAAAGTGAAATTATGAGCAATCGGGCTTTTTACACATCTGTATCTTTGAATCCTTGGTTGGATAACTAAGGGTATTTTCAAATCTCATACCCATTACGTTTTGATTTTTCAACATATACAGTACAAGTATTTCAAAAACAATCTTCATGATCTCAAAACATTTCATATAGTTTGAAAACAATTTTTCTAAATGCATTGTCTATGTTATTTCAAAAACATTGGCCATGTTATCAAAACCAACCTTCCTAATTTCAAAATATTTCATATAGTCTGAAGGCAATATTAACACAGTACATTTTCTTATCAAGTGCATGATTTTGAAAAGCATCATTCATGTTTTTCAAAAACCTTATACATAATTTCAAAATTCATCTCGCATGATTTTTAAAACATTTTTATAAATGTACTTACCTAATACACCCACTTTATGATTTCAAAAGTATTATATATAAGGTTTCAAAAACATTTTTTTGAACCCCATGCATAGTTTTCAAAAATATTTTTTCTCGTACATTGACTTAACCTTCAAATTCTGCTTCATATGTCGCCTTGACATATCTAGCATCTCAACCTCATAAGGATTTTTACTTCATATTTTGACTTAAGCACGTCCAGTGCAAGGTTTCAAAACATCTTCAACTTCTAAAATCCATATGGGATCTTTTTATCTTCACAATTAGATCCTTGTGGATGATTATCATTCAAATCAGAGTCCTTAATGGGATTCCTTATGTACCTAAATTCGAACATTTCGGTTCCTTAAAATCGAAATCGAATTTTTCTTTTAGAAATCTTTCTATCTTTATAGTTAGATTCTTGATAATGTTTAAAGTACCAAATGAAATCCACGAGATGGATTTCTAGTGTGCTTTAAATACATGTGCTCTATTAGCAGAACAAATTTCTAGTTAAACAATTTTGTGGTTATATGACTATGTGTTTATTCATCTTATGTTTTCTTTTATGCATTTTTTTGCGTTTTTGTATACTCTGGATATTCGTTATCCAAATCCTCGCAGAATCTTTCATATCTTCATATGAGGGATTCGTAGCAGGATATTCAAAAAGTACCACCTTAAATCCTTAATGGGCTTCTATGTAATAGATAAGACCCTTGGATTTTATATGGTACCGCTCCATGATTCATAAGAGACCCTTTAGTGGTCTAGTCAAAAGATTGATTCACAATTTGGTTAAAGAACGGCATCTAGTGATGTAGCTGAACATACTCCTTGATAGTCTATTTAGATCATTTATTGATTTAATTCAAAGGACTCTATGGCGGTCTAGTCACACTCATCACAGAATTGTTCATTTGGTTTTCCCCTACACATTTTAAAATAGACTGTGTGAAATGTGCAAGGAATTGTCTGATTATGGACGCGTACATAAGTATGAAATTTAGTGCACAGAAACCCAGTAAGGTTTATTATGTGTAAGAACCGATAGTGACAACAATAACAAAATGAGAACGATGTAATGGAGGTACGGTGGACGCACCAATGACGCTTCATATACTTGTATATAAGTGTCCCTCTTACATTGCAAGCATAATGTTATTAAGGTTACTAGAAGTTCAGAATCCTAACCAATGTTTTTCGATCTTTTCAACTTCATGTTTTAAACTCTCACAAGTTTCCTCTAAATAAATTTCGGGACGAAATTTCCTAAAGTAGGGGAGACTGTAACACCTGTGCCTCCACGGCCATCAAACAAATACCGATCCAATGAAATATTATATTTCATACTTGGGATTTGTAAAAATATGTGTATCATTTGCACATATAAATTTTTGTTCAATTCCAAACTCTAAATCGCTTTCTGGAAGGTTATACGCGCACCGATGCGTAAATATAACCAGTTTAATGCAACAAACACTCCGGAATAGTGACATAGGCTTAACATACCTTAAATAACCTCTACATAGCTTAGAAATAGGCTTTGAGGGGTTAGGTGTAGGCTTTGGTATGGCAAAAACAAGTTAATTCGCTTACAGGGACTAAACTTGACAAACTGTGAAAGTATGCCAATTTGAACTGTAACAGACATTCCGGAACATGACCATAAGTTAAACACACCTTAAATATCCTCTACATAGCTTAGAAATAGGCTTTGAGGGGTTAGGTGTGCTAAAATAAACTTTTGGGTCATTCAGGGACTAAAAGTGCCAAAAAGTGCACAAGTTTGCACTTTCGCGCATAACTCACGTTCTGAATACATCCGGACATCCAAAAATTTATGTAAGTACAAAAATATTTTATTTTAGTGTTTGGCTTGAGAGAAATCCATTCGTCGCGTCATTTGGATCGTTTTTCGCGCTTGTGCGCATTCCGTCGTAATTAAGCGAACATCGCGATCGTACGACCAAACGAACCGACATCCGAGATATTTTTGAGCATGTTTTGAGTTCCCTATACTTTAACTTCATTTTAGAGCCTTGAAATGAGGTTAACGGGGTTCAAACGCTACAGGGAGCAAATCTGACATTCTGCCAAAATAGGTGCTTGCGCACCGCAACAAATATTTGTTACGGTGCGCAAGGGGTCTGCAGACCAGATGCAGTGTATTTAACAGCCTGTTTGCAGCTGTTTTGCACTCCTAATCTCAATACCACATGTTGATTTCCTATGGTGAGTGGCAAATGAGCTACCATAAGGTTCCGACAAGTGTACGGCTTTGATCGTGCCCCCTTTTCCAAGAAACGATCTTAACGGTTCTCCGAATACTATAAATACCCAACCCACTTCACTTCTAAACTCACAAGAATCTGATCCAAAAGACTCTAAGTTGGAACCATTGTTTCATACCTGAGTTATTTGGATCTAGATTAGCATTCGGGGACCCTTCGTAAGTATTCTTTCGTTCTTTTATTGCTTTTCGAGTCCGAAAGTCAAACTTTGTTTGACTTTCAGTGTTGACCAGTTTATGGTCAATGCGAAGTTCGTTTGAACTTCGCAACGTGAGTGTAATCACGTTGGTTATAGTCCCTTGGGACTATGCCTACTGATTACCACGTTGTCTAGGGTCGTAGGGTAAGCGATCTGATAAATCGCTTATACCTTCGAACCTGACCCAGTTTGGTCGATCATTAGGATCCGACCAAATACATTAGGTAACCATAGTGTATAGGGAATAACCTTCCGAGGTTATACCTTATGGTCACGACGTTTAAGTAGTTGTATGATAGGTAGTTTATATGCCTTAGGTAAATTACCAGAATACCCTTTTCATGTATAATTGGTAATTAAGCATATGTAACCTAAACTTTTGTCACATAACTGATTATGAAACATGTGTAGGCATATAACACTTGTCATAGGACTAGTTAGGCGGTCCGAACGCGTTTCAGGCGAACGACGCGTTAAAGTAGCATAAGCTATCTAAACGGGTCGTAATGGGTCGTAAACACTTATGTTAGGTTTCATTTAGTATGTAGGCTTTGTTAAACCATATTACATGAGTCTCCATACTCGTTTGGTTTACAAACCCTCATTCTATCCGATCTTCCGATTTAGGTCCGGTTTATTAACATAGTTACCTATATTAGGTGCCGTTTGATTCCGTGATCTCTAGCATTGCTTGGTGGTTATCTTAGGACTTCTGAGCAATCTCAAGTGAGTACATAGACCCCTCTTTTACTGTTTTCCAAACGTTTTGGGGTGGAACACATGTGCCTACTTGTTACTTTCATGCTTTCCATGTTTTCACATCATATACTTGCTATGTTCATTAGTACATTTATAGTACATGTTTTACATTTACATTTTATGCTATGTATGTCCATTGCGTGCATACTTAGTACATCGTTTTCATCACATGCTTACATTTTGTTATGACATTTGGGTTGTTTACAATGGAACAATACATTCATTAACATTAGCTACGCCGTTCATTAGTAGGTAGTGGTACCATAGGAATTGACAACTCCCGTTCCGGACATCCTGGGTATGGGGATGAAAGGAATGACCGAATTCGATATACATAATTTAGATAAACCTTTAAGTGGTTTAAGGGTTTATCGCCGCAGTCTCAAGGCTTGGATGTATGCATTTTCACAACACCGCATAGATGTTCGTATCAGTATAGCATGCATTTCCACAAAACATAGCTCTGATTTAAACCAAGTTTTACTTCAATACTATGTTCTTGTGCATATGGTTTAGTTGATGCATTTTCACTAGCCATACATATCATTTTGGTTACACATTACATGATTTACATTGATCATGCATTTCCACAAAACATAGCTTTGATTTAAACCAAGTTTTACTTCAATACTATGTTCTTGTGCATTTCATCTATGGTTTAGTTGATGCATTTTCACTAGCCATACATATCATTTTGGTTACACATTACATGGTTTACATTTGACACATAAACACTTTTGACATTGGTTATACATTACATGATTTACATCTTGACATAAACATTTTAACATATTATTTCAATACATTTGGAAGTTGTTTTAAACATAGACATCTTACATTGTTGGTTTGGTTTGAGTAAGTGATTAAGTAACGAGGCGTGTGTAATATGATACAAGCATGGTGGATACGCCGCTGGTACTTCCTATATATAAGTGTTTGTATGGTATTACATATCGTAGCGTTATTTGAATCATTTCAGTTTATGACATATAACATTTTATACAAATAACATACTTTTCACAATACATTGTTTTACAAACAACTTAACTTATACAAACTCATTTTACATGGTTATTCATTTAATCATGCATTATTCTCTTATTTATACGTATCATCTGAACTTATTGTTTTTCAAATGATTTACAAAGACAAAGCAAATTACAAGGTTCATGACTAAACATTTTCTTAAACAGAAGTCATGAATCTTATTTTCACAAAACCTATGTACTCGCCGGCATTTTTATGCTGACGTACCTATTTTCACATGTGTTTCAGGAAATGAAGCATAGGATTGATCAAGATAAACTTAGGCGGACATGGGCCTTAGTGACAATAAAAGATGCAAGACTAGTTATTTATGTTATGTTTCTTTGATTGTCAAGACATTGTAACTCGTGTATTTAATAAAACAATATTTAAATTTCCATGTGTTATGAAACAATGATTCTGTTACAACACTCCCCGATGTTTCCTCCATGTTTTGTTGTTTTACGTGGTCGGGGTGTGACATCCGAAAAGCTTCCTACTATCTTGCTGTCCAATAAATTTCCCTTTTCTTTTTTGGGTTACTATTGTCGAAGGCTGCACTAATTTAGGGAAATTCTTAATAAATCTCCGGTGGTACCCAGCTAGTCATATGGATCATCATACTCCCGACGGGGTCTTTGGTGCTCCTCATCATTCGATTGCTCCGATCTTAGACTGATCTACATGCATACCTTCCACATCCTTCACCAATTCCATAGTTAACCTTACACGTTACTCATGATTCTCTTCGGTTCGCAAATAGGCAAGTATATCGTCGATGAATACTATCATGATTTTATCCAATCAGGGTTTCCATACCCTGTTCATGAGATCCATGAATATAAGTGGCGCATTAATTTAGTCAAAAGGCATGACTAATAACTCGTAATGGCCATATTGTCACACCCCGACCACGTAAAACATCAAATCGTGGCGGAAACGTCGGGGAGTGTTGTAATAGAATTATTGTTCCACAACCATGGTAATTAAAATTATATTTTATTCATCAACCAAAGAGTGGAATACATTGTTTCAAAACAAGAACCAAAGAGTACACAACATAATTAAACTAAGTCTATCTTTATTTTAAGTCTCTAAGGCACGGGTCCGCCCAAGTGTCACGATCATCATCCTAAGCAACAGCTCCTAAAACACATGTGAAAATAGGTACGTCAGCATAAAAATGCCTGTGAGATACATAGGTTTTGTAAAAATAGGATTCATGACTTAAGTTTAAGAAAAAGTTGTTTAACAAGAGTCAGTCATGAACCTTGTTAGTTGTTTTGTTTTATAAATCTTTTGAAAAGCGATGATAATGTAGATGATATGTAAAAGAGTAATGTGAGGTTAAATGAATAACCAAGTAAAATGAGTTTTTGATTAAAATAAGTTGTTTGTAAAACATTGTCTTAAAAAAATGTTATTTGTATAAAATGTAATATGTCTAAATTGAAATGATTCAAATAACGCTACGATATGTAATACCATACAAGCACTTATATATAGGAAGTACCAGCGGCGTATCCACCATGCTTGTATCATATTACACACGCCTCGTTACTCAAATCATTTTACCCAAACAAACCACCAATGTAAATTGCCCATGTCTAAACCGTTTGTCAAATGTCTTTGTGTAAATCATGTCAAAATGTGGTCCATAAAATATGTATATCAATATCAAAATGTCTATGTCAAATGTCAAATATGTAAGGTGTAAACAAATGTCATGTATGGCAAGTGAAATATATATATATATATATATATGTTTACTGAGCCACAGATAAAAATGCACAAAACAATGTATTGAAGTAAAACGTGGTTTAAATCAACGCTATGTCTTGTGGAAATGCATGCAATACTGAATACAAACATTTATGCGGTATTGTAGAAATGCATACATCCAAGCCTTGTGACTGTGGTGATGAGCCCTTAAACAAATTAAAGGTCTATCTGTGTTATGTTTTATTGAATTCGGTCATTCCTTTCATCCAAACACACCTAGGATGTCAGGAACGGGAGTTGTCAATTCCTATGGTACCATTACCTACTAACGAGCGGCGTGATCAAAGTTAATGAATGTATATGGTCCCACTTAACAAACCAAATGTCATATCAAAATGTAAGCATGTGATGAAAATGTACTAAGTATGCGGCATAACGGGCATACATAGCATATGATGAAAAACAAAATGCACTAAGTATGGTGAACATACATAGCATGAAAAGGTAATGTAAAACAATGTACTAAGTATGTGCTACTGAACATACATAGCATAAAATGTCTTGTAAAATGATGTACTAAGTATGCTACAAAGGACATACATAGCAAAAACACAATGAAATTGTGTACTATATGTGTACTAATGAATATAGCAAGTATATGATATGAAAGCATGGAAAGCATGAAAATAACAAGTAGGGACATGTGCTTCACCCCAAAACAGTTTGAAAACAGTAAAAGAGGGGTCTATGTACTCACTTGAGATTGCTCAATAGACTTTAGATATCCACCAAGCAAAGCTAGAAGGTTACGGAATCAAACGGCACCTAATATAGGCAACTACATTAATAAACGGACCTAATCGGAGGATCGGGTAGCATGAGGGTTCGTAAACCAAATGAGTGTAGGAACTCATGTAATATGGTTTAACAAAGCCTAAATACTAAAACGAAACTTATCCTAAGTGCTTTTGACCCATTATGACCCGTTTAGGTAGCTTATGCTACTTTAACGCGTAGAACGCGTTCGGAACGCCTAACTAGTCTTATGACAAGTAATATATGCCTTAACATGTCTAATATTGTTGCTAAATCAGTTAAGATGTCAAAATTTGGGTTACATAGGCTTAAAATGATTTTTAACATAAAAAGGGCATTTTCGTAATTTACCTAAGGCATATATACTACCTATCATACAACTACTTAAACGACGTGACCATAAGGTATAACCTCGGAAGGTTATTCCCTATACTACTATGGTCACCTAAAGTGTTTGGTCGGATCCTAATGATCGACCAAATGGGTCGGGTTCGAAAGCATAAGCGATTGATTGGATCGCTTACCCTTACGACCCTAAACAAGCACAAATCTAAAAGTGACGAGCTAAACGTGCTAGAACATGTTTAGTTAAGTTAGAAAACAGGTTTTGGTATCAAAACAAACGGTTTTGATACCCTAGAGTAGTTTGGTTACAAAATAAGCGAGAACAGGCATTTTGCCCGAAACTACGACTCGTCACTGAGCCTAGATAACGTGGTAATCAGTAGGTATAGTCACTAGGGACTATGACCATCGTGATTACGCTCACGTTATGAAGTTCAAATGAACTTCGCATTGACCATAAACTGGTCAATGCAGAAAGTCAAACACAGTTTGACTTTCGAGGTAAAAACGCATAAAAAGAACGAAGGAACACTTACAAAGGGTCCCCACAAGTATTTGATCCAATCCACTCTCAGGTAGGAAGCATATACTTCCATTTAGAGAGTATAAAATCAGATCAAATGTGAGGGAATGAGTGAAATGGGTGAGAGGTATTTATAGGAAAGCTAGAACCGTTAGGATCGTTTATCGGGAAACGAGCTTCGATCTAGGCCGTCCAAGTGTGCCCCTTGTTTTACAAAACCATTAGAGCCCATAGAAATGGCCCATGGTGTTGCAAAAACCGTTTGCAAGTGGAGAATGAAGGTATAACAGCTGGAAACAGGCTGTTAAACACTTTTTGCATATCTGGGAGGGCCACGCGGGCTGTGTAAACATGTACAGAATCTTACGCGGGCCGCCTGGGAGTTACAGTTCAGAAACAAGTTTGCATAATGACAGTTTCAGTCCTTGTTGGTGTTTAAAGCCATTTCCGACATGTTTAAGGCCCGTTAAGCCAAATTTAAGGCCCTAAAATGATGCCTAAACATTGTGGACATGAAACATGTTCAAAAATATGCCGGATGTCGGTTCGTTTGGTCGTACAATCGCGATGTTTGCTTAATTACGATGGAATGCGCATAAGCACGAAAAACGATCCAAATTGCGCGACGAATGGATTTTTCTTATGCCAAACACTAAAATAAAATATTTTAGTGCTTACATAAATTTTTGGATGTACGGATGTATTCAGAACGTAAGCTATGCGCGAAAATGCAAACTTATGCACTTTTTGACGCTTTTAGTCCCTGAATGAGCATAAAGTTTATTTTAGCACACCGAATCCCTCAAAGCCTATTTCTAAGATATGTAAAGGATATTTAGGGTGTTTTTAACTTATGTCCATGTTCTGGAATGTCCGTTATAGTTCAAATTGGCATACTTTCGCAGTTTGTCAATTTTAGTCCCTGTAAGCGAATTAACTTGATTTTGCCATACCAAAGCCTTCAAAACTTATTACTAAGTTATGTAAAGGTTATTTAAGGTATGTTTAGCATATGTTGCTGTTCCGGAGTATTTGTCGCGTTAAACTGATTACGTTTACGCACCAGTTTTGTGTATAACTCTCTGGAAAGCGATATAGAGTTTCAAATTGAATAAAAACCAAAACATGAAAAATGTAAAACATAAACCAACAAACATTGGGATTAAATAACTTTATTTCATTGTTAACTGAATTTTTTACAATGATTACAAGCACAGATGTCACACATATCGTGTTTGAAAAGCAGTCCTCGGAATATCTTTGTCAGCAACCTTCAACTGATGATATCCTGATCTTAGGTCGATCTTCGTGTAGCAGCTGGATCCCTGTAGCTTGATCGAACAAATCATCAATCCTCGGTAAAGGGTACCGATTCTTGATAGTCAACTCGTCCAGCTCTCTGAAATCATCACACATCCTGAAGGATCCATCCTTCTTTCTCACAACAAAACAGAAGCACCTTAAAGCGAGAAGCTTGATCGAATGAAACCCTTGTCTAGTAGCTCTTGAAGCTAACTTGACATTTCTTTCATTTCTAATGGTGCTTAATCTATAAGGATATTTTTGCAAATGGGTGCAGCACCAGGTGCCAGATCGATTCGGAATTCGATCTGTCTCGCAGGGGGCAAACCAGGTAAGTCTTTTTAGGAAGACTTCTGGATAATCACGAACAATAGGAATCTCTTCAATATTCCTACATTTGGCCTTCATATCCGCAATGTTAACAAAGAACGCAAGATAGCCTTTTCGCAACCACTTGAGTATCCTCACAAAACTGACGTCTCTCAACCATCAACACTCGACACTCGACACTCGATCGGTCTCTGCGAACAACTATCACTTCTCTACCGTCATCAGGGTGAGATATCCTATCTAACTTCTTCAAGCGATAGTCCCCACTTCGTTCTCGGATAATCAATCCATCCTCGCATCTACGTCAAAGCTCCCCAGTTCCACTGGAAATAAACCAACACTAGAACTGCGATCACCTAACTAAATACTACAACTACAAACGTCCTTACTAGTTTCTATCAATTTACCAATTGCTAGTTCTATCGGGCACTTTATACCTAGCTTACTTGTTGGTGAACACAAAAATGGTTCAAAGTTTCTCGAACAAAACTCAAGTTAGCTTTGGTATTAAAAGTATGAACATAGATTGGTTTCTTTTATTCGAAACATACCAGTAATAGTAGCAGGATTCTCAGGTGCCTTCCCAGCACTCATCTTAAAATCTTTGCCCTTGGCATTCTGACCCTTCATTTCCGAACACTCTCTCCTGAAATGTCCTTGCTCACCACACTCGTAACATCCCTTGAGTGTATCTCCCTCCGATGTACTTTTAGCATAGCACTCGTGAGTCATATGTCTAGTCTGACCACATCTGGCGCACTTTCTCCGCTCATCCTCATGAGTCTTCCTCTCATAACCACTCCTGCCATCCCTGGCACTATCCTTTCGCAAACCACTAGAGTTAACCACATACGCTTTCCCCGAACTGCGTTTCTCATCAACCTTCTCATTGGTATCTTTTCTCAAACTCTCAGACTTTCGCTTTCGCGAATCCCCAGATCTGGGCTCGGAATGCGGAATTATTTGAATGGTCGATCCGCAGTGACGGTCCGACATCACGCATACCGTTGCCACGTCATTGCATAGGGTACCAGTAAATGATCTTGGGTTACAACCGTGGATTGTTTTATGTGTACATCTATGTACTATTCACAAAGTTAATGAAAAATCAGAATTATGCTCCGATTATATCATAACACAGGAACTACTAAAATTCTCCGATCATTATATCACTTGAAGGGTTTTCTGATCTGCGTCCCACCAAAACCATGCTCATGAGCACCACATCCACGTTCCTGGCCATTACTTTGGTTAGCATCAAGCTGTTCCAAGGCAGTTTTAACTTGTTGGGCTATGAGTTGTGCCAACTCTTCTGGTGTGGTAGGTAGTCCAGTACCCTGTCTTGCTTTTGGCGGCATTTCATCGTTTCTATTATTTACAACAATAATAATCACATCGATAACCAAAATAATTCAATCATTATATGTTAGTGGACCGAACATTGTGCATGTATAATATCCACATAATAATGAGAAGAATTTTTAAACCAAAAGATACCCATTCGATATTTATACCAGAAATTTAGAAAACTTGCTTTTAGTACAAAGACTAATCAAAATTCGGCGTGTCTACATCAACACCCGCAACATGTCTATATGAAATTTCCTCCTAAATATCTGAAAATTTGGCATGCAAGCCATAAATAGGGTTAATCAAATGAGATATACAAAACAAATAATAGAAACAACCAACAACTAACCCTTCAATCCCTGGAAGTCCAACATCTTCCTAACGAGCTCTTCTAACTCATCATACTAGTCCATCTGTCCCTCTAAGTCTTCCATCTTGCCCTTCGTCGTCTCCAAGTCTCCGCATAACGTGGTGAACTAACGATTGCAGTGAGAGTGATTGACCCAGATCCCTTTCTGCTTCTTCAAAGCGGATGCTGTCTCAGCTCTCGAAGTCGAATGCGATCTCTCCACGGGTCGAGTCTTTTTCCTACGGCGAGTGTAGACTTAAAAGAGGTGTAGCAAAACACGTGACTCGAGTAACAGAATAAACGGTTCTGTAACAACGGGCGAAAGAATCTCAAGTGTAGGCTTGACGGTATCAGTGAGCAGGACTACTAATGGCTCTATAGGCCGAGACGTGATATATCGTAACCGTACAAAGTAAGTGTGTGATCAATATGAATAGTAACACATAAGGCCCAAATAAACAGAAAATCAAGTATGCACATAAACACATAAGGGTTTTCATACATGATAAAATTTTCCATGTTTATTTAAAAATCTTGGCTTCGAGAATTTTGGACTTTAAATTTCAAAATTCTTCGGTTGAAGTCTAGTGTTTTCCTCCGAAAACATCTAGTTCGCTAATAACCATTGGCTCTGATACCAACTTCTGTCACACCCCAAAAACGTCGCAGTGGAATATAAAACGTAGTGGAGACGGAAGTTGGTGCCCATTTCTATCTTGATGTTTGATGCATTTAATTGTTGGACATATTAACTTAATTAAAATATAAGTTTTTAAACACAACGTCCCAAAACATGACACGATCACAACATAGTCAAATTGTCTTTGATCCTCGCGGATCTTATTACATTTGTCCCATAAAGTTTAAAAGTTAGTCCAACATTTTTAAGTGACAAAACATGCATCAACAAACACAAGATACGCCATAATTGCCGAAGCCAAACTCAACTACCTGTAGAACACGTTAAAATCAAGTGTCAACACAAAGGAAGGTGAGTTCACATATTCACATACAAACAATTCATTCCATAGGAAAACCTTCTGATTATGTGTTTATTTGAAAACATCCATATAATTTTTAGAAAGTCCATCTTTACATCCTTAATAAAATCCATGGGTCCTTCCATCGCGGTTCAACCACCCGACAATAACATTCTGACCCAGGTTTTGTATATTAAATTATTGCGTCAATTTTCCGAATCGTAATGTTAGCTAGATAATACGAACTATATATTAACCATGCAGGGATAATCAATGCTAGACAATAATCAGAATCAAAATTTGTCGCTTGACTTGACACGGGGCGACCGGTCACGACGGGGTTGTCAACCCGATAGATCTACCAACAATTCCTCGCGTACTATACTTAAATGATTAAACGACATCATGGGCGCAGGGTTCTCTTCGAGAACAATATGATGTCTACCTCACGTACAATATATATATCCTACTAATATGACAATTTAATACACGAAGTTGTACGAACCCCCTGGACCCTTTCCCTGGGACTAGGCCAGCATCCGTCCCAACTTTACGGTATGTTTCGCCTCGGAAACACCATACCAATCCCGTTTTATCCCGAAACAAATATATTCAACAAAAACCGTTTCGTCCCCGAAACATATATTTTAACAAATCCATATATTTTCAACGAAAATATATAATTTATATAAAAAAGGTATGTTTTATTCCGAAAACATTATTAGACCCTTTTATTGGCGTGTTCTACCCCCAAAATATATATAAAGCAGCAAAAAGAGGGGTTTAGTCACACTCACCTTTGGGTGCGTATTTTTAAATAGCGCAATCCCAGAGATTGATTTCTGCACGTCCTATTATATATATATAGGAACGATTTTAAATCAATATAAACATCACAAAAATCCTAAGTTTCTCTGTTTCTTAGAATTGTCACATAACTTTGAGATTTTCTCGAAAAGTTATCATTTTTGATTAAGTTGGCACGTTAATATATATATATGAGTCCATATATATATATATATTTTTATGATTTTGCGACTTGAACGATTTTATTGGTGACAATCATTGTGTAAATCCATTAACACTCACGTTTATACGCAATATATCTACGATTTGCGCGTCGTAATATATATACTTAAACGTTCACATAATTTATCATCGAAACACGCGAAATCTTGTTAACTTATCTATTTTGTCATTTTTAAAGCAAATATGCATAAAATATCTCATATGTATCAAATTCCATGCTCGACAAACAAATTACACATTTAACGCGATTTTTACCGGTTCTACCGCACAAAACGTACAAATATACATGCATAATCTAAATTTACAAAATCATGTTGAAAACTTAACATACTTTCACATTCTCATGTTTAAATCACATAACACATTAAATTTAACACAGAAGGTTCACCCAAAATTTTACCTATACTAGTGTAGATGGAAAAATGCGTATTTTAGCGATTCGGTAACGGTTTCGGGCGTCGGAAGTCACGTATGACCAACCAAACACCAAGTAAACTTAAAATTAGTTTAAATACTCATTTTTAAACTAAAAATATTAGTTTACTTACTGATCTAAATCAGTTTTATAAAAATCACTCGAAAAGCCGATTTTTGACCGTTTTAACGCACAGTTTTGCGTCAAACGTTACTATGATCATCCCAACTCGAAACGATTTGATATTTTAAAACAATACATGTTATTTACTGATTAAAATAATGGTTATAATCAGATTAGTTCAGTTTTTGTGTAGGTAACATAAATCATGCGATTTCACGTATTTTACAACTTTTAATGCACCAAGTACAAGATGCAAAGCTAGCAAACGTTATGACAAAGTTATATGTCACTAAAAATTTTAAAATAACTTTATTTTAGTGTTTATAATCTGATTAAAACTGATTTTTACTAAATCATACTCAAATCACCTTTTTAAGATCACATATCATCATGCATGTTTAAGTAAATGCATCTAATGCACTCATACAACATCATCATCATCTTTTATGTTCTAATCATACTCAAGAACACATTAATATCATATTTTTACATAACTCAACCTATATCATCCATCATCACACAATTCATTCATACATAATTACAAGTATCTTTCATTCATGAGTATTTGACTAAAATTTACATGCATGCATTCTATCATTCAAGAATCATACTATTCAAGAATCACTCAATCAAAAATCAAAATACAATCGTATACTCACACACAAAAACCTATGGCCATACATACATACATACATACATACACATACACACCCATTTTCATTTTGTACAAAAACCCATTTGTTATTGTTTGCAAGTTTGTGTTTTATTCCAAGAACAAGAGAAACTTCCAACATCAAGAACAACACTAAGAATCATGAATATGTTTTTAAAAGAAATTTTATACCTTCAAGATTCAAGTGGGTTTTTGACAATATTTTGATGTTTTGGAGCTTGTTTCACCTTGAAAACACCTTTGGATCTTCAAAACAACTTGGAAACACCTTGGATTTAATTTGGTTCTTGCAAGATCATCAAAATTTTCGAAAATATGGAAGTGGGAAGGGAGTATTCGGCTAAATTATTGTAGAGAGAGAGAGAGAGAGAGAGAAATGAGGTTGTTTTGAGACATGTTCCTTGGTTTTAACAAGTTTTGAGATGATTAGAGCATATTGATAAGAGTGCACCTATTTTTCAACCAATGCATGGAAGAGAGAAGAGAAAGAGTGTGATCTATGCCTGCCACTTCTCAATTTACCCACATATATAACCGTATATATACATATATATATACATAATCTAAGTCAAAAACTGGTATTTTACTGGTTACAGGGTATTTTATCTAGCGTCTTAATCCCGTTTTAGTGCGTTTTAAATTATTGTTAACACTCTATAAAAATAAACTCACCAAAATATTATTGAACAATATTTTGTTTGCCTGGACCGGTGACGTTGCCGGTATTTAGCAGTATGCGCGCTGTGCTGCGCGGTACGCACTTAAAACCGCAAAAATAGGGATTTAAGCGTTTTTATTTATTTTTATCATTCTATAGTAATAAACTCATCAAATTATTAATAAAATGATTATCAGTTGCCTTGACAGGATGTGTTGACCGTATTTTGTCGGTACACGCGCTGCATCGCGCGGTACGCGCTTAAACTCGAAAAATAGAGTTTCTTAGCGTTTTAATTTATTTTTCCTCACGAATAGGATTAAAATTATTATTCTAATCATAACAAAATATTTTTAGGATTTTAACACTGACCGGGTGGTCACCGACATTCGTTTCGCATTTTATCCGTTACGCAATAAGCGTTTATCTTACCATTGCCAACATAATTTTTACCAAGGTTTAAATTTACCAACTCATTAAATTTCACATGTAAACATCATAATCAGTCAAATACAGCCTTTTATCTATTCACAACACGTGTTACAATTTTACGGTACGGCCTGAAAAGCCAGGTGTCACAACCGCTATTATTGAATTATGTCATTACAACACCGTGTGGTGTCGGTACAAACTTGTAGCTTGTGCTAGTCGTGGTCAACCGTTTCACATGAAACTACACATACTTTTGTTTGACTTGTCATTTAAACATTCTTAATGCAACTACGAATTTAGACAATGATACACTAGATTCGGTTGTATTTCATTTCGGTGTGTTCTCACAATCCAATAATGTCAACACACTAATTTTATCCATTTATTTGTTCGAAAGTTGACGGATCGTTTTCATGTGACTATTACATTTGAGCTTGTTGATTCTAAGTTCATCTAGCGGAATGTTATTGTTTCTAGAACTCATTTGCATATTGTGAATGATCGTTTGGAATTCTATTGGTCGAAACTCCCCTTTTTGTTGAACCCCTGTTAACTAAGTTACACTAGATTATACATCTATATGTCTCGTATCCTTTGACATCAAATTCTGAAACACATACCTTTTAACTGTTGGGTTCTTATTGTTGTAATACGTCCCTGGATTCACTTGATTCGAATAAGTCTTGATTCAGTTTCATGGTTAATCACTTTGGCATTATTCATACCCATACACGCATAACGTAACCCTAAGGAGTTAATGTAATTTAAATTTCGAGGACGAAATTTTCTTAACAGGGGGAGAATGTGACAATTGTCAAAATTCCAGGTATCCAAACAACTATTAAACAATAATTATGATTTAATGACTATGCTGATTTACAATTAGTGGCTTGAATTGCTTTCTGATTATTGATATCTTACATAAATGTGCATCATATATTGAAAATGACATACTATCACTGCATGCAAACTTTATGGATTCAAATGATGCACGAAACACAGTTAGCACAGTTATTAGACAAATCAGAAAAATGCTGACGGAGTTCAGTACATAGACAGACATGGTATTGGGATACAGAATGAGCCAGAAACCAAGAATTACACTAGTATGGTGTGTAGGAAAGTAAGGATCATAAAACTGTCTTCCTAGTGATAGTTTAAGTGCCGGAAAGTGCCTAAAACTCACATAAACTGCAGAATTCTACAGAATTCAGCAAAATTCAGCATTTAAACAACATAATATTATACAGAAACATGGTTAAATGGTCCAGAATACTTTCCTAAGTATCGGGAATCAAAACTGTCACAAAAGGTAACATAAAGCACACTAAACTGCATAGTTTAGCACCTTAACGAACTGGTAACCAACCGAACAACCGGACACTACCTGAAACACCAAATTTTCACTATAGCACAGTTTTAACATTACCAAGCTAGTTACGGTCCCCGAACATCATAACACACTATATAATATATAGTAACTAACTAACCTAACTAAATACTTAATTTCCAACTAACATAACTAACTAATGGTTACAACCTACTCTAGACACCCCACCTATAATCGGCCAACATGGTGGCCCCACTATAGATTTTATTTGAATATTAAATGAGATTATGTTTTACCTTTACTAAACATATAAACCATGAGGTAAACAAGTGTTGGTGTATTATAAGTTAAACCTCTAAGTTCATAACCACATCATTCTCACTTCTACACAAACACTTGAACTTCTCCTCTCCTTCTTCACTACCTACGACCCAAGCACCCTCCCACAACCCTTTCATTTTCAATCCATTCCCAAGTAATCCAAGAGTATTCTAAGGTGTAAGAAGGCGTATAAGGAATCTAGGAACTCTTGGAAGTTGAAGGACCTCTCATACAAGCTTTTATCCACCTCTTATTCATCTTGTGATCATCCCTAGCCTTGAACTAGTAGTAAGACCATCTACACCTTATTTTACATCTTGTTTTGGTGGTTAAAGAATGATACAAGTTGTTAACCATGAAGAACACTATGAATCAAGAACATGAAACATGAACATAAGCTTAAAAATCATAAGAAATCATGTTGTTTAGTGTTGTTATGCTACTTGATGGTTGATTGTTTATGTTGATGATGTTAAACATCATATGATCTTGCTAGATAGTGATTAAAGACATAATCTAGCAAGATGAGAGGATGATTATGATGTAGATCAAAGTAATCATCTTTATGTTAAGGCATGAACTTTAAGTATAACATGTTTTCTTGAAAAATAATTATCAAAGTGTAATATAGATCATATAAATGGATGATTTCAAAGAATAATTTTCAAGAAACCAAGTTAAAAATACAGGATTTACCTAAGCTTGGTTCTTAGAGAAATTAACCACATTTTTAGTGGTTAATCAAGTGTAGAAATATATATTTAACAAGAAAAACTCAAGAAGAAACATTTTTAGAAAAATGATTTACAAGTTGTGAAGATCTAACTTCTTTAAAAATGATGTTTTTAATTAAACAACCACACTTTAAAGGGTAACTAAGCCTACTAAACACACTAGTAAGTTACTACAAATTTTTATAAATTTTCAAGTTCATGAAGTAACAATTTATGCTTGATTTTGGCAAATTGGTAAGTGTTGATTGGTTTATTGTTGATTGTGGTGATTTATAAAAGAAAATGATATGCTTTGAAAGCATGGAAACCTTCATTTTTAAGGGGAAACTATGGCAAAATTTTTCTAAAAATTAAAAACTTAGAAAAATATTTTTAAACAAATATTTACAAGTATATTTTAAACCATGAATTTTTATATAAAGTTTGCCATAATTTTTGTTACAAAAATTATAAGTATTGGAGGTTGGTTTTTGTAAATAAAAGTGACTAAATATGTATTTAGGAAATATATATTTAGATGTCACCATGTGTGTGATTATTTGTACATTATGTGTATTAGTTATATTATTTTAGAACTTGAAATAATACAACTCACCAAAATACCAAGAAATTACAATCCAAAATGTTACCAAAATACCAAGAGAATGAATATACAAATTATACCCCATTTATTGGTAAAACCGAACAAGGAATATAACTTACAAAATATTTCGGAATTTAATTCATAAGTATATTTTGGTAAATAGTATTTTGGACACAAGAGAACAAGAATATGATTTTTACATTTATTATAAAATTATATCATATTTTTGAAAAGAAGAAAATATATTATTTTTGGGTAAATAAAAATAGATATTTTCTTGAAATTATTAGAAGATATATTATTTTTGAGAAAATATATATTTTCTTGAATAAACATGAAATACATTATTTTTGGGTGAAAAATAAGGTTAAATATATTTTCCAAGTTAAACTTGAAAATATATTATTTTTGAGACTTATATGAAGTTTATAAATATTTTTGCCAAGGGAAAAATTATAAATAATTTTTCTAAGATAAGATTTCTTAAAATATATATTTTGGGAATATATATTGATGTATTTTTATTAGAAATGTTATTCCGAAAAAGTTAATACAAAAATTAAGTATATGAATACTTAATAAACACAATAAAAATGCGTATTCTCGTATGTATACATACACCACCGATACTTGGAAAAATACACAAGGTTAAGAATACGAGTATGAATACACCCATCCTTGGGGAAGTTATACATAAACAAATGCATTAATGCGACAAGTTAAAATATATTATTTTAACTAATATTCCAAAATTTAATAAATATAATTTAGGTTAAAATATTTATTATTTTAACAAATAATTATATACTTGGAATAACATTAATGACACAAAGAAACATAATACAAAGACATCAAATAAGACCAAAAGTCGAGGCACAACCCATCCGTCTAATAAACCGTAGCACGTTTGTAGGTAGTCGTGCGACGTAAAGGAAGCTTTGAGTTATTTGATTGAAGAACGCAAGACTGTGAGTTCATGTCCCCCTTTTCTTTTAACTCTTTTCAGTTTTATAACTTCGGGGGTGAAATACATGTTACAAATGTTTTGATGACTACAAATGGTATGGTTAGCTAAGGAATGAATAGGTAGATCATGTGAATGGGTAGGCGTTAACTTAAGACCATTATCCTTTTATAAGGACCGAGGGGCATGAGTGATAGATCTATTGGGTGTTGCGAGCCCCACCCATGAGCCCGCATGATGGACCATGTGGTGACTATGTCGTTCCCGCCGGATGGCCCGGTACGAAATACGCATAAAGGGTTGAGCCTTCCTACACCGTTGCACACATATTAATGCATTAGCTACACATTAATTGATCTATATCCTTGTTGCTTTCATACCGGTTTACAAGTACATACATACTTACAACTGTTTTCAAGGATGTTCGTGCACACATACAAAACACATGAACTCGCTCAACTTTTGTTGATGTTTTCAAACTACATGTATTTCAGGAAACTAATAATGGATCTGGTGGGCGTCCAAGATATCAAGTTGTATCTCAAATAAGTGATCTCATCCAGCACTGATGGGTTTTGAGTCATGTGTTTTATCCTTGATAGGATACGTGGTTCAAAGCCTCGATTATACTAGAGTCTTTTGTGAAGTCCAGTATGGAACTTTAAGCTTTGGTTGTAGTGTACTTGAATTTGAAGTCTTGGGTTGTAGATTACACAATGACGATTGCAATGTTTTGAAACTTAATATATGGATGAACATCATGGTTTTATCATATAGATGTTTGTTATGGTTGAATGCAATGATATTAAGCAAGTCACACATAATCACGCTTCCGCAAAAGTAAAGGTGTGACAATATGTTCTCCGCTTATAATTATCTACTTACTTAAATTCATCTGTTAAACAATATTTTACTTTAATTTCTCTCCACAGTGAGAAGTTCATTGAGGTTTCGCTATGGCAGGAGATAGCTGATACTATAGATAAAGACAGCTTCACGACGCGCCATTTCCGGCTATTTTAGCACTCATGTCAATGAAAGTCGGAATATATTATAATCTCCAATTAACATCTACCTCTGCTACACATGTTTACCTGAACCCTGATGTAAACATATGCAAAACCATCGCTTTAACGTACCTATCGCTTTTCCTAACAATGTATACATTACATGCTTACACATTCAGAAAGTAGATTGAAGTTCTATGTCTTTACAGGTTCAAAGCCAGGTATAATGATGCATCCACCAACCAAAGGAATAATATCACCGTAGCACAACTTTTGGAATTGAATCCTGCCCAGTAAAATGTACACTGCGCTTATATTCGCTTTTTTCACAAAAATATCTTCCTCCACATTCAGCTATTTTTTTTTTACTTTTTCCCTATACCAAATATTTCCATTTGTATCCCCACTACGCTATAAAAAATTTCCTTAAAACACAGCATACCTCCCTTATTAAAAAATATCTTTCAAAAAAAGGTTGACTCAATCTTATATTTTACTTTTTTTGTGTAGAACAAAACATTTAGCTGCCTAGGATCAATTACAGAGTTCATTTAAGGGAAGTCTTGGTACTACAAATGTTGCAAGAGGTGCAACAAAAAGCTTGATGCAAAAGGCAGTGCACTCGCATGCATAAATCACCCAGAAGAGAAAGATCCCAAATTTGTGTAAGCGTAAACAAAATTACAATTTCTGCATTTAGCACACAACATTTCCTCTAATTTAACAACAACATGTACCGTGTTAGTGCAATGTTGGCCGACAACACAAAAGCAGCAATGGTTACTCTTTTCAATGACGCTATTATCTCGTTGATAGATACACCATGCGTTGAAATGGTTACTCAGCATAGTTATGACAACCCACAACAAATACCAAAACCATTGGAGACCATTAGAGGTAAAGAGAAGATTTTCCTCTTGCAGTCCAATAACCGCTTCCGGCAAGGTAAAACAAGCTTTGTGGTCAACCAGGTTTTTGAGCCACCTACATCAGAAACTCCCACCATAGCACAAGGTATTTATAACACATGTTGCTTAACAGTATCATTTACTCTTTAGTATACACAGGCTAGATAGATTATTTGTGAATAATTGACCCGTTTGTTAAAAAAACCATTTCCGCCTTTACATACACTAATGCAAACCTTCTCTTTGGAGAAGCAAGCGAAACAGTCTCAACACCAACAACGACGGCTGAAATCCAACCCACAACTCCCGTAATACAATCAACAAGAAAATGTGGACTACTGAACCCAACAGGTATGATGTTGCTCACACTAAGTTTATGATCAATTTTCCCTTTCAAACTGAATACAATGTTTATCTACAGATGAACATCAACAGAAAACACCAAAATCTCTCGCCCCATAAAAGGAAACAACGTTCTCATTTTGGATGAAGCGACATTATAGAGTACAACCTTTTGTAAATGCATCAATAAACAGTTGTGGTAGACTCAAGGCAACTTCTTTTGCGTATCCACCGTAAAATAGCAATCTTAGGTGGTTGTCTTAGACAACGTCACTTTTTTGGGTATCCACTGTAAATAACCTGATAATGCTTATAATATTTTCGCTATATGCTTTTACAACTGCTTTCAATAACTGATAGTGTCATATTGTCACACACTGACTTTTGCGGAAGCGTGGTTTATTTGGTGTGACTTCTTAATACCATAGCAACAATCATAACAATGCTATAAGATAAAAACATGAGACATTCATCCATAAATAAAGTTTAGAAAAATCCCATTTTCAACAATCACAAAATAATTTACAAACCTTAACTTGATTTATTTGAGTTCATAAAGACTTAGCAAAGACTTTAAACAAAACCAGGTTTAGGTATATATAACCCGTCCAGGAAGAGGTTACACCTTCTAAACCCTGGATGACTTCTTTATTCAAACGCAGCTTGAAAATACGTGCATACCGTGCCAGATCCGTTAGTTTCCTGAAATACATGTAATTTGAAAAGTCAACATAACGTTGAGCGAGTTCATGTGTAAGTGAGTAGGTATAAACCTTTGTAAAAATGTCTGTATGTATGAAAAATCCCTGGTATGTAGCAATTAAGGAAAAAGAGACCACCATTGGGTTGCAAAGCCAATGATAAGTGTGAAGTGATGCAGGAAGACTCAAACCTAGCGGATTTGTGCGTCGGGCACTTAGTCATCTCATGGTCCACTCAGCGGACTCAGGAGTGGGGCTCGCTACACCCAAATAGATCTATCACTAATGTCCCTCGGTCCTACAACGAGGATTGATGGCCTTAAGTGTTGTGCCCACCACTCACATGTTCGCGTAATAAAAACCCTCCTTAAGCTAACCATACCATGTAAATAAATGTCTGTAAATGTCTGTAAATGTCTGTAACATGTATTTCACCCCCGAGGTGTAAAACTGAAAATTGTTAAGAGAAAAGGGGGACATGAACTCACAGTATTGCGTCTTCGGTACTCGTGACCCAAATCTCCTCAGCAAACACGACTACCTACAATGGTCTAACGTCTATTAGACGAACGGGTCGTGCCTTGTCTTAGTATTGATTAGTGCCTTTGAGTTACGTTTTAAAGTGTCTTCGATATTTTAGTAATAATACTTCTCATACTTGTGTATTCGTATTTCCTTCCCAAGGATGGGATATTTTACATAGGTCTGTTCGTATTGGAATTATATTTTTAAGTCCCATTTTAGAGAATACATATTTAATCATATTCCTATATAAAACCAACCTCCGATACCCTGTATTTTGTTATAAAAATTATGGCGAGTTTTATGCTTGAAAAACATAGTCTATAATATACTAGTAGCCACTTGTTTAGAAAAAAAAAAGTGTTTACTAAGTGTTAGGATTTTCGGGAAAATTTCGCCATAGTCTCCTTTGTAAATAGAGGTGTCCATGCTTAATAGCATATCATTTTCTTTTACAAATATCCCGTAGAATGTTCTCACATAGCCAACCCGACAATCATACATGCAATATACCACTTATGTCATTTCAGCTTTATTAATCAAAACTGGACTGTTTTCGAGCATTTAAATAAAATAGTTATCCTTTTCCAAAAATTCTCAAATTTTTAAAGAATGTCATATATAGTCCAAAATTTATTGTGAAAATTTTTCGGGGACCAGTTCATTACCAATTTTATATAAAAATTCTTTTACCCGACTACAATCAGACTTGTTACTTTCTGATTGCAGTTTTACGGAAAAATTCACTAAAAATCAATCATAAGTCCGATCGACGAAATTCCAGTTGGAGGGTCTTGGAAACAACAGTGACCATCTATAGTAAAAAAACCATGAGCTGATTTTACTCAGGTTTCGGGTTTTGACTCTGAATACAACACACTTTTTCAGCAGAAATATTTCAGCTTGAGCTGCTGTCTAAAAACAATTCTTTAAAAATAGTAAACGATCTCGAAAAATTACGATTCCAGTGCCATTTGTTCGGTTGTTCATAATTACACAATTTAGACTCCAAAAATTCAGTTTTTCGATTTAAAATGACCCAGTTACAGTCTGTTGAAGTTGGCTGAAAATTTCAATCAGCATGTTTATTGTTCATATTTCTTGTTTAAATTCTTTAGTGTTCTTGTAAATTTAATCATACTACCTATCTTAACCATGAAACAAGATGAACAAGAGTTTAAGCAAGGAACTTACTACTAGCTTAAAGCTAGGGATGATTCTAGTGGAGAAGATGATGAGAAAAGATGAAAAAGCAAGAACAAAGTCCCTTTTGAAGTTCCACAAGTTGTAAGTCTCTAGCATCCATCTTCTACACTTGAAGGAAGCTTGTAAATGGAAGATGGTGGTGTGAAAGTGGGGGTGATTGTGGCTGCTATAGTGTGGCCGAAAATGAGAGAGAGAGAGTGAAGGTGGAGTGTGATCTTTGAAGTTATGATGAAAATCCTTGGAACCATGTGCACCCTAATACCTATTGTCATCATTAATTAGATTCTTGGCCAATCAAATGAAGATCACAAGGAATAAAATCTCAACAAAATATATAGTAAAGATTTGGCTGAAAATTCAGTTGGGGGGGGGGGGGTAAATTGTAAAATTTTGGTAACTAATAGGTAAATAATTAGGAGGTTAATGGTATTTTCTAGAATGGTGGGTGTATGTCATGTTTCTATAGTGTGTGGGGATTTTTGTGACCAAGATTATTTAGGAATAATAAAACAATGTTTCTGACAAAATTTTGGTGTCCCGGGTAATGTCCGGTTGCTCGGTTACGTATCGTTCCGTTAAAGCGTTAAATCGTACCGTATTGCGTCTTTTATGCATCTTTTTGTAACGAAATCATTCCTGGCACTTAGGAAAGTACACAGGACCACTCTGCCATATAAGTGCATTCTACTGGTATAATAAAATGCTGAATTTTATAAAAGAATACAGAATTCTGTACTTAAAATGAGTTTTAGGCACTTCCCGGCACTATATCTATCACCTGATGACGCAGTCTTATGGTCCTCACTTCCCTACACTCCAAACCAGTGTAGTACCCTATCCCTGGCTCATACTGGCCATATAAACATTGTCTGTCTATGTGCTGGTATTGTCAGCATTATTTCTGAATCAACCGTTCAGTGTGTCAACTGTGCTGAGTGCATCAAGTATGTCACTAATGTTGGTGTGTGATGAATGGAGTGACTGTATAAAAAGTGATGCATGTATATATGATATAGAATCATAGAGCAGTTTAAATTGTCAGTTGTACTCAAGCACAGTCATTAAGCACGTAATTAAGATTAATTAATTTGTACAGTACCTGAAATTTTGAGGGTTGTCACATTCTCCCCCCGTTAATAAAATTTCGTCCTCGAAATTTGTACTACCTTAATTCCTTAGTGTTTTGTTATGCAGGTATGTATATGAATAGTACCGAGGTAGATAATCATCAGACCGAATCAAACCTTATTCACATCAAGTGAGTCCAATAATATATATAACATCCCGAATCCAGTGGTTAAAAGGTATGTGCTTTTAGCATTTGGTGTCGAGGGTACAAGACGTATCGACGTATAGTCTAGTGTAATCCAGTTAACAGGGGTTCCACAAAAGAGGAGTCTTGTCTATTAGGATACTTAGATAGTCGGTCACAATATGCCAACGAGTTTTTCACAACCGTAGCATCTGCTATATGAACTCAAAATCAATAACCCAAAAGTAGTAGTAAAGTGATCTGTAAATCTCCCGACTAAATGAACGGAAAGGTTTAGTGTGTTGGCACTCTTAAGTTTCGAAGGTACACCGAATGGAATACAAGCGAATTTGGTGTATCACGGTCTTGATTCGTAGTTGCATAGAAATGTTTAAATGACAAGTCAACAAAAGTATATGTAGTTTTGGGTGAAACAGTTGACCATGATTAGCACAAGATAATGACACCACAGGGTGTCGTAATGACGAGATTCAATAATAATGGTGACTAAACAAGTTTACCATGCCTGAAGTCAAATGAAAGTGTACAAAGACAACCCGAAGGTTTGATTTACACAATGTCGTAAAGTTTCCAGTTGAACAAAGAATATCAAAGAGCCACTGTTTTTGATCGAAGACGAAAAAGTATTAAATACCGCAAGGTATTCGATAGACAATGAAAGAATCGTTAAGAGGTACATTGTGCTATGGAATGAATCTATGTACCATTGCCTTAACACACAACTGTGTTGAGACCGCTTTAATCGTGATAAATGAGATGGATTTAGAGCAATTAAATAATTCAATCCATGTATGAAATGAGTAACCAACTTAGCGCAAGCTCAATTCTTGTGAAAATATCACCGCAAGGTATTGAAATAAATCGAACGATTTAGTGGAGTCGTAGACCAACTGAATCTACTACGACTCGTAATGAAAGAACCTTTGCAAAAATATTTGAATATGATGTTCCCAATACATCATATAGCGTCTCAGATCAAACATGTGAAATGGATAAGTTCAAGCAATTGAACTTAGTTTCATTGTAACCCAACAATAAACGTATGTATCAATCAAAGGAAATCTCGGCATGATAACAAAATAAACCATGAATGAAATTTGAAACAAAAGAAGTTTCAAGAGAGTGTGTTGACTTGATAGCAAAAGAGCCAACAATTACAATAATGTATGTCATCCGAATCACAAACCAGTAATTTAGATTTAGCAACAAAATATTTGAACTTCAATGAAGCGTTTGAAATGAAATCGCATGCTAGCAGATGGTGCATGCGTAACATGTGAGTTTTGAAATAATGAGTGTTTACTAAAATGGAGAAACGACTAAATATTCGAAGCAAAAGAGTGTTCGCTCCCAGCGAAGAAAATCAACGTGATGCAACTACCATTAAGGGGAGTAGAGATGCAAACATCTACTTGCTAGAAGCAGAAAGTGAAGGTTTCAACGAAAGAAATTTAAGTGCTTTCTGTTTGGTCAACGGAACTGGCATATATGTCAGGTTAATGGTGTCTGCTTGAGTTAACAGATGTGGTTCCTAAGTAACAATCTTTGTGAATTTGGACCTGGGTTCCCGATGGTCCTAAGTACATTTTTCCTAGATTCTCAGAGTTTCGTATTTGGTGTAGAATCGTTCTGTGCATCGTGTAGGAAACACCATTCTTGCGTACGTTTAAAAACGAATTATTGTCCCACAATTTCCCCGGTATACTTTCTTCCTGAATTAATAGCTAACGACATTCGTTCTTTGACCAGACGTGAAGTAGTAGTTTGCTCTTCACAGTTAGTTAAATAAGTAATTCGTTAATCCTCGGCAAGAGTTATCGATTCTCGTGGGTTAGCTCGTTCGGCTCCTGATAGTTTGATGTCCGTATGGAAGGCATCGTCCTTCTTATTGATGAGCAGAACTGGGGTTACCCAAAAGGGAATTTTGGTCTGTTATTTTCCTTCTCCATCCACCTCTGAGGTTACACTGCCAATCCTTGCATCTCCGAAGGTGTAAGCCGCTAAGTTACAGCGACTACAGGCGCAATGCCTGGAATAAGATCGATGCGAGATTCGACTAATTGTTGAGGAGATAATTCTGGTAAGTCTTCGGGAAGAACTTTCAGGATATTCCTTATAACAGGAATATCTTCGAGTTTTGGTTCTTCGGCTCCCTTGTCCCCGATATGAGCTAAGAAAACAACTCATCCTTTATGCCACAGCTTTCGTTCCCTCCAGCAATTTGTAATTTGTAGGGGTGTATCCTGTTTCATGAGTCACGATCGTTCCTTTATTCGTCACCGGGGTGCGGATATCGATCTCCGCTAGATCGCTCGACTACTAACCCCTCCCCATTACCTCGTAAAAGCTTCCCAACTCAACTGGCAGTAGATCTAGCGTAAACTTACGCTCTTCGGGTTCTATCTTGCCGATCCCAATTACTTTGTTGACTCCCACTAGCTTCCCGTTAGCTAGTACTATCGTGTGCGGGTTATCTAACTTACTTGTTACTAAACCAAGTATACTCTCGAACTCTAGAGATGCGAGGCTAAAATTTGCAACTGTATTTAGCAGCACAGATGCATCATGTTGACTATTATGGGACGTACCGATATTCATGCTTGAATTCTTGGCGTGCTTTCCTAGTTCTTAAGCCTTCATCCTCGTGCCCGGTTCTTCTTAGGGCAGTATTTTCTAAAATGCTTTTTGCTTCCACAGGTAAGGCAACCTTGAGCATGTTTTTGTTTGTCACTCATCCTTCCTTGATAGTTGTCGTTGTCGTTGTTTTCTCCGTGATTCTTACTACCATCTTGGCCCCCATTTCCACTTTCAGTACCTTGCCTACAAGTTTCCTTGGGATGCCCCCTCTTGCCACAGTTATCACATTTTCCGTATTTACATCGCCCGACATGATAACGTAAACAATTGTCGCACTTAGGTAGGATACCCTTGTAATCCTTCCCCTTTTTGGCCTTCTCCTCGTTACTTACCCGAGTAACCTTCTTGAAATTCACGAGTTTTCTCTTGTTATCCCCAGATGACTCTACAGGAGCCTCGTTTTTCTCTTCCGGAGTGGAAAATTTTCCTTGTCTAATCGCTTCTTCAGTGAGCGCCACGCTCATGTCGATTGCTTCGATAATTGTTGAAGGCTTAGATGTTGTTACCAGGCTTAGAATCTGCGGTGCTAGTCCCCTGATGAAAAGTTCGATCTTCCTAGATTCTGGTTCCACCAAACACGATGCAACTTGTGATAATTCGCCAAATCTCTGCACATATTCAGCTATCTTTGGACCTTCCATTCTCAAGTTCCACAATTCAGTTTCCAACTTCTGGACTTCCACCCTAGAGCAATATCTTTTGCGCATCAGTTCATTCAGTTCGTCCCACGTCATAGCATACGCAGCGGCCTCGCCCATTGCCTGAATTTGAAGGTTCCACCATGACAGAGCCCCATCTACAAATAGCCCCGCTATGTACATAACCTGATGTTCTGGGGCACATTTGCTCAATCGTAAGACAGAATTCGTCTTTTCCACCCAACGCACAAATGCTAAGGCACCCCCAGTGCCGTCGAATTCTCGAGGTTTGTGGTTCAAGAACTTCTCGTAGGTGCAGCCGCTGGGTGGGTTATTTCCTGAGGTACCTCTGCCGTGTTCGGAGCGAAGGGCCTCGAGTTGTGCGATGGCTTGCGAGATGCGCCCTTGCAGTTCTGTCTCTGCCGTTGTCGGCCGAGGGTTGTTGGTATCGACGTTCCCTTGTATCGACATCTTCTGAGAAGAAGGTTGGTCAGGTCAGGTCTCATTCGTTCGGGGAGTGCGTACACACACATATTAGGTTATCATACCAACCAATCAAGCAATAGTATAATCATAGTATAACCAAGAAATTTGGTAATTTTGTTTAATGAGAGCATAGTAAGCAAGCACGTAGCATTATAATTATTGTACACACATATAGATTAATAACGTGCTTAATGGAGACATAGCGACGAAGTTTCGTTGGTCATAAAGTATTGTCGCATGTTTTATAATGATTTGGGCCCTCATTATTCCCTGACCACAATTGTATTGCCTTCCAAAATGTATCACATCGATAGGGACACAGGGTCACCCTACCCTTGTCCATTAAACGTATTAGTGTATCAAAATCACATAGTCTTAAGTGGTCTTTAAAAGTCTCCACAAACCCGGCTTATCATTAGTGTCTTTACTTGAAAGCAATGTAATCCGCATAATCCAGAAATCACTATACCAGTGTCTGAGGAGGAGGAAAGAAAAGTAAATTGTTTAGCGTGCGTGAACTCCTCCTCGGGCTTGTGTACACGTCGAAGTAATTGTCTGCTCTGCTGCTCGATAGTAAAGAAATGAGCATCAGAATCCTAGGAACGGTGTAATAGTAACGGTTGAGAGCGCAAAAGGAACCTTGATAAATGTGGAGGATCAAAGTATGCTGGCAATAAATAGGGTGGAGGACGTGGTGTCTTATATAAACTTTTCAGACAATATGCTGTCTTGTGATGTAAATACTTAAATCACGCTTTTAGTTATGTAATGTTTGGCATTTGAAGTTACCAAATGTGGTGTCAGCTCTCCAACGTTCTGCGACTCATATCCTCAAACTGTAGTTGGTATTACAGGAGCAATTCATCTCATGTGTGGCCTCCATAATGTGAGGGATGGTAAGGGTCTAAAATTAGCATAGTGTATTGTAGGAACCATCAAATCGGCTCGTCCAACGCTGTAGAGGTGAAAGTAGTAAACGGTGTGGCCCGTAAGACCGTAGAAAATGCTGCTGTAGCAAAAGGATCGTTACGCGGGTGCTGACCTAGAGTACCCTTCCGGGGTGCAGGTATGTCTTGAAAGAAAGCGATAGGCATGTTGGTGCAATGGACATCGGTCTTCACAAGAGCAACATCAGCGGGTGAAGGTGCAGGTGCAAACGTCTCAACTGATAAGAAGGTCATTAGGTGCAGGTACTGGGTTGGGTATAAGGGATGCATTGTCTAGTAAGTCAAAAGAAATAGGGTTATGATCAAGTAAGGGTGCAAGATCAGTAGGTGCAACATCAAGTTGTCCCAAAAGGTGCAGAAGCTAACTCAGGAGCAGGCCCTGGGTCGGGTAACGGTGTGGCGCCTCGAGCATGTGTTAGTGCAGCAGTCATAATGGCGTCGTTGTCCATGTCAGTAGTAGAAAGATGTGACCTGGCCGTCTATAAGGCTGTAAATGTCACAGACTCAAGGGAGTCTGAAATCGAATATACTCTGGAATCAGAGGGTGGCCTGTTAACAGGGGCCTTAAGAAGTGAAATTAGTAACAACGTTCTCGTCTAACTTTCTATCACCATAGGCATCAGCAGAAAGATCGTCAATAAATTTGTCCACGTCATCATTAATTGCTCGTCGCGTAGCCAACCTTTGGCAGGAAAGTCCATAGGAGGCGCATCGTCGAGGATCGGGGTCATGGTGTGCTCACTATCGGGATGACCAGTGATGAAGTGGTCATGGACCAAAACAAGTGTGTCAGAAGGATTCTTGTCAGCGAAACCATCAGCAAGGGTAAAGTATCGCCCGAAACCTGGTCGCGCGGACGGTTGGAAGTTGTCCTCGTCCTTGGTCAGTATATCAGGATCACTCTCAGTGTCTGACGTAAATGTCTCTTGCGCAGATTTAGTCTCATCATCTGTAACGGCGGCCGTAGGGTTATCAATGTCTGATAACTCGCCTTCTAAATAGTGTGACGTGTGTGTCGGTTCATAATATTCATAACATGTATATCCATAGTAATTATTAACAATTTGTGTATGCAAATACTCACCACATATGCACGTATATCAATAATCAGCAATTAAGCGTGTAAGTAATGACAATGTAAGCATGTAATCATCCTAGTCTTCCCCAGACTATCCCACCCAGTCTCTCAGACTAAACTCCTAGTCTCTCAGACTAAACTCCTAGTCTCTCAGACTAAACTCCCTGGTCTC
Organism: Helianthus tuberosus; assembly: GCA_030545235.1. Lineage (NCBI taxonomy): Eukaryota > Viridiplantae > Streptophyta > Magnoliopsida > Asterales > Asteraceae > Helianthus > Helianthus tuberosus. The sequence continues at coordinate 134,545,620 of CM060366.1, read as the reverse complement.
TCAGACTAATTCCCTGGTCTCTGAGACCAACTCCCTGGTCTCTGAGACCAACTCCCTGGTCTCTAAGACCAACCTTCCCAGCCTCTAAGACTAAATCCCTGGTCTCTAAGACCAACTCCCTGGCCTCTAAGACCAATCCTCCCAGTCTCTAAGACTAATTATCCCCAGCCTCTAAGGCCGATCCTCCCTCAGCCTCTAAGGCTGAACCTCCCTCGGTCTCTAAGACTGAACCTCCCTCAGTCTCTAAGACTGAACTATAAATATAAATTTGAAATGTGTATTTGTGCCTTTTGTTTGTAAAAATGTTTGTTTCCTGGATCTGGACGTTTTGTGTATGCAATGTAAAAATGTTTGAAAACGTTTTCGTGAGAGCCCTGATGATCATAGTCTAGACTTCGAGAAAGAATCCTAGTTCGCTATGATCGAGGCTCTGATACCAAGCTGTCACACCCTGACTTTTGCGGAAGCGTGGTTTATTTGGTGTGACTTCTTAATACCATAGCAACAATCATAACAATGCTATAAGATAAAAACATGAGACATTCATCCATTAATAAAGTTTAGAAAAATCCCATTTTCAACAATCACAAAATAATTTACAAACCTTAACTTGATTTATTTGAGTTCATAAAGACTTAGCAAAGACTTTAAACAAAACCAGGTTTAGGTATATATAACCCGTCCAGGAAGAGGTTACACCTTCTAAACCCTGGATGACTTCTTTATTCAAACGCAGCTTGAAAATACGTGCATACCGTGCCAGATCCGTTAGTTTCCTGAAATACATGAAATTTGAAAAGTTAACATAATGTTGAGCGAGTTCATGTGTAAGTGAGTAGGTATAAACCTTTGCAAAAATGTCTGTACGTATGAAAAATCCCTAGTATGTAGCAATTAAGGAAAAAGAGACCACCATTGGGTTGCAAAGCCAATGATAAGTGTGAAGTGATGCAGGAAGACTCAAACCTAGCGGATTTGTGTGTTGGGCACTTAGTCATCTCATGGTCCACTCAGCGGACTCAGGAGTGGGGCTCGCTACACCCAAATAGATCTATCACTAATGTCCCTCGGTCCTACAACGAGGATTGATGGCCTTAAGTGTTGTGCCCACCACTCACATGTTCGCGTAATAAAAACCCTCCTTAAGCTAACCATACCATGTAAATAAATGTCTGTAAATGTCTGTAACATGTATTTCACCCCCAAGGTGTAAAACTGAAAATTGTTAAGAGAAAAGGGGGACATGAACTCACAGTATTGCATCTTCGGTACTCGTGACCCAAATCTCCTCAGCAAACACGACTATCTACAATGGTCTAACGTCTATTAGACGAACGGGTCGTGCCTTGTCTTAGTATTGATTAGTGCCTTTGAGTTACGTTTTAAAGTGTCTTCGATATTTTAGTAATAATACTTCTCATACTTGTGTATTCGTATTTCCTTCCCAAGGATGGGATATTTTACATAGGTCTGTTCGTATTGGAGTTATATTTTTAAGTCCCATTTTAGAGAATACATATTTAACCATATTCCTGTATAAAACCAACCTCCGATACCCTGTATTTTGTTATAAAAATTATGGCGAGTTTTATGCTTGAAAAACATAGTCTATAATATACTAGTAGCCACTTGTTTAGAAAAAAAAAGTGTTTACTAAGTGTTAGGATTTTCGGGAAAATTTCGCCATAGTCTCCTTTGTAAATAGAGGTGTCCATGCTTAATAGCATATCATTTTCTTTTACAAATATCCCGTAGAATGTTCTCACATAGCCAAAATTTATTGTGTAAAAATTTCGGGGACCAGTTCATTACCAATTATATATAAAAATTCTTTTACCCAACTGCAATCAGACTTGTTACTTTCTGATTGCAGTTTTACGGAAAAATTCACTAAAAATCAATCGTAAGTCCGATCGACGAAATTCCAGTTGGAGGGTCTTGGAAACAACAGTGACCATCTATAGTAAAAAAAATCCATGAGCTGATTTTACTCAGGTTTCGGGTTTTGACTCTGAATACAACACACTTTATCAGCAGAAATATTTCAGCTTGAGCTGCTGTCTAAAAACAATTCTTTAAAAATAGTAAACGATCTTGAAAAATTACGATTCCAGTGCCATTTGTTCGGTTGTTCAAAATTACACAATTTAGACTCCAGAAATTCAGTTTTTCTATTTAAAATGACCCAGTTACAGTCTGTTGAAGTTGGCTGAAAATTTCAATCAGCATGTTTATTGTTCATATTTCTTGTTTAAATTCTTTAGTGTTCTTGTAAATTTCATCATACTACCTATCTTAACCATGAAACAAGATGAACAAGAGTTTAAGCAAGGAACTTACTACTAGCTTAAAGCTAGGGATGATTCTAGTGGAGAAGATGATGAGAAAAGATGAAAAAGCAAGAACAAAGTCCCTTTTGAAGTTCCACAAGTTGTAAGTCTCTAGCATCCATCTTCTACACTTGAAGGAAGCTTGTAAATGGAAGATGGTGGTGTGAAAGTGGGGGTGATTGTGGCTGCTATAGTGTGGCCGAAAATGAGAGAGAGAGAGTGAAGGTGGAGTGTGATCTTTGAAGTTATGATGAAAATCCTTGGAACCATGTGCACCCTAATACCTATTGTCATCATTAATTAGATTCTTGGCCAATCAAATGAAGATCACAAGGAATAAAATCTCAAAAAAATATATAGTAAAGATTTGGCTGAAAATTCGGTTGGGGGGGGGGGGTAAATTGTAAAATTTTGGTAACTAATAGGTAAATAATTAGGAGGTTAATGGTATTTTCTAGAATGGTGGGTGTATGTCATGTTTCTATAGTGTGTGGGGATTTTTGTGACCAAGATTATTTAGGAATAATAAAACAATGTTTCTGACAAAATTTTGGTGTCTCGGGTAATGTCCGGTTGCTCGGTTACGTATCGTTCCGTTAAAGCGTTAAATCGTACCGTATTGCGTCTTTTATGCATCTTTTTGTAACGAAATCATTCCTGGCACTTAGGAAAGTACACAGGACCACTCTGCCATATAAGTGCATTCTACTGGTATAATAAAATGCTGAATTTTATAAAAGAATACAGAATTCTGTACTTAAAATGAGTTTTAGGCACTTCCCGGCACTATATCTATCACCTGATGACGCAGTCTTATGGTCCTCACTTCCCTACACTCCAAACCAGTGTAGTACCCTATCCCTGGCTCATACTGGCCATATAAACATTGTCTGTCTATGTGCTGGTATTGTCAGCATTATTTCTGAATCAACCGTTCAGTGTGTCAACTGTGCTGAGTGCATCAAGTATGTCACTAATGTTGGTGTGTGATGAATGGAGTGACTGTATAAAAAGTGATGCATGTATATATGATATAGAATCATAGAGCAGTTTAAATTGTCAGTTGTAATCAAGCACAGTCATTAAGCACGTAATTAAGATTAATTAATTTGTACAGTACCTGAAATTTTGAGGGTTGTCACACATATTACGTGAAACAAATCATTTCATTGCATGCGACCCACTTTCTATACCGATTGGTACCTTAACCGAACAACTTGATAGCGACTGCTTTTCCGCAGTGTAGCGCAGGTTTTTTTTTCTAGTTCGTAATATATATCATAAGCACATTTAGGGCTATTTTTTTTTACCTCTTAGTGAGGCTCTTAATGGTTCAGACCTCTTACTGGTTCAGCACGTAATGGTTCAGACTGTTTGTTTCGCGAGCAAATGTCTGAATTATTCAGACAATTGCTTTTGAATGGTTAAGCATTATATTGAGTCTGAATGGTTAAGACCTCTAATCTGAATTGGTCAGACATTTGCATTTGAATGGTTAATCCTTATATTGAGTCTGAATGGTTAAGACCTCTAATCTGAATTGGTCAGACATTTACCTCTAAACAGTTAAGCATTATACTGGCTCTTAATGGTTCAGACCTCTTACCGGTTTAGTACTTAATGGTTCATACCTCTTACTGGTTCAGCACTTAATGATTCATACCTCTTATGTCACACCCCAACCGATGACGGAAACATCAGGGCGCGACACTAGGTAAACCAGATTGCTCAAGAGATCCATAACAACTATTTGTTACCAATATTTTTAAAGGTTAATTGTCCGATACCAATCAACAAATATTCAACAAGTAATTATTACAGATAGTGAGTTTCTCTCAAACAAAACAAGTCCGACAACCTAGATTTCTATTAATAGAGTTTCTAGACTGCCTATCTTGATTCGGCAAAAGATTCCATCAACCTGCCACATACGTTAAAATAAAGTCAATACATAAAACGTAAAGGTGAGTACACAAGTTTGCATAGCATATAGTAGAGAAATCGTTTTACGCATAACCAACATGTATCACGTAACGGGCGGAAGTAAGTAACTACCACACAATGATCACAACTTAACCACGAGACTGCGTTGTAGAGTATGCGTGACACATGTTCAGCGAACATGTGAAGTAAAGTATGTGATCCCTAGCAACCCCCGTCCACGACAGGTGCTGAGTCCAAACTATAGTACTATCATTGCTAGAGGCGGTATAGTGTAACACTGTATAAGCATAGTACAAGCATTCATAGATCATGTATAACATGCGGGAGCGGTTAGCATTGTAAAGTGTTTGCGTTGTGTGATGTGTTTTGATATAGAACGAATGTAACACCCAAAAGTGCGTTAAAAGAAAATGGGTCCGAGTATACTCACAGTAGGTGTTTAACAAGTAAACACAAGCCTGATTGGATTGAAGGGAGCGCTTGGAGTTAGCCTGAGCATAGAACAGTAGCGTAAGCGTTGAACAGTGCGTAAACAGAATGTCGAATGGTGAGGTGTTCAAAAGGTGATTCGAATGGATGGGACTCCATTCGAGCAGATGGTCATCCGAGTGGATGACCATTCGAACGGATGGCCATTCGAATGAGGTGCGTTTGTTTGTAAAAATTGTTAAAATTCGAAGTTATTTAAATCGTTTAAACCTAGGAAATTAAAAGGGACAGGTCAATCGATCGGATGGTCATCCGATCGGATGGCCATCCGATCGGATGGCCACTCGAGTGGGCGATCTGTTATTTGAAAATTTGTAAAATTTTCAAGTAAAAATTTTGATTTTAACGGAGACGGCGTGACGACGTGTCAAACAACGGGAATACACCAAGCCCAGCTCATTCTATCGGATGGTCTCAGCCCATTCGGTCAAACTTACTCTTCTTGATGAAGATCCATGTTCAACCCGTAAATCGGTCATCTCTCCGTTGGAAATCCCACTAGGTCAAATGTGACCTTTGGCCACACTTTTTCAAAAACCTCCATGCCACACTTTCAAATAAATGTGTGGCTATAGGGCATTAATGACATTTCAAAACATTCTAGCCTACTTTTAGCCATACATTTTATTTATTCATGTGACCATTGTATAACAATTCAAAACTTTTAGCCACACTATAAGAAAATAATGTGACATTTACAAACCACAACTCGAAAAGTGTGGCCAAATGTGATCTACGGCCACATATATTTGTTTCACGTGACCAAAAACACATGTATTTGACACATTTAGCCACACTTTAAGAAAAAAAAAAGTGACATATATTAGCCACACTAGCAAAGTGTGGCCAAATGTGATCAAAGATCACGGTATTTATTTTCATGTGACCAATAACACATCTATTCGAAACCTTTACCAACACTTTAATAAAAAAACTGTGACACTTATTAGCCACACAAGAAAAGTATGGCCAAATGTGATCTACGACCATAGTATTTGTTTCATGTGACGATAAAACACGTGTATTCGAAACCTTTAGCCACACGTTAAGAAAAAAATGCCACACAAGAAAAATGTGGCCAAATATGTTCCACGGCCACAGTATATGTTTGGTAATGTGGCTAAAAGCTATTGCATCTGGCCACATATATTATATTGTCTGACAAAATGATATCAAATGTCACTGAAAAATGTGTGACCAAAGATTAAAATTACTTTCCTTTTTTTTGAAATCTTTAAAATTCCCTCCAATATATTTTATCCTAAAATTTAAACTTCCTCCCAAATTATTTCATCTAAAAATTTCCCTCCAAAATATTTCATTTTAAATGTTCCCCCAAAATATATCATTTAAACTTCCCCCTCAAATAATATTATAATTTAAAAAAGTTGCATTATTTAATAAAAAATTCTTACTACATAATTAAAATTCGAAGTAATATTAAATATTATATTTTCTAAATTATATTTGTTATAACTTGTTTTCTTATAAATCATACACTAATGTATATATATTAGCTATGTTTATATACATTTTCTATTTTATAAACAACAGTTTTTTAAAATCATATATTTTTAAAGTATATAAAATTATAAATTTCAATTTATTAATTGAGTAATTTCCTTCCAAACTTATATTTTTCGGTTAATAAAGCATATTGGGTGTTAATATATCAAAATAGACAATTCATAGATCACATATGTCTTAATAGATCATATTGGGCGTTTGTCGATCACAATGAACAATAGTAGATCATATGTGTGTTAATGGGGCGCCATATTGAGACTAATAAATCACAATGGACAATAGTAGATGGTACATGTCTTAGTGGATTATATTAGGCCTTAATGGATCATTATTTACAATAGTCTATTATATACGTCTTAATGGACCATATTGGGCATTAATACATCACAATGGACAATGGTAGATCGTACATGTCTTAATGGACCACATTCCGCCTTAGTGGATCACAATGGACAATAGTAGATCGTGCATGTCTTAATGGAGCATATTGAGCCTTAATGGATCACAATGAACAAAAAATGGATCATACATGTCTTAATGGGAATATTGGGCCTAAGTGGATCATGATGGACGATAATAGGTCGTGCATGTTTAAATGGATCATATTGGACCTTAATGGATCAATATGGATGATAGTAGATCATACATGTCTTAATGGATTATGTTGGGCCTTAATGGATCATAATGGACAATAGTATATCATACAAGTCTTAATGGACCATATTGGGCCTTAATGGAACACAATGGACAATAGTTGATCATACATGTCTTAATGGACCATATTGGGTCTTAATGGATCACAATGGATAATAGTAGATCATGCATGTCTTAATGGATCATATTAGGCCTTAATAGATCATAATGGACAATAGTAGATCATACATGTATTAATGGGCCATATTAGGCCCTAATGGAACACAATGGACAATAGTAGACTATATATGTTTTAATGGATAATATTGGGCATTAATGGATCACAACTGACAATAGCTGATCATGCATGTCTTAGTGGACCATATTGGGCCTTGATGGATCATGATGGACAATAGTTGATCATGTATGTCTTAGTGGACCATATTGGGCCTTAATGGATCACAATGGACAATAGCTGATCATACATGTCTTAATGGACCATATTGAGCCTTAATGGATCACGATGGACAATAGTAGATCATACATGTGTTCACGGTTCAGATTGCGCCTTAGTAGATCACGTCGAGTTTAGGGCCTACTATGAGACAATGTTTTACAACCGGGAATGGGTATATGATTAGCCAAACAAGACCCATTGTCATCCCTAAATTTATATATACAATATACAAATAAATTATAACCTCAATTTACTTTTTATTAACTTTGTATGTATTAATTTATATAAAATAAATATAGATATATTATTAGTTTGTGTGAAAAAAAATAATTTATTAACCACTAAAAGTTTCCTTCAAAAATTTCAAAATTTCATATTTTCACCACTAAATTTCAGTTCCCTCTCCATCTCCATTCCAAACCCTAATTGCAAAACACTAATCTCCCCAAAACTTCCGGTAGTTGTAGTTTTATCTGTCAAATTCTTGATTCCAAGAACCAAATCTTTTAATTTCTTTCCGTTTCCGTTCAAAAGCATGCCACCATACATCCACTTCCTCAACTTCTTCTAATTATCCACCTACTCCACCAGCACCACTTCATCTCCCCGAAAAAGGCCTAACATTAATCGATTTCGTACACTTCACCAACACCTCAATAATCCTCACCGAACCCGTCCTCCCACCTGCACATCCCCATCACCCTAAAAAATGGCCGCATCCTGCACATCCTCATCGTCACACTTTCATCTAATTCATTTTACCAACAATATATCCGTATCAATTGAAGACAACACGTATCGTCGGCATCATTTTAACATTTCAAAAAGAAGTGACGGATCAAAAGTCAAATGGTTAATGGTTTCTGTGTCTGCCCCCTCTCTCACGTGTGTTACCTGATGAATCCCCTCATCTTTTTCATTTACTGATATAATCCATCTCTGATATGCTCTTGTACTTTGCCTCTGTCTTCGACCGCCAATTCGAATTTCTTCATGCGTGATTAAAGATTGTTAGCTTTTAGGTTTTCATTTCACCCTTTGTACACCAAAGTGGTATGTTTCTTTTACTCTTATCTTGCTTTCACATGAATTGATAGATTGCCAATAGCCACTTTTATTCCATCCAATTTTTTAATTCATATTTGTGTTTGCCGTGATTGACGTTCGCATAGAGAATTAGATAAAGACTAGTTTTGGGTTGGTCTGGATTGCGGATTGTGAATAGAATTAGGGTTAAGTATCCGTTCACATGCTTTTTTCCCTAATCGAAGTCTATGTTCACAGAATTGTGGTTCACAGAATTGTGGTTATATCATTTATCTATGATAGAGTAAAGTTGTAATCTATTAAGATGTTTCATATTAAAAATTATATCATTTATCTATGTTAGGTTTGGCATGATATCTTCGTGTGTTATCAAGGTTCAACCATCAATTAAAACCATAACCATAAAACGTAACAACAATTATAGTTCACGGTACCAGAGATAGGGGTTAATTGATTAACGGCATCGGTGACCGTTTAAGGTAAGGGACTTTAACATGCTTCAGTTTTTAATCTGCTATAGTGACCATTGCAGCGAGTGATCTCACGACACTGATGTCAGTGGCTTCACTTTATTCGGTGGCGCGTGAACAAATTTTAACGCCTTTTCATGGTACAAATTCTTGTTGATATCGGGCAGGCTGCGGAATTCTCTTTCTCCTTCGGTATAAGTGGTCGTTTTGTTCCAGTAGGCGGTGACAGTGGGGGCTGAGGCATCGGCAGTGGTGCGGGATGGGATTGTTTCTGCTGGTACCGTTGTTCATGCGTATGTTTTGTTAACCATGGTGGGTGTGTGCCCTGTGTTGTGCAGGCAAGAAAATTTAAAGTTGGGTAAGAAGAAATGACGGATATAAAGAGGTATTGACAAGGGACGCGACCGTTGGTTGAACCATTGGTCTTTTTAAATGGTTTTCTTAAAACGCACGTCTCATGCTTTTGCTTTTTACAACGATTATTGTGGTGCCAAGAAACCGAAGTTGTGATTTACAATGGTTATTTTTGGTGCCAAGAAACCGACATAACTGTTGTTTAGCAGTTGTGATGTTTCGGTTATCCATATATAACGATTTAGATAATTAAATAAATGATTTCATGTGGCCAAAGGAATTTGCGTTTATCGATTCAGATAATTAGTGTCTTGTATAATGGAATTGCAAGACATTGATTATCCATATTAGTTGGAATATACTATTTTTGGAGTGGGTCAAATAACTCTTGACAAGTGAAAATGGAGCTGCTAGACTCAAAATAACTTTTGAGTGGGTCATATATGATTTTATTGTTAGTTTAAAAGAAGTTAAATGATTTTGTCTTTTGCTTATGCATGCTTACTTCTTTATTGCATATGCATATGGTTTGACGGTTTTTTAATGGGATAATTGGTTAAACTAGCTGCCATGTAAACCCACGTATGATAACCTATTTTAGTTTAAGTCTATTTGACTTTTTAACCATAAATTACATTATAACCCCCAGTAAAGGGTGATATTGGGTTTTAGAAAATAGATGCTCAGAGGGACAAATGATGATATACAGATCAGAGGTGTGATCATCCAGATGGCAAAGCTAGGTGGAATTGAAAAATCCACAACTTGGAAGTTGGAGTATCGAAAGTCTTGCGAATGTGTAGTTAGAGCTGGGAATTAAAAATCACCGGGAACATTCAAGTTTGGAGTTTGCTTGACGAAAGGGTCAACACAGGTCAGGAATGGGTAAAAGGGGTCGAGCTAAATTGGGTATCGTATTCGTATGTTGTTTCTGCAGAAGACTACAATGGGCCACTATGCGCCGTGCTGTTTCTGCAATGCCAACTCAAACCTTTTCTCTCTCTAGTTTCTCTCTCTAACCTTTTCTCTCTAGCCGGCCTTGCAATTCTCCCACCTTCTTGCCTTAATTGCTTGTCTGATTATTGTTTTCCCTGGTAAATGATGCCTTCCTCTGGTGTTTTCATACCACCAGACATACCCCCTGATCCTTTGAACCCTAATCCTCTAAGCAACACCCAGTTACGTCGTTACACTCGTTCAGCTGGAGCCCTAAAAAACCATGAACCAAAAGAACAACTAGGGGTGAAATCAGTGCTGGAAACCCATCCCTGTTCCAAATGAAGCCCTAAATTCGCTGAAGTAGGGTAAGAATCGCACCCCTATGTCAACAATAAGTGGGAATAATGCAGTGCAAGATGTGCCGCTGACAAAGTCACAGAATTTTGGCGCCAAAATTGGTCACCGAGCGGGAAGCGGAGAAAATGCTGACATGGAGGTCGATGGCCTGCAATCGAAGTTGGATCCCTCCACAGGGATACAGGTCTCGTTTGATGACGCTGTTCAGGCGATCAATCAAGTGAAAAACCCTACTTTTGAGTCCGAGGATGAGATGTGGGTGACAGAAGATGAGGAGGACGACCAGTCTACTCACCCTGACGATCAGCCCCAAACCATAGTTGAGGGTCAACAGCCGGCAGTTCCCTCAAAACAAGCCAGTGGCCCTTTGCTCACCCAAACTCACCTGCCGACGAGTGCTCAAACTACGACGGGAAGTCAAAAGCTGAATGTGAATAACCCAGATACCTCTCCAACTGCTGATGTTTTGAATGGTCATCCTCCTTATGGGAATTTTTGGAACACTAATAATAACAGGGGAATGACCATTGCTGATCGCATTAAATAGAGCAATGAAGTGAAGAAAGTTAGAATTGAGTACTACCCCCCCACCATAACCCCAGAAGGAAAGTGCAGGGTCATGATTTCAAATGAAGACCTTCTCCAATCGGCTAAGGTATACTCGTTACTCTTATACGGCTATTTCTTACGGACATCTATGGATTATAATCGTGTAAATTATTGCCTTAGAAGAGATTGGAGAAATTTTGATATAGCAGAAATTACTAAGAGCCCAGCTGGATTTTATTATTTCAAGTTTAAAAGAGAAAAGGATTTGAATGAGGTTTTAGAAGGGGGGCCCTAGTTTGTGAAAAATATTCCGTTGTTTGTTAGGAAATGGGAACCAAGCTTATGCCTTGAAAAAAATGAGCCTTCTACTATCCCCCTATGGGTCACGGCCCATAATGTTCCCTTAGAACTATGGACAGATGTAGGAGTATGTAAAATCATGAGTAGCACAGGAATGCCGTTGTTAATGGATCGGGTGACAGAAGAAAGATGCTCATCTCAAACTGGGAAATTGGGTTTTGCTAGAATGCTAGTTGATGTTAAAGCTAGCACAAATCTGCCAGATGAGGTCGAGGTTGAGTTCCCTGCTGTTCCTCATAAGACCCCCCATATTAGCAAAATAAATGTTACATACCACTGGAAGCCAGCTGTGTGCGTCCACTGTAATGTATTTGGTCACTCGTATAAACAGTGTAAAGTTAGACCAAAAACAGCCGAAGAAATAGAAGCAGAGGTATCAAAAGGAAATGGGGTGGAAGTCACAGGTGATAAGGATCAGAACCAGGAGTATGTAGAGGATGAATTTATTACAGTGACCCGTAAGCAAAAGGGAAAGAAAAGAAACTTTGCTGGCACAACCCTACCAGCAACGTCTATACAAAACAAAGAAATGCAGTCCCCAACCCTGAATAACAGTGCAGGCAAAGTTAGTTCTACCAGCAGTGACCCGGTAATTCAGCGAAAAATGAAAGATCTCCATGATATTTATATAGGGGAATCTAGTAAAAGGCAGAATGCTTCAGTGAAACCTAAACACTAAAATCAATTGGCTTAAAAACAAGGTGGCCCAAAAGCTACTTCCATACTACCCCTGCTCCTAAAGCTGGGACTGGTAGTCATGTTAAGAAGCCCAATCCACTAAAGAAAAATCCCCCAGTACCCAAACCAAACCGTACTAATTCCTCTACTGTCGCTATGACCACCATGTCTTCTTCTGAACTTCTGATGGCCAACAAGTTTTACATGCTAAATGAGGATTCGGTCGATCATTTGATGCATGGTAGGGATCTTAATGACCATGTCATGGTTGAAGATGATGAAGTGCCGGAAGCTAGTAAAGGCACAGTGAGCAATGGGAGTAATCATGTCAATGAGCAAGATATGCTAGATGAAGATGATACCCCTGATTACAGTATTACAGATGGCCAGAAAAAAGCCATCTTAGATCGGCTGGTATGCTATAAATCATGCAGAGCTGTAGACCAAGCAAACTGGGAACAAGGAGAATGGGAATTCTTCTGGGATCAATGTAAAATTCTGAAGCTAGACCTGGATAGCGTTATTGAAGATGTTGGCGTGGACTACTCCCAATCAGCTACGTTCTTTATACAGCAGATTGGAAAGGACAAAGGGAGTAGATCAGAGGCTCAAGTTAAAAACACCCCTCCACAGTTCTAAATGGTTTTTAAAATCTCTGCTTGGAATATTCGGGGGATGTCGAACAAAATCAACCAAAATCATATCAAAGATCATATCGCTGCTGGAAAGGTCAGTATATGTGGGGTGTTAGAGACTCAATTGTCTAAAACCAAAATCACTAGCATATGTAACTGGGTGTTTGGATGCTGGATGTGGGATTCTAATGAGATGGTTTGTGAGGGAAGGTGTCGTATAGTTATCGGCTGGGATCCAAACACTATCAACCTCATGATCATTGATCGCCACCCCCAAGCTATCCGTTGTTTCATTGAGCCTCTTAATGGTGACAAGAGTTTCTTCTATACGTTTGTGTATGCTCATCACCAGATGGGTTCGAGATGGGATTGTTGGGACGTGCTAAACCTCCACAAAGCTGCAGTTGGTAACCAACCTTGGCTCCTACTGGGGGACTTCAATGCCATCATTGACCCTAGCGAGAGATCTGTGGGAGGGTCTGGTGTTAATGATAACATGGCGGAAGCTCGGGATTGTTTCAATCTGATTGAGGTCTCTGACATCTGTATGACAGGCCTTAGGTTCACCTGGAATCAAAGCCCTGGAAATCCTAATGGTCTCCTAAAGAAACTAGACAGAGCAATATCAAACAGCCGGTTCCTTACCGAATTCCCTCATGCTTTTGCTGAGTTTCTTCCGTTTTTGAAATCTGACCACAGTCCTATTGTTGTCTCGTTGCATAATATTCCTATGCGCAAACCGAAACCTTTTAAATTTCCCAATTTTCTGACCTTGAAGAAGGATTTCCTTCCTTGTGTGTCTAATGTGTGGAGTCGTCGGATTGAGGGTGTCACTATGTTCTCAGTTGTGTCAAAGCTAAAAATTCTTAAGAAGGACCTTAGGAAACTAAACTACAAACAAGGTAATGTTTTCCAAAAGGTTGCTAAGCTGAAAACTGAACTGGAAATTATCCAAACGGCTATTGTGGAGGATCCCATGAATGAGCAGCTTAGGGAAGAAGAGGGTCACTACCTTAATGCTTACAATGAGGCAGTGAGAGATGAAGAACTCTTCCTCCAGCAAAAAGCCAAAGTCACTTGGCTTAAAGAGGGGGACCACAACACTAAGTACTTCAATAAAGTGGTCAAAATGAATCAGAATCGTAGTAGAATCCACTCGGTAGAAAATTTGCAAGGTGAAGTGTTTTATGGGCAGCAGGTTACAGACCAGTTTGTGGCCCATTTCATGAATGTTCCGGGAACCTCTGAAGATGTGGAACCTCTGACGGATCCGGGCAGCCTTTTCACAAAGCAAGTCCCCCAAGCTGAAGCTGATTTTATGATTAGAGAGGTTACGTCTGAGGAAATTAAAACCGCGTTATTTGATATTGATGATAACAAAGCCCAAGGTCCTAACGGATACTCAGCTAAATTTTTCAAGGCTTCGTGGAGTGTCGTTGGAGAGGAAGTCTGCAAAGCAATCAAAGATTTTTTTCCAGAACAACAAACTCCTTAAGGAAGTTAATGCCACTGTTATCGCCCTTGTTCCCAAGATTTTAACTCCCAGGAAAGTTTCTGATTTCCGTCCCATCGCCTGTTGCAATGTCCTTTACAAGTGCATCAGTAAAATCATTACGAACCGCATTAAGGATGTGCTATCTAAAATTGTTGATGAAAACCAAAGTGCCTTTATCCCGGGTCGCCAAATCAGTGATAACATTCTCCTCACCCAAGAGCTCATGAGAAACTATCACCTGTCTAGGGGGCAAGCCAGATGTGCATTTAAAATTGATATACAAAAGGCTTATGATACAGTTGAATGGACTTTCCTCAAGGCTATCCTCTCCTACTTTGGATTTCCAAACAAAATGGTTCAATGGATCATGAGTTGTGTATCCTCTGCTACTTTTACGATAACTGTCAATGGAGATCACAAAGGTTTCTTCAAGAGTAAACGAGGTCTGAGACAGGGGGACCCAATGTCCCCGTACTTATTCACCCTCGTCATGGAAGTCCTTACCCTCATCATTAAGCGTAGGGTAAGCTGTGATAACAATTTTCAATACCACTGGAAATGTTTTGAAGTGGGCCTCACCCACCTGTGTTTTGCTGATGACCTTTTCCTCTTTTGTCATGGGGACAGCCAATCGGTTACTACCCCCATGACAGCCTTGGAGGAATTTAAAGAAGTTTCTGGTCTAGTCCCAAGTATCCCGAAGAGCACCATCTTTTATGGTAATGTCCCAGAGGAAGTTCAAGATAAGATCAATAGTCTCATCTAGTTTCGGGTTGGTGAGCTCCCTGTGAAGTACCTGGGTGTTCCTCTTATATCTACTAGACTCTCCCGATCTTATTGTGCTCCCCTCATTGATAAAGTGAAACGCAAGATTTGCGACTAGAAGAACAAATCTCTGTCTTTCGTAGGAAGACTCCAGCTCATTACCTATGTGCTAAATTCTCTTCATGTTTACTGGTCCTCTCTCTTTATCCTCCCTGTTTCGGTTACCAAGGAAATGGTGAAGCTTATACGGGGATTCCTATGGTGTCATGGGGAAATGAAAAGGGGCAAGGCTAAAGTTAAATGGAAGGAAGTGTGCACTCCTATGAAGCACGGAGGACTTGGGTTAAAATGTATTTGTACTTGGAATGTAGCCCTTATAGCTAAACACACATGGAACATCATTTTGAGGAAAGACTCTTTATGGGTCAAGTGGATCCACACATACCGTCTTGCAGATAGCAACTTCTGGGAATTTGAAGGTAAGGGCAATACTAGCTGGGGCTGGAAATTTTTTTTGGAGCTCAGGTCCAAACTAAGAGCCTATATAATTCACAAAATAGGTAATGGCCAGACTACCTCTGCATGGTTTGACAATTGGCACCCCCTGGGCCCACTCAGCAACATCCTTACGCACCGTAATATGTGTGAGGGTCCTTTCTCTAGACGGGCATCTGTTAGTGACCTACATCTGAATGGTGTTTGGTTGTGGCCGTCTGACTGGGAGAGTAGATTCCCTACTCTGTTCAACACCCCCTGTGGTATGTTAAACAGCTCCACGGATGATAGAGTTTTTTGGAAAAACTGCAAAGGTGAACTAATAGATTTTAGGGTAAGTGAAGTTTGAAAGACAATCCAAGAAGTGGGAACTGAAGTCCCTTGGATGAAACTTGTCTGGTTTAACCAAAATATCCCAAGGCACGCGTTTATCCTGTGGATTGCCCTCAAAGGTAAAATTCAAACCCAGGACATCATTGATAAATGGCAGGGAACCACTGTTCTCAGGTGTGTCTTCTGCAAATTGGTCCCAGATAGCCTCAGTCATCTTTTCTTTAATTGCAGCTTCACTCATCAGGTATGGAATTCCTTTAAACCTCTGATGAAATGGGGCTGCATCCCTGATGGCTGGCTGTTCATTGTGACCCACCTATGTTCTGGTACCCATAACAGTGCCATATGGAGTGTCGTTCATTGGCTGGTTTTGGGAGCCTCTGTTTACTATGTATGGCAAGAGCGAAATAGACGTATTCATGAAAACAAGAACCGGTCCCATGATGTGATCTCAAAACTGATCCAAGATGCGGTGAAGCTGAGAATTCTGAGCCTGCCTCTAGCTAAATCAGCCAATACTGTTCAAATGGCCAGAATATGGGACCTAAAGGGCATCAAATGGCTTCCATCAAACCCCCATCCTTCTCACTCATGATCCTTATCCTAGCCATCCTTCTTTCCTGTTGCTGGGCCTTGGGTGCTGGTTGTTTTGATTGGGACTTAGAGATTGAAAATGTCATCAAGTGGATTGAGAAACTGATCACTCATTACATGAAAATCCTTACCAACAAAACTCACTTTATTCTGATTCTTTATGTCTGGGTTGGGTGTGTCTTGGGTTGGGTCTGTCTTTGCAGGAGTTCTGTTGTTGTTTGGGTGGATAGTTGGGAGGGATGGGCCATGGTTTATAATATGTTACTCAGCAAGGGTGGGTCTCCTTGGTTTGGGTTTGGAGTTATAAGGGGGAGAAGGGTAGTTAACCTCGCTAGTTTTTCTGGCTGCAATCTGGTGGTTTGTCCTCTTACCTTGTTCATTTGGTCTTTAGGTGCCCTTATTCCCTCACCTTCTTTCTGGTTAGATTGGAGACATATGGGAGGCTTAGGTTGTTTCTGTGTGTTAGGGGAAAACACAAACCCGGGAGGTATAAGGCAGGACTAGGAAGGGGCGAAGTCTTTTGGCAGTTACCCTTACTTGTTCCCTGCCCCTATCCTAGAAACCAATGTTTTGAGTCAGCCTGTGTCCTATCTTCAACTAACCTTGTTTAATTCTTTTGGGTTCTTAAACACTAAGGGTTGGGACAGGTGTGATTGGTGGAAAAACTGTCTACTGCAGCAGTTCAGCAGTCATGCTGTTTTAAATTTACTAGATATGTTGATTTTCAAGCTCTTTATGCACCGGATGAGAAGTTATTCTTTAGAAAAGTTGCAGATGATATATGACAGCTACAAGTCAGTTTTTGTGTTGCTGCTGGATCTTGGTCAAGCTTCTATCCTTATGTATACGGCTGCTGAGAGCTGGCTGCATCAGAACCTCCTCTGGACCTACTTAATCTGGTTGCATGCTGTTAAGGAGCCTGCTCTAAACATTTGGATGGTTTTTATTTCAAAAGTCCAACTTGAACTACATATGCAAATGAAAGGGGACTGGGGCTACAGGGGTAATCTCAATCAGGTGTGAATGCAAGGTTAGTCCGAACAGAAGAACTATCCGTATTTTTTGGAGACAAGAATTATGGTGTATATTGCCTTGTGTGAATAGGCATTTTTGTAAAGGTTTACTCAAACTTTGGTTAGGATCCATAGTTACTGTCGTGGCTGAAAATGCTAGGTATTTTTGTACCCCAAAACGGGGGAGAATGATTTCTTATTTTTGGTCCCCAAAGTATGTTACGGGGAATAGTCGGGGGAATGCCCCTTTGATGTTGTAATTTTTTCATTGTTTCTATGATATGTTTGCCGGGCTATGCCCTTTATCCAAAAAAAAAACTCAAATAAATGGAGCAACAGCCTTTGCTATTTCCGGTCAGTTTCATATTGTCTTCTTCATCTTTAACATGTTAGTTAGTGTTGTGTTATTACAGTTATAATTGCAACAAGGTCAGTTCTTAAGTACAAATGAAAAATCTGCTCAGTTGCTTATATTCGTTTCGATGGTTGTTGTTTTGTAACTATATTACACCGGAACTCCATGTGACTGCATATCATTAGGAACCTCCAAGGCACTATTTCCTTCAGTGCCTGATTTGGTAGATAACTTAGCTTCCATAGTTGTTTAATTAAACAACGAGTTACATATCAAACTTACTGACTTGTTTCAGCTACTCTTTACTTACAGGTATTAAGTCGCATAAATAAGGGCAGTAACTATGGTCTTCACATGTTAGTACCACTTTGCTAGTTTCCTTGTTGCTTTATGACTTCATCACGTGTTACTTTTCTAACTGGAGGTTGCTTAAACGCAGTGTCTACTCAGGGACGACAGCTGGGGCTCGACAGGCCTTCATCCATGGCATACCATCGGTTGCAATATCACATGAGTGGTATGTGATTTAATAATAAGTGTTTAGGTAAATAAACGATTTTGAGGTAGAAATGATTACGGTCAATTGGATGTTCATACATATATAAGGTAATATGTGGTGGTTATGAATGAAAGAAGCTGTGATCTTCATTTGTTTACTTGGGTTAATGACAGGATTGAGGGTACAAGCAATATCAATGACTTCACATTGGCTGCTGAGGCTTGCTTACCCATGATTAGCGCCATTTTTGTTGAGATAAAGAATAAAACCTATCCTAAGGAATGTTTCTTGAATGTGAATTTACCCACATATATTTTGAACAATAAGGTGAGTTGCATGTTTCATGTATTATAGGCAAAAATACAATCATAAAAAATGATCTTTGACTTGCTTTGCATCTGTTTACAACACTACAAGAACTGGTCAATCAAGAATTAAGGCCGGTTCCAACGGTGTCTATGCTGGTCCTTATCGGGTCCCATCCTAAATCAAGACCTGACACGGGGTCGTGGTTAGGACCATTCCCTCGTTAAAAAATGGGACTGATATATATGGGCCGGGTTTAATTAAGAAATGCTTAAAATTAAGTTAACTTTTTCATACATTAAAACCTTTCTGACTAATAAATAAGATTGAATAGTGATAAAAAGGTAAAAATGTATAAAATAAAACATCAGACATTTCATGGAAGAAAAAATACTAAGGTTTGGGCTTAATTGGGCTTTTTATCAAATCCTAGGACTTCAAGTACAAGGGTACAACCAAAGGGCGATCAGGCCTAGGACCGACAACCTAACAGGATTGGGCCCAAGACCCATTGTAGTCTTCTGCAAAACTTTTAGATACTTTAATGCTGAGTTGTAATCTTTGCACTTCACATACTTGGCCTAGGCCTCTTGCATCAAAACTTGCTGCAGATACTCTTCTTCTCACTGGACATGTATCCATCACTATATTTATACCATTCTTGTTTATTTCTTTATTTTATCATTATCATTTTGCTCGTAACGTTTACTAATAATCTCTTCTATGTATCAGCGTGTTCTAGATGCCCTCTTCCCTTCAGTTCTTGGTGGGACATGTGCCATTCCTGGTGCATTTGGCTGTGGGAAAACAGTTATTAGTCAGGCCCTATCTAAGGTATTCTCAATAGTTAGTTCTTCATGACTCAATTGAATGATTAGACATTAGTGTTTTTTTTTTTTTATATTCACTATTCTCCCTTCTATGCAGTACTCAAATTCAGACACTGTTGTTTATGTTGATTGAGGGGAAAGAGGAAATGAAATAGCAGAACTATATCCACCGAATATATTATTGTACTTTTTGCTTCATTTATAGATGCACTTTCATCTTCATTTGTAGATAACATTTGATTAGAAGTTTATGTACTAAGTATTTAAATTGAAAACTCATGTATGGATTTTGGTTTATTATATTGTTATTATCATTAGTTTTGTTTTTAGTTTTGTTCATGTTTACTATTGTTTTAATTTTACAAACATTTAAAAATAGATTTACTAATTTTATGAAAATGGCCATGTAGAAACAACTAATATGTGTGGCCAAATGATAGATAACAGCCAATTTAAAATTACATAATTTTGTGTGACCATAAGTAACCATTAGCCACACCATAGTCACCATGTCTTTTTGTTTGTGTGACAAAATGATACCAAACATTATGGGAAAAGAAAATTACGTGTGACCAAAGATTAAACAATAGTCACACTTAAAATTTCAAAATTTTGTGTGGCTATAAATAACCATTAGCCACACCATAGTCTTTTTGTTTCTTGTTTGTGTGACGGAATAACACCAAACGTCATGGGAAAAAAAGTTGTGTGACCAAATGTTAGACAATAGCTACACTTAAAATCACAAAATTATGATGTGGCTATACATATCCATTAGCCACACTTTCGTCGCTTTGTTTTTTTTTTTTTTTGTGACAAGATGATAACAAACGTCATACGAAAAACAAATATGTGTGACCAAATGTTAGACAATAGCCACACTTATAATTACAAAAGTGTTATGCGTGTCTAGTAAAACTTTTTAGCCATACTTACAATAAATTCATGTGACTATATAATAGAAGCGGCCACACTTACAGTAAATTCATGTGACCGTTGCAACCCTTTAGCTACATTTAATGGATAGAATGCTTGATTACAATGACTCTTTTTGGTACATTTTTTAATTGATGTGGCCAAAACAAACTTTTATGTGACTATATAATAGAAACGACCACACTTACATTAAATTCATGTGACTGTTGCTACCCTTAAGTCACTTATTGTACAGAATGTCTGATTCTAAGAAGAAATAGTGGTACCATTTAGCCACACTTTTAAGTTGCTACGGTCACTAAACGTGAATGTGTCTGTATGATACCTACGATGACTCGACCTTTGGCCACACTTGAGATGGAAAAAAAAGTGTGGCGAAAGGCGTATGGTCACACTTTTTTGATGTAGTGTCCGTTTTCAAGCCGGCTCTCGACTAAGGAACGAATAGAGAGTCTGAATGGGCCCAGATTCCATCGGTTTAGTGTGAAAGTTGAAGAAAAGTTTGAAAACAGATGAAAAGTGTTGAAATCTTGTTGAGATTAAGTTAAAAAGTGTGGAAATCCTTTAGATCTGAACCAATCTTGATGAAAAGATGATCCTTAACCGTTTGCCGAAGCGAAACGGGTGGAAACTATTTTCAAGAGGTCCAAATCAGTGATTTCAGAGAAAAAGTGGGTGTTAGTGTGTGATTTTGATGAAGAAGATGATGTAGAAGTGTTTACTGATGAAGGTTGTACAAGATTTGAGGAGAAAAGCTTACCAAAAAGCCTTGAATCGCGATTAAAGTGACTGGGAGTGACTTGAGTGCGTGTGGTCGGATGGGAGTGTCAAATCAGTGAAAGGGAGGTGTACAGGTAGTATTTATAGGGTGAGAGAGGGAGTTAAGGCGGTGCGCGATGTTGGTAGTGGTTGGATGTCCGTCCGGTCGAATGGCCATCCGGTCGGATGGTCATCCGGGCAGATGTCCATTCGATTGGATGTCCATTCAGACAGCCGTGTTGTGCGAGTTAGTTTTCTCAACTTTCGTTTCATTTGTTAAGCATTACGTTGCGTTTAATCAAGTTGCGAGTGAGCGTTTGAGCGTGTAAGCATTGCGTTGATACCACATAACAATTTAAACAACTAATCACACAAGTAACACACATAACACAAGTAAATGCATAAAGTAAATCCGCGTTTTGAGTTGCATTGAGTCTGCGTTACCATAGCGTTTAGTCTAAACAAGCGATGTAATATGCGATAAAATGCGTTTAAATGGTAAGCGTTGTAAATAGCGTTTAAATGTGATAACGGCATTTTGAATAAGCGTTGTAATCATGCGTTTAAAATGCGTTCAAAATAATGCGTTGTAAAATATAATTTTAAATAGTTAACCCATAGTGATAATCGAAATCTCGGGAGTACAAGCGTTACAAATGAAATGACAGTGACAAGCAATGACCCGGAAAGTCGGGTTGTTACAGCCTCCCCTACTTTAATGAATTTCATCCCGAAATTAAGGCACATGCGTAACAAAGAGTTGTGGGTATTTAGCTTTCATATCACTTTCGAGTTCCTAAGTGAACTTGGTGCCGCGTTTGCCTTCCCAGCGAACCTTCACTATAGGAATGCGAGAGCGTCAAAGTTTCTTGGTCTCTCGATCCATGATTTCTACTGGCTTTTCCACAAAGTGTAGAGTTTCGTTAACTTGCAAATCTTCAAGAGGCACATGAAGATTTTCTTCAGCTTGGCACTTCTTGAGGTTCGAGACTTGGAAGGTCGAACGTACGTTGCTGAGTTCCTCCGGTAATTCGAGTCGGTAGGCCACTTTACCAATTCTTTCCAAAATCTTAAAGGGTCCCATGTATCGTGGCGCTATCTTTCCTTTCTTGCCGAATCAGATCACCCCTTTCCAAGGTGAAACCTTTAGGAGTACGTGATCACCAACTTCAAACTCAAGGGGCTTGTGGCGTTTATCCGCGTAACTCTTTTGACGACTCCGAGCTTTCAAGAGAATGTCTCGTATCTGGAGGATCTTGTCAGTCGTTTCTTGTAATAACTCAGGACCGGTGATTTGAGCGTCTCTGATCTCGTGCCATACAATAGGCGATCGACATTTTCTTCCATATAATGCCTCAAATGATGCCATTTGAATACTAGCGTGATAACTGTTGTTGTACGAGAATTCGACTAAAGGTAAATGCGAATCCCAATTACCACCAAAATCTATAACGCACGAACGAAGCATGTATTCAAGGGTGCGGATCGTGCACTCAGTCTGACCGTCGGTCTGGGGATGGAATGCAGTACTGGGGTTAAGAGTACTATCGAGAGCGGATTGGAAAGTCTCCCAGAGATGCGAGGTGAATTGACCATCGCGGTCAGAGATGATGTCACGAGGTGTCCCATGTCGACAGATGACTTCGTCGGTATAGATTCATGCTAATCGTTCAACCTTATAGTCTTCTCGTATCGGTAAGAAGTGAGCGGATTTTGTAAGACGATCAACCCAAATGCTATCGTGACCTGATGGCGTGCGAGGGAGTTTTGTAATGAAATCCATAGCTATACTCTCCCATTTCCACATCGGGATCTCGGGTTGTTCGAGTAAGCCAGAGGGTTGTTGATGTTCGGCCTTAACTTTCGAGCAAGTTAGGCCCTTCGAAACGTAGAGAGCAATATCTTTCTTCATTCCTGGCCACTAATACCTGGCACGAAGGTCCTGGTACATCTTTTCGGCACCGGGATAAATGGAATATCGGGATTTGTGGGCTTCTGTCAGCAAAATCTCTCGGAGGTCATTGCGACTAGGAATCCAAATGTGGTCGTGATAGTGAAAAATACCATTAGGTTTATTCACTAGTTGTTTTTCGGTTCCAAGTATTCTTTCTTCCTTCAAGGTGCTTTAGAAAAAACAAGCGTGTTGAGCGTCGCGAATGAGGCTTCGAGGTCGTGTTGGGCTTGAACGTTATGAACACTGTCACACCCCCCAAAATACCACATGCGGGAGCCCCGCTAGGCGTGTGACGTACCTAGATCCAGCCACCAATCACATTGAACTAATAACAAGTTATTATATAAAATTCCCATTTATTAAATTAAAACATTCTCAAACATAACTCAAGTTAATGTGTTCAGCGGAAGCATAAAATAAATCATCTCTCAATGTTTCGAAACCAAATGTATGATAACTAATAAACTTGTCACGTGTTTCAAAAAAGGCTTGACCCATGACCACTCCAGCAGTTCCAGATAGCAAGTTCCTTGTCCAAAGAATCTAAAGACCTGCGAGCATGCAACATGTGTATCAGACAACGCTGGCGAGTTCACAGTTTTTACAAAACATTTAGTTTCCAAGTATTTTAGTCCAGTTTAATAATAATAATGTTGATAATAACTCGATACCATACAAGATGGCGTCAGATTATTTGCCCTTCCCCAATGCCCCCTATCTAAACATTGGTTGTGATTAAGGTCATTAGTTCACGCCTGTCCTCTCAGGTACGGTGTGAGGTTGCCAAGCCTAATAGCGCTATCAACTAATACCCCGTTACCTCTCAGGTAACTATTCGGTAGAAGATGGGACTTAAGTTGATAGGAAGTGAGTGTATTATCTAACATCCCAGTTGTTACCCAGAAAAGATTTATTCCTCACAGGAATACCCAATTGATTGTCCCACCCACCGGGACGCATGCTCAAAAGAAGTGAACTCACCTTGGATTGCTCCGTAATTTAAATTACTTGTTCACGGTTGATCAACCACGTCCTAACATGGTTATCAATATAAATAAGTTTTGTTTACTAGTGAACCACGTATTTAACAGATAACATCATATAGCATGAAACGGAGAACGCAAAGTATCACGAAATCATTCGATAACATACAGACTAACAAGCAAGTTCATAAACAGGTATCACGTATCAATCCAACGTCAAGTATACAAGTGTGCGACCCAGTTACTCGAGGCCCAGTAGAGGTGTGCGATTGAGTCTAGAGTTGTGGGCCGATGTGTGATTGAATGGTGCCTAAGGCCCAGCTATGCACCAAGCCTAGATGGCTTGTGCGACTGTCGCCCGGTTGTGCGATCGAGTCCGGGGTGTGCGATCCACACTGGTCCACGGCCCAACAATTTGTGCGACTGGATAATCTCCGGGCCCAATACCTTGTGCGATTCTACCAACTGTTCGGCCCAAATGTTCTGTGTGAGTGCGACCCAACCCAAACACCTGGCCCAAGTATATACCAGCCCAAAGGCTTGTGCGACTGGGCTATATATTGTGCGACTGGACCCTTATTGTGTGAGCCATAATAACTTGTGCGGCCCTGTGTTTTTGTGCGATCAGATTGGCTTGTGCGACCGAACCAAAGCTCCAATTCAGTTACATAATTTCCATATTTACAGCCAATCAAGTTGCACAAAATCGAAACAGTTATTTACAAATCCACATACTCACATTATCATCTCATGATTAATACCATCATCCTCATTTACAAGAAATCAATCAAACAAGTGTAACTCAAATCCATACACCATACTAACACACCTATGAGCATGTTATACCACAAGGTCATCGATTATCAATATTACACAAACCCTAGTTATTGATTAACATCAATTTAACACCAAGAACACTAGTAAATTATATGATATGTTCATATTTCCACAAGTGCACTCATGTTTCCTTAGCATACGGTTATGCAAATTATCATTGTTCATATTATTTATCACGTTTTCTAGCAGCAACCCTAGATCCACATGATCGCACATAGTCGGGCATAATCAAACAAGATTAAAACAGTTCTATTCATACTAACCGAGAGGTGTAGGGTGCCCTTGATAGCTTGGATGAGAAGAGTGGTTCCATACGATAAAGGGGTCTCGATGAATGGAGGAGGCTGCCGTCGATCAAGAGAGGGAGGGCTAGGGCTTTGTATGTGCTTGTAAAATAATGAGAAGCATTCCCACTCATGGGTGTGAATGCGATCATATATGTGAGCCAGACTCCTTCTTGGGCTTCGAAGGAGGTTTGGGCCGAGAGCTCCTAACTATTAGAAATAGAAGGTTTGGCCCGCAAGCAAAGTGTGGTTCGAGTGAGGTGTGTGGCCCAAGTGGTTTGGTG
This sequence comes from Helianthus tuberosus, assembly GCA_030545235.1. NCBI lineage: Eukaryota > Viridiplantae > Streptophyta > Magnoliopsida > Asterales > Asteraceae > Helianthus > Helianthus tuberosus. The sequence continues at coordinate 134,520,129 of CM060366.1, read as the reverse complement.
CGACAAGATGTATACATACATGGCATATTCATGTAACCATTTACTTATAACCAAAGATAAAATATTCAGGTAACATACAACGCAAAACAAAAGATAAATACAATGAAAGGTTTCTGGAAATTACGGGTCGTCACATCATCCCCAACTTGAAAGAAATTTCGTCCCGAAATTTGATAAGCAAACTCAGAGGAGTGAAGTGATAAATCAAGATGACTGTAGATTTTCCTCAGGTGCCACATCATCCCCAACTTGAAAGGGAATTTCGTCCCGAAATTCACCAGTTGCATCAAGATTAGATTGAGCAGGTTTGAACAATTGAGGGTACTTGAGTTTCATCTGATCCTCGCGTTCCCACGTGAACTCCAGTCCACGTCTTGAGTTCCAACTAACTCTCACGATTGGGATTCGACTGTGTTTACGGACCTTAACTTCCCGGTCCATAATTTCGATGGGTTCTTCGACAAACTGCAACTTGTCGTTGATTTTCAGTTCTTTGAATGGCACCACAAGTGTTTCATCAGACAAACACTTCTGTAGGTTTGAGACATGAAAGACATTATGTACGTTACCCAATTTAACTGGTAACTCGATTTTGTACGCCACTTTACCAATTCGTTCTAGGATTTTGAATGGCCCCACGTAGCGGGGGTTAAGCTTGTCGTGTTTCCCAAAGCGCACCACACCCTTCCAGGGTGAGACCTTTAGCATGACACGATCACCTACAGTGAACTCCAATGGTTTCCTACGCTTATCAGCGTAGCTTTTCTGACGGTCTCGTGCTGCCGCCATACAATTTCTAATCTGGAAAATCTTCTCAGAGGTTTCAATTACAAGTTCCGGACCCGTGATCTGGCTGTCACCCACCTCAGCCCAACAAAGAGGAGATCGGTATTTCCGTCTGTACAATGCCTCGAACGGAGCTGCCTAGATGCTGGAATGGTAACTATTTTTGTAAGAGAACTCTATTAAAGGCAAGTGTTTCTCTCCCAACCTTTACCAAAATCGATCACACATGCTCGCAGCATGTCTTCAAGTGTCTGGATGGTTCGTTCTGTCACACCCCAAAATTATCAGAGCTTGCGTGACTGGACTAGTATCTTCATTGCACAGCGGAAGCAAATAAGCTAAGACTTCTAGAAAATGAACACCGCTAAGTACACGAATCTCCAATGGTTCTCCTATTCCAACCATTCCATTGTTTGAAAAGTAACCTGAGAAAGAAACATGCGAAAAATCAACATAAAGTTGAGCGAGTTCATAGTTTGTTTGTAAAAGATTTGAAATAAATCTTTTGAATAACCGGTTTGTGAAATATTATTGAGAAAACGAATTTAGAAATCATTTTCTTGTCAAGTTATATGGAAACTTCGTGTTTGTAATGCATTATGTTCGTAAAACCATGTATTTGTAAACTCTTGTATTTGTAATGTTCGTATAACCGTCAATGCCCACCCTGACTTTGACTCCATGCCCGCATAATCCTTTGCCTTAAATTTGTATAAAACATGGTATGTAATTTGTAGAACCCCGGTATGAAAGCAAACATGGAAAAGATCACCAATGGTTTGCAAGGCCACTGATATGTGTGACGGTGTAGGAAGACTCAAACCAAGCAAAGTTGTACCGGGCTTCCGGCTGGAAGACATAGTCACCCTATGGGCCTCCCTGGTCCTCATGGGTGTGGGCTCGCTACACTCAAATAGATCTATCACTCACGCCCCTCGGTCCTTATACGAGGATTAATGGTCCCAAGTATCCGCCTACCCAATCACATGATCTATGGTTCTTTCCTAGGCTAACCATACCAATAGTATTCGTATGTAATCCTTTTGTAACATGTACCCACTGGGAGTCCCGTTTCTCAAACGCAGACCAACCCCGTCCCATTATTATAACTAGACGATCCCATCCCTAGTCATGAAAATCATTCACATTTCGCTATTACACTTTTGTTTTGTAAAAACCGGTATATTTAGTATGATCCATTCGTAAACCATTTGAGTTCCTCGAAATCCATTCGTAATATGATTTAGAAATATGAGTTTTCGTTCGTTCAAAAACTTTGTATGTTCTTGCAATACGTGCTTTGTCTATAATATGCAGTCTTTGTTAGTCAAAAACTTTGTGTGTTTCTACAAAACGTGCATGTCTTTCCACCCCGAAAACATTTATAAAAATGTAAAACCGTAAAAAGGTGGGGTTATGAGCTCACCTGAATTGCCTTGTGCAAAGCTAGCTAATTACGACTTCGAGATGTCGTTTCCAAGATGAGACTCGCTAGCGTCCATTCTACAATATTCCTAACACAGAATATCTTATAAGTTTCTAAATAAACACAATAACTAAACTACGTGTCACCGAGCTCTACCGAATCGTTGACCGAACGATTCGACGATTTGTTGTTAACTTAAATGAAACGAAGAAGTTATACTTGTTAGCTTGTTTGATACTGTTAATAATTTACTAAGTCTAGAAAGTACTTAGTTGTTGAGAAATTCGACATATATAAATATTTATACAAAAATATCAATATATCGACAAACTAATGTTAGTCGCCCCGAGAAGTCGTACGCGTATAAAAAGGTTGTTTATATGAAAATAGCATATAACAAAGTCGTACGTTGAAATGAATGTTACACAATGTGCCGTTTAGGCGTTTTGTAATAAATATAAAAGTTATATTTATTTTATAAAAGATTTATCGAGTCGTTGCATGTTTCAAATAAATATATATACTATATTTATTCTTGTAAATGAGTACGAGTTGCTTGAGGTTCGAAATAAATACAAAACTATATTTATTTTTATAAAAGAACTCGTATTGTTTGGTACGTGAAATAAATATACGAACTATATTTATTTTTATAACGAATTCATGTTGTTCGATAATTGAAATAAATATATAAACTATATTTATTATTATAAAACGAATCCGTATTTGGATATTTGAAATAAATACGTAACTTATATTTATTTTCATAAAAGAATTCGTGTTGTACGATATCTGAAATAAATATATAAACTATATTTATTTATAAAAGCATCGTTGAGTTGTTGCATTTGAAAATAAATACATAACTATATTTATTTTTTTTTATAAAAGAATTGTCGAATTTTGAAGTTTAAAGTAACTATATTTATTGTTGTAAATAATGTCCGAATCGTAGTTTTCGTATGTCGTAAAGTGTTATTGAAAATATTATAAGCTTGTATTTATTTCTACAAAAGTCGATTGTAGTCGATCGGTATGTTTTTATATTAAAAACGTATTTAGTTTTACGGATTTTCTCGAAAAACGGGCAGAGTTTCCTCTGTTTTTGGACGCCCCTGACAACACAAGTTGTCGTTATTTTTTAAAAATTCAACAAGTTTTCAAACAATATATTTATAAACTCAAGTTATAAAACAAGATAATATATGAAACCGCAAACTATATATACGATTTTATCATTCGGTTCGAGAACTCGTTTGTCACGTGTAAATAAAACTATATAACTAATTTCGTCGTTAAAACTTTACCAAAACCCTTGCGTCAGAACGTGGACTGGGTTGACCGAGTTAACTCGGTTTGACCGAGTTGACTCGCTGTTGACTGAGCTTGACCGAGTTGACTCGGTTTGACCGAGTCGACCCGAACCACGAACCATCGACCCGCTTTAAATTTGACTTTGACCACGGAACCCGAGCCGTTGACCAGATCTGACCCGAAGCTAAATATAACCCTAATCACTTCCAAATCTAAACTGAACCGAGTTCACCTCTTGAACCAAAACGAGACTTGACCCGACACCCGAATAATCTTGAACCAAAATCCTGTCTGCTCCGCCATCGAACCAAACTCAAACCCGAACCAAAAACGAGCACCCGAGCTAAACCCAAATCTGAAAACCCGAACCTGCTAGCCTGAGCCCGAAACTAAAACAACAAGACCGGACCAAAACAAAGCCGAAACCAAACCTGCTGGACCTGAGATTGAACGGAAAGAAGCCACAAACGACCACCACAGCCGCCGTCGGCACCATCGCCGCCATCGAAGTTCTGTCGCCTGAATCGGAGGTCGAGAGGGAGTGGTGCAGACGTGTGGTCGCCGGTTAACCGGCTGAACCCGTCACTGGAGTCCAGTCGGACTCCTTTATGCTCGCCGGAAAAGTAAAAGTCCTGAAAATGAGCAGAAACACCCCTTGTGAGCCGATCTACGCATACACGGAGGTAAAACTCCAAAATAAGCTCGCTGGAGTATCGACCGGAACTTCGCCGGAATTGCGCGTGAGCCCAAACGACTCAGAATCTCTGAAAACGGACACCGCCATCGTGTCGGGAATGTTTGGTTTAGTGGGGGTAGGGGTGTGTGACCGGAAAAATGACGTCGGATTCTCGCTAGACCGCCACCGCCTACGGCGGCTCCGCCGCCACACCGCCGTGGCCGCCGGCTATCGCCGCTGGAGCTTCACCGGCTTCCCGCCGGATTTCTGTTCTAGAGAGAGAGTGGGTTAGAGAGGATTATGTTGAAGAGTGAGAGAGTGGAAAGGAGTTATGAGGATTTTTAGTGTTAAAATCCTTTAAATATTGAGAGTTTAGTGGGCTTGGGCCTAAGGCCCACAAGCCCGTTTCTAGCCTTTTGAACGGCCCGAAAAATTTCCTACAAACTCGTTTTCAAAACCCGAAGACTTCATAGCGTCTTAAATCATAATTTTTAGTTCGTAAATAGTTAAAATAGTGTATGTAGTTGTTGTTGTCGCGTTTTAATTGTCAATTGCGTAAAAGCGCGTAGATTGCGTCGGTTGCCGTTCCAATCCGCTTTCGATCCGGTTTCGACTACGGCTGTTAAAATTTAATTACGAAAATAAATATATCGTAGAGTTTCAGTTCTAAAGGTGATACGCGTCTCCGTTGCTTCCGTTTCGTTGCCGGTGCGTTCCTGCGGTCGCGTTTCTCGTTCCTCTTTGCGTTTTGAGATGTACGGAAGCGAAATAAATTCACAACATTTAATTCATAAATATAAAGTATTCGCATAAAAATCCGTATTTGTCGGCGTGGTCAGTATTTCATACAGTTTCGTTTCGTTATCGTTTAATATTCCGCGATCTCTCCGCAGAACGTCACACGCACACTGTACAGTCGAATAAACTTTCCTGGGCACTCCAAGGTCCTAAATGAGTTAATTTACGTCTTAAACACTATTTATTATCGCGTTAATTGCCTGTTAATCACGTAATTAAGAGCCGTAAATCACTGGTTGTCACATTCTCCCCCTGTTAATGAAATTTCGTCCTCGAAATTTAGACTACGTTAACTCCTTAGAGTTACATTGTGTGTAGGTAAATACGGATAGTATCAAAGTGGATGACCACGAAATCGGATCAAGACTTATTCAAATCATGTGAATTCAAGGACATTCCTTCCCAATAGGAATCCCAACGGTTTAAAAGAAATGTGTTTCAAAAGTTGATGTCAAAGGAAACAAGATGTATAGATACAGTCACTAGTGTGACTAAGTTAACAGGGGTCCAACAAAGAACAGGAACTTTGACCAATCGAATTTCGTATGAACGTTCACAATATGTAAATGAGTTCCAGAAGCAATAACATCCACTAGATGAACTTAGAATCAACGATCTCAAATGTAATAGTTTGCATGAAACGCTCGATCGTGTTTAGCACAAGATGCAAGTTATACTGACGCCACAAGGTGTCGTTGAGAATTAAACAATCCAAATACGGTGGTGATCGAACAAGTATCACCTGTGTTTTACATGAAACACTCAATCATGATTAGCCCAAGCTACAAGTTTGTACTAACACCACAAGGTGTCGTAGTGATTTAAATAATTCAGTAATAGCAGTGATCAAACAACTTCACCGTGTTTGAAATCAAATGAACGCGCAATGGAGTGAATCTGAAAGCTTGTTTCTAATGACATCATAGGATTTTCAATTGAAAGTGGAACATCAAAGAAATAATGTTTTCGATCGAAGATGAAGAGGCAATGAATATCGCAAAACATTCGATCGATAATGAAAGAACCGTTAGTAGGTACATCAGAATATGAAATGAATTGGTGTACCATTGTCTTATCACACAATTGTGTTAAGACGACTTTAATTATGATAAATCAAAGCGGATTTAAAACAAATAAATAGATAGTTAAATAAATAAATCCGCGCATGAGAGGTGTAAACGAGATTAGCACAAGCTTCAAATTAGTGTAAGTACCACCACAAGGTGTCGAAATCAACAAACAATTTAATGGAGTCGAATGCCAAACAAGTTTACTTCGACTCGGAACAAATGAAACACTTGTTAAAACGAATGTTGAATATGATGCTCCCAATACATCATATGATGCTTTGAATTGAATATGTGTAATGGACAAGTTCAAACAATTGAACTTGGTTTTGGCGCAAGCCGACAATAAATACACGTATTGGCAAGAAAACTTTCGGCATGGTCATAACGAAAAACCATGTATGTAACTTGAAAAGAAAAAAAATTTCAAGAAAATGTGTTGACTTGATAACAAAGGAGCCAACAATTACAATAATGCGGGTCATTCGAATCACAAATCAGTAATTAGATCTAGCGAAATAATATTTGAACTTTGATGAAACACTTATTCGAAGCGAAACCACATGCGTAACAAACGATGCATGCGTAACATATGAATTTTCAAGAAATCAAGCAATGAGTGTTCGCTATAATGAAAGAAATTATCGTGATGCAATGACCATTCAGAGGAGTAGAGATGTAAAAATCTACTTGCTTGATGCGAAAGTCGAAATTTCAATAAAAGAAATTTAAGGACTTTACCTAGGGTTTCATGTGATGACCGGTTGTTAGGTGACATTACCATAGAATGTCGAACATAGCATACTCGTTGTTAATAAGATAGGGGGAATACGAAGGCATGCGTCTTCTCCTTAGCATGACTCGTGTCGTTGCAGGATCGCGTGCCAAGCCGCCGCTTCCTGATCGATAGTTCTCCTGCTGACAGGAATCTAGCGTCGTCGTTGGATTGCGCCATCGTGTCTTTTCAAAGGCCTCGCCTCGATAGTCGTATGTGTCGTACTTCAACCTCTGTTGATGTATAGCTTAAGTTTCACGTATACCTGTGCACTAGCGTTACGTTCCGCGTAGAATGTGATGTACTCCGACATCCGTTGATGTAAAATTTGAGTTTCATGTATTCTCGTGCACTAGCGTTTCGTTATGCGTAGGCTGCCTGCTCGGGAAGTTAAAATATCATAGACAATATGGATAATAGTGTGTGCCCGAGTTAATATTCGCGGTTCCTACGTGATGACCTTTAATGAACTTCAACATAAGTTTCCGAAGGTCTTAAATGCATGTTTCCTAAACTCTCAGAGTTTTGTGTACTGTATGTAATTGTTTTATGCACCGTGTATGAAACACCACAATAGCGTATGTTTGAAAACGAAATTTTGACTGTTTGTTTTTCGGCAACAGTTGGAGACCATATTCGAGTACTAGGCGTTCTGTACTTATTCAAGGTCTTAATTGTCTAAGTCCCAGATAAAAGTGAGGTTAGAGCCTAGGTATCACAACAGAAACCTAATTCACTGTAACCTATAGCTCTGATACCAATCTGTTACACCCCGAAATTATCAGAGCTGGCGTGACTGGACTGGTATCTTCATTGCACAACGGAAGCAAATAAGCTAAGACTTCTAGAAAATGAACGACGCTAAGTACTCGAATCTCCAATGGTTCTCCTATTCCAACCGTTCCATTGTTTGAAAAGTAACCTGAGAAAGAAGCATGCGAAAAATCAACATAAAGTTGAGCGAGTTCATAGTTTGTTTGTAAAAGATTTGAAATAAATCTTTTGAATAACCGGTTTGTGAAATATTATTGAGAAAACGAAATTAGAAATCATTTTCTTGTCAAGTTATATGGAAACTTCGTGTTTGTAATGCATTATGTTCGTTAAACCATGTATTTGTAAACTCTTGTATTTGTAATGTTCGTATAACCGTCAATGCCCACCCTGACTTTGACTCCATGCCCGCATAATCCTATGCCTTGAATTTGTATAAAACATGGTATGTAATTTGTAGAACCCCGGTATGAAAGCAAACAAGGAAAAGATCACCAATGGTTTGCAAGGCCACTGATATGTGTGACGGTGTAGGAAGACTTAAACCTAGCAAAGTTGTACCGGGCTTCTGGCTGGAAGACATAGTCACCCTATGGGCCTCCCTGGTCCTCATGGGTGTGGGCTCGCTACACCCAAATAGATCTATCACTCATGCCCCTCGGTCCTTATACGAGGATTAATGGTCCCAAGTATCCGCCTACCCAATCACATGATCTATAGTTCTTTCCTAGGCTAACCATACCAATAGTATTCGTATGTAATCCTTTTGTAACATGTACCCACTGGGAGTCCCGTTTCTCAAACGCAGACCAACCCCGTCCCATTATTATAACTAGACGATCCCATCCCTAGTCATGAAAATCATTCACATTTCGATATTACACTTTTGTTTTGTAAGAACCGGTATATTTAGTATGATCCATTCGTAAACCATTTGAGTTCCTCGAAATCCATTCGTAATATGATTTAGAAATATGAGTTTTCGTTCGTTCAAAAACTTTGTATGTTCTTGCAATACGTGCTTTGTCTATAATATGCAGTCTTTGTTAGTCGAAAACTTTGTGTGTTTCTACAAAACGTGCATGTCTTTCCACCCCGAAAACAATTATAAAAATGTAAAACCGTAAAAAGGTGGGGTTATGAACTCACCTGAATTGCCTTGTGCAAAGCTAGCTAATTACGACTTCGTGATGACGTTTCCAAGATGAGACTCGCTAGCGTGCATTCTACAATATTCCTAACACGGAATATCTTATAAATTTCTAAATAAACACAATAACTAAACTACGTGTCACCGAGCTCTACCGAATCGTTGACCGAACGATTCGACGGTTTGTTGTTAACTTAAATGAAACGAAGAAGTTATACTTGTTAGCTCGTTTGATACCGTTAATAATTTACCAAGTCTAGAAAGTACTTAGTTTTTGAGAAATTCGACATATATAAATATTTATACAAAAATATCAATATATCGACAAACTAATGTTAGTCGCCCCGAGAAGTCGTACGCGTATAAAAAGGTTGTTTATATGAAAATAGCATATAACAAACTCGTACGTTGAAATGAATGTTACACAATGTGCCGTTTAGGCGTTTTGTAATAAATATAAAAGTTATATTTATTTTATAAAAGATTTATCGAGTCGTTGCATGTTTCAAATAAATATATATACTATATTTATTCTTGTAAATGAGTACGAGTTGCTTGAGGTTCGAAATAAATACAAAACTATATTTATTTTTATAAAAGAACTCGTATTGTTTGGTACGTGAAATAAATATATGAACTATATTTATTTTTATAACGAATTCATGTTGTTCGATAAATGAAATAAATATATAAACTATATTTATTATTATAAAACGAATCCGTATTTGGATATTTGAAATAAATACATAACTTATATTTATTTTCATAAAATAATTCGTGTTGTACGATATCTGAAATAAATATATAAACTATATTTATTTATAAAAGCATGGTTGAGTTGTTGCGTTTGAAAATAAATACATAACTATATTTATTTTTTTTATATAAAAGAATTGTCGAATTTTGAAGTTTAAAGTAACTATATTTATCGTTGTAAATAATGTCCGAATCGTAGTTTTCGTATGTCGTAAAGTGTTATCGAAAATATTATAAGCTTGTATTTATTTCTACAAAAGTCGTTTGTAGTCGATCGGTATGTTTTTATATTAAAAACGTATTTCGTTTTACAGATTTTCTCGAAAAACGGGCAGAGTTTCCTCTGTTTTTGGACGCCCCGGACAACACAAGTTGTCGTTATTTTTTAAAAACTCAACAAGTTTTCAAACAATATATTTATAAACTCAAGTTATAAAACAAGATAATATATGGAACCGCAAACTATATATACGATTTTATCATTCGGTTCGAGAGCTCGTTTGTCACGTGTAAATAAAACTATATAACTAATTTCGTCGTTAAAACTTTACCAAAACCCTTGCGTCAGAACGTGGACTGGGTTGACCGAGTTAACTCGGTTTGACCGAGTTGACTCGCTGTTGACTGAGCTTGACCGAGTTGACTCGGTTTGACCGAGTCGACCCGAACCACGAACCATCGACCCGCTTTAAATCTGACTTTGACCACGGAACCCGAGTCGTTGACCAGATCTGCTGGACCTGAGATTGAACGGAAAGAAGCCATAAACGACCACCATAGCCGCCGTCGGCACCATCGCCGCCATCGAAGTTCTGTCGCCTGAATCGGAGGTCGAGAGGGAGTGGTGCAAACATGTGGTCGCCGGTTAACCGGCTGAACCCATCACCGGAGTCCAGTCGGACTCCTTTATGCTCGCCGGAAAAGTAAAAGTCCTGAAAATGAGCAGAAACACCCCTTGTGAGCCGATCTACGCATGCACGGAGGTAAAACTCCAAAATAAGCTTGCCGGAGTATCGACCGGAACTTCGCCGGAGTTGCGCGTGAGCCCAAACGACTCAGAATCTCCGAAAACGGACACCGCTATCGTGTCGGGAATGTTTGGTTTAGTGGGGGTAGGGGTGTGTGATTGGAAAAATGACGTCGGATCCTCGCCGGACCGCCGCCGCCTACGGCGGCTCCGCCGCCACTTCGCCGCTTCACCGGCGGCTCCGCCGTGGACGTCAGAGCTTCACCGACTTCCCGTCGGATTTCTGTTCTAGAGAGATAGTGGGTTAGAGAGGATTATGTTGAAGAGTGAGAGAGTGGAAAGGAATTATGAGGATTTTTAGTGTTAAAATTGTGACAACCCTCACTTTTACAGGTATCCGTACAACTAATTAATTTTTAATTTGTGCTTAATGACTGTGCTTGATTGCAACTGTGATTAAACTATTTTATGTTTACTGTTACATACATACGTATGCATCAAGTTTATACTGTCACTCCATTTATTACACACAAACTTTAGTGACAAACTTGATGCACGAAGCACAGTTAGCACAGTGAGCGGATAAACCATAAAAACATGCTGACAATGCCAGCACCTAGACAGACAATGTCATTGAGGCCAGTATGAGCCAGAGATAGAGCACTACACTAGTAGGGAGTGTAGGGAAGTGAGGACCATAAAACTGCGTCACTAGGTGATAGTTATAGTGTGGGGAAGTGCCAAAAACACACTTTAAATTCAGAATTCTGCACTAAATAACCAAAATTCAGCATTTAATAATACTAGTAAAGTGCAAAAACTTGGCAAAATAGTCCTAGATACTTTCCCAAGTGTTTGGAATTAAATGTGTCACTAAAGGTAACATAAAAGACACTTTAAAGACTAATTTAGCACTTTAACGGAACAACACCCAACCGAACAACCGGACTTTACCCGGAACATAAAAATATTGCCAAACACATTGTTTTTACTCTTCTGAGCTAGTTAGGGTCCCCGAACACCCTAACACACTAAATATTATATAACACACCTTCATGCACTAACTTAACCTTTGAAATCTAACTAGATTGTAACTAGAACATTAGAACTGATGTATTGCAAAATACATACTTATATCGTGTATAGTTTGTATATTTTATAGTTATTTATAGTTTCGTTTCATTTAGAATTGCGTGCTATTGATCATATTTCGGTTTTGGCAGGTGCTGGCTCAAATGGAGCGAAAACGAGTAATATGGAAATGACCTGCTAGTTGGCCAGAGTAGAATGCCAGTGACCGGAGTAAAATTCACCGCTATTTTCTATGAGTGGACCGAGCCCGCTATCTCTAACAATAAAAAGCTGCATTATATAATAATGAGGTGGTTGGCTGCTTATTACACGCCATGATCATGAAAGGGGTTAAGCCCAATTATTTTAGCAGCATTATTAAGTGGGCCTTGAAACAAATATTAAAACAATATAATGACAATGTCTAGAACCCAATGTCCAACATCAAGTTTACGTAAAAAAAAAAGAAATTGAGACCATATATGATTGTTGGATGGATATTATTCATTGGGGGATGCTGCTGTCAACGATTATTATTGTTGAAGTGGGCTGGCCCATGTAAATGATACTTGGGGCGCAAGAGAAAAAAAAAAGCAACGGAGGAGGTCGGTTGGTTTAGGAGATATACGACATCAGGAGGTTACGAAGGAACACAACCCTAAGGACGTCTGGAGCTGTTTTCAAACATTACGAAGATCTTTTGCTTGCGGGAATCATACGGTTGAAGCTAGGAAGCGTGGGAGTGAAGATTGTTCGGGTTTTATCTCCCGGTTTTCTTTAATTTCGTGTTTTCAATCTTTTGCCATGAATTCTTGTTTTGAATTTGATTTGTTTTTGTTAGACAACATGTTTCTTGGCTAAACCCTAGATACTACCTAGACAAGATGAATGTTTGATTTAAGTTTGGATTTTTAATGGTTATTATTGTTCGTTTATGGATTGATTCTTGAAAGTAAAGTGTTTTAGAATTTCTGATTTGGTGCACATGCATGCTTGACATTTATTTTATTATTGTTTGTTGCTTCATATGATCCTTAGTGACGGTCTTTATCACATAATAGGGTTATATTAGGGTTCTTGATTTAGGTGACTGTCTATATCACGCAATAGATCATTAATCCTTTAGGGTGAAAACGCGTAAGTAACCTTAGAAGTAATATTCGGTAGTTTAATAAAATCAAGTGTTCTGCTTAACTTGTCGCTGAGAGGCTCGAGTTAGTTATTAGGTCGCAGTGCAATATATATCTAAGATAGGTTTTGAGAGAAGTCGATCTTATTTCCCTAATTGCATTTGTGTCTAGTAAACCAAGTTAGAACCTAGAATTGCCTTAGATTATCGCGCTGAGAGGTAGATAGTCATATTAGGGCACTTTTAGAATCGTTAGAGGACTGAGAGGAAATCTAACAGTCGGTGTTCACAACAGCCTTGTAGGGTTTCCTAGGTTTCTTCCTGAGAAGGGTCGGGAAGTCTTAGCATTGAAATACCTTAAGGTTTAGTATCTTACGATCCCGGCTCTATACAACTTTAATACCATTAGAAATCCATTCCCATTCAAACTGGATTCGAGTCTAGGTAGTCGTTAATCTCATCTGAATACAAACCTCAGTTTCCGTTCGTGTCGTAGTCTAAGTCTAGTTAATTAATTTAGTTAATATAGATTTCCTAGTTTTTCAGTAACCCCCCCAAATCAATTGAACAAGTTTAAGTCACGTCTGTCAGTGTCTATTAGAGTCTAGTACGTAATACATAGAGTCTTTGGGTTCGATACTCGGACTTGCTAGGTTATACTACATTGATCGGTACACTTGCCGATTGTGTGGTTTAGGTTTAGAGGTCTTAGTTATAAATTTAAAGCTTTCGTGTCTAGTTTAGAGAGTCTAATTTAGTTGATATTTTATAGTTCGTTTTGCACACATCAAGTTTTTGGCGCCGTTGCCGGGGACTCTTGGCAATTGCGTTTATTAGCTTTGATAGACCTAATTGATATTTACGTGCTACGTGTTTTCTTTGTTTTGTTGAGTCTTTGTCTTCTCTTGTGTTTCGGTAACTAGTGTTTGCCTTTCTTGTGTTCAGGTTTTTTGCTAGTAGTGGATGCCACATCTGCGCTCGCACGGACCACCACCACCAGTTAAGCAATCGTCTTCTCAACTGGGCGAAGGCCCAGAGGTTAGTTCTTCATCCTTTTCCTTCCCAGATTTCCCATTTTCCGTCCCACCACCTTCCCCAAATCATTCACCTAAGGATTCCCCACCCAATTCTCCCACTTCTAGTACTAATAGTAATCTAGAAAACTTAGAACCAATGGCTAACCCTAGGCAAACCGTCCATCAGCAGGCCACTCAGAATTTCACCGGCCTAGCTTCACCCATCACCGTCCCACCCATAGTTAATGACAATTCATGGCAGATTCCATCTTATGCCATGCAGGCCATCACCAATAGCATCCAATTCCACGGCCGAGACGATGAGGACGCCCCGGCCCACATCAACCGTTTCTCTAGGATGCTAGCTACCTTTAGCCTTAGCGGTGCACCCAACGATGCCACCTACTTACAGCTTTTCCCGTTCTCATTAGCCGGCCGTGCGGCTACTTGGTTGGACTCTCAGCCAACCGGTACTTTTACCACTTGGGCGGGGCTTCGTCAAGCCTTTTTGAATAAGTACTTCCCGCCCGCTAAAGCTTCACGGCTTAGAGACGAAATCCATTCCTTGAAAAATCAGAAAATGTCTTTCGAATATAAAAAGAAGTTTGCAATTAAACGGAAAGTGATAGAAAAGGTGAATTGTTGCTTGGGTTGAATAATAATAATATGAGATTATAATAAATCGAGCTTGCGTCTAGTTAGGGATATGTGGATAGGCCCGGGTTTGGTTGTAAGTCCCTTTGATCTAATATACCTTAAATTGTCGATCTGCTAGTGGGTTTTCGCCTGGGAAATATGGGAAATCAAAACTGTCAATAATAGTATAAGGGGCACCGTTATAAGTTAGAACCGTTAGAGTTTGTGATCATGAAAAAAAAAATAGAATAAAAAGTGAGCTAGAAACTAAATGAAAGTAACACAGGTCTATGTATTCCGAGTTGGGGATAGCGACTCTACAGCCGGTTTACCTCTGGGATGTGTGAAATCGACTTGCCGAATAAAAGTACCGAAACCTATGTAATCTGTGATTGGGGATAGCGACTCTACAGTCGGAATACCGCTGGGTTAGGGAAAGCATCGTCTAGTCTCACGAATGAAAAAAAAAAAAAAGCGAGAAAGCGAAAATAAAAAAAAAATAGAAAAAAAAATGGAAAAAGAAAAAAAAGTTGATTGTTTACTCTCTTGGTTTTGATATAAAACGGTTAGGAATTGATCCAGTGATCGTTCCTTTAGTCCTATAAGCTTGAGGTGGGAGTAGATGGACCGTAGATTCTAGTGTGAGACCCTAGGTGGATTGACCGCACTTAAATTAAATTCATATGATAAGGGCTTAGGATTAGATTCGGGTTTAAGAGGATCAGTATATTCGCAATCGCAGCTAACGCAAGTCTTGGTTTTAATAAGATATAACTAATTTTTGACCCAAGTGATTATTTGTCTCTGATTCCGTTGCACAATTCTTTTTCGAGGACGAAAAAAGAGCAAGTGTGGGGATATTTGATGTATTGCAAAATACATACTTATATCGTGTATAGTTTGTATATTTTATAGTTATTTATAGTTTCGTTTCATTTAGAATTGCGTGCTATTGATCATATTTCGGTTTTGGCAGGTCCTGGCTCAAATGGAGCGAAAACGAGTAATATGGAAATGACCTGCTAGTTGGCCAGAGTAGAATGCCAGTGACCGGAGTAAAATTCACCGCTATTTTCTATGAGTGGACCGAGCCCGCTATCTCTAACAATAAAAAGCTGCATTATATAATAATGAGGTGGTTGGCTGCTTATTACACGCCATGATCATGAAAGGGGTTAAGCCCAATTATTTTAGCAGCATTATTAAGTGGGCCTTGAAACAAATATTAAAACAATATAATGACAATGTCTAGAACCCAATGTCCAACATCAAGTTTACGTAAAAAAAAAAAGAAATTGAGACCATATATGATTGTTGGATGGATATTATTCATTGGGGGATGCTGCTGTCAACGATTATTATTGTTGAAGTGGGCTGGCCCATGTAAATGATACTTGGGGCGCAAGAGAAAAAAAAAAGCAACGGAGAAGGTCGGTTGGTTTAGGAGATATACGACATCAGGAGGTTACGAAGGAACACAACCCTAAGGACGTCTGGAGTTGTTTTCAAACATTACGAAGATCTTTTGCTTGCGGGAATCATACGGTTGAAGCTAGGAAGCGTGGGAGTGAAGATTGTTCGGGTTTTATCTCCCGGTTTTCTTTAATTTCGTGTTTTCAATCTTTTGCCATGAATTCTTGTTTTGAATTTGATTTGTTTTTGTTAGACAACATGTTTCTTGGCTAAACCCTAGATACTACCTAGACAAGATGAATGTTTGATTTAAGTTTGGATTTTTAATGGTTATTATTGTTCGTTTATGGATTGATTCTTGAAAGTAAAGTGTTTTAGAATTTCTGATTTGGTGCACATGCATGCTTGACATTTATTTTATTATTGTTTGTTGCTTCATATGATCCTTAGTGACGGTCTTTATCACATAATAGGGTTATATTAGGGTTCTTGATTTAGGTGACTGTCTATATCACGCAATAGATCATTAATCCTTTAGGGTGAAAACGCGTAAGTAACCTTAGAAGTAATATTCGGTAGTTTAATAAAATCAAGTGTTCTGCTTAACTTGTCGCTGAGAGGCTCGAGTTAGTTATTAGGTCGCAGTGCAATATATATCTAAGATAGGTTTTGAGAGAAGTCGATCTTATTTCCCTAATTGCATTTGTGTCTAGTAAACCAAGTTAGAACCTAGAATTGCCTTAGATTATCGCGCTGAGAGGTAGATAGTCATATTAGGGCACTTTTAGAATCGTTAGAGGACTGAGAGGAAATCTAACAGTCGGTGTTCACAACAGCCTTGTAGGGTTTCCTAGGTTTCTTCCTGAGAAGGGTCGGGAAGTCTTAGCATTGAAATACCTTAAGGTTTAGTATCTTACGATCCCGGCTCTATACAACTTTAATACCATTAGAAATCCATTCCCATTCAAACTGGATTCGAGTCTAGGTAGTCGTTAATCTCATCTGAATACAAACCTCAGTTTCCGTTCGTGTCGTAGTCTAAGTCTAGTTAATTAATTTAGTTAATATAGATTTCCTAGTTTTTCAGTAACCCCCCCAAATCAATTGAACAAGTTTAAGTCACGTCTGTCAGTGTCTATTAGAGTCTAGTACGTAATACATAGAGTCTTTGGGTTCGATACTCGGACTTGCTAGGTTATACTACATTGATCGGTACACTTGCCGATTGTGTGGTTTAGGTTTAGAGGTCTTAGTTATAAATTTAAAGCTTTCGTGTCTAGTTTAGAGAGTCTAATTTAGTTGATATTTTATAGTTCGTTTTGCACACATCAAGAACCCAACCGGATATCCCCCCCCCCCCCTTTGAACCGGTTAAAGAAAGTGGGGACACCCCCCACTATTCTTTTCAATATTTTATTCATATGTTGTTGGATAATAGGACATTAAATCCTATGGTTAATGTTGATTAGTGGTTTATAAGAAAGACTTGAGGATCATGATCATTTCATTCACAACATCAAACTTCACTCATCTCTCTCCCTTCTCTTCTCTTTGGTTCGGCCGCCACCACCACACCACCATACCACCACCTTGAAGCTTCTTTCAAGCAATCCATACATACCCAAAGGTGTAAGAGACCCTATAAGCAAGTTTGGTGCACTTGGAAGCTCAAGGACCTCTCTCGTTTTCTTTTATCCATCACTTTTACGCTTTGAAACTCCCCTAGCCTTGTGCTAGTAGTAAGTGCCTTAGATCTTCATCTTGTTCATATTTTTGGTGGTTAATAGTGAAAAGGATGATGAAATATTAAGAACTCTAAAGAACATAATCAAAGTCTTGAAGTATAAACAAAATAGAGATGAAAAAATGGTTAAAGTAATGATGAAATCATGTTGTTCTTATGTTGTTATGCTTGTTGTATGTTGTTTGTTAGTAAAAATGTTATGGTTCATCACATAGGCTTGCTAGATCATGTTTAAAGACATGAACTAGCAAGATGTGAAGGTTAAAAATGTGTAGGATGATGAAATCATCCATACTTAACTATGAACTTGATTGAATACATGTTTTCATGTAAAATAAAGATCAAAATAAGTTGTAAACTTGTAGATCTAAAGATCTATGAGTGGTTTTTCGAAAGAACCAAGTGAAAGGTATAAGTTTTGTTAAAACTCGGATCTTACATAAACTAAACACATTTTTAGTGGGTAAACAAGTGTAGAAACACTTGTGTAACAAGAAAATTTCACAAAGAAATATTTTTGGAAATTATGACTAGAAGTTGTGAAAATACAAACTCTTTAAAAATAAAGTTTTTAAAGAACCAATCACATTTTTAAAGATAACAAGACTTACTAAGTGTGCTAGTAAGTTACTACATGTTTTTATAAACTTTCAAGTTCATAAGTCTATGATTATGCCTGTTTTTGTCTAGTCTGGTAAATAGAGGTTGTATGTTGAGGATTGAGAATTGATTGAATGATTTTACAAAAGAAAATGATACGCTAGTAACCGTGGACGCCTCCATTTACAAAGGAAACTCTGGCGAAATTTTCCTAAAAATCCAACACTTAGAAAATATTTTTCTAGTAAGTGCTTACAAATATATTTCTAAATTTATTTTCAAAATAAACTTCGCCATGATTTTATTACAAAAATACTAAGTGCCGGAGGTTGATTTTCGTAAATAAAATTTGATAAATATATATTTAGAATATATTTATTACTAAAACTCTTGTGTGATTGTTCGTTTATTTGTGTGAACTAAATATATTATTTTTAGGATAAAAATAATATAACTTATGACGCCATAAAAATTACGACTCCAAAATAAATATTTAAGTTACGCAAGTATTGTTGTATTACGAAGCGCTAAAACGTAACTTATGTATATTTCAGAAAAATACTCTTATACGTATATTTTGGTAAAATATTATTTTGCAAAGTTTATGAAGTAAAATATAATATTTTTGGGAAAAATATATATATTTTGGAATTAAGATGTTTTAGACAAGTAAATTAAATATATTTTCTAAGTGGGACTTAAAATATATTTTTCGGAATTACAAGTGTACATGTATAAATACCCCCATCCTTGGGAAGGAAATACGCTTATAAAATAATTAAGAAGTGTGGATACAAAATAGTTGCCTAACTATTTTTCCTAAAAACAAAAGTTAAGTTAAAATAATTAATACTATTTTAACAAGTATAATATCATAGTAACGCAACTCAAAACACTAAACCCTAAGCCAAGGCACGACCCATTCGTCTAATAGACATTAGTACGTGTAGGTCGTCACGCAGCAGTTCGAGTTTGAGATTGACGTTACAGGATACGCACTTCTGTGAGTTCATGTCCCCCTTTTCTCTTAACTGTTTTCAGTTTTTATACTTCGGGGGTGGAATACATGTTATAGTAATTACAGACACTTTTATACATGGTATGGTTAGCTTAAGGAGGGTATACTACTTAGATCATGTGAGTGGGTAGGTGGTACTTGAGGCCATTAATCCTCGTTGTAGGACCGAGGGTCATGAGTGATAGATCTATTTGGGTGTAGCGAGCCCCACTCCTGAGTCCGCTGAGTGGACCATGAGGTGACTATGAGCCCGACGCCAAAATCTGCTAGGTTTGAGTCTTCCTGCATCACTTCACACATATCATTGGCTTTGCAACCCAATGGTGATCTCTTTTTCCTTAATTGCTACATACCAGGGATTTTCATACATACTACAAAGGTTTATACATACTCACTTTTACATGAACTCGCTCAACTTTTGTTGATTTTTCAAACTACATGTATTTCAGGAAATTAATGGATCTGGCCAAGTTTGCAATGATGTTAAGCTGCGTAGAGAATAATGATGTCATCCGGGTTTAGGAGGTGTGACCCTTGCCTGGACGGGTTGCACGTCTTTAAACCATGGTTTTTATTTCAAGTCTTTTGTGGTGTCGTATGAACATGTTTTATTTATGTCATGGTTGTATGTTGTTTCATGTGTCGACTTTTTAAAACAATGTTGTTGTGGTAACTTTTAAAACTTGATGAATGGATGACTATCATGCGTTTTATTTTCATTTAGCATTGTTGTGATTGTGCTATGGTATTAAGAAGTCACACCAAATAAACCCACGCTTCCGCAAAAGACAGGGTGTGACAGCTTGGTATCAGAGCCTCGATCATAGCGAACTAGGATTCTTTCTCGAGTCTAGACTATGATCATTAGGGCTCTCACGAAAACATTTTTACATTGCATACACTAAACGTCCAGATCCAGGGCACAAAACATTTTTACAAAAGGCATAAATACACTGTTCAAAAATATTATTTCACTCTTAGAGACTGAGGGAGTTCAGTCTTAGAGGCTGAGGGAGGTTCAGCCTTAGAGGCTAGGGAGGTTCACTCTTAGAGGCTGAGGGAGGTTTAGCCTTAAAGGCTAGTGAGGTTCAGTCTTAGAGACTGAAGGGTTCAATCTTAGAGATTGGGGAGGTTTAGTCTTAGAGACTGGGAGGTTTTGGTCTTAGAGACCAGGGAGTTGGTCTTAGAGACCAGGGATTTAGTCTTAGAGACTGGGAGGTTGGTCTTAGAGACCAGGGAGTTAGTCTGAGAGGCTAGGAAGTTCAGTCTGAGAGGCTGGGAGGGTAGTCTGGGAAGACTAGGAGGATTGCTTACTTGCATTGTTGTGACTTACATGTTTATTTGATTTTATGTTGATATATGTGCATGTGTGTGGTTGTGTTACAGACACCATGGTTTCTTCTTCCGACACTGGAGTATCAGACACAGTGGACCCCATGGCAGTTGTGTCAGACGATGAGATACCGTCAGAGGGAGACGTCTACACGTCCGACACCACGAATACAGATGACGATGATTTTCAGCCGTTCCGCTGCCAGACATCGAAGTTGAGCCTGCTGATGGCATTCCTGCTGGGGATCTACCTCTTGCGGTGATCCCTGCTCCCGTACCGCTTGCTGCTGTCCCCATGGTGGATGTGCCACTCGATGCCGTATCTGATGACGACATTGACCTGTTCGAGGAGGGTCCCCCTAAGGACGACTATGAGGGCGGGGCCCCGATCGATGTTGATGCTATCCTTCATATTGTTGAGGCCCCTGTAGAGGAGGCTCCCATTGGTTCACCTATTCCAGACTCATTGGAGTCTGTGGCATCTGCGTCTTTGCACGACCAAGGTGTGCAGCATCACTCTCCTGACGTAGCGATGTCAGTTGCACCTGGTCCATCACACGAGTTTGAGTTTGACCACGAGAACGATGACGATTTTGACCCAGTTTTTCCTACTAATTTCGATCCTGATTATGATATCGAGTTTATTCATATGGACCAGCCATTAGAGGCGCCCGTGGCTCCCATAGATCCGTTATTCGACATTCCTGCCGACTTTGACATGGACCTTGTCGACCCTGAGCCCGTCGCAGCACCAGAGCCTGTTGTAGACCATGGCCCTGTTCTTGATGATGTCCCAGCCGTTGCACCACCAGATATGGGTGCACCGGCCATTGCACCTCTTGTTGATGATATACCCATTGCTGACCTTCCCATTGTTGCACCACCATTGGTGGGTGATCCTGTTATTGATGCACCCATTGTTGCACCTGTAGTACCTGATCCAGCTCCTGTGCATGCTGATCATGCACCGTTCGTCATGCATGTTGACCCTCGATACGCCGACACCCTCAACGGGTGGATCGACGATGATGATTACCCACCGTTTGTGATACCCGTCACTCCTCCCGTAGCACCTGTTTCTGCACCCACTGATATCCCATTGTTTCACCCACACACCACTGACGTCCACCGCACTGATCTTCCCATCACATTCCTCCAGTACATACCGCCACCTCGTCCTGGAGAGGGGTCATCGAGACAGCCGCCTGTTTCTGTTCCACCCGTACTGACATCATCTTTTCCATTTCTGTCACAGTTTCCTCATGTTGCACCACCTACTGCACCATCTTTCATACCATCGAGCGAGCCATTTTTATGGACTACGCCCTCTGTTATGCCATTGTCTGACCCGTACCATCCATTTCATGTGGGGTACACCACGGAGGATATACTTGCGTCGCTGCAGCTACAGCAGGACACGCTGAGCCGTCGTATTCAGGAGTTAGAGAGAGCTCCATGTCCGCCTTGTCACTGTCAGACCCCCTTTGCAGCACCACACACTCCTCGTCCACTTTCCCCCGATTTAGATGTTCGTTTCTTGACACCTGAGCAGCAGATTGCATATTTGTTGCGCGTCTATCGTGCCTTAGAGGAGGACTGGTTGCTCATGCGCCGGTTGCTTTTCTCTCATTTTCCTCCTCCTCCTCCTCCTCCTCCTCCGCCATCAGCATAGGTGTTTTTGGTTTGATGCAGGTCGATCATTTTGGTGAGAAAGTCGCGATTGAGCCAGCACATGAAGAACTTTTGAGAGATCACACTTTTTGTGTATGATAGTTGTAGTTTGACTTGTATTTTTGAGGGTGATGTGACCCTATGATATCATTTGGATGTATGAGGTACTATAAAACTGGTAAAATCAATATCGTGGTCGTGATTAATGAAAAGCTCAATGGCAATATTCTCACTACATGCTTTGTTGAGTTATATGTTTTAAGTTATAACATGAGATGTTATGTGATTGATGAATGTTACTATATACGCATAATTATTATACTTACTATGACCTGACCTATATGATCATCTTTTAGAAGATGCCTCCACAACGCGATGTACGCATGCCTACTACCGAGGCGGAACTCCAAGGGATCATTGTCGCAGCTATAGCACAGTATGCGGCCTCCCAAACCGAAACGAGTAGGAACACTTCGAACAACAACAACAACAACAACGGCAATAACAATCCACCCAATGGTAATGTTAAGTCGTTTGAGATATACTACGATATATTTGGATATTTATAGCACGGCCGCTAATACCATTTGTAAATTCCAACGTATGTGCAGGGTGCACCTACAAGCAGTTCCTTGACTGTAAGCCCATGAATTTCGACGGCACTGGAGGTGCTGTTGCGTTTGTTAGGTGGGCTGAAAAGACAGACTCTGTCTTAAGAATGAGCAAGTGTGCTCCCGAGCAACAAGTGACCTACATCTCAGGACTATTTCTGGATGGAGCCCTATCGTGGTGGAATCTGCAAGTGCAAGCGTTAGGAGAAGCGGCAGCTTATGCGTTAACCTGGAATGAGCTGAAAGAACTAATGAGGAAGAAGTACTGCTCGCGTGCTGAAATACAGAAGCTAGAGACTGAGTTCTGGCACATAAGGATGAAAGGTCCTAAGATTGCAGAATATGTTCAAAGGTTTCATGATTTATCTCATGTAGTGCCATACATGGTCACGCCCGAATTTAAACGTGTCGAGCGCTTCATTTGGGGGTTGGCACCCCAAATCATGAGTATGGTTACCACGTCCAAGCCTGCAACGATCACGGAAGCCATCGACCTTAGTGTGGCGCTTACTGAAGAGGCCATTAGGTTGAACAAGTTCTTAGTTTCTGATTAGAAGAAAAAGGAAACACATGTTGAGTCGTCTGGTGAAAACAAACGGAAATTTTCCAACTTCAAGCAAGGTACCAACGTTGTAAGCAAGAAGGGTGAGTCAAGCGCGCCTGCTAGAGCCAAAACCGGTGTTGAAAGCAGAGGAAAAGGTTATATGGGCACTCTGCCCAAGTGTGATACATGCCAGCGCCATCATTCTGGCCAATGCAGATTGAGGAAATGCGAGTCATGTGGAAAGAACGGCCACTCGAAGGATACATGTTGGGCCGGAACTGGTACTAGGCGTGGTGGTAATCGAGGTTATGGGAATGGAAATCTAAACCGCCAACAGGGAGGAAATGGCGGAAATGGAAACCGTGGAAATTTTGTGAACCAAGCTGGGAGTGGAAGTCGCAACCAAAACAACACTCAAGGTGGAAATGGGAATGGAAATGGTCGTGGACCCGGTTGTTTCAATTGTGGAGACGTCGGGCATTTTAAGAGGGAATGCCCAAAACTGAACCAAGCACGGGGAAGAGTCTTTAACATCGGCGCAAGGGAAGCACACCAGGATCCAAACGTAGTCACTGGTACGTTCCCTATAAACCAACGCTTTGCATCTGTTCTGTTTGATACTGGTGCCGATTATAGTTTCATATCGATAGAATTTAAGAATATGCTTGGATTAACTGCTAATAAGTTAGACGTTCCATACTCGATTGAATTGGCGAATGGGAAACTAGTTGAAACGGGTGAAGTCATCAGAAGATGCGTGATAGAACTGGGAGGACACGAATTTACGCTAGATCTACTGCCAGTCGAGTTGGGAAGCTTCGACGTGGTAGTAGGGATGGATTGGTTATCGAGCAACAAAGCCGAGATTGTTTGCCACAAAAAGACCATCTGCATCCCAATGATGGATGAAGAAACGATCGTAGTGCACGGAGAGAAGAGTAATACACCTCTGAGAATCATTAGCTGTCTGAAAGCTAGAAAGTGCTTAAAGAAGGGATGTGTTGCATTCTTAGCACACATTGTGGATAAAGAAGCTGCGGAGCTAAAGATCGAAGACATTCCAGTCGTAAAAGAATATCCTGAAGTCTTTCCAGAAGACTTGCCAGGATTGCCGCCACAGCGACAAGTCGAGTTTCACATTGACTTGGTCCCAGGTGTCGCGCCGGTAGCTAAGGCACCCTATAGACTTGCGCCTTCAGAAATGCAGGAGTTCTCAACACAACTCTAGGAGTTATTAGATAAAGGATTTATCAGGCAAGCTTCTCACCTTGGGGAGCTCCAGTTCTGTTCGTCAAAAAGAAGGATGGTAGCTTTCGTATGTGTATAGACTACCACGAGCTCAATAAGTTGACTATCAAGAACAGATATCCTTTGCCAAGGATTGATGACCTTTTTGATCAGTTGCAAGGTTCGAGCTTTTATTCAAAGATCGACCTTCGATCAGGATATCATCAGTTAAGGATACAAGAGGAAAGTATCCCAAAGACGGCCTTTAGGACTCGTTATGGACATTATGAGTTCCTGGTTATGCCGTTTGGGCTGACGAACGCACCGGCAGTTTTTATGGATTTAATGAATAGAGTTTGTAAACCATACCTCGACAAGTTCGTAATTGTGTTCATCGATGACATTTTGATATACTCAAAGACGAAGGATGAACACGAACAGCATTTAAGAGCTATTTTGGAGCTACTTAAAAAGGAAACGTTATACGCTAAGTTCTCGAAGTGCGAGTTCTGGCTGCGTGAAGTCCAATTTCTTGGACATGTGGTTAATGGAAATGGAATCCATGTGGATCCAACAAAGATCGAGGCGATCAAGAATTGGGAGACTCCAAAGACACCAACTGAGATTCGACAGTTCTTAGGTTTGGCTGGTTATTATCGAATGTTCATTGAGGATTTCTCTAAAATCGCTCAACCTCTGACCGCACTCACACAGAAAGACAAGAAGTTTGATTGGGGTGACAAGCAAGAAGAAGCATTTCAGTTGTTGAAAAACAAACTTTGTGACGCACCGATCTTATCACTACCCAAAGGAACAGACGACTTCGTGGTATATTGCGACGCTTCGCGTCAGGGATTAGGCTGCGTGTTGATGCAGCGACAGAAATTTATAGCATACGCGTCACGCCAGTTGAAGGTTCACGAGAAAAATTATACCACGCACGACTTGGAGTTGGGCGCGGTGGTATTTGCGTTAAAGATCTGGCGACATTATTTGTATGGTACGCGATGCACGATCTTCACTGATCACAAGAGCCTGCAACACATATTTGACCAGAAGGAGCTTAACATGAGGCAAAGACGCTGGATAGAGCTGTTGAATGATTATGATTGCGAGATCAAGTATCACCCAGGGAAGGAGAATGTGGTCGCCGATGCCCTGAGTCGAAAGGAAAGGATCAAGCCTATAAGGGTTAGGGATTTGGAGATGATTGTCCAGACAGACCTCTCATTGCGCATTCGTGCAGCGCAAAGAGAAGCTCTTAAAGAAAGGAATATTGAGGATGAGTATCTCCGTGGGATGGAGAAGCAGTTGGTACCCAATGAGGAAGGAACTTTATGCTTCACGAAACGAATTTGGGTTCCTTTGTTTGGTGGTTTGAGGAGGGTTATTTTTTACGAAGCCCACAAGTCGTGGTACTCAATCCATCCCGGAGCGGATAAGATGTACCAAGACCTAAAGGACTTTTACTGGTGGCCAAGGATGAAAGGCGATGTAGCGATATACGTTGGTAAATGTTTGACTTGCGCCAAGGTTAAGGCCGAGTACCAGAAGCCTTCAGGTCTTCTACAGCAACCTGAAATTCCCAAATGGAAATGGGAACAGATTTCAATGGATTTCATAACGAAATTGCCAAAGACGCCCAAGGGCCATGATACAATTTGGGTAATTGTAGACCGTCTAACAAAGTCTGCGCACTTCCTGCCAATCAAGGAGAAAGACAACACAAGTAAACTTGCTGAGATATACATGAGGGAGATTGTTGCACGACATGGAGTGCCCCTCTCAATCATCTCAGATAGGGATGGAAGATTTGTATCAAGGATTTGGCAATCCTTCCAAGAAGCTTTTGGTTCACAGTTGAATCTAAGTACTGCCTTTCACCCATAAACTGATAGCCAGAGCGAGCGAACAATTTAAACACTGGAAGATATGTTAAGAGCATGTGTAATGGATTTGGGTGGTAGCTGGGATGATCATTTACCATTAGTCGAGTTTCCGTACAACAACAGCTACCACACAAGTATTGGAGCCGCGCCATTTGAAGCTCTTTATGGACGCAAGTGTCGATCACCGCTATGCTGGGCTGATGCGGGTGATAGACAGCTTGTTGGTCCCGAAATAGTGCAGGAGACCACAGACAAGATCTTTCAAATTCAAGAGCGCATCAAGGCGGCTCGCGACAGACAGAAAGGCTATGCAAATCAAAGGAGGAAACCTTTGGAGTTTCAAGTTGGAGATATGGTTTTGTTAAAGGTTTCACCCTGGAAGGGTGTGACACGCTTTGGAAAGCGTGGGAAGCTGAATCCGCGTTACATTGGCCCATTCAGAATCCTGCAAAGGATTGGGCTTGTAGCATACAAGTTGGACCTGCCTGCTGAACTTAATGGCGTGCATGATACATTCCATGTATCAAACTTGAAAAAGAGTCTAACACAAGAGACCGTGATCATTCCCGCGGACGAAGTTCATATCGATGACACGCTCCACTTCACTGAAGAACCCGTTGAGATTACAGATTGGAAAGTTAACAAAACACGCATGAGTAGTGTCAAACTCGTCAAAGTTCGATGGAATGCAAGACACAGGCCAGAATTCACGTGGGAACGTGAGGATCGCATGAAGGAGAAATACCCCCATTTATTTCCCAAGACCCCTGCAACTAGGAGCAGAACCTAAAATTTCGGGACGAAATTTTCTTAACGGGGGGAGAATGTGACAACCCACACTTTTACAGGTATCCGTACAACTAATTAATTTTTAATTTGTGCTTAATGACTGTGCTTGATTGCAACTGTGATTAAACTATTTTCTGTTTACTGTTACATACATACATATGCATCACGTTTATACTGTCACTCCATTTATTACACACAAACTTTAGTGACAAACTTGATGCACGAAGCACAGTTAGCACAGTGAGCGGATAAACCATAAAAACATGCTGACAATGCCAGCACCTAGACAGACAATGTCATTGAGGCCAGTATGAGCCAGAGATAGAGCACTACACTAGTAGGGAGTGTAGGGAAGTGAGGACCATAAAACTGCGTCACTAGGTGATAGTTATAGTGCCGGGAAGTGCCAAAAACACACTTTAAATGAAGAATTCTGCACTAAATAACCAAAATTCAGCATTTAATAATACTAGTAAAGTGCAAAAGCTTGGCAAAATAGTCCTAGATACTTTCCCAAGTGTTTGGAATTAAATGTGTCACTAAAGGTAACATAAAAGACACTTTAAAGACTAATTTAGCACTTTAACGGAACAACACCCAACCGAACAACCGGACTTTACCCGGAACATAAAAATATTGCCAAACACATTATTTTTACTCTTCTGAGCTAGTTAGGGTCCCCGAACACCCTAACACACTAAATATTATATAACACACCTTCATGCACTAACTTAACCTTTGAAATCTAACTAGATTGTAACTAGAACATTAGAACCCAACCCTATACCCCCCCCCCCCTTCGAACCGGTTGAAGAAAGTGGGGACACCCCCCACCATTCTTTTCAGTATTTTATTCATATGTTGTTGGATAATAGGACATTAAATCCTATGGTTAATGTTGATTAGTGGTTTATAAGAAAGACTTGAGGATCATGATCATTTCATTCACAACATCAAACTTCACTCATCTCTCTCCCTTCTCTTCTCTTTGGTTCGGCCGCCACCACCACACCACTATACCACCACCTTCAAGCTTCTTTCAAGCAATCCATACATACCCAAAGGTGTAAGAGACCCTACAAGCAAGCTTGGTGCACTCGGAAGCTCAAGGACCTCTCTCGTTTTCTTTTATCCATCACTTTTACGCTTTGAAACTCCCCTAGCCTTGTGCTAGTAGTAAGTGCCTTAGATCTTCATCTTGTTCATATTTTTGGTGGTTAATAGTGAAAAGGATGATGAAATATTAAGAACTCTAAAGAACATAATCAAAGTCTTGAAGTATAAACTAACTAGAGATGAAAAATGGTTAAAGTAATGATGAAATCATGTTGTTCTTATGTTGTTATGCTTGTTGTATGTTGTTTGTTAGTAAAAATGTCATGGTTCATCACATAGGCTTGCTAGATCATGTTTAAAGACACGAACTAGTAAGATGTGAAGGTTAAAAATGTGTAGGATGATGAAATCATCCATACATAACTATGAACTTGATTAAATACATGTTTTCATGAAAAATAAAGATCAAAATAAGTTGTAAACTTGTAGATCTAAAGATCTATGAGTGGTTTTTCGAAAGAACCAAGTGAAAGGTATAAGTTTTGTTAAAACTCGGATCTTACATAAACTAAACACATTTTTAGTGGGTAAACAAGTGTAGAAACACTTGTGTAACAAGAAAATTTCACAAAGAAATATTTTTGGAAATTATGACTAGAAGTTGTGAAAATACAAACTCTTTAAAAATAAAGTTTTTAAAGAACCAATCACATTTTTAAAGATAACAAGACTTACTAAGTGTGCTAGTAAGTTACTACATGTTTTTATAAACCTTCAAGTTCATAAGTCTATGATTATGCCTGTTTTTGGCTAGTCTGGTAAATAGAGGTTGTATGCTAAGGATTGAGAATTGATTGAATGATTTTACAAAAGAAAATGATACGCTAGTAAGCGTGGACGCCTCCATTTACAAAGGAAACTCTGGCGAAATTTTCCTAAAAATCCAACACTTAGAAAATATTTTTCTAGTAAGTGCTTACAAATATATTTCTAAATTTATTTTCAAAATAAATTTCGCCATGATTTTATTAGAAAAATACTAAGTGCCGGAGGTTGATTTTCGTAAATAAAATTTGATAAATATATATTTAGAATATATTTATTACTAAAACTCTTGTGTGATTGTTCGTTTATTTGTGTGAACTAAATATATTATTTTTAGGATAAAAATAATATAACTTATGACGCCATAAAAATTACAACTCCAAAATAAATATTTAAGTTACGCAAGTATTGTTGTATTACGAAGCGCTAAAACGTAACTTATGTATATTTTAGAAAAAATTCTCTTATACGTATATTTTGGTAAAATATTATTTTGGAAAGTTTATGAAGTAAAATATAATATTTTTGGGAAAAATATATATATTTTGGAATTAAGATGTTTTAGACAAGTAAATTAAATATATTTTCTAAGTGGGACTTAAAATATATTTTTCGGAATTACAATGGTACATGTATAAATACCCCCATCCTTGGGAAGGAAATACGCTTATAAAATAATTAAGAAGTGTGGATACAAAATAGTTGCCTAACTATTTTTCCTAAAAACAAAAGTTAAGTTAAAATAATTAATATTATTTTAACAAGTATAATATCATAGTAACGCAACTCAAAACACTAAACCCTAAGCCAAGGCACGGCCCATTCGTCTAATAGACATTAGTACGTGTAGGTCGTCACGCAGCAGTTCGAGTTTGAGATTGACGTTACAGGATACGCACTTCTGTGAGTTCATGTCCCTCTTTTCTCTTAACTGTTTTCATTTTTTATACTTCGGGGGTGGAATACATGTTACAGTAATTACAGACACTTTTATACCTGGTATGGTTAGCTTAAGGAGGGTATACTACTTAGATCATGTGAGTGGGTAGGTGGTACTTGAGGCCATTAATCCTCGTTGTAGGACCGAGGGTCATGAGTGATAGATCTATTTGGGTGTAGCGAGCCACACTCCTGAGTCCGCTAAGTGGACCATGAGGTGACTATGAGCCCGACGCCAAAATCTGCTAGGTTTGAGTCTTCCTGCATCACTTCACACATATCATTGGCTTTGCAACCCAATGGTGATCTCTTTTTCCTTAATTGCTACATACCAGGGATTTTCATACATACTACAAAGGTTTATACATACTCACTTTTACATGAACTCGCTCAACTTTTGTTGATTTTTCAAACTACATGTATTTCAGGAAATTAATGGATCTGGCCAAGTTTGCAATGATGTTAAGCTGCGTAGAGAATAATGATGTCATCCGGGTTTAGGAGGTGTGACCCTTGCCTGGACGGGTTGCACGTCTTTAAACCATGGTTTTTATTTCAAGTCTTTTGTGGTGTCGTATGAACATGTTTTATTTATGTCATGGTTGTATGTTGTTTCATGTGTCGACTTTTTAAAACAATGTTGTTGTGGTAACTTTTAAAACTTGATGAATGGATGACTATCATGCGTTTTATTTTCATATAGCATTGTTGTGATTGTGCTATGGTATTAAGAAGTCACACCAAATAAACCCACGCTTCTGCAAAAGCCAGGGTGTGACAAAAATCCTTTAAATAGTGAGAGTTTAGTGGGCTTGGGCCGTAGGCCCACAAGCCCGTTTCTAGCCTTTTGAACGGCCCGAAAAATTTCCTACAAACTCGTTTTCAAAACCCGAACACTTCGTAATGTCTTAAATCATAATTTTTGGTTCGTAAAAATTTAAAATAGTGTATGTAGTTGTTGTTGTCGCGTTTTAATCGTCAATTGCGTAAAAGCGCGTAGATTGCGTCGGTTGCCGTTCCAATCCGTTTTTCGATCTGGTTTCGACTACGGCTGTTAAAATTTAATTATGAAAATAAATATATCTTAGAGTTTCAGTTCTAAAGGTGATACGCGTCTCCGTTGCTTTCGTTTCGTTGCCGGTGCGTTCCTGCGGTCGCGTTTCTCGTTCCTGTTTGCATTTCGAGATATAAATGTATCTTAGAGTTTCAGTTCTAAAGGTGATACGCGTCTCCGTTGCTTCCGTTTCGTTGCCGGTGCGTTCCTGCGGTCGCGTTTCTCGTTCCTGTTTGCGTTTTGAGATGTACGGAAGCGAAATAAATTCACAACATTTAATTCATAAATATAAAGTATTCGCATAAAAATCCGTATTTGTCGACGTGGTCAGTATTTCATACGGTTTCGTTTCGTTATCGTTTAATATTCCGCGATCTCTCCGCAGATCGTCACACGCACACTGTACAGTCGAATAAACGTTCCTGGGCACTCCAAGGGCCTAAATGAGTTAATTTGCGTCTTAAACACTGTTTATTATCGCGCTAATTTCCTGTTAATCACGTAATTAAGAGTCATAAATCACCAATTGTCACACGTTTACTTTGACCATCCGTCTAAGGATGATAAGCAGTGCTCATGTCGAGACATGAGCCGAATGATTTGTGCATTAACTGCCATAAATCATATATGAAACGCGGATCACGATCAGAGATAATAGAGGTTGGCACCCCATGCCTAGAAACCACCTCCTTAAGATAAACAGCAGCAAGTTGTGAGAACTTATCAGTTTCCTTGACTGCTAGGAAGTGCGCGGATTTTGTGAGACGGTCTACGATCACCCAGATGGTATCGTTCCAAAGTCCATGGCAATCTGCTCCCATTTCTACATGGGTATTTCTGGTTGCTGAAGCAGGCCAGATGGTTTCTGATACTCCACCTTGACCTTCACGCAAGTCAAACATTTACTCACATACGTCGTGATGTAGGCTTTCATATTCGGCCACCAATATAGGACTTTTAGGTGAACAGAGTATCGAGACTTGTGTGCTTCGTCCATCACAAGCTCTCTAAGATTTCCGTACAAAGGAACTCATATTCGCTCCATAAGATACTGAATACCGTCAGATTGTTCCACAAGTTGTTTCTCCAAGCCTCGCATTTCTTCAGCTTTGAGGTTCTCATCCTTCAACGCTTCCGTTTTGGCTGAACGAATCCGGTCAGGTAAATTAGAGTGGATGGTGAGCTGCAAAGCGCGAACACGTTTAGGTTTCGTTTCTTTCTGACTCAGAGCATCAGCTACCACGTTAGCTTTGCCTGGATGATACTTGATGGCACAGTCGTAGTCATTTAAGAGCTCCACCCAGCGACGCTGTCGCATGTTCAACTCCTTTTGATCAAAGATATGTTGAAGGCTCTTGTGGTCGGTATAGATAGTGCATTTAGTACCGTACAAGTAATGCCTCCTGATTTTTAATGCAAAAACCACAGCCCCTAGCTCCAAGTCATGGGTCGTGTAGTTCTCCTCATGGACTTTCAACTGTCGAGAGGCATAAGCTATCACCTTCTCGCGTTGCATCAGCACGCAACCGAGTCCCTGAATAGAAGCGTCATAGTACACCACAAAATCTTCGGTACCCTCAGGTAAGGACAAGATCGGTGCACTGCAATGTTTTTGTTTCAACAACTGAAAAGCGTCTTCCTGCTTCGTTCCCCAAGAGTATATAACCCCTTTCTTTGTCAACGAGGTAAGGGTTTGAGAGATCTTCGAGAAGTCTTTGATAAAACTACGGTAGTATCCAGCGAGGCCTAGAAATTATCGCACCTCTGAAGGATTCTTTGGTGCTGCCCAATTTCTGATAGCGTCAATCTTCGCGGGATCCACCTGTATTCCCAATTCGTTAACAATATGGCCAAGGAAGTGTACTTCTCGAATCCAGAAGTCGTACTTAGAAAACTTCGCGTAGAGTTGCTCCTTTCTCAGAAGCTCTAAGATAAGATGCAAGTGCCGCTCGTGGTCCTCCTTGCCCTTAGAATAGATCAAGATGTCATCGATAAACACGATGACGAAGTCGTCAAGGTATGGTTTGCACACACGGTTCATGAGATCCATGAAGACCGCTGGTGCGTTTGTTAACCCGAATGGCATGACCAGAAACTCGTAGTGGCCATACCTCTTTCGAAAAGTCATTTTAGGAACATCTTCCTCTCGGACTCTCATATGATGATAGCCCGATCTTAAGTCAATTTTCGAGTAGAAGCTTGACCCTTGCAACTGGTCAAACAGATCGTCGATGCGCGGCAAAGGATAACGGTTCTTAACCGTCACCTTGTTGAGTTCACGATAATCTTACACATACGAAAGGACCCGTCTTTCTTCTTTACAAATAGAACTGGAGCTCCCCAAGGCGAAGAACTAGGTCGGATAAAGCCTCTATCCAACAGTTCTTGAAATTGATTGGGCAGTTCTTGCAACTCTCCTGGTGCAAGACGATATGGAGCACGAGCAATCGGGGCTGCTCCTTGCGTAAGGTCGATCTGAAATTCCACCTGACGGTGAGGAGGTAAACCAGGAAGTTCTTCAGGGAATACATCAGAAAACTCACGAACAACAGGTAGATCCTCGATTCTCCTTTCTTCGGGCCGAGTGTTAGTAACAAGGGCTAAAATAGTAGGATGGCCCTTCCGTAGACACTTCTGGGCTTTCATAGCTGAGATAAGGTTAACCATTATACTGCTTTAGTGACCTTGGACCGACAGAGCTTCTCCATTGGGGAGAGTAATACGCACGATTTTCTCCTTATAAAGAATTTCTGCTTGGTGCTTAGACAACCAATCCATACAAACAACTACATCGAAGCTTCCAAGAGTGACGGGAAGTAAGTCAATGTCGAACACTTGACCCATAAGATCGAGTTTACACCTAAAATGAACATGTGTGGCTTCAATTGACTTGCCATCAGCCAATTCTATGACGTGTTTGCTTACAAGAGGTGTTGGAGTCATCCATAACTGACGAATAAACTCCAAGGACACATAACTCCAATCGGCACCAGAGTCGAATAAAACTGAAGCAAAAAGATTGTTCATAGAAAATGTACCGGTAACAACGTTGCCATCGTTCCTAGCTTCCCCAGCACCGATGGTAAACAATCTTCCACGCGCACCATTCCTACCATTGTTCCCGTTGTTGTTGTTCCCAATGTTGTTATTATTTCCTACATTCTGATTCAATTGTGAGCAATCCCTCCTAAAATGACCCTCATCTCCACACTAAAAACATTCCTTACGATTACCCTGGTTCTGCTGAGGCTGTTGCCTTTCCTGTTGCTGCGGCTGTTGTTGCAGTGGAGGTTGCTGCTGCTGCTGTTTTGGGAGTGAGGCCCTGCAATCCCTAGCCATATGGCCCACTTTGTTGCACCTGTGATAGATTCAGGTGCACGGTCCACGGTGATGGTAATTGCACTAGTACACTTTGGCTGTTTCCCTGTGTAAGAGCCCTGATTCGAGTTGTTGCTTTGGTTTTGGTTATCAGAGGATGACTGACTAAAGGTGCGGTTGTTACTGGTGTCTGGCTTCTTCTGTTACTGGTTTGAGTTGGACACTCTGTCCGCATCATTCCATTTGCGTTTGTTATCAGTAGCAGGAGTAGTAGCTGTTGCAGTAGTGGTAGTAGCAGAAATATGTGGTGGTAGCGAGCCACGCTCCACCTCCTGGTCGGTGATCTTGTGGGCTAAGCGGATGATTCGGGGCAGGTTGTCAAGGTTTGCTGTAGTAACTAAACCCTTGACCTGTGGTGCTAGACCATTGATATACAACTCAATCCTACGGTGTGGTGGTCGCGATAAGTTAGGACACATGTTCGCAAGTTCATGGGATCGCTTCGTGTACGCCTCGATCTCTGAGCCTGCCATCTTCAGGTTGTAGTACTCATTCTCCAACTTTTGGATCTCATCTTGAGGGTAATATTCTTCTCGCATCAGCTCCTTGAAATCGTCCCAAGTAGTCGCGTTCGCCATTTCAATACCCAGCATTTGGACTTGGGAATTCCACCAAGTCAAGGCACCATCTTCAAGAGTGCCCGAAGCATACTTCACTCTGTCCCCAGCAGGACAGTTACACATAGCGAAGACCGATTCTGCTTTTTCAAACCAACGAAGTAACCCCACTGCTCCTTCAGTCCCACTAAATGTCTAGGGCTTACAATCCATGAATGTTTTAAACGTGCAGACAGGTGGATTGTTCTGATTCTGATTCACGTGTTGACCTAAGGACGAAAGGAAATACAACCCACGTGTAAGAGTCGAGTACGCTACACAAGGATAATGAGTATTTGGCACATATCATACCAGCCTGCTAAGTCGCTAGGGCTTCAGCCACACGAGTATTGATCGAGTCGGTTAGTTCAAATTGGGGCATCACAATGTTGCCACGTCCACCGCCGCGGCCTCCACCACGTCCACCGTTTCGACCGCTCATGATTCTATATAAGAGGAGTGGAAAAGGTTAAAAGTCGGGATTGAGTAGGAGTCAAACATCACTATGACTTCCACAGATTACCCCAAACAACGGAACAGAACCCCTTTCACACTTGCTAAGCCTCACTGGGACTTATATGCACCCCACATTATTATTATGTGTGCACCCATAATGATAATGCGATTTGCATGTTTATCTCAGCTCCTCTTAACTAGCGTTAAAAGGTTCCTCAGTTTCGACTAACAAGTCAAAAGACATCACAAACATAGATTACGAAAGTATAGGGGGAACGTCACACTATCAGTCACACAACGTAGGCAAGTAACACATGAATTCATTATGTGGTACTAAGTGTGCAATCACGTGCAATGACATACATAAGTGTACACTAGTTATGCTGTGCAATAAGTAAACGAGTGACGAACCTTGCAATCTGGAGCCGAGTGTCATGGTCGACTTCTGAACTGTTTAGTTATAGTCTGGTTTTATAAAACGTTTTAAAACCTAGTTCACTATAACCAGTGGCTCTGATACCAAACAGTCACACCCCCAAAATACCACATGTGGGAACCCCGCTAGGTGTGTGACGTACCAGGATCCATCCACCAATCACATTGAACTAATAACAAGTTATTATATAAAATTCCCATTTATTAAATTAAAACATTCTCAAACATAACTCAAGTTAACGTGTTCAGCGGAAGCATAAAATAAATCATCTCTCAAGGTTTCGAAACCAAATGTATGATAACTAATAAACTTGTCATGTGTTTCCAAAAAGGCTCGACCCATGACCACTCCAGCAGTTCCAGATGGCAAGTTCTTTGTCCAAAGAATCTAACGACCTGCGAGCATGCAACATGTGTATCAGACAATGCTGGCGAGTTCATAGTTTTTACAAAACATTTAGTTTCCATGTATTTTAGTCTAGTTTAATAATAATAATGTTGATAATCACTTGATACCATACAAGATGGCCTTAGATTGTTTGCCAGTCCCCAATGCCCCCTATCTAAGCATTGGTCGTGATTAAGGTCATTAGTTCACGCCCGTCCTCTCAGGTACAGTTTGAGGTTGCCAAGCCTAATAGCACTATCAACAAATACCCCGTTACCTCTCAGGTAACTATTCGGTAGAAGATGGGACTTAAGGTGATAGGAAGTGAGTGTATTATCTAACATCCCAATTGTTACCCAGAAAATATTTATTCCTCACAGGAATACCCAATTGATTGTCCCACCCACCGGGACACATACTCAAGAGAAGTGAACTCACCTTGGATTGCTCGGTAATTTAAATTACTTGTTCACGGTTGATCAACCACGTCCTAACATGGTTATCAATATAAATCAGTTTTGTTTACTAGTGAACCACGTATTTAACAGGTAACATCATATAGCACCAAAAGGACAACGCAAAGCATCATGAAATCATTCGATAACATACAGACTAACAAGCAAGTTCATAAACACGTATCACGTATCAATCCAACATCATGTATACAAGTGTGCGGCCCAGTTACTCGAGGCCCAGTAGAGATGAGCGATTGAGTCTAGAGTGATGGGCCGATGTGCGATTGAATGGTGCCTAAGGCCCAGCTATGTACCAAGCCCAGATGGCTTGTGTGACTGTCGCCTGGTTGTGCGATCGAGTCCAGGGTGTGCGATCCACACTGGTCCGCGACCTAATAATTTGTGCGACTAGATAATCTCCGGGCTCAATACCTTGTGCGATTCTACCAACTGTTCGGCCCAAATGTTCTGTGTGAGTGCGACCCAACCCAAACACCCGGCCCAAGTATATACCAGCCCAAAGGCTTGTGCGACTGGGCTATATATTGTGCGACTGGACCCTTATTGTGTGAGCCATAATAACTTGTGGAGCCCTGTGTTTTTGTGCGATCTGTGACACCTGTATCACTTCAACCATCAAACAAATACCAAATCAATGAAATATTGTATTTCATACTTGGGATTTGTATAAATATGTGTATCGTTTGCACATATCAATTCTTGTTCGATTTCGAGCTCTAAATCGCTTTCTGGAAGGTTATACGCGATATGATGCGTAAATATAACCAGTTTAATGCAACAAACACTCCGGAACAGTGATATAGGCTAAACATACCCTAAATGCCTTTTACATCACTTAGAAATAAGTTTCAAAGGATTCGGTATGGCAAAAACATGTTTATTCGAACTTTAGAACTATTTACGACAAAACTGCGAAACGAACGTTGGTGACCGCCCGGATAATATTTAAACCCCAAAAATATTCTGTTATGATTAAAATTTTATTTTGATCAGGTTCGTGTTGAAAAATAAATTAAAACGCTTAAAAACGTTATTTTTCAAGTTTAAGCACGTACTGAGTGTTACTGCGCAACACAGTGCTTATACTTCAAAACGCAGACAACACAGCCAGTCTCGGCAACTGAAATTTATTTCAGTAATATTTTGGCGAGTTTATTTTTATAGAATAATAAAAATAATCTAGAACGCCATAAACCGGGATTTAAACGCTAGATAAAATACCCTGTATCCAGTTAAATACCTGTTTTATCAAATTTACCATTTAAAATTACACTTAACCCCCCCCCCCCCTTCTCAAATTTACGGTCACATATATGTGGCCCCACCAAAATATTTGCAAGATCTCTAAATATTTTATTTGATCTTTGTTGGACAAGTGGTGATGCATGCTACTTCCATATCTCTTCCATATCTTCTTAATATCTTCTTATAATCTTTCCTAGATCACAATCCTTACAAGATCACACAATCTCTTCTCTCCTCCCTCCCCAAAACCGTAACCCCACCTTCATCACCACCTTCATCTTTTTCAATCTTGTTCTTCATAATCAAGCTCCATTCCAAGCTAATTTCAAGTTGGTGTGAAGATCCAAAGGTGTTTCCAAGGTGCTTTCAAGTTATCTCAAGCTCCATATCATCAAAACCTCATCCAACAACTTACTTGAATCTTGAAGGTATAACATTTATGTTTAAATCATACTTTTGATTCTTGGTTGTTCTTGATGATTTGAAGTTTCTCTTGAATCTTGGAATTTTCACAAACTTGAAATCTAAAATGAAATGGGTCCTGATACAAGTAAAAATGGTGGTGTATATGTATGTATATAACCGTACATATATATATGGGTGTATGAGTTTTGAAGTTTGATTTCTTGATAAGTACTTGTTTAAGTGGTTGCTTGTTCTTGAATGATAGTTAAAATGCAAGTGTTTAATGATCTATGTATGATATGATAAATGTTAAATTACATTAGAAAATAAAAATGAATAAATCACATGTTGGATGCATTTAGATTAATATAAAATGATGATGCTATGATAGTGTGCTTTAGACACTTGTACATGAGAATACATGTTGATTTAAAGCTCAAGAAATGATGAAAAATGGCTATATGACAAAAATGTTTTAGATCAGGTTACAAACACTAAAAATAACATTATTTGGTAAATTATAATGACATGAAACTTTGACATAGGTTTGATAGCTTTGCATGTTGTACATATAGCTTAAAAAGTGGTAAAATATGTTAAATTTGCATGATTTATGTGCTTTATGTGAGACCTGCACTATCATGAGTATAACCACTATTTTATTCAGTAAATAACATGGGTTATGTTAAAATATCAAGTCGTTTCGATTTGGGATGGTTCGGGTAACGTTTGATGCAAAACTATGCGGTAAAACGGTTAAAAATCGGCTTTTCGGAGGATTTTTATAAAAACTGTTTTAGATCAGTAACCAAACTGATATTTTTGATATAAAAATAAGTATTTTAACTTATATTAAGTTTACATGGGGTTTGGTTAGTCATGCGTGACTTCCGACGCCCAAAAATGTTACCGAATCGCTAAAATACGTGTTTTTCGACATACACCATAATGAGTTGTTCATGGGTAAATTTTATGTGTTACAATGTGCTATGTGTTTTACAATATGTGTCTGATGATGTGTTAGTGTTGACAATATTATGTGTATTACGATATTTATTTTATGTTACATTTGAGTATATATTACGACGCGTAAATCGTAGATATATTGCTTATGACATGATGAGGGTCACCAATAAAATCGTTCAAGTCGCAAAGTATTTAAAATATATATGAACTCATATATATATATATATATATATATAAATACACCATTATAATAAAAAATAATAACTTTTCGAGAAGATCTAAAAGTTATGTGAAAATTCTAAGTATCGGAGAAACTTATGTCTTTTGTCGGTTTTTTATTATTAAATCATTCTTATTTAATTTAGGACGAATAAAAAATTTGAGGGATTGTGTTAACATATAAAAACGCACCCAAAGGCGAGTACATAGTCCCCTCTTTTACTGTTTTCAAATGTTTTGGGGTGATACATATGTGCCTATTCATTATTTTCATGATTTCGACTATATGAATACACATGCATAAGTACTATCTTTTGACGAATTGAACTATTATACATGGTTTAAACACTGATTTCCAAAGTTTGTTACGACTATTTGTTTGTTCATATGTTTATTTATACATTCATTAACAATGATCAAGCCGATTGGTAGTACGATATAGCGCTATAGGACTAGACACCCCATTCCTGTTGTATGGAATGTCAGAAACCGAATTTTATCCAAATAGAAATTGCCTTTGTGGTATATCTATAGTCTCTAAGGTGTAGTTTGATACACTAAGGTTTGAATGTATTGCTAAATCGTGATTTATGGTATATTTCGATATACTACCAACGTGATACTGTTTGCCAATGCATAATTTGATATGCTATTATTTACTAAAGTATAATTTGATATACTATGTACAAATCCAACATATATTTTGTTATTTACTAAAACATAGTTGATATGTTATTTACCAAACCAAAGTATACTTATGATATACTACCGAAAACTATCATTTTAACAACTAAAGTATATTTGATATACTATCTGTTTAACTGTTTTGAAACTAAAATATATTTTAATATATTACTTATCCGACTTTCTTAAAACCAAGGTATATTTTTATGTATACTACAACTTTTATATCAATGCAAAGTGTTCTAGAAACCAAACTTTTATCAAGGATTCATGGCTGCTTTTATAAACATATAATCTTTTCTTATATGTGTCACACCCCGACCACGTAGAACAACCAAACGTGGCGGAAAACGTCGGGGAGTGT
This sequence comes from Helianthus tuberosus, assembly GCA_030545235.1. Lineage (NCBI taxonomy): Eukaryota > Viridiplantae > Streptophyta > Magnoliopsida > Asterales > Asteraceae > Helianthus > Helianthus tuberosus. Next base: position 134,479,464 of record CM060366.1, on the reverse strand, counting down.
TGTAACAGAATCATTGTTTCATAACACATGGAAATTGAAATATTGTTTTATTTATTTAAAGAGTTACAATGTCTTGACAATCAAAGAAACATAACATAAATAACTAGTCTTGCATCTTTTACTGTCACTAAGGCCCATGTCCGCCTAAGTGTATCTTGATAAATCCTATGCATCATATCCTGAAACACATGTGAAAATAGGTACGTTAGCATAAAAATGCCTGTGAGATACATAGGTTTTGTGAAAACAGGATTCATGACTTATGTTTGAGAAAATGTTTAGTCATGAACCTTTTTAATTTGCTTTGTTTTGTAAATCATTTGAAAAATGATAAGATCAGATGATATGTATAAATAAGAGAATAATGTATGGTTAAATGAATAACCATGTAAAATGAGTTTGTATAAGATAAGTTGTTTGTAAATCAATGTCTTGTGAAAATAAGTTGTTTATGTAAAATGTAATGTGTTAAATATTGAAATGATTTAAGTAACGCTACGACATGAAATACCATACAATCACTTATATATAGGAAGTACCAGCGGCGTATCCACCATGCTTGTATCATATTACACACGCCACGTTACTTAAATCACTTACCCAAACAAACCACCAATGTAAGATGTCTATGTTTAAACCAATTGCCAAATGTATTGAATAATATGTCAAAATGTTTATGTCAAGATGTAAATCATGCAATGTATAACCAATGTCGAAAATGTTTATGTGTCAAATGTAAATCATGTAATGTGTAACCAAAATGATATGTATGGCTAGTGAAATGCATCAACTAAACCATAGGTAAAATGCACAAAACAAAGTATTGAAGTAAAACTTGGTTTAAATCAAAGTTATGTTTTGTGGAAATGCATGCTATACTGATACGAACATCTATGCGGTGTTGTGAAAATGCATACATCCAAGCCTTGAGACTGTGGCGATAAACCCTTAAACAACTTAAAGGTTTATCTAAATTATGTATATCGAATTCGGTCATTCCTTTCATCCCCACCTACCCGGGATGTCCGGAACGGGAGTTGTCAATTCCTATGGTACCACTACCTACTAACGAACGGCGTAGCTAATGTTAATGAATGTATTGTTCCATGTAAACAAACCAAATGTCATACCAAAATGTAAGCATGTGATGAAAACAACTGTACTAAGTATGCAACAAATGAACATATATAGCATGTGATATGATGTGAAACGATGTACTAAGTATGAACTAAATGGACATACAGAGCATAAAATGTAATGTAAAACAATGAAATCATGTACTATAAATGTACTAATGAACATAGCAAGTATATGATGTGAAAACATGGAAAGCACGAAAGTAACAAGTAGGTACATGTGTTCCACCCCAAAATGTTTGGAAAACAGTAAAAGAGGGGTCTATGTACTCACTTGAGATTGCTTAATAGTCCTTGAGTAATAACCAAACAATGCTAGAGATCACGGAATCAAACGGCACCTAATATAGGTAACTATGTTAGTAAACCGGACCTAATATCGGAGGATCGGATAGAATGAGGGTTCGTAAACCAAACGAGTATGGAGACTCATGTAATATGGTTTAACAAAGCCCACATACTAAAACGAAACTTAACCTAAGTGTTTGTGACCCATTACGACCCGTTTAGGTAGCTTATGCTACTTTAACGCGTCGTTCGCGTGAAACGCGTTCAGAACGCCTAACTAGTCCTATGACAAGTAAAATATGCCTTAACATGTCTCATATGGTTGTCAAATCAGTTTAGATGTCAAAAGTTATGTTACATATGTTTCAAATGAATTTTGGCATCAAAGGGGTATTTTGGTAATTTACCTAAGGCATATAAACTACCTATCATACAACTACTTAACCAAAGCGACCATAAGGTATAACCTCGGAAGGTTATTCCCTATATACTATGGTCACCTAATGTGTTTGGTCGGCTCCTAAAGATCGACCAAATGGGTCGGGTTCGAAAGTATAAGCGATTGTTTAGATCGCTTACCTTACGACCCTATATAAGCACTAAACTAAAAGTGACGAGCTAAGCATGCTAAAACATGCTTAACTAAGTTTAGAAAACAGGTTTGGTATCAAAACAAACGGTTTTGATACCCATAAGTAGTTTGGTTACAAAATACACAAGAATACGTATTCTGACCGAAACTACGGCTCGTCACTGAGCCTAGATAACGTGGTAATCAGTAGGTATAGTCACTAGGGACTATAACCATCGTGATTATGCTCACGTTATGAAGTTCAAACGAACTTCGCATCGACCATAAACTGGTCAATGCAGAAAGTCAAACAAAGTTTGACTTTCGGACTCGAAAAGCAATAAAAGAACGAAGGAACACTTACGAAGGGTCCCCGAATGCTAATCTAGATCAAAATAGCTCAGGTATGAAACAAAGGTTTCAACTTAGAGCACAATTGATCAGATTCTAGTGAGAAATGAAGTTGGGGTATGTGGGTATTTATAGTTTTTCCCGAACCGTTAGGATCGTTTCTTGGAGAAGAGGGAATGATCACACCCCTACACTTGTTGGAATGTTGTGGTTACTGAATTTGGCCACCATAAGAGTTTAACATGTGGCACTTGACCTTTGGAGAGTGTTAGGGGCTGCAAACTTGTGTTAAAAATGGCTTTTGCTGATCAGAAGGGGCCTAGCGTGACGCTAGGGGGGCTAGGTGTCACGCTAGGGTTCCCCTGATCAGCAAACACTTTCAAATGCTCACCTTTCATTCCCCGTTGCGTATAAAGGCCATTTCCGACATGTTTAAGGCTCGTTAAATCATTTTCAAGGCTCCACAAGGATGCCTAAACATTGTGGACATGAAACATGCTCAAAAATATGTCGGATGTTGGTTCGTTTGGTCGTACGAACGCGATGTTCGCTTAATTACGACGGAATGCGCATAAGCGCGAGAAACGATCTAAATTGCGCGACGAATGGATTTTTCTCGTGCCAAACACTAAAATAAAGTATTTTAGTGCTTACATAAATTTTTGGATGTCCGGAGGTATTCAGAACGTAAGTTATGCGCGAAAAGGCAAACTTGTGCACTTTTTGACGCTTTTAGTCCCTGAATGACCCAAAAGTTTATTTTAGCATACTGAACCCCTCAAAGCCTATTTCTAAGCTATGTAAAGGATATTTATGGTATGTTTAACTTATGGTCATGTTCCAGAATGTTCGTTACAGCTCAAATTGGCATACTTTCGCAGTTTGTCAAGTTTAGTCCCTGTAAGTGAATTAACTTGTTTTTGACATACCAAAGCCTTCAAAACTTATTTCTAAGTTATGTAAAGGTTGTTTAAGGTATGTTAAGCCTATTTCACTATTCCGGAGCGTTCGTTGCATTAAACGGGTTATACTTACGTATCAGTGCGCGTATAACCTTCTAGAAAGCGATTTAAAGCTTGAAATCGAACAAGAATTGATAATGTGCAAAGGATACACATATTTGTACATGTCCCAAGTATGAAATACAATATTTTATTGATACAGTATTTGTTTGATGGCCGTGGAGGCACAGGTGTTACAGTCTCCCCTACTTTAGGAAATTTCATCCCGAAATTTTATTTAGAGGAAACTTGTGAGAGTTTAAAACATGAAGTTGAAAAGATCGAACAACATTGGTTAGGGTTCTGAACTTCTAGTAACCTTAATAACATTATGCTTGCAATGTAAGAGGGACACTTATATACAAGTATATGAAGCGCCATTGGTGCGTCCACCGTACCTCCATTACATCGTTCTTATTTTGTTATTGTTGTCACTATCGGTTCTTACACATAATAAATCTTACTGTGGTTACCGTGCACTGAATCTCATAATTATGTATGCATCCATAATTAGACAATTCCTTGCATAGTTCACACAGTCTATTTTATAATGTGTAGAGGAAAACCAATGAACAAACCTATGATGAGTGTGACTAGACCACCATAGGGTCCCTTTTATTAAATCAATAAATGATTTTAATAGACAACCAAGGAGTCTTTTCAGCTTATATCATCACATGTCATTCTTAACCAGATTTTTGAATCAATCTTTTTTACTAGACCACTAAAAGGGCCTCTTATGAATCATGGAGTGGTACTATATAATCCAAGGGTCTTAACTATTACATAGAAGCCCATTCAGGATTTAAGGTAGTACCTTTTTGAATATCCTACTACGAATCCCTCATATGGAGATATGAAAGATCCTGCGAGGATTTGGATAACGAATATCCAGAGTATAAAAACACAAAATGCATAAAAGAAAACATAAGATGAATAAACACATAGTCACATAACCACAAAATTGTTTGTTAATTTGTCTTGTTAATTGCGTACATGCATTTAAAGCATACTAGGAATCCATTTCGTGGATTTCATTTGGTACTTTAAACGTTATCAAGAATCTAACTATAAAGATAGAAAGATTCAAAAAGAAAATTCGATTTCGATTATTAGGAACCGAAATGTTCGAATTAAGGTACATAAGGAATCCAATTAAGGACTCTGATTTGTATGACAATTATCCACAAGGATCTAATTGTGAAGATAAAAAGATCCCATATGGATTTTAGAAGTTGGAGATGTTTTGAAACCTTGCACTGGATGTGCTTATGTCAAAACATGAAGTAAGAATGCTTATGAAGTTGAGATGCTTGATATGTCAAGGCGACATATGAAGCAGAATTTGAAGGTTAAGTCAATGTATGAGGAAATTATTTTTGAAAACTATGCATAGGGTTCTTTTAAGAAAAATGTGTTTAACGTTTTTGAAACCTTATATATAATACTTTTGAAATCATGAAGTAGGTGTATTAGATAGATATATTTACAAAATTGTTTTAAAATCATGCGAGATAAATTTTGAAATTATGTACAAGGTTTTTGAAAGACATGAATGATGCTTTTCGAAATTATGCACTTGATAAGAAAATGTACTGTGTTGATATTGTCTTCAGACTATATGAAACATTTTGAAATTATGAAGGTTGTTTTTGAAAACATAGCCAATGTTTTTGAAATAACATAGACAATGCATTTTAAATTTTTTTTGAAATGTCTTGAGATCATGAAAATTGTTTTTGAAGTACTTGTACTGTGTATGTTGAAAAATCAAAACATAATGGGTATGAGTTTTGAAAATACCCTTAGTTATCTAACCAACGATGTAATGGCATAGATGTGCAAAAAGCACGATTACTCATAATTTCCCTTTATTTATTGTACTTCGTCTCCCGGGATGGAACGAGTACTTAAAATTTTCGAGGGAATCATGAGCGATCATTTGAAAGAGAGAATCACAAGAGTAGTTTGTAAGGAACATAGTTCCTTAATGTAGGTATTTTAGGGAAAAGCCATAAACACATGTAAATATACTTGTATATCAGAATTGCGAACAACAACTTTTATTTATGAATGAGACATATTGTTTCACAATACACGAAAACAAAAGAAACTAAGGCATAAGACGGCAACATCCTTTGTTCAGCCGAATGCTCATCCAAGGGTTGGATTTGCATTAGCAAGCTTTGGGCATTTGTTCCTGAAATGGCTTGTCTCGCCACAGTTGTAGCACGATCCAGGCGGAAAGCGAGCTTGAGTAGGGTTGACTTGGGGTTGAGTAGCAACAAGGTTTATAGCAGCTTTGTTTTGGATAGCAAAGCGGCATGTGTTGACCAAATGTCCCCTCCGTCCACAGTAGGTACATTTGGAGCAGGGTATGAGGTTTGAATGATGTCGGTTGCATCGTTTGCACAAGGGAGCAGTTCCTTTGTATGCCTTCCTAGCAGGGGGTTGAGCTGGTTGGTTGGGGACGGCTTGATCATTGTGAGCGACCACGGCGAAGTTCTGAGAAGCCTTTCGCTTCTTTGAACTCTTATGGGATCGTTCATCCATGGTCTTTGATTCCTTGATTGGTTTCTTGGCTGGTGGTGCCGTCACTTGGCTAGGTCTTGCCTGTTTTGGTGCAACCGCTGCGGGATTCTTTGAAGCTTTACATTTCTTTGGTTTTGGTGAAGGCTTGGCTTCCGTCTCCTTTGGTGATTCTTGAGTGGCTTCATTCTGGAGACGATACATGGCAGTAGCTAATTCGACAGCCTTCAGGACTACTTCGCCTATTCGCTGGGCAAATTTGGCAGTCTGCTCGGATATCTGGGCGTCATCGTAATGGAGAGGCATTCTAGAAGAAAATGAAAGACATAGGAAGAAACAAGTGAAACGTCATCGGATAAACAATACAGAATGGCAATGCATATGAATTTGCGATCATTTGTTTGTTACCTAAGGCAAACAAATGAGACGGTGACAAATCAAAGTAAGCGGATCATATTAATGTATCAATGAAGACATGCTCGCCTATAAGTGAACACTCACCCCAAGAGTTCCCAGGTAAGAGTGATTGGTCCGATTATGTGGATTTGTACGAACACTCTAGCCTTAGACAGAAAACTCAGGATACAGGCATTCACTCTTCCAGTTTGCACGTGTTCACATTATAAGACCCAAACTTTGACGAGATTTTGAAAACTTAGAGGGTTCAAAACCTTATAACAGAGTGTTCAAAACCTTACAATAGAGGGTTCAAAACCTAGTAATCAATCATCCTAGAACAGATGATTGCTTTTCAAAGTGGTTTTGAAATTTGTGTTCTTGTTGTGGTTGTCGCCTAAGGATAGGTGACAGTATTGTTTTATAACTAAACGCAAGTAAACTCGCGTTAGGGTCCTAGAAAGGTTATAGACTAGGTCAAAGCATTACTAATTACCTAATTCCCTATAACCATGAGCTCTGATACCAACTTTTCTGTCACACCACGACCACGTAGAACAACCAAACGTGGCGGAAAACGTCGGGGAGTGTTGTAACAGAATCATTGTTTCATAACACATGGAAATTGAAATATTGTTTTATTTATTTAAAGAGTTACAATGTCTTGACAATCAAAGAAACATAACATAAATAACTAGTCTTGCATCTTTTATTGTCACTAAGGCCCATGTCCGCCTAAGTGTATCTTGATAAATCCTATGCATCATATCCTGAAACACATGTGAAAATAGGTACGTCAGCATAAAAATGCCTGTGAGATACATAGGTTTTTTGAAAACAGGATTCATGACTTATGTTTGAGAAAATGTTTAGTCATGAACCTTTTTAATTTGCTTTGTCTTGTAAATCATTTGAAAAACGATAAGATCAGATGATATGTATAAATAAGAGAATAATGTATGGTTAAATGAATAACCATGTAAAATGAGTTTGTATAAGATAAGTTGTTTGTAAATCAATGTCTTGTGAAAATAAGTTGTTTATGTAAAATGTAATGTGTTAAATATTGAAATGATTTAAGTAACGCTACGACATGAAATACCATACAATCACTTATATATAGGAAGTACCAGCGGCGTATCCACCATGCTTGTATCATATTACACACGCCTCGTTACTTAAATCACTTACCCAAACAAACCACCAATGTAAGATGTCTATGTTTAAACCAATTGCCAAATGTATTGAATAATATGTCAAAATGTTTATGTCAAGATGTAAATCATGCATGTAACACCCGTGTCATTTCAACCATCAAACAAATGCCAAACCAATGAAATATTGTATTTCATACTTTGGACTTGTATAAATATGTGTATCTTTTGCACATATCAACTCTTGTTCGATTTCAAACTCTAAATCGCTTTCTGGAAGGTTATACGCGCACTAATGCGTAAATATAACCAGTTTAATCCAACGAACACTCTGGAATAGTGAAATAGGCTTAACATACCTTGAATAACCTTTACATAACTTATATATAAGTTTTGGAAGGTTTGGTGTGGTGAAATCAAGTTAAATCGCTTACAGGGACTAAAGTTGACAAACTGCGAAAGTATGCCAATTTGAACTGTAACAGACATTCCGGAACATGACCATAAGTTAAACACACCATAAATATCCTTTACATAGCTTAGAAATAGGCTTTAATGGGTTCGGTGTGCTAAAATAAACTTTTGGGTCATTCAGGGACTAAAAGTGTCAAAAAGTGCACAAGTTTGCATTTTCGCGCATAACTTACGTTCTGAATACATCCGGACATCCAAAAATTTATGTAAGCACTAAAATATTTTATTTTAGTGTTCGCCATAAGAAAACATGCAGAAACTCAGTTTTTCGCATTCGGGACCAGATTCGATGTATTAGCCGTTGTTTAATTCACAACCACGCATTCTAAACATGCTTAGTCAGCGGATAAGGATGGAATTTAGGCACCATAACTTTGCAACACATGTATGGATGGAATTTAAGCACCTAAGCACCATAACTTTGCAACACATGTATGGATGGAATTTAAGCACCATAACTTTGCAACACATGTACGGATAGGATTAAGGCACGTTTTCCATGAAACGATCTTAACGGTTCGGGTATTCCTATAAATACCCCATACCCCCCATTGCTAAAATCACTAGAATTCTGATTTGAGAACCTCTAAGTTGAAACCATTGTTTCATACCTGAGATTCTTGAATCGGGATTAGCATTCGGGGACCCTTCGTAAGTATTCTTTCGTTCTTTTCCTTATTTTATTGCTTTTCGAGTCCGAAAGTCAAACTTTGTTTGACTTTCAGCGTTGACCAGTAATGGTCAATGCGAAGTTCTTTTGAACTTCGCAACGTGAGTGTAATCACGTTGGTCATAGTCCCTTGGGACTATGCCCACTGATTACCACGTTGTCTAGGGTCGTAGGGTAAGCGATCTAATGAATCGCTTATACCTCGAACCCGACCCAGTTTGGTCGATCATTAGGATCCGACCAAACACATTAGGTGACCATAGTAGGTAGGGAATAACCTTCCGAGGTTATACCCTATGGTCACATCGTTTAAGTAGTTGTATGATAGGTAGTTTATATGCCTTAGGTAAATTACCAGAATACCCTTTTCATGTATAATTGGTAATTAAGCATATGTAACCTAAACTTTTGTCACATAACTGATTATGTAACATGTTTAGGCATATAACATTTGTCATAGGACTAGTTAGGCGGTCCGAACGCGTTTCACGCGAACGACGCGTTAAAGTAGCATAAGCTACCTAAACGGGTCGTAATGGGTCGTAGACACTTAGGTTAAGTTTCATTTAGTATGTAGGCTTTGTTAAACCAAATGACACGAGTCTCTACACTCGTTTGGTTTACAAACCCTAATGCTACCCAGTCTTCCGATTTAGGTCCGGTTTATTAATGTAGTTACCTATACTAGGTGCCGTTTGATATCCGCGATCTCTAGCATTGTTTAGTTGTTACTCAAGGACTACTGAGCAATCTCAAGTGAGTACATAGACCCCTCTTTTACTGTTTTCCAAACTGTTTTGGGGTGGAACACATGTGCCTACTTGTTACTTTCATGCTTTCCTGTTTTAACATCATATACTGCTATGTTCGTTAGTACATTATAGTACATGATTTTATGACATTTCATGCTAGGTGTGCCCAATTGTGTGCATTACTTAGTACATCGTTTTACATGACATTTTGACATAGACATTTGACATAGACATTTCGGCATAGACATTTTAACATGATTGACATTTGATCATGCATTTCCCACAAAACATAACTTTGATTTAAACCAAGATTTACTTCAATACTTTGTTTTTGTGCATATGGTTTAGTTGAGACATTTCACTTGCCATACATGACATCTTGACATAGACGTTTGACATGGATATTTGACATAGACATTTGACATGGATATTTGACATAGACATTTTGATATGATTTACATCTTGACATGAATACTTTGACATATTACCCAATACATTTGACAATTGATTTAAACATAGACTTCTTACATTGGTTGGTTTGGTTTGATTAAGTGATTAAGTAACGATGGGTGTGTAATATGATACAAGCATGGTGGATACGCCGCTGGTACTTCCTATATATAAGTGTTTGTATGGTATTACATATCGTAGCGTTATTTGAATCATTTCAGTTTGAGACATAGAACATTTTATACAAATAACATACTTTTCACAAGACATTGTTTTACAAACAACTTATCTTATACATACCCATTTTACTATGGTTATTCATGTAACCATACATTATTCACTTATTTTATACATATCATCTGAACTCATTGTTTTTCAAATGATTTACAAAACAAAGCAAATTACAAGGTTCATGACTAAACATTTTCTCAAACATAAGTCATGAAACCTATTTTCACAAAACCTATGTATCTCACAGGCATTTTTATGCTGACGTACCTATTTTCACATGTGTTTTTCAGGAACTGTTGCATAAGATGATCAAGATACACATAGGCAGACTTGGGCTTTAGTGACAATAAAAGATGCAAGACTAGTTAATTATGTTGTATTTCTTGTTTGTTAAGACATTGTAACACTTTTAATCAATAAAACGAAACTTCAATTGCCATGGATTTGAAACAATTAATTCTGTTACAACACTCCCCGACATTTCCGCCACGTTTTGTATGTTCCACGTGGTCGGGGTGTGACAGAAAAGATGGTATCAGAGCCAATGGTTATAGGGAATTAGGTTATTAGTAATGCTTTGACCTAGTCTATAACCTTCTTAGGACCCTAACGCGAGTTTACTTGCGTTTAGTCATAAAACAATACCGTCACCTATCCTTAGGCGACTACCACAACAAGAACATAAATTTCAAAACCGCTTTGAAAACTAATCATCTGTTCTAGGATGATTGATTACTAGGTTTTGAACCCTCTATTATAAGGTTTTGAACCCTTTGAGTTTTCAAAATCTCGTCAAGGTTTTGGGTTTTAAATAATGTGAACACGTGCAAACTGGAAGGGTGAATGCCTGTATTCTGAGTTTTCTATCTAGGCAAGCACTTCGTATACATCTCAACCAGACGCGAGACCAGTTGTGCTTACCTGGGAATTCTTGGGATGAGTGTTCACTTATAGGCGAGCATGTCTTCGCGATACATTATATTGACCCGCTTACTTTGATTAGTCACTGTCTCATTTGTTTGCCTTTGGTAACAAACAAATGGTCAAAATCTGCATGCCTTGTCATTTTCTTTTGACTATCTTTCGCTTGTTTCCTCCTATGCCTTTCGTTATCTTCAAGATGCTTCTTCATCGCAACAACAATGTCCGAACCAGGTGCTGCAATTTCCCAGCGAATAGGCGACTTACTCCAGAGGACCGTTGACTTAGCTATCACCATGACACGCCTCAGGGATGAAGCTGTATAAGGGAACTGCTCCTTGGTGCAATCAATGCCATCGTCATTATTCAAATCAAATACCATGTTACAAATGTACCCACGGTGGACGATGGAGACATTTGGTTAACATGTGTCGCTTTGCTGTTCAAAGCAAAGCAGTTGCAAACCCTGTTGCTACTTAACCTTCAAGTTCTGCTTCATATGTCGCCTTGGCATATCTAGCGCCTCAACCTCATGAACTTTCTACTTTGTGTATCGACTTAAGCACGCCTAGTGCAAGGTGTCAAAGCACCTCTCGTTACACAAATTTCAAAATCCATAAAGGATCTTTCTATCCTCATAATCAGATCCTTGTGGATGAATATCACTCAAATCGGAGCCCTTAATTGAATTATTCGTATGCCTTAATACGAACATTACCATTCAATAAGGACAAAGCCGAATTCTTATTTAGATCTTCCTATCTTCATAGTTAGATTCTAATGATTAAAGTACCAAATGAAATCCACGAATTGGATTCCTGGTGTACTTTAAGTATCCGCGTCCAAAGATAACAAATTAATAACCAAGTTAAACAATTATGTGATTATGTGCTTATGTGTTCCCTTTTATGTTTTTGTGTGATCCAAATTCTTGTCATCCAAATCCTCGTAGAATCTTCCATATCTTTGGGTGCTATATTAAATCCTCAACGGGCTTGTACGTAATAGTAAAGACCCTTGGATTATATTGTACCATTCCATAATTAGACCCTGAGAGGTCTAGGTAAACAGATTGATCCAAAAATCTGGTTAGGAATATCATGTGATGATATAGCTGAAAGGACTCCTTGGTGGCCTAATTTAAAAGGATCCTTTGTCGATCTAATTAAAAGGACCCTATGGTAGTTTAGTCACACTCATCATCAGGTTTGATTTTTCCTCCCCTTCACATTTCAGACAAATTGTGCGGACTATGCAAGGAATTGCGTAATTATGGATGCATACATAATTATGAAATTCAGTGCACGGAAACCACAGCAAATTTTGTCATGTGTCTAGAGACTATTCCGTTCATTTTTGTTTCTGAAGATGTAAAATGACTATTCCGTTCATTTTTGTTTCTGAAGATGTAAAATGACTATTCCGTTCATTTTTCTTTCTGAAGATGTAAAATGACTATTCCGTTCATTTTTGTTTCTGAATATGTAAAATGACTATTCCGTTCATTTTTGTTTCTGAAGATGTAAAATGACTATTCCGTTCATTTTTGTTTCTGAAGATGTAAAATGACTATTCCGTTCATTTTTGTTTCTGAAGATGTAAAATGACTATTCCGTTCATTTTTGTTTCTGAAGATGTAAAATGACTATTCCGTTCATTTTTGTTTCTGAAAATGTAAAATAACTATTCTGTTCATTTTTGTTTCCGAAGATGTAAAATGACTATTCTGTTCATTTTTGTTTCTGAAAATGTAAAATGACTATTCTGTTCATTTTTGTTTCCGAAGATGTAAAATGACTATTCTGTTCATTTTTGTTTCTGAAGATGTAAAATGACTATTCTGTTCATTTTTGTTTCTGAAGATGTAAAATGACTATTCTGTTCATTTTTGTTTCTGAAGATGTTGTGGAAAATGACTATTCTGTTCATTTTTGTTTCTAAAGAATGCCTGTTGAGAATAACTCTGTTCATTTTTCATTTCTGAAAAATGTTCGTTAAAGAGAAATTACAGGATTACGTCTTGTTCATCTTTGATGGTTATTTAACACAAAGTCACAAATAGACTCCTACGAATTAATTTCGGGACGAAATTTCCTAAAGTAGGGGAGACTGTAACACCCGTGTCATTTCAACCATCAAACAAATGCCAAACCAATGAAATATTGTATTTCATACTTTGGACTTGTATAAATATGTGTATCTTTTGCACATATCAACTCTTGTTCGATTTCAAACTCTAAATCGCTTTCTGGAAGGTTATACGCGCACTAATGCGTAAATATAACCAGTTTAATCCAACGAACACTCCGGAATAGTGAAATAGGCTTAACATACCTTGAATAACCTTTACATAACTTATATATAAGTTTTGGAAGGTTTGGTGTGGTGAAATCAAGTTAAATCGCTTACAGGGACTAAAGTTGACAAACTGCGAAAGTATGCCAATTTGAACTGTAACAGACATTCCGGAACATGACCATAAGTTAAACACACCATAAATATCCTTTACATAGCTTAGAAATAGGCTTTAATGGGTTCGGTGTGCTAAAATAAACTTTTGGGTCATTCAGGGACTAAAAGTGTCAAAAAGTGCACAAGTTTGCATTTTCGCGCATAACTTACGTTCTGAATACATCCGGACATCCAAAAATATATGTAAGCACTAAAATATTTTATTTTAGTGTTCGCCATAAGAAAACATGCAGAAACTCAGTTTTTCGCATTCGGGACCAGATTCGATGTATTAGCCGTTGTTTAATTCACAACCACACATTCTAAACATGCTTAGTCAGCGGATAAGGATGGAATTTAGGCACCATAACTTTGCAACACATGTATGGATGGAATTTAAGCACCTAAGCACCATAACTTTGCAACACATGTATGGATGGAATTTAAGCACCATAACTTTGCAACACATGTACGGATAGGATTAAGGCACGTTTTCCATGAAACGATCTTAACGGTTCGGGTATTCCTATAAATACCCCATACCCCCCATTGCTAAAATCACTAGAATTCTGATTTGAGAACCTCTAAGTTGAAACCATTGTTTCATACCTGAGATTCTTGAATCGGGATTAGCATTCGGGGACCCTTCGTAAGTATTCTTTCGTTCTTTTCCATATTTTATTGCTTTTCGAGTCCGAAAGTCAAACTTTGTTTGACTTTCAGCGTTGACCAGTAATGGTCAATGCGAAGTTCTTTTGAACTTCGCAACGTGAGTGTAATCACGTTGGTCATAGTCCCTTGGGACTATGCCCACTGATTACCACGTTGTCTAGGGTCGTAGGGTAAGCGATCTAATGAATCGCTTATACCTCGAACCCGACCCAGTTTGGTCGATCATTAGGATCTGACCAAACACATTAGGTGACCATAGTAGGTAGGGAATAACCTTCCGAGGTTATACCCTATGGTCACATCGTTTAAGTAGTTGTATGATAGGTAGTTTATATGCCTTAGGTAAATTACCAGAATACCCTTTTCATGTATAATTGGTAATTAAGCATATGTAACCTAAACTTTTGTCACATAACTGATTATGTAACACGTTTAGGCATATAACACTTGTCATAGGACTAGTTAGGCGGTCCGAACGCGTTTCACGCGAACGACGCGTTAAAGTAGCATAAGCTACCTAAACGAGTCGTAATGGGTCGTAGACACTTAGGTTAAGTTTCATTTAGTATGTAGGCTTTGTTAAACCAAATGACACGAGTCTCTACACTCGTTTGGTTTACAAACCCTAATGCTACCCAGTCTTCCGATTTAGGTCCGGTTTATTAATGTAGTTACCTATACTAGGTGCCGTTTGATATCCGCGATCTCTAGCATTGTTTAGTTGTTACTCAAGGACTACTGAGCAATCTCAAGTGAGTACATAGACCCCTCTTTTACTGTTTTCCAAACTGTTTTGGGGTGGAACACATGTGCCTACTTGTTACTTTCATGCTTTCCTGTTTTAACATCATATACTGCTATGTTCGTTAGTACATTATAGTACATGATTTTATGACATTTCATGCTAGGTGTGCCCAATTGTGTGCATTACTTAGTACATCGTTTTACATGACATTTTGACATAGACATTTGACATAGACATTTCGGCATAGACATTTTAACATGATTGACATTTGATCATGCATTTCCCACAAAACATAACTTTGATTTAAACCAAGATTTACTTCAATACTTTGTTTTTGTGCATATGGTTTAGTTGAGACATTTCACTTGCCATACATGACATCTTGACATAGACGTTTGACATGGATATTTGACATAGACATTTGACATGGATATTTGACATAGACATTTTGATATGATTTACATCTTGACATGAATACTTTGACATATTACCCAATACATTTGACAATTGATTTAAACATAGACTTCTTACATTGGTTGGTTTGGTTTGATTAAGTGATTAAGTAACGATGGGTGTGTAATATGATACAAGCATGGTGGATACGCCGCTGGTACTTCCTATATATAAGTGTTTGTATGGTATTACATATCGTAGCGTTATTTGAATCATTTCAGTTTGAGACATAGAACATTTTATACAAATAACATACTTTTCACAAGACATTGTTTTACAAACAACTTATCTTATACATACCCATTTTACTATGGTTATTCATGTAACCATAGATTATTCACTTATTTTATACATATCATCTGAACTCATTGTTTTTCAAATGATTTACAAAACAAAGCAAATTACAAGGTTCATGACTAAACATTTTCTCAAACATAAGTCATGAAACCTATTTTCACAAAACCTATGTATCTCACAGGCATTTTTATGCTGACGTACCTATTTTCACATGTGTTTTTCAGGAACTGTTGCATAAGATGATCAAGATACACATAGGCAGACTTGGGCTTTAGTGACAATAAAAGATGCAAGACTAGTTAATTATGTTGTATTTCTTGTTTGTTAAGACATTGTAACACTTTTAATCAATAAAACGAAACTTCAATTGCCATGGATTTGAAACAATTAATTCTGTTACAACACTCCCCGACATTTCCGCCACGTTTTGTATGTTCCACGTGGTCGGGGTGTGACAATGCAATGTATAACCAATGTCGAAAATGTTTATGTGTCAAATGTAAATCATGTAATGTGTAACCAAAATGATATGCATGGCTAGTGAAATGCATCAACTAAACCATAGGTAAAATGCACAAAACAAAGTATTGAAGTAAAACTTGGTTTAAATCAAAGTTATGTTTTGTGGAAATGCATGCTATACTGATACGAACATCTATGCGGTGTTGTGAAAATGCATACATCCAAGCCTTGAGACTGTGGCGATAAACCCTTAAACAACTTAAAGGTTTATCTAAATTATGTATATCGAATTCGGTCATTCCTTTCATCCCCACCTACCCGAGATGTCCGGAACGGGAGTTGTCAATTCCTATGGTACCACTACCTACTAACGAACGGCGTAGCTAATGTTAATGAATGTATTGTTCCATGTAAACAAACCAAATGTCATACCAAAATGTAAGCGTGTGATGAAAACAACTGTACTAAGTATGCAACAAATGAACATACATAGCATGTGATATGATGTGAAACGATGTACTAAGTATGAACTAAATGGACATACATAGCATAAAATGTAATGTAAAACAATGAAATCATGTACTATAAATGTACTAATGAACACAGCAAGTATATGATGTGAAAACATGGAAAGCACGAAAGTAACAAGTAGGCACATGTGTTCCACCCCAAAATGTTTGGAAAACACTAAAAGAGGGGACTATGTACTCACTTGAGATTGCTTAATAGTCCTTGAGTAACAACCAAACAATGCTAGAGATCACGGAATCAAACGGCACCTAATATAGGTAACTATGTTAGTAAACCGGACCTAATATCGGAGGATCGGATAGAATGAGGGTTCGTAAACCAAACGAGTATGTAGACTCGTGTAATATGGTTTAACAAAGCCCACATACTAAAACGAAACTTAACCTAAGTGTTTGTGACCCATTACGACCCGTTTAGGTAGCTTATGCTACTTTAACGCGTCGTTCGCGTGAAACGCGTTCGGAACGCCTAACTAGTCCTATGACAAGTAAAATATGCCTTAACATATCTCATATGGTTGTCAAATCAGTTTAGATGTCAAAAGTTATGTTACATATGTTTCAAATGAATTTTGGCATCAAAGGGGTATTTTGGTAATTTACCTAAGGCATATAAACTACGTATCATACAACTACTTAAACAAAGCGACCATAAGGTATAACCTCGGAAGGTTATTCCCTATATACTATGGTCACCTAATGTGTTTGGTCGGCTCCTAAAGATCGACCAAATGGGTCGGGTTCGAAAGTATAAGCGATTGTTTAGATCGCTTACCTTACGACCCTATATAAGCACTAAACTAAAAGTGACGAGCTAAGCATGCTAAAACATGCTTAGCTAAGTTTAGAAAATAGGTTTGGTATCAAAACAAACGGTTTTGATACCCATAAGTACTTTGGTTACAAAATACGCAAGAATACGTATTCTGACCGAAACTACGGCTCGTCACTGAGCCTAGATAACGTGGTAATCAGTAGGTATAGTCACTAGGGACTATAACCATCGTGATTACGCTCACGTTATGAAGTTTAAACGAAATTCGCATCGACCATAAACTGGTCAATGCAGAAAGTCAAACAAAGTTTGACTTTCGGACTCGAAAAGCAATAAAAGAACGAAGGAACACTTACGAAGGGTCCCCGAATGCTAATCTAGATCAAAATAGCTCAGGTATGAAACAAAGGTTTCAACTGTGACAACTGCCACTTTCGGGTAATTTACTTACATTTAAAACAGTGATTTACATTATACAAGCATGTGTTTTGAATATTCTGACTGCATGATTACATGGTATACATCTTAGAAAACTCATGGAATATTCATTGGTTATTACACATGATACATTTTTATTTGGATACATTTGAAATAGTGCAAACAGTTCACCGAAACAACTAGAGTAGTGCCTAGTGAGCTAGAGTGCTGACGAAAACTCCGGATTCGCAGAAAACATCTAAAATGACATCTTTAGGACTCGGGTGAGAGTCCAATATCATTTATATATTAAACCCTATATGGGAATACAAGAGTTCGATCAATAATTTACCAATGCCCGGTAGCACTAAAAACTGTCCGAAACGCGCTAAAAATGACCATTTCATGAATTGTCCGCAAAATTCAGCAATTGTATTTTTAATACAAGATACAAAAATTGATGTTTAGGCACCAATTTCATATAAAAATACTTATGGAATATCAATTTCACACATAACGGAAACTTTTCTTACAACTTCCTTAAGTGTACTTTTCGACAATTTACTAGCGAAACGAGCGTTAAACAACTAGCCGAATTATATTTTGGCACTTGTAGCGAACTAGTTAATATTTTTTTTTTGGTCTTGCGAAGCTAGTTTATGGTCATTACAAGTCTCGAATCATCTCGGAAAATTGCAAACCCTAAACACCAAAGTACTTACATTTTCTTATTTTTGTGAAATCTAAAAAAATAACTAACACTTTTTACCACATGAGACCCCCCCCCCCCCCTCATTGTAACCGTGAACAAGGGGTCCCACCCCCTTGTTTATGTTGGTAAAATATCTAGCTAATTACTTTGGGTTACAAGTGGATGAGTTTGGTGAATTATTTCAACACTTAGCCATTAAGTCTTAACCTCATTACTTCACATTCTTATCCATCACCAACCAAGAACACTCTCACATCTTCATCTTTTTCTCAAGAACACCCACAAAAACCCAATAATTTTTATCATTTTTCTTATGAACAACATGGATTTCTTTGGAACATGAAGTGATCTAAAGCTCTTGGAAGTGAAAGGAAGAAGTTTCATCCATACAAAAGTGTTCTAGCACCAAGATCATCATCTTCTTTATTCTTAATAATCTCTAAGATCATCCCTAGCTTAGTGCTAGAAGTAAGCTTCTTTATTTTTTTTTTATACATATTATGTTTATGATTGTTATTATAAATAATAATAACTAGATAATCATTCATAATGAACAAGAAAAATACAATGAAGCAAAGATAAAAATCATGATATATTTATGTTTGTTTATATTGTGATCTTAGACTTGTTATATGCATCTTAGATCTTGTTATGATGATTATGCTAAAAATAAAGTGTTAGAAGATGTGGAAAATTATGATCTAAAAATTGTACATGTTTATGTTAAAGGGTTTAACATAAAGGATTAAATGGATGATCATAACTAGTGATCTTGTGAAAGTATTAGGGGTTTTTAATTAAAAACAAGACTTTTACAAGATTATAAAAAGTAACATACAACTAGAGATTTTTATAAAAGTTATTAAAACTAAAATGTAACTTGGTTTTTGAACTTGTTAGCATATGAAATGATCATGGTTAAAACCCTACATGATTTGGATATCATTTTGATAATTTCATGTTATAAAAGTCTCATATGTTTAGTTTTGATGTTGGGTAAATTGTTGGTGATTTGATTAAGAAAATGATATGTTTATAAAACATGGTTATAATAAAATACAAAGGTTATATAGCCATTTTTCATAAAAACTTTATTTTATAAAGTAACAACATTTTTGGTAAAATAAAAGACAAGAAAAATATATTTTTTTTTAGAAAATATATATTTGGTTACTTTAACAAATTTTTGTGTTATATATTACTTGGTGTAATAGTTATATATATCATTGTAGGAACTTGAATCTCATGTCACTTTTAAACTCAAAACACGTTATAACAAAAGTCCTACGAGACTTCACATAATTACGCCTTAAAACGAGTTACGGACGATTAGAATAATCGGACACCAAATATGGTCAAAATGAACGACGGACGACTACATAAGTTAATTACCAATCCGGGGAGTTACTACGACGTTAGACGATCTTTCGACACGAAATAAAAATATACTATCGATAACAAATTTTCGGATGTTTATAAACTTATAAAAGCTAGTGTGTTTTTTTTTATTCACATCTATACTTAGTATTTTTATAAAAATGTGTTTATAAAAATGAAAGACTTATACATATAACAAATGGGCTTATTATAACTAATGGGCTATTTTTATAAATGGGCTTATTTTACTTAATAGACTATTTTACAAATGGGCTACTTACACTTAATGGGCTTAGTTTTCTTAATGGGCTTATACTTCATAATGGGCTTAAACATAAACACATGGGCTAAGCCCAATACAAACATATGGGCCAAAGCCCAATACTATTCAAGCCCAACACTATTCAAGCCCAACACTATTCAAGCCCAACACTATTCAAGCCCAACACTATTCAAGCCCAACACTATTCAAGCCCAACACTATTTAGGCCCAGCACTATTTGAGGCCCAACACTATTGAGGCCCAACACTATTTGAGGCCCAACACTATTGAGGCCCAGCACTATTTGAGGCCCAACACTATTGAGGCCCAACACTATTTGAGGCCCAACACTATTTGAGGCCCAACACTATTGAGGCCCAACACTATTTGGGGCCCAGCACTATTTAAGCCCAACAACTTGAAAACATGGGCTTGGCCCAATGATACCATTTTTGTGAACACAACTATACAAGTGATACATACAAGACACGAGATTCAGCGGACGAGATCCGACTATACAACTCATTCATCGAATACACAGTTAACGAACAATTGAACAACTCATACATCGAATACACAGTTAACGAACAGTAAAGACATACAAGTCTTACATATACTCAAGACACAAGACTTGTACTCAAGTTCTTTTCAAAGACCGAAGTGTCTAACAAAAATAAGAACGTTTGTAGGTCGCCACGCTATACAGGACGACCGCACGTGAGGTCTTATTTTCATCTATTTTCAGGACGCGATTCTGTGAGTTCATGTTCCCCTATTCATTTAAATGTTTTACAAACTTTACAACTATCGGGGAGGATACATGTTCAGAGTATGTTAAAGTTAGGTAATGAAACACCATAGATCATGTGCGAATTAGGGCCATACTATAAGCACCATTAATCCAGATTGGACCAAGGAACAAAGGCTTAGATCTAATGGGTTTTGGCGAGCCCCACTCTTGGTCATGGACCCCTACGGAAGAGTGCGTTTGTGTCCCAGTCGATAGGAATCGGCATAAAATCGTCTAGGGTTGGTTTGCTTCCTCTTTCGGCACACATATTAATGTCCTTGCAAAACATTAATGATCAACGATTTCATTGACGCTTTACATACTACAACTCACGTTTTTCATACATCGTTTACAACTAAACTGCATGAATTCACCAACTTTTGTTGATGTTTTCCAAACTTAACATGTATTTCAGGGAATTAAAGGACCATGTCGGATTTTCCAGTCAAGATAACAAGTACCGGAACGCCATGCCATCTTTTGAAGGGTTTAACTATTATATTCCGCCTCTTTGCGGAAATATGATGGTTTAAACCTTTGTAGTTTATTTCAAGTTAATGTATGAAACAATAACGCTTTACTTTCATGTTAATGGTTTGTAACCGACACACTAAACTTATGTTGTAATCTTTTGAAACACTATGTAATGGCAATGGAGTATGTTTTATTCATATAGTTTGTTCATGTACATCGATATTTATGCAATGAAAACCAGACAGATCACACCTTGCGTTTCCGCTACGAGCGGGTGTGACAGACTGGTATCAGAGCATCGATTGTAGTGAACCAGGATTCTTTATTGAGTCTAAGTCTACAATCACTAGGGATCTCTCATGAAAACCATTTAAACACAAACACATGTTTTCATTTGCATAAACATTTTCATGGTCCATTTTCAACAAGAATTCATTTCATACAAAGCAAGCAAGGACATTAGTGTCTTAGTCATCTAAATGGTAGACATGCAACTTTAAGTTAATCCACACAACTCAAGTAGGATAACTTAAAATGAACCTTATGTGAAAAAATACATTTTGTGTATATATGTAACGTAACAAATGCTCATACGTGTCGAACAACTTATTTCTCAGGATATCATGTCTTCCTCCGAAGGAAGTAACATTTACGACGATGTAGACCCCATGGAGATTGTGTCTGACGATGACGTTGTGCCGGAGGTACAGGTCATCTTATCTGATAGCGACTCTACTTCTGACAGCGACATGGATGATTTCCAGCCGTTCGCAATTGGTGGTGACATATTGGACGCTTACATGTTAGGAGACATCAGTGATGATGATGTGCTAGATGTGCCCCCTCTACTCAACGAGGTTGTTATCATAGGTCACCCAGTGGGTGAACATGTTATAGAGGTTATACCCTTGGATGTCCTTCCTCTTGCCATGATGCCTTTCATTGGCGACTTCGACGAGGAGGACGATGCTGTAGTTCCTGTTATTCCAGTGGAGCATTTGGGTGACGAGTTGGGATACGAGGATGCTCATGACTTGGTTATTCTAGAGGTTGCCGCACCGGTGGTTCCGATTATTATTCTCTCTTCTGATTCCGATACTGATTCAGATGCTTCTTCTTATGCATCTGTTACTTCATCCGCACTGCAGGCCATTGGCCTACAGCGCAATGCAGACATTGAGCTGGATGATGTCATACCTGATGAGCCAGTTGTCCCTACACATGATCAGGTTGTTCCTATTCTACCACACGTAGACCACACTGACGAGGCAGGACCCTCAGGACACGCCCATGTACCACCCGGGGACATGGATCTATACCCACAGGTTATGCCCCTTACAGATCCATATCACTCAGTACACCACCCAGCTGCTACCATTGAGTTACGTGCTCGTGTTCAGACACTTGAGCATCAGATAGACTTTGTTATACGTCGAGTTAGCGAACTCGAGGATGAGCTTACTCACCTCATTGGTATGGTGCTTCATGGTCCACCACTACCACCAGGACCACCACCATTACCCCCACTACCCCCACAGATGCCACCAGCGGATCTACCGCCAGTGGATTTACCTACTCGGGTACTGACGCTCGAGCAGCAGAGTGTGTTCCTTCACCATTTGGTGCTTGATTTAGAGGGTAGAGTTTCTGAGGTTCGCAGGTTGTTATTCCCTATTCCACCACCAGTTTTTCCCCCAGCATAGACTATGGTTACCGGTAGTATACTTTTGGGAAGGGTAGTTATAGTCGTTTTGTGTACATATTTGATGCTCCACCAAGTTTGAAGACAGCCGACATACAGCGGAAAACGCAGTTGGAAGGAAGACTTTATTATCTCTTTTGTTGTGCTAGACTAGTATGACCGGGTTATGTAGCCCGAGTCTATTTTTGTTCCTTTCAAACGATTATGTAACCGGTTGACTATATATATAAATAAAACTTGGTGTTATCTATTAAATGCAAATGAGAGGTCTGGTTGGACATCTCTTATTATTTATGTTAACTTATTTACTCGCATTATATATTTGGTGGTGATATTATTGTTAATGTTATGAATATTTCTTTTTGAACAAACAAAATCAACGTCTAATCTTTATCCTATTTCTCCTTTAGAAGAATCATGCCACCGAGGAAAGTTTTACGTTCACGAACAGTTAATCCACCCCCACCTCCACCAATGCCTACGACAGAGGCAGAACTGAATACACTTATAGAACAGAGAATCGCTCAAGCTATCGCACTGTATGAGGCATCCCGTGTCGAAACAAGTGGTGGCACCGGCGGATCGGGAGGCCAGGGTCCAGGCGGTACTTCAGGTGGAACAAATATTCCGGGTAACGTTTATTCGTTTTATTACAACACATCAAATTTCTTTCTTAATCTATTCGTGCGATTCACTGTTTGCTCATTCAAAATCCGTTGTCCAATTTCAGGGTGCACATTCAAGCAGTTTCTAGACTGCAAGCCGCTTAACTATGATGGCACAGGCGGTGCTGTGGCTTATGTGAGATGGACTGAGAAAACGGATTCCACTATCAGAATGAGCAGATGTTCTGCTAATCAGCAAGTCACTTTCGTTACTGGCTTGTTTCTTAACGAGGCCCTTACCTGGTGGAACCTACAAGTGCAAACTTTGGGTGATAACGCTGCTTATGCGTTGACTTGGGAGGAACTGAAGGAACGTATGAGGGAAAAGTACTGTTCTCGTGCTGAACTCCAGAAGTTGGAGAACGAGTTTTGGAACCTTACCATGGTCGGAGCTGATATCACGGGATATACGCAAAGATTTCACGATCTGTCTCGCGTGATTCCTTATCTTGTAACACCAGAATACAAGCGTATCGAACGCTATATTTGGGGACTTTCTGACAAGATTCGAAGTCTGGTCACTGCAGCTAAACCCACGAATATTACTCAGGCTGTGACAATAGCCGTGAGTCTTACGGAAGACGGGGTCAGGATGAAGATATTCACTGAGAAAGGTGATGACAAGAAGGAAACACATGTTGAGTCTTCCAACCGTGGGAAGAGGAATTACTCGAATTTCAAGAGGGGAACCCGTAGTAATAACAACAACAGCAACAACAACCACAACAACAATAACAATAACCCCAACAACAACAACAACAACAACAACAGGCGACAGAACAACTCGCAACAGGATGCAAAGGCGTTTGTAGCCACAAACGACACTGGTCCTAAGAAGTACGCTGGTACTTTACCTAAGTGCGAGCGATGCAAATTTCATCACGTGGGTGATTGTCGGCTTGTCAAGTGTGATAAGTGTGGCAAGCTTGGCCACCGTACTGAGTCATGTTGGGGAACGAGAAATAATACTGGATCAGGAAGTGGTTTTGGTAACAAGAATGGGAACGGGAATGGTCGTAATCAAGGATGCTTTGGATGCGGAAGCAAGGATCACTACAAGAGAGACTGTCCTAAAGAAATTCAAGCTCATGGTCGATCTTTTGTGATTGGGGCCAAGGATGCGCGCCAAGACCCTAATGTGGTCACTGGTACGTTTCTCCTCAATGATCATTTCGCATCCATATTAATTGATACCGGAGCCGATTTTAGTTTTATTTCTATAGAATTTAAAAATATTCTGGGCTTGGAACCTAGTAAACTAGATGTTCCATATTCTATAGAATTGGCTAACGGTAGACTAATAGAGACGGGAGAAGTTGTTAAGGAGTGTACCTTAGAACTTGGTGAACAAAAATTCAATATCGATCTCTTACCCGTTGAATTGGGTAGTTTCGACGTAGTGGTTGGCATGGATTGGCTATCCAACAATCGAGCCGAAGTCGTTTGCCACGAGAAGATCATTCGCCTACCACTACCGAACGAAGAGACACTTGTTATACATGGAGAGAAGCGTGACACCCCATTGCGGATCATCAATTGCATGAAAGCGCAGAAATACTTACGGAAAGGTTATATTGCCTTTCTAGCGCATGTTGTAGACAAGAAGGCCGATGGGCCGAAGTTGACAGATATTCCGGTAGTGAAAGAATTTCCTGAAGTCTTTCCTGAAGACTTGCCAGGACTACCGCCTTATCGACAAGTCGAATTTCACATCGACTTGGTACCAGGAGCCGCACCCGTAGCTAAATCTCCATATCGATTAGCACCTTCTGAAATGCAGGAATTGTCCACACAACTTCAAGAGTTGTTGGATAAGGGATTCATCAGACCGAGTTTCTCGCCTTGGGGAGCTCCAGTTCTTTTTGTGAAAAAGAAGGACGGGACATTCAGAATGTGTATCGACTACAGAGAGTTGAATAAACTCACCATCAAGAATCGGTATCCACTACCGAGGATTGACGACTTATTCGATCAACTTCAAGGGTCGAGTTTTTATTCAAAGATAGACTTACGATCGGGGTATCATCAGTTACGGATTCAAGAAGAAAGCATACCGAAAACGGCTTTTCGAACTCGTTACGGTCATTACGAGTTTCTCGTTATGCCTTTTGGTTTAACGAACGCACCGGCGGTCTTCATGGATTTAATGAACCGCGTGTGCAAGCCGTATCTCGACAAATTCGTCATAGTTTTCATTGACGACATCTTGATATACTCACGATCGGCAGCCGAGCATGAACAACATTTGAGAACCATATTAGAACTACTCAAAAAGGAGAACTTATACGCGAAGTTTTCCAAATGTGAGTTTTGGATTCGTGAAGTACAATTTCTCGGGCATATAGTGAACGAGAAAGGTATTCAAGTAGACCCGTCGAAGATCGAATCGATTAAGAGTTGGGAAGCACCCAAGACTCCTACTGAAGTGCGACAATTTTTGGGCTTAGCGGGATATTATCGGAGATTTATTGAGAATTTTTCAAAGATTGCTCAACCGCTAACTTCTCTTACACAGAAAGACAGGAAATTCGATTGGGGAGAGAAACAAGAAGCAGCATTTCAACATCTTAAAGACAAGTTGTGCATGGCACCAATCTTATCATTACCCGACGGTACCGATGACTTTGTGGTATACTGTGATGCGTCGCATCAAGGGTTGGGTTGTGTACTCATGCAACGTAAAAAGGTTATCGCGTACGCGTCCCGCCAACTGAAAGTTCACGAGAAGAACTATACCACTCACGACCTAGAGCTAGGCGCGGTGGTATTTGCTTTGAAAATTTGGCGGCATTACTTATATGGTACACAGTGCACTATTTTCACAGATCATAAGAGTCTACAACACATATTCAACCAAAAAGAATTAAATATGCGTCAGCGACGTTGGGTTGAATTATTAAACGACTATGATTGTGAAATCAAGTACCATCCGGGCAAGGCGAACGTTGTGGCAGACGCCTTGAGCCGCAAGGAACGAGTTAAAACACTAAGAGTGCGAGCACTAGAGATGACTATTCACACAGATCTTACCGCACGCATTCAAAATGCACAACAAGAAGCGCTCAAGGAAGAACATATTCTAGAAGAATCACTTCGAGGCATGGAAAAACAGTTAGTACCGAAGGAGGATGGAACTTTGTACCTTGCGGGTAGAATTTGGGTTCCATTCTTTGGAGGTCTCCGAGATCTCATTTTTGAGGAAGCACATAGGTCAAAGTACTCGATCCATCCTGGATCAGATAAGATGTACAAAGACTTAAAGGAGTACTATTGGTGGCCTAACCTCAAAAAGGATGTCGCTTTCTATGTTGGAAATTGCTTGACCTGCGCGAAGGTCAAGGCAGAGTATCAGAAACCATCTGGGTTATTACAACAACCCGAGATTCCCGCTTGGAAATGGGAACAAATATCCATGGACTTCATTACGAAGTTACCCAGGACCTCGAAAGGTCATGACATGATATGGGTAATCGTGGATAGATTGACAAAGTCCGCACACTTCTTACCGATTCGGGAGAAGGATAGTACTGAGAAACTAGCGGAAATCTATCTCAGAGAAATAGTGGCTCGTCATGGAGTGCCTATTTCAATCATTTCGGACCGAGACGGTCGATTTGTTTCAAGAATATGGAATTCATTTCAACAGGCCTTTGGATCTCAATTGAATCTAAGTACGGCCTTTCATCCACAAACTGACGGCCAGAGCGAACGGACAATCCAAACACTCGAAGATATGCTTCGTGCATGTGTTATGGATTTAGGTGGCAATTGGGATAATCATCTACCTCTAGTTGAGTTTTCCTACAATAACAGCTACCATACAAGTATACGAGCTGCACCGTTTGAAGCTCTTTATGGTCGAAAGTGTCGCTCTCCGCTATGTTGGGCGGAAACGGGCGATAGTCAATTAATTGGTCCGGAACTAGTCCAAGATACTACGGATAAAATTTTTCAGATCCGAGACCGTGTCAAGGCGGCTCGCGATCGACAAAAGTTCTACGCTGATGGAAAACGAAAACAAGCATCTTTCGAGGTGGGAGAGAAAGTTTTATTGAAAGTCTCACCTTGGAAAGGCGTAGTGAGGTTCGGTAAACGTGGAAAGCTTAACCCGCGTTACATTGGACCATTTGAAATCTTAGAAAAGATTGGCACTGTTGCCTACAAGTTGAAGTTACCTGATGAACTTAGCAGTGTACACCACACGTTTCATGTGACGAATCTTAAAAAGAGTCCAATACAAGTAACCGTTGCTATTCCTATGGAGGAAATTCACATTGACGACAAACTCCATTTCACTGAAGAACCTGTTGAGGTCACGGACTGGAAGGTCAATAAAACACGGAGAAGTCGTATCAAGTTAGTAAAGGTTCGTTGGAACTCTCGTCACGGACCCGAGTATACTTGGGAACGTGAAGACCGAATGAAGGAAAAATATCCCCACCTATTTCCGAAAACTCCTACAAAGAATAACAAAGCTAGAATTTCGGGACGAAATTCTAAATAACAAGGGGAGAATGTGACAACTGCCACTTTCGGGTAATTTACTTACATTTAAAACAGTGATTTACATTATACAAGCATGTGTTTTGAATATTCTGACTGCATGATTACATGGTATACATCTTAGAAAACTCATGGAATATTCATTGGTTATTACACATGATACATTTTTATTTGGATACATTTGAAATAGTGCAAACAGTTCACCGAAACAACTAGAGTAGTGCCTAGTGAGCTAGAGTGCTGACGAAAACTCCGGATTCGCAGAAAACATCTAAAATGACATCTTTAGGACTCGGGTGAGAGTCCAATATCATTTATATATTAAACCCTATATGGGAATACAAGAGTTCGATCAATAATTTACCAATGCCCGGTAGCACTAAAAACTGTCCGAAACGCGCTAAAAATGACCATTTCATGAATTGTCCGCAAAATTCAGCAATTGTATTTTTAATACAAGATACAAAAATTGATGTTTAGGCACCAATTTCATATAAAAATACTTATGGAATATCAATTTCACACATAACGGAAACTTTTCTTACAACTTCCTTAAGTGTACTTTTCGACAATTTACTAGCGAAACGAGCGTTAAACAACTAGCCGAATTATATTTTGGCACTTGTAGCGAACTAGTTAATATTTTTTTTTTGGTCTTGCGAAGCTAGTTTATGGTCATTACAAGTCTCGAATCATCTCGGAAAATTGCAAACCCTAAACACCAAAGTACTTACATTTTCTTATTTTTGTGAAATCTAAAAAAATAACTAACACTTTTTACCACATGAGACCCCCCCCCCCTCATTGTAACCGTGAACAAGGGGTCCCACCCCCTTGTTTATGTTGGTAAAATATCTAGCTAATTACTTTGGGTTACAAGTGGATGAGTTTGGTGAATTATTTCAACACTTAGCCATTAAGTCTTAACCTCATTACTTCACATTCTTATCCATCACCAACCAAGAACACTCTCACATCTTCATCTTTTTCTCAAGAACACCCACAAAAACCCAATAATTTTTATCATTTTTCTTATGAACAACATGGATTTCTTTGGAACATGAAGTGATCTAAAGCTCTTGGAAGTGAAAGGAAGAAGTTTCATCCATACAAAAGTGTTCTAGCACCAAGATCATCATCTTCTTTATTCTTAATAATCTCTAAGATCATCCCTAGCTTAGTGCTAGAAGTAAGCTTCTTTATTTTTTTTTTATACATATTATGTTTATGATTGTTATTATAAATAATAATAACTAGATAATCATTCATAATGAACAAGAAAAATACAATGAAGCAAAGATAAAAATCATGATATATTTATGTTTGTTTATATTGTGATCTTAGACTTGTTATATGCATCTTAGATCTTGTTATGATGATTATGCTAAAAATAAAGTGTTAGAAGATGTGGAAAATTATGATCTAAAAATTGTACATGTTTATGTTAAAGGGTTTAACATAAAGGATTAAATGGATGATCATAACTAGTGATCTTGTGAAAGTATTAGGGGTTTTTAATTAAAAACAAGACTTTTACAAGATTATAAAAAGTAACATACAACTAGAGATTTTTATAAAAGTTATTAAAACTAAAATGTAACTTGGTTTTTGAACTTGTTAGCATATGAAATGATCATGGTTAAAACCCTACATGATTTGGATATCATTTTGATAATTTCATGTTATAAAAGTCTCATATGTTTAGTTTTGATGTTGGGTAAATTGTTGGTGATTTGATTAAGAAAATGATATGTTTATAAAACATGGTTATAATAAAATACAAAGGTTATATAGCCATTTTTCATAAAAACTTTATTTTATAAAGTAACAACATTTTTGGTAAAATAAAAGACAAGAAAAATATATTTTTTTTTAGAAAATATATATTTGGTTACTTTAACAAATTTTTGTGTTATATATTACTTGGTGTAATAGTTATATATATCATTGTAGGAACTTGAATCTCATGTCACTTTTAAACTCAAAACACGTTATAACAAAAGTCCTACGAGACTTCACATAATTACGCCTTAAAACGAGTTACGGACGATTAGAATAATCGGACACCAAATATGGTCAAAATGAACGACGGACGACTACATAAGTTAATTACCAATCCGGGGAGTTACTACGACGTTAGACGATCTTTCGACACGAAATAAAAATATACTATCGATAACAAATTTTCGGATGTTTATAAACTTATAAAAGCTAGTGTGTTTTTTTTTATTCACATCTATACTTAGTATTTTTATAAAAATGTGTTTATAAAAATGAAAGACTTATACATATAACAAATGGGCTTATTATAACTAATGGGCTATTTTTATAAATGGGCTTATTTTACTTAATAGACTATTTTACAAATGGGCTACTTACACTTAATGGGCTTAGTTTTCTTAATGGGCTTATACTTCATAATGGGCTTAAACATAAACACATGGGCTAAGCCCAATACAAACATATGGGCCAAAGCCCAATACTATTCAAGCCCAACACTATTCAAGCCCAACACTATTCAAGCCCAACACTATTCAAGCCCAACACTATTCAAGCCCAACACTATTCAAGCCCAACACTATTTAGGCCCAGCACTATTTGAGGCCCAACACTATTGAGGCCCAACACTATTTGAGGCCCAACACTATTTGAGGCCCAACACTATTGAGGCCCAACACTATTTGGGGCCCAGCACTATTTAAGCCCAACAACTTGAAAACATGGGCTTGGCCCAATGATACCATTTTTGTGAACACAACTATACAAGTGATACATACAAGACACGAGATTCAGCGGACGAGATCCGACTATACAACTCATTCATCGAATACACAGTTAACGAACAATTGAACAACTCATACATCGAATACACAGTTAACGAACAGTAAAGACATACAAGTCTTACATATACTCAAGACACAAGACTTGTACTCAAGTTCTTTTCAAAGACCGAAGTGTCTAACAAAAATAAGAACGTTTGTAGGTCGCCACGCTATACAGGACGACCGCACGTGAGGTCTTATTTTCATCTATTTTCAGGACGCGATTCTGTGAGTTCATGTTCCCCTATTCATTTAAATGTTTTACAAACTTTACAATTATCGGGGAGGATACATGTTCAGAGTATGTTAAAGTTAGGTAATGAAACACCATAGATCATGTGCGAATTAGGGCCATACTATAAGCACCATTAATCCAGATTGGACCAAGGAACAAAGGCTTAGATCTAATGGGTTTTGGCGAGCCCCACTCTTGGTCATGGACCCCTACGGAAGAGTGCGTTTGTGTCCCAGTCGATAGGAATCGGCATAAAATCGTCTAGGGTTGGTTTGCTTCCTCTTTCGGCACACATATTAATGTCCTTGCAAAACATTAATGATCAACGATTTCATTGACGCTTTACATACTACAACTCACGTTTTTCATACATCGTTTACAACTAAACTGCATGAATTCACCAACTTTTGTTGATGTTTTCCAAACTTAACATGTATTTCAGGGAATTAAAGGACCATGTCGGATTTTCCAGTCAAGATAACAAGTACCGGAACGCCATGCCATCTTTTGAAGGGTTTAACTATTATATTCCGCCTCTTTGCGGAAATATGATGGTTTAAACCTTTGTAGTTTATTTCAAGTTAATGTATGAAACAATAACGCTTTACTTTCATGTTAATGGTTTGTAACCGACACACTAAACTTATGTTGTAATCTTTTGAAACACTATGTAATGGCAATGGAGTATGTTTTATTCATATAGTTTGTTCATGTACATCGATATTTATGCAATGAAAACCAGACAGATCACACCTTGCGTTTCCGCTACGAGCGGGTGTGACATCAACTTAGAGCACAATTGATCAGATTCTAGTGAGAAATGAAGTTGGGGTATGTGGGTATTTATAGTTTTCCCGAACCGTTAGGATCGTTTCCTGGAGAAGAGGGAATGATCACACCCCTACATTTGTTGGAATGTTGTGGTTACTGAATTTGGCCACCATAAGAGTTTAACATGTGGCACTTGACCTTTGGAGAGTGTTAGGGGCTGCTAACTTGTGTTAAAAATGGCTTTTGCTGATCAGAAGGGGCCTAGCGTGACGCTAGGGGGGCTAGGTGTCACGCTAGGGTTCCCCTGATCAGCAAACACTTTCAAATGCTCACCTTTCAGTCCCCGTTGCGTATAAAGGCCATTTCTGACATGTTTAAGGCTCGTTAAATAATTTTCAAGGCTCCAAAAGGATGCCTAAACATTGTGGACATGAAACATGCTCAAAAATATGTCGGATGTTGGTTCGTTTGGTCGTACGAACGCGATGTTCGCTTAATTACGACGGAATGCGCATAAGCGCGAGAAACGATCTAAATTGCGCGACGAATGGATTTTTCTCATGCCAAACACTAAAATAAAGTATTTTTGTGCTTACATAAATTTTTGGATGTCCAGAGGTATTCAGAACGTAAGTTATGCGCGAAAATGCAAACTTGTGCACTTTTTGACGCTTTTAGTCCCTGAATGCCCCAAAAGTTTATTTTAGCATACCGAGCCCCTCAAACCCTATTTCTAAGCTATGTAAAGGATATTTATGGTATATTTAACTTATGGTTATGTTCCAGAATGTTCGTTACAGCTCAGATTGGCATACTTTCGCAGTTTGTCAAGTTTAGTCCCTGTAAGTGAATTAACTTGTTTTTGACATACCAAAGCCTTCAAAACTTATTTCTAAGTTATGTAAAGGTTGTTTAAGGTATGTTAAGCCTATTTCACTATTCTGGAGCGTTCGTTGCATTAAACGGGTTATATTTACGTATCAGTGCGCGTATAACCTTCTAGAAAGCGATTTAAAGCTTGAAATCGAACAAGAATTGATAATGTGCAAAGGATACACATATTTGTACATGTCCCAAGTATGAAATACAATATTTTATTGATACAGTATTTGTTTGATGGCCGTGGAGGCACAGGTGTTACAATATGATCCAAAGCCATGAATCTAATTCACAAACCTATGTTACTCACAGGCATTTTTATGCTGACGTATTTACTTTCACATATGTTTCAGGTTTTATTTCGTGACGACTGTTGATTGCTTTACATAGGATGGACATGGGACTTGGTAATTATAAAAACATGAACGGTAATTGTACTATTTATTGTTCAAATTTGTCACACCCCGACCACGTAGAACAACCAGACGTGGCGGAAACGTCGGGGAGTGTTGTAACAAAATCATTGTTTCATAACCATGGAATAAATAAATTCTGTTTTATTGAATAAATGAACTCATTGTTTTAATATAGTCAAATAAGTACAACTATGATCTTCCAAGTTTTAAAGTTGCTAAGGCACGAGTCCATCCTAAATGTAGCATGTATCAACAATCATCTCAAGACAGCACCTGAAACATGTGTAAAAATAGGTACGTCAGCATAAAAATGCCTGTGAGATACATAGGTTTCGTGAATATAGGGTTCATGACTTATAAGTTTAGAAAGAGTTGTTTAACAAAAGTCAGTCATGATCCTTGTAAAATGTTTTGTTTTATAAATCATTCGAAAAGTGATGATAAAGTAGATGATACGTAAAAGAGTTATGTAAGGTTAATTGAATAACCAAGTAAAAATGAATTTGTATAAGATAAGTTGTTGTAAAACAATGTCTTATGAAAAGTATGTTATTTGTATAAAATGTTATATGACTTAAATTGAAATGATTCAAATAATGCTACGATATGTAATACCATACAAACACTTATATATATGAAGTACCAGCGGCGTATCCACCATGCTTGTATCATATTACACACGCCTCGTTACTTAAGTCACTTACTCAAACCAAACCACCAATATAGAATATTCATGTTTAAACCAATAGTCCAATGTTATTGTATAACTCAAGTTAAATGTAAACCATGTAATGTGTAAACAAAAGTTATGTATGGTAAGTAAAATGAGATTTCTTAAACCATAAGTAAAAATGTACAAAACAAAGTGTTTGAATAAATCAAAAGTTATGCTTTGTAAAATAATGTAAGGTTAAACGAATAACCTTATAGTAGCATATTAAAAGTATACTTTGGATTTGTAAATAACATATTAAACTATGTTTTGGTTTCATAAATAACATATCAAAATATGCTTTGGGTTTTATAAATAACATATAAAAATATGTTTTGGTATGTTGATAAAATATATATATGTTGGTTCTGTACAATACCACACATGAGAGTATATCAAACTACACTTTTGGGAGTATATCAAAATATACTTTAAATGTGTGATTTAAGAATTCATTCAGACCTAGTGCATCAAACTACACCTTTGAGACTATAAGGATACCACAAAGGCAATCCCTATTTGGATGGAGAAACAAATTGGTTTCAGACATTCCATGACAACAGGAATGGGGTGTCTAATCCTATAGCGCTATATCATACTAACAACCGGTCTGGTGAAGAAAATAAGTACAATTCAACAAGTTATGTTATAGTCTTTGAAAAATCAGTGTTTAAACCATAGATAGTCATTCAGTTTGTCAACAGATAAGTACTAACATGTATAATCAATTATACTTTTGGAAAACATGAAAATAACAGATAGGTACACATGCTTCATGTAACATCTTTACTTGTAATCATTGTGAACAGTTCGGTTATCAATAAAACAATGTTATTTGATCCCAATGTTTGTTTGGTTGTGTTTTACATTTTTCATGTTTTGACTTTTATTCAACTTCAAACTCTATATCGCTTTCTGGAGAGTTATACGCAAACTGATGCGTAAACGTAATCAGTTTAATACGACAAATACTCCGGAACATCAACATATACTTAACATACCTTAAATAACCTTTACATAACTTAGAAATAAGTTTTAAAGGCTTTGGTATGGCAAAAACAAGTTAATTCGGCTACAGGGACTAAATTTGACAAACTGCGAAAGTACGCCAATTTGAACTGTAACAGACATTCCGGAACATGACCATAAGCTAAACATACCATGAATATCCTTTACATAGCTTAGAAATAGGCTTTGAGGGGTTCGGTGTGCTAAAATAAACTTTTGGGTCATTCAGGGACTAAAAGTGTCAAAAAGTGCACAAGTTTGCACTTTTGCGCATAACTCACGTTCTGAATACATTCGGACATCCAAAAATTTATGTAAGCACTAAAATATTTTATTTTAGTGTTTGGCATAAAGAAAATCCATTCGTTGCGTCATTTGGATCGTTTTTCGCGCTTATGCGCATTACGTCGTAATTAAGCGAACATCGCGATCGTACGACCAAACGAACTGACATCTGACATATTTTTGAGCATGTTTCATGTCCACAATGTTTAGGCATCATTTTAGGGCCTTAAAGTTGGCTTTACGGGCCTTAGAAGTGTCGGAAATGGCCTTAAAACACAACAGGGACCAAAACTTTCATTTATGAAAGTTGTTGACTGATCAGACAGGCCATGCGGCCCGCGTCAAATCCTGGTGTATCCTTATGCGGCCCGCGTCAGGGTCCCAGACAGCAAAATGTGCAGAAACATCGAATCTGGTCCGTTCCACTTGTTGCACATGGTTTTGGGGAATCTATGGGCTGGAATTGATGTGCACATGGTATTACAATACCATGGGTGCAAGTGTATGGCCAAGATTGAAGCACGTTTTCCAAGAAACGATCTTAACGGTTTGGGAAATACTATAAATACCCCACCCCCATTTGCTTCAAACTCACTAGAATCTGATTTGAGAAGCTCTAAGTTGAAACCTTTGTTTCATACCTGAGCTACTTGAATCACGATTAGCATTCGGGGACCCTTCGTAAGTATTCCTTCGTTCTTTTATTGCTTTTCGAGTCCGAAAGTCAAACTTTGTTTGACTTTCTGCATTGACCAATTTATGGTCAATGCGAAGTTCGTTTGAACTTCGCAACGTGATTGCAATCACGATGGTTACAGTCCCTTGTGACTATGCCTACTCATTACCACGTTGTCTAGGGTCGTAAGGGTAAGCGATCTAATAAATCGCTTATACCTTCGAACCCGACCCATTTGGTCGATCATTAGGATCCGACCAAATACTTTAGGTGACCATAGTATATAGGGAATAACCTTCCGAGGTTATACCCTATGGTCGCTTCGTTAAGTAGTTGTATGATAGGTAGTGTATATGCCTTAGGTAAATTACCAAAATACCCTTTTCATGTGTAATCGGTAATTAAGCATATGTAACCTAAACTTTTGTCACATAACTTATTATGTAACATGTTTAGGCATATAACACTTGTCATACGACTAGTTAGACGTTCCGAACGCGTTTCACACGAACGACGCGTTAAAGTAGCATAAGCTACCTAAACGGGTCGTAATGGGTCGTAAGCACTTATGTTAGGTTTCATTTAGTATGTAGGCTTTGATAAACCATATTACACGAGTCTCCATACTCGTTTGGTTTACGAACCCTCATTCTATCCGATCCTCCGAGATAGGTTCGGTTTATTAACATAGTTACCTATATTAGGTGCCGTTTGATTCCGTGATCTCTAGCATTGCTTGGTGGTTATCTTAGGACTTCTGAGCAATCTCAAGTGAGTACATAGACCCCTCTTTTACTGTTTTCCAAACTGTTTTGGGGTGAAACACATGTGCCTACTTGTTACTTTCATGCTTTCCATGTTTTCACATCATATACCTGCTATGTTCGTTAGTACATTATAGTACATGTTTTACATTACATTTCATGCTATGTATGCCCATTGTGTGCGTACTTAGTACATTGTTTTACATTACATTTCATGCTATGTATGCCCATTGTGTGCGTACTTAGTACATTGTTTTACATTACATTTCATGCTATGTATGCCCATTGTGTGCGTACTTAGTACATTGTTTACATTACATTTCATGCTATGTATGTCCATTGTGTGCATACTTAGTACATTTGTTTCACGTCACATGCTATGTATGTCCATTTGTTACATACTTAGTACAGTTGTTTTCATCACATGCTTACATTTTGGTATGACATTTGGTTTGTTTACATGGAACAATACATTCATTAACATTAGCTACGCCGTTCGTTAGTAGGTAGTGGTACCATAGGAATTGACAACTCCCGTTCCTGAAATCCTGGGTTTGTTTGGATTGGAAGGAATGACCGAATTCGATATACATAACTTAGATAAACCTTTAATTTGTTTAAGGGTTTATCGCCATAGTCTCAAGGCTTGGATGTATGCATTTTCACAATACCGCATAGATGTTTATATCAGTATAGCATGCATTTGTTCCACAAAACATAACTTTGATTTAAACCATGTTTTACTTCAATACCTTGTTTTTGTGCATTTTACATATGGTTTAGTTGATATATTTCACATACCATACATGACATTTTTGGATACACATTACATGATTTACATTAGACATAAACATTTTACATTGATATACACAATTCATGATTTACATTAAACACAGACATTTGATATGGTTTACACAATAACATTTTGACATTTGATTATACATAAACAATTTACATTGGTGGTTTGGTTTGAGTAAGTGGTTTAAGTAACGAGGCGTGTGTAATATGATACAAGCATGGTGGATACGCCACTGGTACTTCCTATATATAAGTGTTTCTATGGTATTACATGTCGTAGCGTTATTTAAATCATTTCAATTTATGAGACATGACATTTTATACAAATAACATACTTTTTACAAGACATTGTTTACAAACAACTTATCTTACACAAACTCATTTTTACATGGTTATTCATTTAACCTTACATTTATTTATACATATCATCTGATCTTATCGTTTTTCAAATGATTTATAAGACAAAGCAAATTACAAGGTTCATGACTAAACATTTTCTTAAACACAAGTCATGAATCATATTTTTACAAAACCTATGTATCTCACAGGCATTTTTATGCTGACGTACCTATTTTCACATGTGTTTTTAGGAGCTGTTGCTTAGGACTATGATCGTGACACTAGGGCGGACTTGTGCCTTAGAGACATAAAACGGAGATAGACTTAGTTTAATTATGTTGTGAACTCTTTATTTCCTGTTTAAAGAAAATGAAACTCTTATGTTGATAATTAAAATACAACTTTGAATGCCATGGTTATGAAACAATTAATTCTGTTACAACACTCCCCGACGTTTTCCGCCGCGATTGCATGTTATACGCGGTCGGGGTGTGACAGAAGAGTTGGTATCAGAGCCAATGGTTATAGGGAATTAGGTTATTAGTAATGCTTTGACCTAGACTATAACCTTTCTAGGACCCTAACACAAGTTATCTTGTGTTTAGATCTTAAAACATGTACATCACCTATCCTTAGGTGATTATCAAAACAAAAACCAAATTTTTTCCGAAACGATTTTCGAAAAACAATCATCTATTTTTGGATGATTTATTACAAGGTTTTGAACCCTCTATTGTAAGGTTTTGAACCCTCTATTGTAAGGTTTTGAACCCTCTGTTATATGGTTTTGAACCCTTCCAGTTTGGTTTTTGGCCTTGTGCCTTCAAATTTTCAAAATCTCGTCAAGGTTTTGGGTTTTAAATATTGTGAACACGTGCAAACTGGAAGAGTGAATGCCTGTATTCTGGGTTTTCTGTCTAGGCAAGCACTTCGTATATATCTCATCAGACGCGAGACCAGTTGTGCTTACCTGGGAATTCTTGGGATGAGTGTTCACTTATAGGCGAGCATGTCTTCGCGATACATTATTTTTCACCCATTTACTCTGATTAGTCACTGTGTGTCGTTTGTTTGCTTGGTAATGTGGACAAATCACCACCATCTTTTCTTTTGTTAATTTTGTTTCATCTCATTCTCTTCATCCAATCATCTCACTCGTTTCCTTTCATGTTTTCCTCTTTTAGAATGCCTCCTCGACGCGAAAACCAGATAGCGACTGCCGAACTGGCAGAAATTATTGCGCAGCAGATGGCTGCTCAATTCCCAAATCTCTTTGCTCAATAGCACCAAGCCAACAACAATAACAATGCTCCATGCAAATACAAGGATTTTAACTCGGCTAAACCACTCAAGTTTAGTGGTTCTGAAGGAGCGACTGGGCTTCTTCAATGGTTCGAGAGCATTGAGAATACTTTTCGCCACGTGCAGTGTCCTGAAAATCGCAAGGTCGAGTTTTCTTCGAGTGTGTTTCAGAAGAGGGCTCTCACATGGTGGAATGGGGTTATGAGAGACCGAGGTGCAGAAGTTGCTCTAGCACAGACATGGGCTGAACTCAGGGCCCTTATGATGAGGGAATTCTGTCCTCGTCATGAGCAGCGAGCTTTGGAGAAGGAGTTTGATGACTTGAAACAAGACAGTGGCGAGCACAGGGCATATACTGATAGATTTGAGGAGTTGAGTCTGCTTTGCCCGACGATGGTTACCCCACTCGACAAGGCTATCGAAAGGTACATTGACGGCCTACCTGACTCGGTACAAGACATCATTACTGGTAATAACCCTGCCACACTCCGTCAGGCTATCGAATTAGCAGCGACATTGACTGAGTCGCAGATTCGGAAGAATAAGTTACACAGGAAGGGTGACAAGGGCAAGAAACAGTCGTCTGACAAGGAAGATAGCAAGAAAGGTCAAAACAAGAATGGAAAGAATTCTGGTTCCTCAAAGAGTTCTAGGAAGCGAAAGGCTTCCCAAAACTATGCTGTCACTGCCCAAGCTAACCAGGCAGCTCCCAACCAACCCGCACAACCTCCAGCGAAGAAACCCTATTCAGGGAATGCACCTTTGTGCAATAGATGCAATAGTCACCATCAGCCGCAACATTCGTGCCGTTTCTGTAATAACTGTGGGAAGTCGGGTCATCTTGCCGCTACTTGTCGCATCCCTGTTAACCAGAACCAGGCAGTTCTGAACCAAGCCCAACAGGTTGCTCAGCCTCTTGCTCAGCAACAAGGTCAAGCTGCACGACCTCATTTTCCTCCTGGTTCGTGCTACAATTGTGGGGATCTGACTCACTACAGAAACCGGTGCCCAAGGCTAGCTAACCAGAATCAGAATCCAAACCAGAATCAGGCTCAGGCTCGAGGGCGAGTCTTCAACATGAATGCCCAAGAGGCGCAGGCAGACGATAATGTGGTGAACGGTACGTTCTTTATTAATAATCAGCCTGCATCTGTTCTTTTTTATTCGGGTGCTGACAAGAGTTTTGTGTCATTGTCTTTTGAGCCAATGCTTCGCGTGTGTAGAACGAAACTAGGTAAATCTTTGACAGTAGAGGTTGCTAGTGGTGAACCCATTATTCTTGATTCTGTTCTTCGCAACTGCCAGTTGAACCTTAACGATCATCTTTTTCCTATCGACCTCACGCCTATGCAACTTGGAAGCTTCGATGTTATTGTGGGTATGGATTGGTTAGCCAAGCATCGCGCAGAGGTAGTTTGTTTTGAGAAGATTGTTCGTGTGCCGCTTTCGACAGGCGAGATCCTACAGGTTCAAGGTGAGAAACCGTCTGGTGGTCTCAAGCTCATGTCTTGTTTTAAAGCTCGGAAATATCTGCGGAAGAACTATGTGGCCTTCTTAGCACATGTTACAGCAGATAAAGGCAATGGTAAGTCTATTTCAGATATTCCTGTCGTTCGGGATTATTCTGAAGTATTCCCTGAAGACTTACCTGGTCTACCCCCAGCACGCCAAGTCGAGTTCCATATTGATCTTGTATCTGGTGCAAATCCCATTGCCAGAGCTCCATATCGTCTTGCACCGTCTGAGATGCAAGAGTTGTCTGAACAGCTTCAGGAATTCTCTGACAAAGGTTTTATCCGTCCTAGCTTTTCACCTTGGGGTGCTCCCGTTCTTTTTGTCAAGAAGAAGGATGGATCCTTTAGGATGTGTATCGATTATCGTGAGCTTAACAAGCTCACCATCAAGAATCGATATCCCCTACCTCGCATCGATTATCTCTTTGATCAGTTACAAGGCGCTTCTTATTTTTCAAAGATCGATCTGCGATCTGGATATCATCAACTTCGGGTGCATGAAGAAGATATTCCCAAACAGCGTTCCGCACTCGTTATGGGCATTATGAGTTCACAGTCATGCCATTTGGTTTGACTAATGCTCCTGCTGTTTTCATGGACTTAATGAATAGGGTCTGCAAACCCTATTTGGATCAGTTCGTCATTGTTTTTATTGACGACATCTTGATTTATTCTAAGACGCGAGCTGATCACGAGCAACATCTTCGTCTTACTCTGGAACTCCTAAAGAAAGAGCAACTTTTCGCCAAATTCTCCAAGTGCGAATTTTGGCTTAAAGAAGTTCAATTCTTAGGACATATTATCAACGAACAAGGTATTCATGTAGATCCCTCCAAGATCAGTGCGATTAAGGATTGGGATATGCCTACTACTCCTACTGAGGTTCGTTCTTTTCTTGGTCTAGTGGGTTATTTATCGCCGCTTCATAGAAAACTTCTCGAAGATTGCAGTTCCTCTAACTGCTCTAACTCAGACGAACAAGCCCTTTGAGTGGGGATTCAAACAAGAGGAAGCTTTTCAAAACTTGAAGCGGAAACTTTGCGACGCACCTGTTCTATCATTGCCTGAGGGTGATGATGATTTTGTCGTATATTGCGATGCATCTAAATTGGGTCTTGGCTGTGTTCTAATGCAAAGGAACAAAGTCATAGCATATGCATCGAGGCAGTTGAAGATACATGAGAAGAACTACACCACTCATGATCTTGAGTTGGGTGCAGTTGTTTTCGCTCTTAAGATCTGGAGACACTATTTGTACGGTACAAAATGTGTGGTTTTCACTGACCACAAAAGTCTTCAGCATATCTTCAACCAGAAAGAACTCAACATGAGGCAACGACGTTGGGTTGAGCTACTAAACGACTATGACTGCGAAATTCGCTACCATCCTGGTAAGGCGAATGTCGTAGCCGATGCATTGAGTCGTAAGGAACGTACTAAGCTTCATTGTGTACGTGTTCAATCTGTTATTCAGGCTCGATCTGATATCCAAGCACGCATTTCTCAGGCTCAACAATCTTGTGTTTCACAAGGTTTGATAGATAAGGAATTTCCCTATCACATAACACCTGATCTAGAACTGAAGGACAATGGATCGTATTACTTCATGGACCGTTTGTGGGTCCCAAGCCAAGATAACCTCCACACCTTGCTTATGGATGAAGCCCATAAGTCGCGTTATTCTGTTCATCCTGGCTCAGATAAGATGTATAAGGATCTTCGTATTCACTATTGGTGGCCAGGAATGAAGAAAGACATTGCCTTATACGTATCAAAATGCCTTACTTGTCTTAAAGTTAAGGCTGAACATCAACGTCCTTCGGGTTTATTGGTGCAACCAGAGATCCCAGTTTGGAAATGGGAAAACATTACTATGGATCTTGTTACCAAACTTCCACGCACTAAGAAAGGTCATGATGCCATCTGGGTAGTCGTTGATCATCTTACTAAGTCAGCACATTTCTTGCCAATCCGTGAGGACTTTCCTGCTGACAGACTTGCAAAAATCTATGTGGATGAAATTGTAGCTCGACATGGTGTTCCTTTGAACATCATTTCTGACAGAGATGCTCGTTTCACTTCTCATTTTTGGAGAACCATGCAATCTGCTATGGGGACCCAACTTAACCTGAGCACGGCTTATCATCCGCAAACGGATGGTCAATCTGAAAGAACAATCCAGACTCTGGAGGATATGCTTAGAGCTTATGTGATCGACTTTGGTGGTAGTTGGGATTCACATCTTCCGTTAATTGAATTCTCCTACAACAACAGTTATCACACCAGCATCAAAATGGCTCCTTTCGAAGCTCTCTATGGTCGAAAATGTCGTTCACCAGTCTGCTGGAATGAGATTGGCGAGGCTCAGCTTACTGGACCTGCCCTCATTTTAGAGACAACTGATAAGGTCAAGAAAGTTCGTGATAACCTTCAGACAGCTAGAAGCCGTCAAAAGAGTTACGCGGACCCAAAAAGCAAACCCTTGGAATTTCAAGTCGGTGATCGAGTATTACTTAAGGTCTCACCTTGGAAAGGTGTGATCAGATTTGGAAAGAAAGGAAAACTTGCACCTAGATACGTTGGACCATTCAAGATCGTCGAAAGAATCGGTAAGGTAGCCTACAGACTTGAGTTACCTCCTGAACTTGGAAATGTTCATCCAACTTTTCACGTGTCCAATCTCAAGAGGTGTTTAGCTGATGAGAACCTCCACATACCGCTTGACGAAATTCGTGTTGACAAAACACTGAAATTTGTTGAGAAGCCAGTGGAAATCATGGAACGAGTCAAGTGGCTTAAACGCAAGCGCATTCCTTTGGTCAAAGTTTGCTGGGAAGCTAAACGTGGACCCGAGTTTACTTGGGAACGCGAAGATCAAATGAAGGCGAAATATCCGCATCTTTTTCCACGAGTTTCCTCTAAATAAATTTCGGGACGAAATTTCCACAAGTAGGAGAGACTATAACATTTGTACTTGTAATAATTGTGAACAGTTCGGTTATCAATAAAACAATGTTATTTGATCCCAATGTTTGTTTGGTTGTGTTTTACATTTTTCATGTTTTGACTTTTATTCAACTTCAAACTCTATATCGCTTTCTGGAGAGTTATACGCAAACTGATGCGTAAACGTAATCAGTTTAATGCGACAAATACTCCGGAACATCAACATATACTTAACATACCTTAAATAACCTTTACATAACTTAGAAATAAGTTTTAAAGGCTTTGGTATGGCAAAAACAAGTTAATTCGGCTACAGGGACTAAATTTGACACACTGCGAAAGTATGCCAATTCGAACTGTAACAGACATTCCAGAATATCCTTTAGAGTTAATTACATAGTTAGTCCCTGTGGTTTGCAAAAAATAACAACCTTAGGTACTAATAGTTTAGAATCACATTCTAGGGTATTAACTTTTCATTTTGTAACGTTTGAGGGTATTAGCACTGTTTAAAGGCTTAAAATCACATTTTATTAGTACCCTCAAACGTTACAAAATGAAAAATTAATACCCTCAAATGTTACAAAATGAAAAGTTAATACCCTCAAACGTTACAAAATGAAAAGTTAATACCCTAGAATGTGATTTTAAACTATTAGTACCTAATGTTGTTATTTTGTGCAAACCACAGGGACTAACTATGTAATTAACTCTATCCTTTACATAGCTTAGAAATAGGCTTTGAGGGGTTTGGTGTGCTAAAATAAACTTTTGGGTCATTCATGTCACACCCCGACCGCGTAAAACAACAAATCGCGGCGGAAACATCGGGGCGTGTTGCGACAGAATTAATTGTTTCATAACCATGGCACACAAAGTGTATTTTAATTATTAAACAAGGGTGTTACATTGTTTCAAACAGGAAATTTAAGAGTTCAGAACATAATTAAACATAGTCTATCTTCTTTTAAAGTCTCTAAGGCACAGGTTCGCCCTAGTATCATGAACAACATCCTATGGAAAAGCACCTGAAAACACATGTGAAAATAGGTACGTCAGCATAAAAATTCCTGTGAGATACATAGGTTTTGTGAAAATAAGATTCATGACTTTTGTTTGAGAAAATGTTTAGTCATGAACCTTGTTATTTGCTTTGTCTTGTAAATCATTTGAAAACAACAAGATTAGATGATATGTATAAGTAATTGTCAGGTTAAATAAATAACCATGTAAAAATGTGTTTGTATAAGATAAGTTG
Source organism: Helianthus tuberosus (assembly GCA_030545235.1). Lineage (NCBI taxonomy): Eukaryota > Viridiplantae > Streptophyta > Magnoliopsida > Asterales > Asteraceae > Helianthus > Helianthus tuberosus. Next base: position 134,434,528 of record CM060366.1, on the reverse strand, counting down.
TTTGTAAATCAATGTCTTGTGAAAAGTATGTTATTTGTATAAAATGTTCTATGTCTCAATATTGAAATGATTCAAATAACGTTACGACATATAATACCATACAAACACTTATATATAGGAAGTACCAGCGGCGTATCCACCATGCTTGTATCATATTACACACGCATCGTTACTTAATCACTTAATCAAACCAAACCAAACAATGTAAGAAGTCTATGTTTAAATCAATTGTCAAATGTATTGGGTAATATGTCAAAGTATTCATGTCAAGATGTAAATCATGTCAAATGTCTATGTCAAATATCCATGTCAAATGTCTATGTCAAATATCCATGTCAAATGTCTATGTCAAATATCCATGTCAAATGTCTTATGTCAAAATGTCATGTATGGCAAGTGAAATGTCTCAACTAAACCATATGCACAAAAACAAAGTATTGAAGTAAAACTTAGTTTAAATCAAAGCTATGTTTTGTGTAAATGCATGCAACTATTTAATATGAACATTTATGCGGTATTGTGAAAATGCATACATCCAAGCCTTGCGACTGTGGTGATAAACCCTTTAAACAAATTAAAGGTCTATCTGTCTTATATCATCGAATTCGGTCATTCCTTTCTGTCCCCTTTCCCTGGGATGTCCGGAACGGGAGTTGTCAGTTCCTATGGTACCACTACCTACTAACGAACGGCGTAGCTAATGTTAATGAATGTATTGTCCCATGTAAACAAACCAAATGTCATACCAAAATGTAAACATGTGAAAACAATGCACTAAGTATGTAATCAAATGAACATACATAGCGTGAAATGTCATGTAAAACGATGTACTAAGTAATGCACACAATGGGCACACCTAGCATGAAATGTCATGTAAAACGATGTACTAAGTAATGCACACAATGGGCACACCTAGCATGAAATGTCATGTAAAACGATGTACTAAGTAATGCACACAATGGGCATACCTAGCATGAAATGTCATGTAAAACGATGTACTAAGTAATGCACACAATGGGCATACCTAGCATGAAATGTAATGTAAAACAATGTACCAAGTAATGCACACAATGGGCACACCTAGCATAAGATGTAATGAAATCATGTACTATAATGTACTAACGAACATAGCAGTATATGATGTGAAAACGGGAAAGCATGAAAGTAACAAGTAGGCACATGTGTTCCACCCCAAAACAGTTTGGAAAACAGTAAAAGAGGGGTCTATGTACTCACTTGAGATTGCTCAGTTGTATAAAGATAACCACCAAGTAATGCTAGAGATCTCGGAATCAAACGGCACCTAGTATAGGTAACTATGTTAATAAACCGGACCTATCTCGGAAGATTGGGTAGCATTAGGGTTTGTAAACCAAATGAGTGTAGGAACTCACGTGATATGGTTTAACAAAGCCTACATGCTAAATGAAACTTAACCTAAGTCTTATTGACCCATTATGATCCGTTTAGGTAGCTTATGCTACTTTAACGCATCGTGCGCGTGAAACGCGTTCGGACCGCCTAACTAGTCCTATGACAAGTATTATATGCCTAAACATGTTACATAATCAGTTACGTGACAAAAGTTTAGGTTACATATGCTAAATTACCAATTATGTATGAAAAGGGTATTCTGGTAATTTACCTAAGGCATATAAACTACCTATCATACAACTACTTAAACGCCGTGACCATAAGGTATAACCTCGGAAGGTTATTCCCTACACTATGGTCACCTAATGTATCTGGTCGGATCCTAATGATCGACCAAACTGGGTCGGGTTCGAAGGTATAGGCGATTTATTAGATCGCCTACCCTACGACCCTAGACAACGTGGTAATCAGTGGGCATAGTCCCAAGGGACTATAACCAACGTGATTACACTCACGTTGCGAAGTTCTAACGAACTTCGCATTGACCATTACTGGTCAACGCTGAAAGTCAAACAAAGTTTGACTTTCTGACTCGAAAAGCAGTAAAAATAAGGAAAAGAACGAAAGAATACTTACGAAGGGTCCCCGAATGCTAATCCCGATCCAAGAACTCAGGTATGAAACAATGGTTTCAACTTAGAGCTCTCAAATAAGAATTCTTGTGCTTTAAAACAATGAAAGGCATGGGGTATATATAGTTTTCGGTGAACCGTTGAGATCGTTTCATGGAAACCGTGATTCGATCCCATCCGTACACTTGTTGAAAGGTTATGGAAGCCACATATGCTCCTTATCTTAGTGATTAAGCAACTTAAAACATGTGGTTAAGGATCAATCAGCTGCAACTTGTGTTTAGAAACATTGAATCTGCCCAGATAGTCAGTCGCGTAGCGCGACGGGTAAGCCCTATGGGCTCGCGCTACGCTAGCACTCCCCCTGAATCAGAAAGTTTCAAAATTGGCAGCAATGGTCCCTGCACGTGTTTAAGCCCTTTTTCGATGCGTTTGAACCCCGTTAACCTCATTTCAAGGCTCTAAAATGAAGTTAAAGTATAGGGAACTCAAAACATACTCAAAAATATGCCGGATGATGGTTCGTTTGGTCGTACGAACGCGATGTTCGCTTAATTACGACGGAATGCGCATAAGCGCGAAAAACGATCCAAATGACGCGACGAATGGATTTTTCTTATGGCGAACACTAAAATAAAATATAGTCATGCTTACATAAATTTTTGGATGTCCGGATGTATTCAGAACGTAAGTTATGCGCGAAAATGCAAACTTGTGCACTTTTTGACACTTTTAGTCCCTGAATGACCCAAAAGTTTATTTTAGCACACCGAACCCCTCAAAGCCGATTTCTAAGCTATGTAAAGGATATTTAAGGTGTGTTTAACTTATGTTTATGTTCCGGAATGTTCGTTACGGTTCAAATTGACATACTTTCGCAGTTTATCATATTTAGTCCCTGTAAGCGAATTAACTTGTTTTTGCCATACCAAAGCCTTCAAAACTTATTTCTAAGTTATGTAAAGGTTATTTAAGGTATGTTGAGTATATGTTGATGTTCCAGAGTATTTCTCGCATTAAACTGAGTACGTTTACGCACTAGTTTGCGTATAATTCTCCAGAAAGCGATGTAGAGTTTGAAATTACATAAAAGTCAAAACATGAAAAATGTACAACATAACAAAACAAACATTGGGATCAAATAACATTATTTTATTGATAACAGAACTGTTCATAGTGATTACAAGCACAGTTGTTACAGTCTCCCCTACTTGTGGAAATTTCGTCCCGAAATTTATTTAGAGGAAACTCGTGGAAAAAGATGTGGATATTTCGCCTTCATTTGATCCTCGCATTCCCAAGTAAACTCAGGTCCACGTTTAGCTTCCCAGCGAACTTTGACCAAAGGAATGCGCTTGCGTTTAAGCCACTTGACTTCACGTTCCATGATTTCCACTGGTTTCTCAACAAATTTCAGTGTTTTGCCAACACGAATTTCGTCAAGCGGTATGGAGAAGTTCTCATCAGCTGTACACTTCTTGAGATTGGACACGTGAAAAGTTGGATGAACATTTCCAAGTTCAGGAGGTAACTCAAGTCTGTAGGCTACCTTTCCGATTCTTTCGACGATCTTGAATGGTCCAACGTATCTAGGTGCAAGTTTTCCTTTCTTTCCAAATCTGATCACACCTTTCCAAGGTGAGACCTTAAGTAATACTCGATCACCGACTTGAAATTCAAAGGCTTTGCGTTTTGGGTCCGCGTAAATCTTCTGACGGCTTCTAGCTGCCTGAAGGTTATCACGAACTTTCTTGACCTTGTCAGTTGTCTCTAAAATGAGGGCAGGTCCAGTAAGTTGAGCCTCGCCAATCTCATTCCAGCAGACTGGTGAACGGCATTTTCGACCATAGAGAGCTTCGAAAGGAGCCATTTTGATGCTAGTGTGATAACTGTTGTTGTAGGAGAATTCAATCAATTTAAGATGTGAATCCCAGCTACCCCCAAAATCGATCACACAAGCTCTAAGCATATCCTCCAGAGTCTGGATTGTTCTCTCAGATTGACCATCCGTTTGCGGATGATAAGCTGTGCTCAGATTAAGTTGGGTCCCCATGGCAGATTGCATGGTTCTCCAAAAATGAGAAGTGAAACGAGCATCTCTGTCAGAAATGATGTTCAAAGGAACACCATGTCGAGCCACAATTTCATCTACATAGATTTGAGCAAGTCTGTCAGTAGGAAAATCCTCGCGGATTGGCAAGAAATGTGCTGACTTTGTAAGACGATCAACGACTACCCAGATGGCATCATGACCTTTCTTTGTGCGCGGGAGTTTGGTAACAAGATCCATAGTAATGTTTTCCCATTTCCAAACTGGGATCTCTGGTTGCTCCAATAAACCAGAAGGACGCTGATGTTCAGCCTTAACCTTAAGACAAGTAAGGCATTTAGATACGTATAAGGCAATGTCTTTCTTCATACCAGGCCACCAATAGCGAGTACGAAGATCCTTATACATTTTATCTGAGCCCGGATGAATGGAATAACGAGACTTATGGGCTTCATCCATAAGCAAGGTACGAAGATCATCCTGGCTTGGGACCCACAAACGGTCCATGAAGTAATATGACCCATTGTCCTTCAGTTCAAGAGCAGGTGTTATGTGATAGGGAAATTCCTTATCCATCAAACCTTGTGAAACACAAGATTGCTGAGCTTGAGAAATGCGTACTTGAATATCGGATCGAGCTTGAATAACAGATTGAACACGTACACAATGAAGCTTAGTACGTTCCTTACGACTCAATGCATCGGCCACGACATTCGCCTTACCAGGATGGTAGCGAATTTCGCAGTCATAGTCGTTTAAAAGCTCAACCCAACGTCGCTGTCTCATGTTGAGTTCTTTCTGGTTGAAGATATGCTGAAGACTTTTATGGTCCGTGAAAACCACACATTTTGTACCGTACAAATAGTGTCTCCAGATCTTGAGAGCAAAGACAACTGCACCTAACTCAAGATCATGAGTGGTGTAGTTCTTCTCATGTATCTTCAACTGCCTTGATGCATAAGCTATGACTTTGTTCCTTTGCATAAGAACACAGCCAAGACCCAATTTCGATGCATCACAATACACGACAAAATCATCATCACCCTCAGGCAATGATAGAACAGGCGCATCGCAAAGCTTCTGCTTCAGGTGTTGAAAAGCTTCCTCTTGTCTGAATCCCCAGTAAAAGGGCATTTTCTTCTGAGTTAGAGCAGTTAGAGGAACTGCAATCTTAGAGAAGTTTTCAATGAAGCGGCGATAATAACCCGCTAGACCAAGAAATGAACGAACTTCAGTAGGAGTAGAAGGTGTATCCCAATCCTTAATCGCACTGATCTTGGAGGGATCTACATGAACACCTCGTTCGTTGATAATGTGTCCCAAAAATTGAACTTCTTTAAGCCAAAATTCGCACTTGGAGAATTTGGCGAAAAGTTGCTCTTTCTTCAGGAGTTCCAGAGTAAGACGAAGATGCTGCTCGTGATCAGCTCGCGTCTTAGAGTAAATCAAGATATCATCGATAAAAACAATGACGAACTGATCCAAATAAGGTTTGCAGACCCTATTCATTAAGTCCATGAAAACAGCAGAAGCATTAGTCAAACCGAATGGCATGACTGTGAACTCGTAATGTCCATAACGAGTACGGAATGCTGTCTTCGGAATGTCTTCTTCTTGCACCCGAAGTTGATGATATCCAGAACGTAGATCAATCTTTGAAAAATAAGAAGCGCCCTGTAACTGATCAAAGAGATCGTCAATGCGAGGTAGGGGATATCGATTTTTGATGGTAAGCTTGTTAAGTTCCCGATAATCGATACACATCCTAAAGGATCCATCCTTCTTCTTGACAAAAAGAACGGGAGCACCCCAAGGTGAAAAACTAGGACGTATAAAACCTTTGTCAGAGAGCTCCTGAAGCTGTTTAGACAACTCTTGCATCTCAGATGGTGCTAGACGATATGGAGCTCTGGCAATGGGGTTTGCACCAGGTACGAGATCAATGCGGAACTCGACTTGGCGTGCTGGAGGTAGACCAGGTAAATCTTCAGGGAACACTTCAGAATAATCCCGAACGACAGGAATATCTGAAATAGACTTACCCTTGCCTTTATCTTCTGTAACATGTGCTAAGAAAGCCACATAGTTCTTCTGCAGATACTTCCGAGCTTTAAAACAAGACATGAGTTTGAGACCACCGGTAGGCTTCTCACCTTGAACCTGCAGGATCTCGCCTGTCGAAAGTGGCACACGAACAATCTTCTTAGAACAAACTATCTCTGCGTGATGCTTGGATAACCAATCCATTCCCACAATAACGTCGAAGCTTCCAAGTTGCATAGGCGCGAGGTCAATAGGAAAAAGATGGTCGTTAAGATTCAACTGGCAGTTGTGAAGAACAGAATCAAGAATAATTGGTTCACCACTAGCAACTTCTACTGTCAAAGATTTGCCTAGTTTCGTTCTAGACACGCGAAGCATTTGCTCAAAAGACAAAGACACGAAACTCTTATCGGCACCGGAATCGAAAAGAACAGATGCAGGCTGATTATTAATAAAGAACGTACCGTTCACCACATTATCATCCGCCTGCGCCTCTTGGGCATTCATGTTAAAAACTCGGCCTCGAGCCAGAGCCTGATTCTGGTTCTGGTTCTGGTTCGCCAGTCTTGGGCACCGATTTCTATAGTGGGTCAGATCCCCACAATTGTAACAAGCACCTGGTGGGTAATGTGGTCTTGCAGCTTGACCCTGTTGCGGAGCAGGAGGCTGAGCAACTTGTTGAGCTGGGTTCTGAACCGCGGGATTCTGAGCAGATCGACAAACATTGGCGAGATGGCCTGATTTCCCACAGTTAGTACAGAAACGGCATGGAAGTTGTGGCTGGTGGTGACTGTTGCATCTATTGCACAAAGGTGCATTCCCTGAATAGGGTTTCTTCGCTGGAGGCTGTGCAGGTTGGTTGGGAGCTGCCAGATTAGCTTGGGCAGTGATAGCAAAATTTTGGGAAGCCTTACGCTTCCTTGACCTCTTCGAAGAACCAGAGTTCTTTCCATTCAAGTTTTGACCTTTCTTGCTATCTTCTTTGTCAGCCGACTGCTTCTTGCCCTTGTCACCCTTCCTGTGTAGCTTTCCCTTTCTAATCTGCGACTCAGTCAATGTCGCTGATAACTCGATCGCCTGACGGAGTGTGGCAGGTTCACTACCAGTAAGAATGTCTTGTACCGAGTCAGGTAGGCCATCGATGTATCTCTCGATAGCCTTGTCGAGTGGGGTGACCATTGTTGGGCAAAGCAGACTCAATTCTTCAAACCGATCAGTATAAGCCCTGTGCTCACCACTATCTTGCTTCAAAACATCAAACTCTTTCTCCAACGCTCGCTGTTCATGGCGAGGACAGAATTCCCTCATCATAAGGGCTCTAAGTTCAGCCCATGTTTGTGCGAGAGCAACTTCTGCACCCCGGTCTCTCATAACCCCGTTCCACCATGTCAAAGCCCTCTTCTGAAATACGCTCGAGGAGAACTCGACCTTGCGATTATCCGGACACTGCACATGGCGAAAAGTATTCTCTATGCTCTCGAACCACTGAAGAAGCCCAGTCGCTCCCTCAGAACCACTAAACTTGAGTGGTTTAGCCTGGTTAAAATCCTTGTATTTGCATGGAACATTGTTGTTGTTGTTGGCTTGGTTCCATTGAGCAAAGAGATTTGGAAACTGAGCAGCCATCTGCTGCGCAATAATTTCTGCCAGCTCGGTAGTAGCTATCTGGTTCTCGCGTCGAGGAGGCATTCTAAAAGAGGAAAACATGAAAAGAAACGAGTGAGATGATTGGATGAAAAGAATGAGATGAAACAAAATCAACAAAAGCAAAGATGGTGGTCATTCGTCCGTATCACAAAGCAAACAAACGACACACAGTGACTAATCAAAGTAAATGGGTCAGAAATAATGTATAATGAAGACATGCTCGCCTATAAGTGAACACTCATCCCAAGAATTCCCAGGTAAGCACAACTGGTCTCGCGTCTGGTTGAGATGTATACGAAGTGCTTGCCTAGACAGAAAACCCAGAATACAGGCATTCACCCTTCCAGTTTGCACATGTTCACATTATTTAAAACCCAAAACGTTTGACGGGATTTTTGAAATTTAGAAGGCACCAGGCCAAAAGACCAAACTTGAAAAGGGTTCAAAACCATATAACAGAGGGTTCAAAACCTTACAATTGAGGGTTCAAAACCTTGTAAAAATTTATTCAAAAACAGATGATTGTTTTTCAAAAATTGTTTCGGAAAAATTTTGGTTCCTTGTTTTGTTAATCACCTAAGGATAGGTGATGTACATGTTTTAAAATCTAAACACAAGACAACTTGTGTTAGGGTCCTAGAAAAGTTATAGTCTAGGTCAAAGCATTACTAATAACCTAATTCCCTATAACCATTGGCTCTGATACCAACTCTTCTGTCACACCCCGACCGCGTAAAACAACAAATCACGGCGGAAACATCGGGGCGTGTTGCGACAGAATTAATTGTTTCATAACCATGGCACACAAAGTGTATTTTAATTATTAAACAAGGGTGTTACATTGTTTCAAACAGGAAATTTAAGAGTTCAGAACATAATTAAACATAGTCTATCTTCTTTTAAAGTCTCTAAGGCACAGGTTCGCCCTAGTATCATGAACAACATCCTATGGAAAAGCACCTGAAAACACATGTGAAAATAGGTACGTCAGCATAAAAATGCCTGTGAGATACATAGGTTTTGTGAAAATAAGATTCATGACTTTTGTTTGAGAAAATGTTTAGTCATGAACTTTGTTATTTGCTTTGTCTTGTAAATCATTTGAAAACAATAAGATCAGATGATATGTATAAGTAATTGTCAGGTTAAATAAATAACCATGTAAAAATGTGTTTGAATAAGATAAGTTGTTTGTAAATCAATGTCTTGTGAAAAGTATGTTATTTGTATAAAATGTTCTATGTCTCAATATTGAAATGATTCAAATAACGTTACGACATATAATACCATACAAACACTTATATATAGGAAGTACCAGCGGCGTATCCACCATGCTTGTATCATATTACACACGCATCGTTACTTAATCACTTAATCAAACCAAACCAAACAATGTAAGAAGTCTATGTTTAAATCAATTGTCAAATGTATTGGGTAATATGTCAAAGTATTCATGTCAAGATGTAAATCATGTCAAATGTCTATGTCAAATATCCATGTCAAATGTCTATGTCAAATATCCATGTCAAATGTCTATGTCAAATATCCATGTCAAATGTTTTATGTCAAAATGTCATGTATGGCAAGTGAAATGTCTCAACTAAACCATATGCACAAAAACAAAGTATTGAAGTAAAACTTAGTTTAAATCAAAGCTATGTTTTGTGTAAATGCATGCAACTATTTAATATGAACATTTATGCGGTATTGTGAAAATGCATACATCCAAGCCTTGCGACTGTGGTGATAAACCCTTTAAACAAATTAAAGGTCTATCTTTCTTATATCATCGAATTCGGTCATTCCTTTCTGTCCCCTTTCCCTGGGATGTCCGGAACGGGAGTTGTCAGTTCCTATGGTACCACTACCTACTAACGAACGGCGTAGCTAATGTTAATGAATGTATTGTCCCATGTAAACAAACCAAATGTCATACCAAAATGTAAACATGTGAAAACAATGCACTAAGTATGTAATCAAATGAACATACATAGCGTGAAATGTCATGTAAAACGATGTACTAAGTAATGCACACAATGGGCACACCTAGCATGAAATGTCATGTAAAACGATGTACTAAGTAATGCACACAATGGGCACACCTAGCATGAAATGTCATGTAAAACGATGTACTAAGTAATGCACACAATGGGCATACCTAGCATGAAATGTCATGTAAAACGGTGTACTAAGTAATGCACACAATGGGCATACCTAGCATGAAATGTAATGTAAAACAATGTACCAAGTAATGCACACAATGGGCACACCTAGCATAAGATGTAATGAAATCATGTACTATAATGTACTAACGAACATAGCAGTATATGATGTGAAAACGGGAAAGCATGAAAGTAACAAGTAGGCACATGTGTTCCACCCCAAAACAGTTTGGAAAACAGTAAAAGAGGGGTCTATGTACTCACTTGAGATTGCTCAGTTGTATAAAGATAACCACCAAGTAATGCTAGAGATCTCGGAATCAAACGGCACCTAGTATAGGTAACTATGTTAATAAACCGGACCTATCTCGGAAGATTGGGTAGCATTAGGGTTTGTAAACCAAATGAGTGTAGGAACTCACGTGATATGGTTTAACAAAGCCTACATGCTAAATGAAACTTAACCTAAGTCTTATTGACCCATTATGATCCGTTTAGGTAGCTTATGCTACTTTAACGCATCGTGCGCGTGAAACGCGTTCGGACCGCCTAACTAGTCCTATGACAAGTATTATATGCCTAAACATGTTACATAATCAGTTACGTGACAAAAGTTTAGGTTACATATGCTAAATTACCAATTATGTATGAAAAGGGTATTCTGGTAATTTACCTAAGGCATATAAACTACCTATCATAAAACTACTTAAACGCCGTGACCATAAGGTATAACCTCGGAAGGTTATTCCCTACACTATGGTCACCTAATGTATTTGGTCGGATCCTAATGATCGACCAAACTGGGTCGGGTTCGAAGGTATAGGCGATTTATTAGATCGCCTACCCTACGACCCTAGACAACGTGGTAATCAGTGGGCATAGTCCCAAGGGACTATAACCAACGTGATTACACTCACGTTGCGAAGTTCTAACGAACTTCGCATTGACCATTACTGGTCAACGCTGAAAGTCAAACAAAGTTTGACTTTCTGACTCGAAAAGCAGTAAAAATAAGGAAAAGAACGAAAGAATACTTACGAAGGGTCCCCGAATGCTAATCCCGATCCAAGAACTCAGGTATGAAACAATGGTTTCAACTTAGAGCTCTCAAATAAGAATTCTTGTGCTTTAAAACAATGAAAGGCATGGGGTATATATAGTTTTCGGTGAACCGTTGAGATCGTTTCATGGAAACCGTGATTCGATCCCATCCGTACACTTGTTGAAAGGTTATGGAAGCCACATATGCTCCTTATCTTAGTGATTAAGCAACTTAAAACATGTGGTTAAGGATCAATCAGCTGCAACTTGTGTTTAGAAACATTGAATCTGCCCAGATAGTCAGTCGCGTAGTGCCACGGGTAAGCCCTATGGGCTCGCGCTACGCTAGCACTCCCCCTGAATCAGAAAGTTTCAAAATTGGCAGCAATGGTCCCTGCACGTGTTTAAGCCCTTTTTCGATGCGTTTGAACCCCGTTAACCTCATTTCAAGGCTCTAAAATGAAGTTAAAGTATAGGGAACTCAAAACATACTCAAAAATATGCCGGATGATGGTTCGTTTGGTCGTACGAACGCGATGTTCGCTTAATTACGACGGAATGCGCATAAGCGCGAAAAACGATCCAAATGACGCGACGAATGGATTTTTCTTATGGCGAACACTAAAATAAAATATAGTCATGCTTACATAAATTTTTGGATGTCCGGATGTATTCAGAACGTAAGTTATGCGCGAAAATGCAAACTTGTGCACTTTTTGACACTTTTAGTCCCTGAATGACCCAAAAGTTTATTTTAGCACACCGAACCCCTCAAAGCCGATTTCTAAGCTATGTAAAGGATATTTAAGGTGTGTTTAACTTATGTTTATGTTCCGGAATGTTCGTTACGGTTCAAATTGACATACTTTCGCAGTTTGTCATATTTAGTCCCTGTAAGCGAATTAACTTGTTTTTGCCATACCAAAGCCTTCAAAACTTATTTCTAAGTTATGTAAAGGTTATTTAAGGTATGTTGAGTATATGTTGATGTTCCAGAGTATTTCTCGCATTAAACTGAGTACGTTTACGCACTAGTTTGCGTATAACTCTCCAGAAAGCGATGTAGAGTTTGAAATTACATAAAAGTCAAAACATGAAAAATGTACAACATAACAAAACAAACATTGGGATCAAATAACATTATTTTATTGATAACAGAACTGTTCATAGTGATTACAAGCACAGTTGTTACAGTCTCCCCTACTTGTGGAAATTTCGTCCCGAAATTTATTTAGAGGAAACTCGTGGAAAAAGATGTGGATATTTCGCCTTCATTTGATCCTCGCATTCCCAAGTAAACTCAGGTCCACGTTTAGCTTCCCAGCGAACTTTGAACAAA